>CM071931.1:40959362-41674657 GCA_016081115.2 Rehmannia glutinosa | reverse complement strand
CCAAAGGCCTTTATCTCTCCTTCAGCAGCTGATCGGTGCCCAGCAACTAGTCAATTTTTCTCTTTTGGCAAGTTGTTGGTGGTTTAGTTCTTCCGCGCATCGATCCGATCACCATCCTATTTTTGGTTTCTTGTTCTTCTTCCACTAGCAGGGGTCCGCCTCTCCTTTCATTTTTAGCGCATGTGATTCATCATTCATTCTTCCCCCATAATATTGTGATCGCTTCTCTGGGCGCTCTCGGCGCTATCCAATCCATCGCAACGCCAGCGTGGAAACTCAAGAGGTGCACGACGATTAATGTTTGGAATAAGGGGAAGTATTTGGGGATGTTAATCGGTAGGTGGATTATCGATGAAAAGGGGTCCGCCGATTCAAGCCGATATCAATCCTCAGAGTTTCACCGAGGCACGCAGAGATATGGAGTTTGAGGAGTAGCTGTCTCGCACGTTGCTTATGCAGTCCGATTTTCTTTCGGCAAAAGCCCACTCGGCTTGGTTAAAGGATGGGGACCGCAACACGGCATTTTTCCATCGCCTGCCAAATTCAAATGGATGCTCAGTGATACAGTGGTTTGATGGTTGATGGTAGTTACAATATGATCCCGTGGTTCTTGGGAATCATATTATTTCATTCTATACTTAGACCTTTTCGCATACACGGACAAAAACCTGTTCGATTACACTTTGGTAGACCAACTTATCTCCCCTACAAGCTTAGACGTTGATAACGCGCTGACGGGCTATTCTTCAGAGTCTCGAAGGTTAAAGAGGCGGCGCTTGATATAAAGCTTCGATAGTGCTCCCGCCCAGATTTGTTTCAAAGGGGAGATTCATCAACACTTTGGGACGTTGTTTTGGCGAGGTGGTGGCAAGAATTGTTACATTTTCATCACGGTAGTGTTTTTCCCATGGGATTGAATGCCGCTTTGCGGCACTCATCCAAAAAGACTAAGGAGTGCCAATGCTATGGAGACTTTAAAGCCATCGTGATGAGCAATTTTCTTTTAAGATTATCACTAAGGTTTTGGCGACCTGTCCGGGCCTCTATCATTTCTTCTTACTTGTCTCCTACCTCGCCTTTGATTTATCCCTGCAGCGGATTCACGACCGCACTACTTACTTGGGTTTTGGAAGCGGTTCAATATTTTAAGGTGGTCGAATGATGCCAATATGATTTTAAAGATTGATATCGCAAGGCATTTGATACGGTTAACCTGGGGTTTTTCGATACATGCTTTACGCCGCTTTTGGTTTCTCCGAGGTGTTCGCTCATTGTATTGAGATTATTCTTCAATCTTCCAGAATTTTAGTCCTTCCTCAACGGGTCGCCTCATGGGTTTACTTCTCTTGCTTCGGTGGGTTAGGGACAGGGGGATCCATTATCACCTCCTCGCTTTTGCATCGCGGAAGACGTCTGAGAGTAGATCGCTGAGGAGTGTTCTCGTGTAAATTAGCTTCACTTTCTGTGCGCCTACAAGTGGTTTTCTCCTCGTCTATTATGTATGATGATGATATCGCGATTACGTAGGCCTCCACGAGCAACGAATGACGATTATTCAGATGCTTAATCTTTACGCTGATATCTCGGTCGATTTTCAATCCTAACAAATATAAAGCTTATTTTGGCAAATGGGTTTCTAATCATGTGCGAGGACGTATTTAGACGACACGAAAAATGCATGTGTCATTTTCCTACGATATCCAGCGCCCCATCTTCAAGTGGTGCGCTAAAGGGCCAGCCGATTTACAACCGATTTTCTCGATAAGATTATTTTCAAGCCTGTAAGGTGGAAAGGGACTTCTCCGTCTATTGTTGGTCAGCGTTTGTTTGGTGAATTGATGATTACCGCCTTTCTTCGCGGCATACGGCGACGGCGCCATGCCGCCTAGAACATTGTTATGGCAAATGGATAAGTGCCATGCCGTAATTTCATCCTGGATTGAAATGTGAATCCTAAAGTGGTCACCGTGGTTAACTAGAGTCGTTGATGTGCCCGGCGAAGGAGGTTTGGCCCGTCCATCATTGTCGCCAACAACGCTTTCCTTATGAAAATGGGCCGAAGATTATGACTTCAAACTCTTTCAGTTTATGACACTCGTAAAGCGCTTTTGACTTCCACGGATCTCTACGCTCGCTCATCACCTCTTCCATATGGGAGGGATTCGCCGGGATCTCGGGATTCTTGGAGGATCGCTACTGATCCCTGATGCAATTCGCATTTTATTCTCGGGCCGACAATTGGTCAAGCTACACCATCGCCGAGTAGGGATCGAATTCGCAGAGTACGTGCATTTATTTCTATGATCGTGATTTTGATTACTTTTATGACGGATTCTGGCACTTCACTTTCTCGTTAAGAGGCATATTCGATATGGTCCGGATATTGTTGAGTCCCCATCGCTCCTAATCGCCGAATACGTGTGGTCAAGGCATTCTCGATGACGGGAGTATCACTGCCGCCTACACCAACTGCGCTCACTCGCGGTTCAATGGGTTCCCCGGATTTGGTCACCTCACATTCTCGAAAGACATTCGACATGGCAGCGCCGCCATCCATAATCGCACCAGCGTATCGATGTTCTCATGATCGCATGGTTCCTTCACAGCCCCCGTTCTTTGTCAGTAGCCGACGCAGTAATCCGGACCATTTGTTTGTCTCATGTGTTTTTGCTGCTCTCAAGTAAAGGATTTTTTGAATATTTTGATATCCATTATTTTAGGGCTTATAGCTTCAATGAATTCCTGGTGCGCTTAATGATTTTTCATTTCGCAAATGAGCAGTGGCCTTTATGCATGTTGCGTTGTTATCCCAGATTCGCTCATATGGCAAATCGAAATGACTTGACCTTCAATGATAAATACTAAACAGCAGAGAAGTGCCATCCCACGCTCTTCGTGTCATGATTCGGGAGTCTTCCTCCTGTAGACCAAGGTTGCATGCATAATGATCAACGGACCATTTCATTCTCCTCGCAGACATCGTGGTTCCTCGGTCGCCAAGACAAGCCCCGAAGGTTGTGCAGTCACTTCTGGCAAAATCACGGGCCGATCAAAGTCAACACGACGGGCAGCCGCCTTTGGGAGCACTCCGGCTGCCTCACAACATCCAGGGTGTTTAGAAACCTACAGAGGCTTTTCGTGGGCCGCATATGGAAAGTTGTGGCTCAAGCTTTGCTGAGGTGGAGTTGATGGTGCCATGCTGGCAATTCATTACGCTTTCTATAGTAATCGACTCCAATTGTAATGGGACGGATTCGATTTATGTGGTGGAGTTGCTGCGAAGAGATCCACAGGGGTCCTCGCGTCACTTTTAAGCAAGGCCACACACTTCATCTTCTAGCGCACATGGATCTCGTTGTTTCACATATTTTTCTAGAAGGCAATCGAAAGGCAGTGCATGCCGAGCAGAAGACGGAGTACGGCACATGGTGTGGGGCGCCCCCCAAACAGCTTGTACATTATCTTACCGATGACTATGTGGCCAATCCAACTACAGGATCGTTACTTAACGCCACCGCCTTCGTGTTTCTTTTCCTATTTTTTGACGTTTTTCTTTCCGCGGGGTACTCTTTTCCTTTCATGGCGGTTTTCCACAAGGGGGTTTTACTTTGAGAGGTTTTAACGAGGCCTCAACCATTCAGCCATATGGCGCTTGTGACCATTTGTTCTCGACAATATTTCCAGCGAACCTTTTCATTTTTGACATTATTTCCGTGCTTATATTTGGTTACCTGATCGACTGTGATCGTGACAACTCTATTTTCATTTTTTATAATATTTTGTATTCATTCAAAAAAAACAAATATAGATTAGTTTCGGGTCAGTAATAAGAATAATTGCAATTTTCATAACTATACGGGCTCACAAAATTTACAATCCTAATAGATAACGTATAACGTATATTTCTAATAATCAAATTCAATTGCAAGTACAAATTCAATTGCAAGTATAAATATTAATATAACAAAATAGTCAAATTCAATTGCAAGTAGAAAACCTAATAGTATAACGTATCTTTCTAAACTTTATGAAATTTAAATAACTATATTAGTTTTAGTTTTTTATGTATAACTTTTTAAAAACATAAGTGAATGCAAAGAAATTCAAACATAAAAGTTAATTAGTATTATATTTAATTATTGAACATTGACGCGTGAAAATTGTTAACTTATTTTTTTCTTTCATAAGATTGTCTTTGGTTTTATTATTTATTAAATAAAGTTATTTTGTGTGCATGAATAGAGTTTCAAAACTCAGATTAATGCGCATCACTATTTCATAGTTTTACTTAATACCCGACTTAATGAAAATAATGGATTAATCTTTTTATATATTGTTAAAGTTTATTATTTTTAAGATACTAGAAATAGGAGAGGCTACAAACTTTAAGTTTAAGTGTTATGATAAAATATTTTTTAAAATTTTTTTAATCAAAGAATTGAGATAGAATAAAAGTAAGCACATGAAGCATAAGAATTTGTCTAACCTTTATTTTATTGTATTTTAATTTAATAACAATAACAAATAAAATGATGATATTATAATGGGTTTTGGTATAATATTTAATTAATTATTTTTTTATTAATGCGATAACTTGCATGTGATTTTTATTAATCATTAGCTTTATGACTTATAAGTCAATTATTTGTCCGATTTTGTAAAAATGCATCCAATGCTAATAGAATTCAAAAATCATGTAAGAGAAAAGACTTTTCTAGCCATAACAATGAAATAAAAGACCGATGAATGTGATTGTAAGCTAATATAATACTTATTTCGTTGTTATACTAATTCTGTAAAAATTGTGGGATTGAGTTCTTAAAATTATTATTTAACAATTCATATCGATCTATAATTAAAGTAAAGCAAAATATATATTAAATATTGTGTAATATTTAAACTTAATTAATATTTCACTTTCTAATATTTTAATAGTAATCAATAAAATTATTAAATAATAAAATTATTTTAGTAAAGTCATGTGGATCACATGCGACGCACGTGTTTCTTACTAGTATATTGACTTTTTCAAGATATTCTCTTAATTGTAAATTTAGATCGTTTTTTTAAAATAAAAATCGATATAATATAAAAGAAGAGTAAAGGTCCTGGTCACAAGCCAACCATGTAGCGCAAATGTTTGGGGCTCCCGTTAAAAACCTACCAAGGAAAACCTACCCTCTTGGGGAGAAACCCTTAGTAGGAAAAGAGTACTCCCGACGAGAAAGAGAAAGCCATACAATCGATCAAGAAGGATCGAGCTCAACATACTAACTAACAAATCTATATTGCACTCGTCCAACATAATCATCGGTGAGTAGAGAAATGATGTCCTGGAGGAGCTTCCCACCAAGTTGAAGCACACGTGAGTTTGTCGAGCTGATCCGCAACACGATTACTTTCCCGATAGATGAGTAACCACAAAATTCATCTGGGAGATCAGAAATATAGTATAGCGCCACTGACAGGAGACGCCACGGGACAGAGCCAACCCAAGATCTAAAAGGTCGACAATATATGTAGAGTCGATTCCAACCAAATATTGGTCCAACCCTTATGAAAAGCATTAGATATCGCTTCTCATCGCAAAGAACTAATTCGCCTCAAAAGCAGAGTCTGCACCACACCGCTTCCCACGAAGCATCCACGAAAGAAACCCCTATAAGTGTGTAAACCGCCGCCATAATGCGCCCCCCGGTGCTCCAAACGTGCAACCATCTCAGATTAACTTTGATCCACCAGAAAGGAAGAGACCGCACGGGATAATGCGGGAGCCAGCGTGGACGGCCCGAACCTTCAATCCGCATAGACAAAGTAAATCCTCCGGTATTCTCAGATGCACCCTTTGTCTAACGGGCATTTGATAATCATTGATCTCATTGAACAAGCGTCAGATCCGTAGTTCATTTCTTGTCATTAAAAATAATGTCACCCTCTGACGTGCCATGCCATGTAAGCCAACAGAGACGGCCACCACCTCAATATAAACTCAATCTGATCAAATGAAATTCCATTAAATGGATCAAAATTCATTGAAGCTATAGACAGCCGATGCGATAAGTCACGGCAAATGATGCAAAGAATCGATTCCATGAGCTCCCGCAAAATCACTAGAAACAAAAATGTGATCAATTTGATTCCTCGGGAGTGAGAATAACATAAAGGCTACAAGCAAAGAGGGACCAATGAATCCTCCGTGGCGGTGAGGCGACCATAACAGAAGACATCCGTAGATAGCTCGCTGCACCACGACCATGCGCCTCTTAGGAATATGCGAAGACCGATCCAAGATCCCCATCTAACAGCTTGGGAAGGCGGTGAAAGATAGCATAGTCGCTTAAGACTCCACACCTCGTCATCTATAGAATGAGTCCACACTCTCTTATCCAATGAGTCGGAACAATCGGGCACCGGACAATGTCCAAGTACGCCTCCACAAAAGACATAGTGATATGCCATCCGTTATCATAGAAGAAGTCCGAAATAGGGTTCCGAAAGGTTGCCCAAAACTCCTAAGGATACCACGCGTCGCAATGATATACCCAAGCCGCTTATCCGTCCAAAAATTTATTGAAGACTACGCCCCAAGGATCCATCTAGAATCAGTTTGACAATCCTCCACAGCTAGGCGTAACCCTGCCCAGATTGAAGAAGGCAAGAAAGAACATCTGATAGAACCATTAGCCAGTAGAAAACGTCTACGGAGAATATCAAAGACCACTGAATCCGAAGTAAGGACTTTCCAGCTCATTTTCATAATAAAAGCCCATTTAGCAGCAATGAGGGATCGAACACCCAGACCACCCTCCTTCTTAGGGGTGCAACAATGGGACCAATTGACCACCACATAACCCTTCTAATTAACATCACTGGACCAAATAAAATTTCGCATCGCCCGCTCAAGCTGCCTATGCATTGTGATAAACCATTTGTATATAAGCATACTATGAACCAAGGAGCTGGCAATGACAGAATTAACCAAACAGACCAGACCTGCCAAGGAAAGAGAAGAGCCTTTCCATCGTTTAAATTTCAAAGATAATCTTGTCAAACAAAAGTCTGCAGCACACCATGCTTGGGTGCACCCAAGACGGGAACTCCAAGGTAAGTAGGAGGAAAAGGACCCAACCGTCAAAGCCATGATTGTTCGCATTACACGATTCCTAATATATCGATACCCGAGTGCCAAAAATACCTTCGATTTTGCCAGGTTGAACACTGGCATGAAAGAGAAGCATAATGACCAAGAGTGTCGAAGATATGACGCGTGCATTGCCATAGTTACACACAAAGAATAACAATGTCATCCGCAGAGATCATGATGGATGGAAAGATGATATTATGTGGAGCCACAAAAGGTGTGAGAAGATTGACGCCACCAATCTAGAGAAAATTTTCCCAGACTTCTTCAAGAATGCAAAAGAGAAGGGGAGAAAGAGGGTCACCCCGACGCACCCTCTTGTACAAGCAAAATAATCGATAGGAGAGCCATTAAGAGGATCAAAATACGGGCCGAATTCAAGATCACCGAAATCCAAGCGACAAACTTCTCTCGAAAAGCCAAATCTGCGCAACACATATAAGAGAAAATCCCAACTGAGAGTGTCGAAAGCCTTACGGGATATCAATTTTTCAGAATCATATTGTTGTCTCTCAATTATGTAAAATGTTGAAGCCCTCCGAGACAAGAGCAATACAATCGTGAATGTGACGGCCTCCAAATAAAACCAACCGAGTAGGGGACATAATATGCCTTACGATGCGGCCAAACTAAGTGGCCAAAATCTTAGTGATAATTTTGAATATGAAATTGCTCATTACAATAGGCTTGAAATTATCCACGTTGTTCACCTCTTTGCATTTCGAATAACAACCATAAAGCCGAATTGAGGCCACCGACAGAGATCCAGATCAAGAAATGGCGCATAGCCATAGTGACATCAGAGAGATAATGTCCCAATAGTTCTCGATAAAAAGAACCATTGAAGCCATTCGGACCAGGGGAATTGTCAAGACCGAGATCAAAAATCGCATCTCAAATCTCTAAATCTGATGGTAGAAAGGTTAAGCAATCATTCTCCGCGTCCAACACCACTAGATGAATGATGTGATCAATAGAAGAAAAACTGAATCGCCTAAACTGGGCACCGAGAATAAGTCTTCAAAGAACTTAATAATGTGACTACGGATGACAGTATGATCCGTGAGAAAGCATACCATTGATCAAGATCGTGAATACCACCGAAAGCAAATTTTTAATCGACAACAACGGTGGAAAAAAAAAGTTATGGTCACCATCAACCAACCGAAAAGCCCGAGATTTCTTCGCTAAGAAACTCGATTGCAATTGAAGCTACTGATTTAGAGAGTTCTTAGCTTCAAGCTCCCGATCCTGTCGTGCAATACTATACCCAAGAGTCTCAATATCCGACTTAACTCCGACTCAACCTCTAACTCATCATCCACCCCACGATTAACATCCCCAAAACCTCTAATTCCAAGACCAAGCATAGACACAATCTTTTTCAATTTAATCATCAAACGAATCAAGGGTTGGTGTATGCGCAGTTCGAACCCCATGAAGAAGCAATAATCGAGTGGAAACAGTGGTGTTTAGTCCACACGTTGAAAAACGAAATGGAGATGGACCCTTATAAGCGTAGTCGAACAAGAAAGTAAAAGAGGATGATGATCCGAGCAAGTGTGAGGGAGAACAAAAACTTCACCCGCCAAAGATTAGCAAAGCGGGACCGGTAATAACTCGATCAAGCCAAGCTTGAATGAGAGTCGATGAGGCGTTGCATCGCACTCCAAGTAAAGAATTTACCACCCGCTGAATGGCCATCAACCCGCATTGTCATAGAAAGCCCGAAAGTCCTCGACAAGAAGCCATTGAGGCGACCCCCGACCGTATGCTCATGATTCCCAAGAATGGCATTAAAATCCCCATCAAAACCAGATCATCACAACCTAGAGCAATGATATCCGACCAAAGTCGTTTACAAATCACATGATTACAGAGATAAAGCATGAACAAAACCCACATGAAAGATGTAATTAGCTTAACCGCACCTTTAAGGATTATACATTGATCCAAAGAAGAAGAACCGTGATGTTCGAGCGTCAAGATCCGTGATATCCGACCTCCACGATGCCCGTAAAATTCAGAGCCACACACTCGAAAACCAAGACTTGCCCAAAAAGAATCGTAGATAGTCGAAATCAACTTAGGTTATGCGATAGCAACCAAAGAAGGTTTGTGATGATTACATAGCTTTTTAAGAATATGGCGAGAAGCAATATTCCCAATCCCCGAATGTTCCAATAAAAGCAATTCATTGAGAAGAGTCTGGGGAGGAGATCTCGGATAGAGATCCAAAGGGTGGGCAGCAAAGAAGACGTAAAAATACTATCATCTTCCGCATAATCTACCCTAATTACACGTCTATCTCTTTTTTTATCCGATAGTAATCAAGAAAGACCATACTTAATGCTTTCAGAAGATCTTAACATTTCCGTAAACACCACTCCTGATAAAAACTTGATTATTAAAAGAACCACTCACCTTCAATTCAAGATACAATTGGTAGTTTGGTTTCTTTATTCATAACTTTTCCTATTCCTCCCAAAGACCTCTTTCGAAATAGACAAAGCAGGTTTTTTTCCTTCGAGGTTCTAGTCACCAAGGTAATAAGTGTACAAGAGCTTATTCCTATTTTTACAACATGATTTCTTCCTTAATCTTTAAGGTTTTGGGACACGTGTTTCTCCCCTTAAATATCCGTGGCAGATATGTTAAGACTAGAGGTATGTTTTTTAAATACGGATTAAAATATATAAAAGAAAGAAAAAGTCCCGATCATAAGCCGATCGTAGCTTAAGTATGGGCATCATTAACAACCCTTGCGTAAAAAGGTACCCTTGAAAGACATCCACACAAGAATGCATAAATAAAAGCTCTAAATAATTACTATAAAATCCTCATTATTAGATGAATTCACTTCATCATCATAGTCCTCCCACCTTTGGTAGCAACCACGTTTAAAGATTTGAAGCTATCTGATTAAGCATCGTCCAAAAGAGTGAGATTATGAATTGAGGAGTTGGGCGTTAGCAGAACATCATAAAGAAGTTGCTTCTTAGAAGCCTTCAATTACTTATCCCAAATAGCCTGACAAAGAGGACGAATGGGCTTGGCCAACTTGTATTGACTTGTCCACGCCCTCTTGATATCGTAAAAGTGGGCAAGGTGTCCCTCCCGGTCATAGTACCCAGATGCAAAGATTCAAAGCAAGGTTATCCATTCCTCAATGTGCATCTAAAATAGCCAATGAATTTTCCATTGAATTGCAAGATTCAAAGGCTTAAACCAGGGGTGGATATAGCAAGCACGCATATCCAATGCCACGGTCTTATCTTTGTCATTCCTCGCTGTACATAACCATATCCAAATCAACCGCATCCTCTAAAGCAAAGAAAAGAATTCCCACAAGAATACCATTGAACTTACCAAAAGAAATAGGAGAAGAAACAACAAAGATTTGTAGGAAAATGAACCACAATCGCAGATTAGAATTATGGTTTGTAATGATAGCGTCCACTATCTTACAATGCATAGTTGAAACCGTAGATCCAATGAGTTAGTAGCGGCCTTGCCCTTGTCCTTGAAATATGAACATGACGATAAATCTTACGAATTTTGGAACGTCCCGCTGGAGAAGGGGGACGTCCAACAGGCCGTAGCCTCAATAAAAGCACTCCAGCAAGAAGAAAAGAAATGGCCCGTGATACAACAAGTAGAACAAAATTCATGAAGTTTCTCATAAGTGATCGACACAAAAGAACATTTTCCCACCCGTTCAACCATAATATGATCATGTAAAGGCTTGGTAAGATCCACATCAATAAATACACGAACAAAATGGCCAAGGGAAACATTTAAGGACCTATGATCAATCTGAACCGGTTTCCAATAGATTTGGCGATCTCCATAATAATGCTAGGTCCCAATATTCCAGACTTAGCTCAAAATTCGAACCCATGCACCAAAGCTATGGAAGTATTAACTTTCTAAGGGTTGAAATAAGGAACCCAAGGAGACAAACTAATTGAACCCAGGTTAATAGACCAAGACACACGAGCTTGAGCCCGGAACGATCCCTGGCATTTGAAAATTGACACAAAAATAACCTTTACCCGGAGGAATTAATTTTCAATCATTATGAATACCCCATAATTCAGTAAAGACGTTTATGAAACGACATGATAGGCCATGGCTTATTAACCTTACCAAGAAGAACACGGCTAATCAAAGAATAAAAAAATTCCAAAAGACGTTGATAAACATTTTCATCAATGGTCACGTAATAATAATCACCCTTTTAACAGTTCGAGCTAGAATTTTGTTTACCATAAATAATATTGGAAAAAGTAGGGGTGGAAGTCTTATCCAAAGAATCCAAACTAGTGGTTTACCAAATAATCCAAAAGTTTGGCTTCTGACTATTCTAGGAGGGGACAAAGCCTTCATATAGACATTGAGGATGGGTAGCGATGGGGAAGTTGCAAACCATGGCACCATAGGAGAAATTAAGGAGGACCATCACAGCTTGTTGGAGTAACAAACTTCTCCAATCTGCTGAGGGGACCGCCACCTCCATAAGGTGAGGAGGAGGCGATTTTTGTAACAAAGCGATGGGAACCACCGCCACCCCTTGAATGGCATCCTTGTGTTGTGTATGAGAAGGGACGGACATTTTGGAGGAAGCTAACAAAAGTTGAGAGACATCAAGGGCATGTGCCGCTACAACACGAGCACAGAGGAAGACGGAATATGACACATAGATGTAAATCAATCGAGAACAAGATGCCATTGTAGAGATGACAAATCCAACCATGCTATGGCCAAAAATTTGCCCGAGGCGCAGCCATAAGGTCGACGGCCTTAGATGCGAGTGGAGAGAGAAGAGAATATTCTAATTATTAGGTTTTTTCCAGTACGTTTCAACATTACTTTAATTCCCCTTAAATATTACCATCTGAGAGGTATGTTTCTAAGTTTTATCTTATTAACTAACACACATATATATCTACTTATTAAGAAATTATTTATATTAAATTATGTTTCAAATAAATATATGCTTTGAATTAAAACCTAAGATATTTGAAAGCTTTACAATTTAAGTTGGGCTCACGCGATACATATAAGTTACAATAAATATCTGGGTTGCACTCAAACCCAATATTATAGGAAAATACCACACAAAATAAATCCATGTACAAAATTTACTATATTACAAGTAGTCAAAATTTTGGGGTCCTACAAAGAAAAGCTAAAACTAGATCTATAAATTGATCCATAAAGTGACAAGACGGGTCACCTTATTGAACGAGGCAATTAAGTGTCAACAAATATTATGTACTTATGAGATAGGCAAATTCGCCGTTATTATAATGAGATGAAGTTTTACTATTTAGTTGCTCTCTTTATTTTTTCGCTAATGTTTCCAAATCTCTCCGGTAGATTGCGATATTGGTTAACTTAACATGTGATTGAGATTGAGCAAATGTGTATGACTATTATCAAGTTGTGCAGAATATATCGCACAATAGAGGCTAAAGAGAGTCACCTCAAGCTCAACAGCTGGTGTGAGCAACTTGATGTGTCGATGTAGTCTTATTCGGATAAATGCACTTGTAAGATATTTGTTGAGTGAGAAAACTTGTCTATCTTTTCTTTGTGATGCGATTGGCTCCTGAGATAGTATTTCTTTTAGGTCTTCTATTGATATCGTAGCACGTGAGGTTAGGAGGATGACTGTATTAGCATGAGGAGGCTTTATTGTCTAACTCGCTAAGGTCAATCTCCCTCAGCATAAATATTTTCCAACGGGATAAGCTTGTTGGAAGAATAAAAGATGACTACTTTTTCAAAGCTAAGTCCACTAGATTGAGTGTAGACTTATGAGTGTGAGGCATAAATTAATGCATTATATTTTTCTTCATTGCTATCTACGTAATAAGTTAGTACATCCTCATCAGTTAAGCACCAAATTGCTTTGAGCGATTCTTAACAAATGAAGATGTGCTAATAGGAGCGAAAATAGTGTGTCTAATTAGTTTGGACACAATTTAGAAAATAAAATTGCAAGTTGAATGATAGTTTTAAACACTTTGAAACTATATGAGCTATGGAAGAATGGTCAATCACTTTATAATGGTTGGATTTATGATGTTGCAAATTGATTTGTTTATCACAAAATATGTGTCTCTAAGTGATTCTTGAACCTTGTATGAGCATATGTGAGGTCAAAAGAGATCTTGAAACTATGCGAGTTGCAAGATCTTTAGGAGGCTCATTTTTCTAGCGAGGATGTACTTTAATCTCATCTAATAATCCCCGGGATAATGGGAGCTAGTGTCTCACACGAAAAAGATTCTAATTCCACAAGTAAAAAGGAGTAAATATGAAATACTCCCCATCATCTATATGAGCTTGAGTGGGTAGCCTTCACAATTACTTTTGTGGGTGTTGATGAGTCGATAGAAAATGTGACTTCACTTGATGCCCTAATCGGATAGTTGATGTGAAGGAAAATATGAGTCTAATGACTAAGAATAAAGTCTAAGATCTTGTTGATCTTTTGTACAGATGTAAGACCATTTGAAACATGTGGTTTCGGTGGGTACAATATAGATGGGTTGATTAACATGTGTGTAGCTCGACTAAGGGTGAAATGTTTATGCATGTTAGAAGAGTATCATTTTTTTTGAGATGTTCTCCTAAGTGGTGAGATTGCCTCAAACCCGCCAAATATGTTATCTATTATTGTCACTTTCATCTAGGTATGTCCCGGGTTATTGACGTTGACATAATTAAGTGAAAATATCCCTATGAATTCAAGAAATGGAGTAAGAGTTTAATTGATTGCTCATCATGAAGCTCCAATCATGTGACTTGAATCATCATTGATTTCATTGAGCTATCATTTTTATAGGCCTACAATAGTCAATTAAGTCATTGAACATATGTCAAGAGTTGTATCTCACTAAATATGGCAAATGTGTGATGACTTGAAAGAACATGGAGTTATCGCCATCGAGTGGGGCAAGTTACACTCCATGGTTAAAGATCATGTTTTTAGTTAAGAAATGTCTTAAGAATAAGAAAACAAATTCTAGCTAGTTTATATAAACATTGTTGAAAGTTTGATGTGCGCTATGTGCATACTAAACAAGTCTTGTACTTAGCAAATGATTAGTGAGTGGATATCGAAGTGATCCATGCACTATTGTGATGCCGACATGTGGATACTTAGATATCTTAATAAATTAATATATGATTTTCTAGAGGCAAATTTGGCATCTTGAAATGATGCGCAAGAGACCGTGCGCACATCCATGATGTATTTGTTGTCTTTGTGATTGTCAAACCACTTTGGTGTAAATAACATTGATGGTAGACCAAGCATACTTACTCGAGGCTTTACTTCATTAAGAGTTTAGCGCATAGTTAAATTGTTCTCGTGCATACTTCTATGAGCGATGTGGGTACCGATCCCTTTTATGAGCCATTGTTTGGAGATATGCTCAAAAGGCATGTGAGTCATTAAGATTAAGTAGAATTCATTATGTTGCCAAGTGAGAACATACCGTAATTAATGAGATATTTTAGATTCTCATTATTTGTTTGGTATCAATTTATGAGTTGTCACCAGGCTTTGATTTTCCCTCGACATGGGCAATCGCCTTGCGTTAAGAGAGCTAGCAAGATCGACTTAAAAGATTGTGTCGCACAAGGAGGTTTGCGAATGATCGCTTTGCGCTAGAGAAGTGAAGAAGGTTAATAAGTATAATGAATAAAATACCTTAGCTAGAGGTTAAGATGAGATACAAGTTGATCGATTATGAAGTATGTCAAATCTTCATAAAAATTTATTTGTAGTCGAATGTACGAACTATCGTGTGACACTTTGGGAGTGACTACGAGTAGTACGCAGATGGGGCGCTTGAATAGCGATCGGACTAAAACTTGTATGATGTCTATAAAGATAACATGCCTAAATTGAGTGGGAGCTCCATCATAGATGTATCATACTACTTGTGCTTGAGTCCACTATGGGTCTCTCGTCTTCGTCATTGTGTGAGCCCATATTATTTTATTGTACTTTCTCGGACCATTACGCATGTGGTGTAAGCTTGATGACGCTTACTTTAACATGTATCCAATGGCCATGTGTGATTCGGTTTTGTCAAGATGTCTAGAATGGTGTCAAGACCAAGCTAATTGGCATGTGCGGTCGATGGAGAACTAAACTAGTAATGTACTTATGTTCTATAACTCATAGCCCAAGCAACTATGTCTAAATGTGTTTGACTAGTCATGAATTTAGAAATATATTTAAGTAAGTCGAGCATGCTCTATTTATTTCATTAAGGGATCTAGAGATGCTTGACTAGGTGCGACCACTTGGTTTGGGCCATACAACAAGTTATTGAGTTGTGGTTATGTTAGTTTGGTGATGACTTAATATAACTCTCCTCGCCTTTTTTCTCGCTGGTCGCATGCCTTATTCCTTGTATGATAGAAGGGACGTGAGATGAGAATATTATAATGTGATTCAAATTAGTCGGATTGGATATTTATGAAAGGGAGATATTGAGATTACATCCATATCTTTTATGTTAGGAAATATATCGGGATCCTAATTGATTAGCATGCATCTTGATCCAATTATAATAGGGATTGAAAAATATCATTTTATATTCTCTCCTATATGATAAATAGTAGAGAATAGTATCTCTCCTACGGGTATCGAAATCTCTCCCTACAATTTCTCTCTAAGTTCTTTCTTGGAGAATCACCAAAGGTCTCAAAGGGTTTAGGTGTGCACATCAAAGTAAATAATCTAGTAGTTATTTACACCAACAAGAAAGACAGTTCGTGATCTTGTTCGAGGTTTGCTCGTGGTTCAACCAATCTACGAGGTTCGTTCATTGTTCGCGGTTCAATCAAGATGAAGCTTGTAGATGGCTTAATCATGAATCAAAATGAGGCTTGTAGACGGCTCAATCTAGGCTATGTGGATCAACATTCCCACCGCAAACATGTATTCGATCCACACTTTATGTGCAAATACAAAATTTATATTTTGAGCCATACTTCCCAAAAGAATAAATAGTTACTTTCTCTTGATATGAACAAAATTTCAAACAACATTATAAGTAACAATAGAACTTTGCAAAATTGTTCAAGAAGTACTATATGCGGTTGTGATAATTTACACCATTTTTTATAATTTATATGCAATGCAGTATCAAAAATAATATATAAATAGTATTTTGCTTAATTTGTGTTCTAATTAATGCATTTGAATCCTCTATGTTTTCATATATATATATATATATATATATATATATATATATATATAGAGAGAGAGAGAGGGAGAGAGAGAGAGAGAGAGAGATTTAGCATGCCATGTAAGTATATTTATTTTATATAAACTAATAAGTAAAAAAAAATTAAAAACTCACATGTTGTTGAATTGTTGTCTTTTGTGAAATTGCAATGCTCAAATTCAATGTTGGCAATGGAGCATCTTGCAAAATTATTTGTGTAGTATTGCTCCTTCGAAATAGTGTGTTTTTGAAAGTGATTAGGCATATTTATAGTTGTGTTTGTGGATGATGGAAACATAGATAATCGTAATTCGCTTGAGATGCCCAATTTTTATATTCATTTCACATATGTGGTGTTGTGATATTGGTTCTGGACTTCGAATTATGATTGCTATTTATAATGAGTTCTTCATTATATTTCCTAATTTTTTACTCTGCAATGTTGAATGTGTTGGTGAACTTTATTGTTTTATTTTTAATTATGAGTCCAATATTCAATGTAGTATAACGATGTACTACGATTATTTGTATTCTCAATACGGCTTTTTATGCGCTCAATACAAAAATCTTGATTTTGATACAATTTCAAAATTTAAATCATTCATTTTTAGTTATTTATGAAACCGAAATCTAGTTACAATTGTATAACTTTTTATATGACAAATTTTAAAAACAAAATATGTAATGTCTCTTTCTCGTATTCCAAGACAACACAATAGTCGAAATTAATGATGTACTACAACTATTTGTATTCAAAATACAACTTTTATGTTCTCAATACAAAAATCTTGATTCTGATGCAATTTCAAAATTTAAATTATTCATTTTTAGTTATTTAAGAAAAGAAAATTAGTTACAATTGTAAGAGGAATTATAAAACTTAACTTTTTATGTGACAATTTTAAAAAACAATGTGTAATGTCTCTTTTTGTATTCCAAGACAATAAAACAGCATGTTAGTTCTGTTTTCATTACAGAAAGAAAGAGGTAATGTTCATATATTGATGACTGAAAAATGATTCCCACGCACCTCCACTATAGGCTATAGCTGTTTTCCCTCACCCTTGTCTTTTTGATTTTCCATTTTTGGCAAGTGAATTTTGGCGGGAACTTTATAAAAATGGAATTATTTCTTGCATTTATATATATATATATATATATGTGTGTGTGTGTGTGTGTGATTATGTATTTGTTTGGTTGTGAATTTTTGGGGCTTAAACACATTAAAATCTCATGACTTTACATTATCTAAATTGGTTCACACTGGGTGTTCGAAACTATACTTCAATGATAATTTTTACTAATTTTTTATTCAATTGCACACCATGTCACATGACAATACTCAATGATGTATTTGGATGTAATTGACCAAATTTCATGTGTTTTTGAATGATAATTCAATGTTTAAAAGGGAAAATTATATGAATTATCTGAGGAATTGTTTAAAATGTGGATTTTACCTTTCATCTTCTTTTTGGCTCTAAGTTTTCGTGACGGCTCATAAAATGGAGGATGTGCAATATTTATCATGCCACCAGGCTTCCACTTCCAATCCCCTCGAGTTTAATATTGTCCAATAAAGAATGGCGATCCACCGACTATTTTTTGAACGAGTAAAACCTTGTTCGATTTTGCCCAAACATGGGTTTTCACCATCCCCCGGAGACGGTGCATTACTCGCTATGCTTCACGAACATCAATGGACGAGCTTTTGCCGTGCAACACCTTCTAGCCTCGCCCTTATTGTTTACTTAATTTTACAACAATTGCCTAAAAAGATCATTGATGTAAGTCAAGCAGATTATGATAATCAGAGGGGGTGAATAGATTATATCCATCTTTTCGATTATGCCCTTTTTTCAAACAAATAAGCCAAAACAATAATAAAGGTGCGGGAAGTAAACAACACGCGTAGATTTATAGAGGTTCAACCCACCTAGGGCATAATCCTCTACCACCCCAGTATATCCGGGATGGATTTTAAAAAGAAAAAAGATTTTATTGATTACCAAAATTAATACAACACCTTACAACATCACCTTGAAGAGCACCACACTCTTCTTCAACACCACCTTGAGATTACCACAATCTTTCTTGACGATTACCACAATCTCCAACGGCACCTTGTGAAGATTACCACAATCTTCAACCTTGAAGAACACCAAATTCTTCAACACCTCAAGAGCACCACACTCTTGAAACACCTATCACCTAGATCACCCAAGAGTATTCTTTCCACAAGAATACCCACAAGGATGTCTTGTGTTGAATGATGACACAATTTGAGTGCAAGTGTAATCAAGAACAAAAAGCCTAGACCTCAAGATTGTGCAAGTGCAAGAACTTAGGCTATTACAACAAGAATGTAAAAATGAAATCTTGGAGAATTTTTTCAGATTTCTTGTTGTATTGTATGCTTGTGTGTTGTTGTATTCTCTCTCTTTGTTGTGCTTCAAATCTTCCTCTATTTATAGGAGATGATTGATCATTGATAGCTCTCTTGTGAACTGATTTCTACAAAAAAATTGCAATTAAAATCAAGATTATATTTGTTAGAAATCAATCCCACAATTTAGGGAAAAATTGTCTCATTTGCACAACGATTAGAATTTTGTCATGTCAAACATTAGGGCGATTTGTCCGCACGGATAGAGATTGAAAAGATAACACAAAGCAAAAATTAACAGGGGGACCGATCTAGGGGGTCGACCGGTCGGCATAGTGGTCCGACCGGTCACCCACCCTTGGGCCGGTCGCTCTTCCTCAAAAATTACATTACATGCGCGCTCGTAATGTTTCTGTGTACCTGTCGCCTTCAAGGTCGACCGGTCGACCTCCGGGTTTTCTCATGTCTCGTTTCGTTTCAAAACTCATCTTGTGTACTGGGTTGCCCTATAGGCGACTAAGGTTGAGCACGAGACAAAAGTGTTGTCCAATTTATATCAAAATAAACTTCAAAAAATACTCCAGAAAAATTAGTAAAAAGATTTTAAACCGATCGGGAGTATTTGGACAACATTTAGAAATATTGTTTTGATGTAAAACTTATTAACACACAATCATTAAAAGTGTTGTCCAATTTTTATCGAAAATAACTTTGAAGAAATACTCGGAAAATTAGTAGAAACAATTTAAATCATTTAGGAGTATTTGGACAACAATAAAAACATTGTTTTGGTATAAAAAAAATCATCAAAATCATGATAAAACCATTTATCAAACAATCTCCCTTTTGATGATTACAAACCAAAAAATTTAACGAGGTCGATTTTGAAAACAAAATAATTTTACAGGTTAAAAATGAACTATCTATTGTGAGCGACAACATTCCACACAACATAATCATAAGGATGGGAGTATAGATTTTCAAAAACATTTTTGCAAAAGCTCTCCCTATCAACATGCATAACAAGAGTAATGTAGAAGCAATCAACCAAAAGCTAAAAGCTCTGCTTTTACAACTTGAGCTTAAGTATCAAGAGTTTATAACCTCCCCTTGTCAACAAAACATCATTAGACATGAATATGAGTCCATAATACATCAAATGGACTAAGTATAATCCACAACTTATGGCTTTTAATAGCCACAACTTATAGCTTCTTTCTTGAGCTTATTTAAGCTTCTTTGAGCTAATAAGCTTATAACCTGTTTCTCCCCCTTTGGAATCATCAAAAAGAATGTTAGCACGATAAAAACATCATATATTCATATCAAAGTGCGCAACTAAACCGATGTATCGAGCTATTTGAACATTGAAGCTTATAAACCAAATAGGAGGGAAAAGTCGATCATATGACTTGTAGAAGCTCATAAAAACTCATTTGATTTGCAAAACATGATCTCTATAGGTATTTAAGACATTTGAAAATGAGAGAATCATGTAGGTGATGAATTTTTCATTGAAACGTTTTATCGAACACTTGGCAGGCGTCAAAAATTGAAGAAGATATATATAGCCCTTGTAAATGTAATCAAGCCAAGTTTTTCATCACCAAAAGCAATTTTAAAAATATCATTCATCAAAAATCATCATTCACAACACAATTATGCAAGAGTTCCAACAAAAATCAATACATAAGTATTTTCTCAAGGGTTCCACCCAATTGAGATAAGGGAGTAGAATTCTTACCATTTAATCGGTGAGGATGAGTAATGATGATAACTGAGCAATATAATTCCCAAAATATGTAATTTATGCAACAAAACTCATTTGAAGTGAATTGTGTGTGAAATTTGCAAAGGGGTCGAAATATAGAAGAAAAATGCCAAAATGACTAAGTCCTGAAACGTAAACGTTTTAACCAAAAATAGGCGGTGGGCGGCCGTCGGGGTTTGGGCGACGGTCGAGGTATAAGGTGATCGGTCGGCCTCACCCCAACTTGTCATCGATCTGCTTTTGCAAAAGTCGAAATTTGATCCAAAAATCTGATTTTTCGCCCCTAAGTTTTAAAAACGTGCAAAATGCAAACGTAGACCTCATTCAATATACATTATGTCATAATCAAGCTCGAAATGAGGTAAAAGACTCGGCGGTAAACGGTTGAAAACAAATGTCTGCGAGTTATCCTTGAGAAGAAATTAAACACATCTCAATTTTTCGATTTTAGAAACGCAATCCCTTAGAAAAAGATATCGAATTTCAATATGTTTAGTTCGATTATGACGAACCATATTTTGAGAAATTGTAATCACCGGACTTGTTATCCCGAAAAAATATGAACTTTTTAAAACCTTGGATAAACAAGCTAAAGAAGAAGTGCCTTTCAAATATTTGAAAATTTCTTTTAACGGCACTTTAATGAGATTCGTTGGGATAGTTTTGAAGTCGAGCATATATACATAAGGCATAGAAAATGTCGAGTCTAAAAGAGTAATAAACGAAGATAAACATACCTCGAATTTGTTTGTCAATCAATATGCCTTCCTCAACCTTTGTCATTTTTTACATTGGTGGCCATAGAGGTTGAGATGGTTCTTCCTTCTTCAATGCCAAACTTCTTCAAAGGTTCTCTTGTATACTTTGATTGTGACATATAATGTAACGCCCTTACCCTTGTAACACGTATTTATATAGTATAAAATCAGCTCAGGCAGCAAAGACGATCGCATTGCACATGATATTAACATGTTAATCATAATATGTAATCCTTTTACGCAAGCGGAAGCATTTACTTAAAAAGATTTTAACAACGGTTTAGCAACACTTATTCACACATGTGCACTTATCCATATTACATAACATTAACAACCGCACCCTTTTATATACAGATCAAAATAAACTCCCTATATGATATGCAAATGATGAGCTGAGGGAGAAGGATGGGAATTCAGCCGGCCGACCTTTGATCCATGCTTTCAACTTCCATCACACCTCACGGATCAACTTTTATCTACAACAACTAAAAATTGGCAACATTGCATTTGGTGAGTTGCAAGCTCAGCAAGTATAATCTAATAACAAGTTATTTAACATCACATAAGCACATTGTCACAATCATTTCACATCATTTAAGCGTATCATTCATAAACATACAAATGCACGTGCTTGATCATATTCTTTTACTGTTATGGACCAACTAATACCAAGAATAAATTGTGATCACGAAGATGGCCATGGCACTCTGTAATTCTTTATTTCACGTAGAGTTCAGTGAACTCGGGGTGGCCGGGCACAGTAATCCGCATTTCGGATGACTCGTAATTCGTGATTCAAGGTCATTAGTGGCATAACGTAATCCATTAATCCTCGATGAATGCATTTCTATAATCACATATTTTCTTTCCGTATCAATAACATCAGTAGAGATCGCATATCTCATTTCCATATCAATAACATCAGTGGAGATCACATATCTCAATTATATTTCAATGTCATCACATAATGATCATATATCTCAATTTCATCACAATATCATCATAGAGAATCATGCAATTCACATTAGGGCCCGATAAACTACTGATCATTGTAGCCAAATAAGTAAATAATTCATTCCAACACATTAATCATATAATCACACAAGTCAAATAACAAGCTAAAAGATTATACTCACGAGTGGTGTTCTTATCCTGGTGACTTGGCCTAGTTGGCTTTATTTGCCCCAGTATTGGGATTTTGACCTATTAACATATCAAAACACATATAATTTCAAACCGATATTTTGCACTAATGAAAGCATATGTACACTATGTTTTTTTTTATTTATTACCTTTACGTCTTGCCGGAAGTGATATATATCATGATTCTAGCACTTTACTGAATTTGAACTATGCTGCAAACTTATAAATTTAATAATATTGTATAATATATGTTTTCTTATAATTTCCTTATATAGTCATAACCTATAAACTAACACATTCAGTACTTAATACTCATCAAAAGCTTAAATCAACTTTTAATTCGAAATATATCGTTAGGATTGAAATGGCTTAATATAAGAAAATGGTGGATTTAAATTTTCTTATCGATTTCTCTCTTTTTTTTTTCTATATCGTTTCATTTGTTTTCTAACTTTATTGTATGAACCAGAACTTTCAATCCAAGCTATAGGAAGATTGAATAGCGTAGGAAAAGCATTACCTCCACGATTGATGTTCAAAAAGATACCACAAACTTAAATCAGAAGAAACCTGGCTGCATCTTGTACTGTGGTAGGTGCTTATAATATAGATTTACATGTTAATTTAATTTCCTGAAGTAGAACCCGTGCGTATGTGTCTTGTTTGAAGTCGGTATTTGAAATCAGGGGCAATAATATAATGCATATCATTATCCTCAAGTTTGATCAAGGCGGTGAAGATGGATATATAATATTCATATATATATAGATATCTCAAGAAATATTTAGATGTGTCTTGTAATTAACTAATAAGTACCTAGCTTTTGTACATGAGGTGGCGTCCATACACCCATCAATGTCAGATAGGTAAGTGGATATATAAATATAATAACTAAGTTTTATAATCCAACATATATATTAGTCATACACATATACATAGATAAGGTGACACGTTAGTTAATCTACAAATATATAATTACATTATATATATATATATTATAGCTTACTTGATAGATATATATAATTTATATCTTTGTATGGGTATTTCAATATTTACTGTAAGATCATATCTTATTTATTCTATTTTGTTCACTCACAAATTATACTTAAATTTAAATTTCAGGAATTCACAGACAATCTAATATGAATATGAGATATCGAAACACGTGTAATTATGTGTATCATCGATTTACCCTGATGATTAAAAATACAAGGTTTTGGGTTATGATATATAACCACCTTTTTGGCATTGTCTAACTTGAAGTTCAATGAAGAAATTTAATCTTCCCAATCGTGCTTATCTCAAGTTCACCTTGCATCGACTTAGAAAACATCTTGCACAAAAATTCATTAGTAGCACAAATAATATTCTCATAAATTTGCACAAGTAAGTAATCTTGCCCTTTCTCAAAAAACAAGAATAGTATATTAACTTTACCTTTTGTAAAATCATTTTGCAAAAAATAGCTAAGTCTTTCAAACTATACACGGGGTGCTTGTTTTAATCATACAAGGCCTTTTATAAAAATTATTTGGCCTAGAAAATTTTTTCAAACCCCGGTTGTTTTACATAGACTTCTACACCATTTAGAAAATTGGATGTAACATCCATTTGGTAAAGCTTGAAATTTTCTTAAAAACAAGAATGGGCAAGTAAAATGCGAATAGCTTCAAAAACATGCTACGGATGCAAATGTTTCATCAAAATCAATTACCTTCTTCTTGACATTACCTTTGAGCTATTAATCTCCCCTTGGTCATCAAACTTGTTCCAAAATATCAAATAATTTCTGCAAAATCTTAACAAGATATCTTTGCACAAGAGCATAGTAATATTGAATAATAGAGATACAATAACAAGTAACACATACTATGCTTTCCAACAGCTCATCAAGAGTTTCATAGAAAATGTAAGTTCAAACAAGCTTATAGAAAGCTATATAAGGACTCTATTGGGATTTTGAAAATCCGAGAGCATATAGTTGAGACTTCATTTAAAAGAAGCATTTGAACAATAGTTTTGACAAGAATGAATATGAGCAATCAAATGCATAATTCTAAGATAAGGATGAAAATCAAATGTTTTTATCAAAACAAAATATAATCCTTTACAAGTCTCGGATAAAACAAACTTAATCGAATAGTGTCTTTCAAAAATCGAAAAATCCTTTTAATGGCACTTGTATGAAATACTTTGAAATATCTTGAAAAGCAAGCACATAGGCATATGGCAAAAAATATATCGAGTCTATGAGATGAATAACAATGGTGAGCGTACCTCGATAGTTTATGTCTCTCTTGTCAAATAATGAGAAGATAACCATTGCTGAAGATATATAAATCCTACACAATTCTTAAACCAAATTTGCCCAAAACATAGTAATGGTAAAAGTGTAGGCTAAAGCAATAATATATTTCACAAGTATGCTAATGCCATAAAAATCCATAAGAGATGATAAAACACTTTTAGTCTAAGCAAACGCACAAGAGTTTATATAAGCATCATTCAACGTCTCCTTTTCAAAAGATTTTAAAAACACAAGTATTTGTTGAAGACCTTTATTTTAAAAACTATTTTGAAAAATCATTTTAATAATTAAGGCACAAATAAAAACATGCATAGCAAGATAAAATGCACATTTAAATGAGGAGATACAATTTACCAATTACGCCATTTCCATGGGTTATGTCTTTCCCATTGTTGATGGTATCTTCCTCTTTGAAAATCATCTTGTTGATGATAACTTCTCCAATGATTGTGTCCTTCCCTTTGTTGATAATATTTCCTTCTTGGAAATTCATTGTGGTGACGACTGACGTATTTTCCTTTGATCAAATGAGACGGTCATTTGATGTCTCCTTGGCGTCATGAATTTTCCTTGATTATTATTCCGTCGGGTACCTAATACGACATTGTTTTGTGGTACCCTCAAGTGTTTGGGTCCTTTAGGATTAGCTTTGAGACTTTTAGGTCTCCAACAATAATTAGAGCTATTTCTAGCCCGACAAGTATTTACCGTATGACCCTTTTTACCACAATAGAAGCAAGTAATAATTTTTGGAGCATAATGACCAACATGCATAGGGACATAATTAACAACACTAGGCTTATGATCAAGTCCTTGTTTCAATTTATCACAACTATGAACATCAACAATATCGGTCATTTAATCGGTACTCAAGTTGGATTTTGATAAATCCTTTTTCATGCAATTAATATTCTCAACAAGAGTACTATTTTCTTTTTCAAGGTTTCTCACCTTATCAAGTGTGGTGGTGTGAGAACATGAAAGTGATTCATAGGAAGTAAATAAAATATCCTTATCATTTTTCAAAACATTGAATTCCTTTTTCAAATTTTTGTATTTAACAAGCAAGCTTTGGAATTCATTTTGAAGCTCATCATAATCATTTTGCAAATCACTATAATCATTATGTAATTCATTATCATAGGAAGTAGAAGGTTTAGAACTTACCTCATTTTCTTCGAAGCCCATAAGACAACATTCGTTTTCATCGTCGTCGGAAGTTGTAAGAAGCTCATCCCATGTTGTTGGGTTTGATGGTGTATCCATTTGAGAAGTGGATGCTTTTGTGTGACTCCTTTCATTTGCATATACTTCTTCTAATTTTCTCCATACTTCATGTGCCGATTTAATTCCTACAATATGATTATATTCCAAAATGGTAAGTGAACAATACAAAATATTAAGAGCTTTACCATTTAAGGAGATGATTTTCTTCTCTTCATCATTGAGCTCTTTGAAGCCTTTGGAGGTATGTGGTGTGTCCATCATCGGAATGGATTCTTCATTAATGACCGTGTTCCAAATATCAAACCCGCAACCTTATAGATAGCATTCCATTCTTTCTTTCCAAAATGTAAAATTTTTGGAATCAATTAGTGGTGACTTGGTGGTGGAGGCGCTGGTAAGGTAGACTTCATTCGTAGCCGATGATCGTTCCTCTTTACTCACGATGTGGAACGAGCTTGCCAAAGAGTTTGGCTCTGATACCACTTGTAAGTCCAAGCGGCTACGATAATCTAGAGGAGGGGGTGAATATATTATCTCTATCTTTTCGATTATGCCCTCTTTTTCGAAACAAATAAGCCAAGACAATAATAAAGATACGGAAAGTAAACAACACGCGTCGATTTATAGAGGTTCAACCCACCTAGGGCCTAATACTCTACCACCCCAGTATATCCGGGATGGATTTCAAAAAAAAAAAAGATTTTATTAATTACCAAAATTAATACAACACCTTATAACATCACCTTGAAGAGCACCACACTCTTCTTCAACACAACCTTTGAGATTACCACAATCTCTCTTGAAGATTACCACAATCTCCAACGACACCTTGTGAAGATTACCACAATCTTCAACCTTGAAGAACACCAAATTCATGAACACCTCAAGAGCACCACACTCTTGAAACACCTATCACCTAGATCACCCAAGTGTATTCTTTCCACAAGAATACTCACAAGGATGTCTTGTGTTGAATGATGACCAAAATCAAGATTACTACTCAATAATGAATATTACAATTTGAGTGCAAGTGTAATCAAGAACAAAAAGCCTAGACCTCAAGATTGTGCAAGTGCAAGAACTTAGGCTATTACAACAAGAATGTAAAAATGGAAGCTTGGAGAATTTTTTTCAGATTTCATGTTGTATTGTATGCTTGTGTGTTGTTGTATTCTCTCTCTTTGTTGTGCTTCAAATCTTCCTCTATTTATAGGAGATGATTGATCATTGATAGGCTCCTCTTGGGAACCGATTTCTACAAAAAAATTGCAATTAAAATCAAGATTATAGTCGTTAGAAATCAATCCCACAATTTAGGGAAAAGTTGTCTATCGCACAACAGATTAGAATTTTGTTGTCAAACATTAGAGCGATTTGGTCGCGCATGAGATAGAGATTGAAAAGATAACACAAAGCAAATATCAATAGGGGACCGGTCCGGGGGTCGGACCGGTCAAGATAGGGTCCGACCGGTCGCCCACCCTTGGGCGTCGCCGCCCTTCCCCAAAATTACATTACAGTGCGTTCTGTAATGTTTCCAGGTACCGATCGCCTCTCTGGGGTTATCTCACGTCTCGTTTCTGTTTCAAAACTGTTCTCCAGGTACAGGTTGCCCTATAGGCGACTGGTTGAGCACGAGACAAAAGTGTTGTCCAATTTATATCGAAAATAAACATCAAAAAATACTCCGAAAATTTAGTAAAAATATTTTAAACCGATCGGGAGTATTTGGACAATATTTAGAAATATTGTTTTGATGTAAAAACTTATTAACACACGATCATTAAAAGTGTTGTCCAATTTTTATCGAAAATAACTTTGAAGAAATACGGAAAATTAGTAGAAACAATTTAAATCATTTAGGAGTATTTGGACAACATTAAGAACATTGTTTTGGTATAAAAACAAAATCATCAAAATCATGATAAAACCATTTATCAAACAATTGACACCAAGAATACACCAAGGACATCCGAACAACGCACAAGTGTTACAGGGCGTGGCCGCATGATCGACTTCTCGGCACATTCGATTTAAATTCTTTATCACTTATCGGAGGTTGATGATACTCGAGATTTAGCCGCATTGGAAACTCGACACCGACGGCGTGCTCTCCAATCGCTGACTGTGCTTGATACACATGATGGCGTCCAGAGGCCAAAACTCCAGTGGGAAGTATTTTGAGACTTCGGTTTAGTCCCTATGGTCGTGCATTGATGTACTTTATTTGTGCACAAGATTGATCCAACATCTAGTCGATTCGTTTTATATGTTCGCACGACTATTTTACATCATCACGATCAATATTCCTTTTGACCGCCAAATACTTATCACCATTGTACCTTGAGTCACAATCGCGTAGAGGGTGGCTCTTAACCACCCATCACTCATATATGCGCAATGCCCCTACATGATCTTAATTGGCCGATAGTCATCCTAATGTCGGTCCGACAAGCCCGATCACACATCATACGATTCTAAAATATGGGTTCTAGAACAGTGCGCACCGCACATCCCCGTGGCTTGGGATTCTTATGGATCGGTACCTCCAGCCCAATTTAGGAGGGGGCCCGGATACACAGATGATGAGGCCGGTGACAGATAGACATGATGATATCGGCACATATGGTCAGGGTGATGCCGACGATCTACCGACCATAAATGAGAGACATGCCGACGAGGAGGAGCCGATAGATGCTGGAGCAGGTGAGCCATCTTAGGCACAAATACACCACCTTGAGCAGACGATATGTGATTTGCACCAAGAGATGCGGGATTATCGCAAAGCCTTACACCGAGAGATTTGACAACATCTAAGATGGATGTAGTATCGAGCAAACAGATGGCTTGCTACTCCCGTGATGCCTATCGAGACTACTTGGCATCATGGACGCAACACATTTTACACCCCAATATTGACTTCGTCCCTCCAGTTATGTCGCCTACCCCACCCATTTCACCGGATGATGATGATGTGACCACTGGTTGATGGACTATCAGGAAGTTTTATTGACATTAAACTCTTCACTACATATCATTTTACATTGAGCTCAATGTGGATATTGATGTTAGAATTGTATACATGCAGTTAAATAGAATTGTATCATTGGAAAATTTGACTATTTATTTGAGCAACGAAAATAAAATTGAGACTTTGATTACATTCACATATGACGTCACGAAATTGAGGTGAAACCGCATGCTTAATTGACAAGTGAGCACAATCACAGTTTTGCAAATTCCTTAAGTCATGTAATATTTGAAATCTCCTAAGGCATTGAAATCACTTGTAAAACTCAAACGGTTATTCTTCATTGCAGTAATTTTCAGTTTGCTTGAGGACAAACAACAATTCAAGTTTGGGGGTATTTGTTAATTTGGATTTTTACCAACAAATTAGGTGTCATAAACTTAGAAATTGTGTTGTTTTTTACCCTCTCTTTTAATTCTTGCTTTGTAAATTATTGTAGAACATTTTTGATTATTTGTTGTCGAATTTTATGGATATCATCATGAGCTAAATTTCATTTCTAGAGGATGATGTAAGTTACTCGAATATTGCATGTTGATCCTTTAATCTGTCATGTTCCATTAATTGATCTATTTATGCCATTGGTTTTAATTCCTTCTAAAATACTTGATCAATAATTTGGATTATTTGGCGTATACAATTATCATTCGAGAGAAATAATTGGATACAAGGCCTAAAAATAGTATAACTTAGAATTTCATATAGTTGAAAAATGTATGATTTCTTTGAAATCTTTTGTATGAATTCATTGATCTTTTTAAGACTTTGTTTGTGATTTTTATAGAGATATTGAAATCAAAATTTAGATCTTTTTAATCATTCTAATTTCGAGTGATAGAATTGATTATGTTAGGAAAGTTATTGTATAGATTTTGATGATGCTTAGAAAACTTTGTATTAGAAAGTTGGCACCCAAATTTTGTATGTAAATTCAACTATGTAATAGTTAAAAAAAACTATCTGAGTCAAATAGCAGCTAAGTAGGATGTACAAAAGACTTGCTGAAGAATGTAGAGAAGAATTAGTTTAGTCACAACTGAGTGGATCAGAAGAGCTTCAATCAAATACATAAACTAAGCCTTTCAGAAGACTTATTGCAGAGTCACTCAACGAATAATAGAGATGACTCAACTCAAGGGAAATGCAGCTGAAGGACTTAAAGGCAACTGAAGAAGTCAGTTGTGTTGTAAGTCAAGAACTTACTTATTTTGGTAAGGGTGACAGACTTGCAACCTTAAAACGTTCCTGATGAAAGAATGCAAGAAGTTTGAGCCAATGAGAATCCTAAAGAACTCTAAATCGTTTCAAGAGCCTGCAAGTACTAAATTTCAAAGGATGGGTCAACATTAATGCTGCGAAAATAAGACAAGCCAACGAACAAAAAGCAATAGTTTGAATTTTGTCCATCTCTTCAACGGACAAAATCTGAACTCCTACTATAAAAGATTGAGGAATTTTCAGAGAGAAAGTGATAGAGCAATTATTCTAAGCAACACAAAACTTACAAGCATTCAAGCAATATCTGCAAATACTGTCTCAAGCGAAGAATTCATACATTCTCAAGCCTATATCGAAAGACATTTTATCCAACACATTCATGTGGAAGATAGAAGTTGTTCTTCAAATTTGAAAAGAAAATCATTTGTTTTAAAAAGAAAGGGGTATATATTTCCAATGAGTGAAGGGAATATAGTGAGGTTCAAGGTTGAACTAGATTAAGATCTAAAGAAAAGTTGTGTGATCAATTCCTAAAGATTTGAAGAGTTGAAGTTGTGAGGCAGCTGCCTTGCGAAGAGTTGTGTCCCAGAAGTGTAGTTGGATGTGTGATCAAGGTTAACTTGGACTGTTGTACTTTTGTAACCAAGTTACAGTTACATTAGTGAATTCCTTCTGGAGTACGATAAAAGTGGAGAAGAGGAATTACCCCATCTCGAACCACTATATAGCTGTGTTATTTATATTTTGCACTTTAATTTCTGCAAATGTATTTTTTTTTAAATAAATCGTGAATTATAATAAAAAAGAAAAAAGAGTCCTAGTGACAAGCCGACCATGTAGCTAAATGTTTGGGGCCTCGTTAAAACATATCAAGGTAAAACACACCCTTGTGGGGAAAACCTTTGATAGGAAAAAGAGCACCCCGATAAAGTCATAGAAAGTGCACATAACAACACACAACAAATGGAAGAACTATCTAACAAATCTATAATTGGGACGTCCAACATAGCCCTCTGTAAGAAGAGATGTAATTGGTGCATGGGGACTGGCCCACCATGTTGCCAGATGCTCCATATTGCTGAGAAAATCTGCCACTCTGTTGCCTTTGCGATATATGTGCGAAATGACTAACTCCATTTGAGAAGCCAAATGAAGTGTATATCTCCATTGACTTAAATAACTCCAAGGAATGGAAATGGGCCGTTTGTGAAAGAGCTCCACCACATAAGTCGAATTCGATTCCAACCACAGATGTTTCCATCCTTTCTTTCAACGCATAATGAATTGTCCTCATGGCCACCACTAATTCCGCCTCGAACGTATGACCAATACCACAACTCTCCACAAAACATCCACGAAAGAAACCTCTGAGGTTTGAAACACACCGTCGCCGTCGATCGCGACCAGCGCACCTTGAGCATTGCCATCCGTATTAACCTTGGTCGGTGGGAAGAGGTGGATGGTAATCAACCCGAATAATACTTGGAGCTTTTCGCAATTTTATTTACTTACTATATTTGTTATTCAACTAATAATAACCAACCTAAAATATAAGTGTTGATAAACAAATTTGAAAAAGATGTAAGATTTGTAAAATCAAGAAAAATGATTTTCTAAAGGTTAAATTTCATTCAGCTGAGTTACTCTATCAAAAGCTCTCTCAGAGTCAGTTGAGTGGTTAACTCTTCTGCTGATGATTAACACAAATGTCTTTCAAAGACTTAGATGTTTACTTGTAAAAACTCTGATTTTGTAAGAATAAAAAATTTGGTAAATTCTATTCAGTCCCCCTCCCCTTGTAGACTTTACTTACACCCTCGGGACCTATAAGTGGTATTAGAGTAGTTGGTTCAAAGAACCTTCCCCACTGATTATTGAACTAGATGTCATTTCTTTAAAAACATCAACACTTGGGTTTTCAAAAGTTTTTTTGAGTTATTATCATGGAAGCAAATATATCGTGTATTCCTTTGTTTACCATCGAGGAATTTGATGACTGAAAAATTCGCATGCAGGCACATCTCTCAACACTTCATGATGAAACGTGGTTTGTCATTGAAGATGGACCCATTAGAATCACTAAAGTGAATACAACTCACACGGCATAAAGCAGCAGGATTGGATGTCGTGAGCTACCGAGGTTGACAAACCCAGAAGCGAATGGAAAAACGAAGATAGAAGAAGATACAACCTGGATAACATCGCCCAAGATATATTATATAAAACTTGATTGTCTGCTTTAGGCAAAGAATATGCACAAAAGAAATGTGTATGAGGACTCTGAGAGCACTCCCAGCTGGGTGGGAAATGAATGTGATGGCTCTAAGACATTCCATGGATTTAACCAAGATTTCAAACCATGTGCTATTCTCTGATTTAAAAGTCTATGAATTCAAGCTCAAGAGAAAAGAGCAAGATGAGATAGTTGCACCAAAGACAACTGCTCTGTTAGCTAGAGAATCCAAGTCAATTGATTCTAAGGACATCATTGACAAAGAAGAAATTGCTTTGATGGTCAAGAGGTTTAACAAGTTTTTCAACAAGAACTATAAGAGGAACAAAGGAGAGTCATCCAGAAGGCACTCAGCTCCCTCTAAAGGAAAAGAGGAAAGAACCCCCAATAGAGCTGAGAAGAAAGTTGAACATTTTTGCTGGAATTGTAGACAGCCAGGTCACTTTGCAGTTGACTGCCCTTATCCACTAGTCAACAAGTTCATAAATGATGAAGAAAAGAAAGTCTTCAGGGATAGCTGCAGAGTCTGAGACAGCCTAGTGCAAAGAGGTAATTGAGTCATACAAAAGTGAATCTGATTACTCATCTGATACAGAAGAAGAGGCTTTGATTTGTCTAATGGCCGAAGAACAAGAATATGAGGTAAACTATAACTCATCTGGTTCATATTCTGATGATAGTGATCATGACACATGCACATCATCACCCATTGATTTTTATGATTCCTTATGCAAAATGATACAAGATTTTGAGCACATCAAATCCTCACAAACACTCTTAAGTGAGGAAAACAACCAACTCAAAAGCCGAAACTCATATCTGACTGAAGAACTGAGTACTCTAAGTCACATAGCTGATGAGAACAAAGGGTTGAAAGCTGAGATAGCAAAGGTTAAAGCAGACCTTGCTGCAAAAGAAAAGAGGGAACAATAACTCAAAAGTGTGATTGCATCACTCAGCAAATCATCTAAAACATTGGATGAGTTGATGATGATTCTGAAAGAGATTGGAGATAAAGCAGGCTTAGGATTCAATTCATTTATAAATGCTCAAACTCCAAGAGTGACTTTATAAAAAGGAACCTCAAGCAATGGGGGAGTCCAAAAATCTAAAACACCATATATTGTACCCACACATAATCACAAGCACACACATGCTGGCCTTGGGTATAAGGGCAAATGTAAGAAACTAACTGAGTATGCTGAAAGAACAACTGAAACAAAATTCAGAAAAGTTCATCAACAGACTCCAAACAGGAGATATTCTGTGAAGTCCAAACAGAACTACCAAAGATCCCAGAAGTTTCAACATAAGAAATCATATGAAGGGAACGGTAGAAATTATCCAACTCAAGGTAATTGGAATCCACCAATGAAACATCACCAGAGTCCTAAGGAAAACAAGCCCAAGTGGAAAAGAAACTCAAACTCATTATAGATCATTCCCAAGGCAGAGAAATCAGCACACATATGCACCCAAACAAAAAGCATATCATGCACAACATTTTCCACATTTTCATAGAAAGGCAAACACACAAATGCATTCACAAACATACAGATAAAAGAGACAGTTGTATGTTCCGAAAGCACCAAAACAATTTGCAAAATTTCACTCTGATTATGGAACTGATAGGAGGCAACCTCTTAGAGTCAGGTCATTTGATTATAAGTTGGTTGGGACACCTTATAGTGCTAACCCCTCAGGACCCAAACATATATGGGTACCTAAAGTTTGATTTCCTTGATTGCAGGTTCAAGGAACAACAAAGTGTAAAGGAACCTGGTTCATGGATAGTGGCTGTTCCAGACATATGGCAGGGAATAAAAAGAATTTATTCAAGGAATCAAGAGAAGCCAAAGTCATATTCGTAGGAAATAAATCTCCAGGAGAGATTAAAGGCATTGGATCCATCAAGAAAAATGGATTAGAAATCATAGATGTTACATATGTTGAATGACTGAATTTCAATTTGCTAAGTATCAACCAATTCTGTGATAAAGGATACATTGTTGAATTCAATATGTGTGTTTGACAGATCAAGGGTGCTGAAACAGATGAAATTGTGTTATCAGGAATGCGAAAGAAGAATATGTATGTAGTGGATTGATCTACTACTACACCGAGCACATGTTTATTGGAAAAAAGCACAGCTGAATGAAGTTGGTTATGGCACAAGAAGCTGAGTCATCTGAACTTCAAGACTATCAATAAGCTTGCAAGAAGTCATTTGGTTGAAGGCTTGCCAGACTCAGTGTACAAAATGGAAAGTATATGTGATGCGTGTCAAAAGTGAAAGCAAATCAAATTGTCCTTCAAGGAAAATTCAAGTCATTCTTCAAAAACGATTTTGCATCTATTGCATATGGATCTATTTTGACCAGTGGAACCAGCTCGCGTAAGTGGAAAGAAATACACCCTTGTGGTTGTAGATGATTTCCCAAGATACACATTGACCATTTTTATGTGAGAAAGAAGGAAACTTTGCAAAAGCTTCCTCAGCTGATGAAGAGAGTTCAAAATGAGAAGAGTCAATCTATTATCAAGATAAGATCTAACAGAGGAACTGAGTTTGAAAATAGGATTATAGCGAAGTATTGTGTGGAAAAATGGGATTGCTAGTGAGTTATCAGCTGCAAGAACTCCACAGCAAAATGAAGTGGCTGAAAGAAGGAATAGAATCCTAAAAGAAGCTGCAAAGACCATGTTAGCTGAAATTGAATTGCCAAAGAGATTTTGGGCTAAAGTAATCAACACAGCATGTTATACTCAAAATAGATGTATGATTAATAAGCAATTGTCAGAAACCCCTTATGAAATTTGTATAGGAAGAAAGACAAATGTGGGATATCTTAAATTTTTTGAAGTAAATGCTTTTTGTCATAATAATGGCAAAGATAATCTAAAGGTATTTGATTCCAAGACTGATGAAGATAACTTTCTTGGATATTCAGATGAGAGTAAAGCCTTTAGAGTCTATTCATGTGGTTTTTGATGAACCCTCCCAGAAGACTTAAAATTGATGAGGATGAGTTAGCTGAATCTCAAAGAGAGCCGAAAAGATTGTAGTTAAATGAAAATGATCAAGAAAAATTTGTTCAAGATAACCTATAAGAAGAATCAACAAACCTGACTTACTCCAACCGGATATGAGATGGCTGAGAGACCATCCATTTGAGTTAGTGATTGGAAATGTTAGATAATGAGTAAGAACAAGATCCAAAACTCAACATGAAGCAATATTCACTTGTTTTATATCTCATATTGAACCAAAAACTGTGTTAGAAGCATTGGATCACACACACTGGATCCTAGCTATGCAAGAAGAGCTACATCAATTTGATTGGAACAAAGTTTGGGAATTGGTTCAAAGGCCTACTCACCAAAATGTCATTGATACAAAGTGGGTATTCATAAACAAGACGAATGAGGAATGATTTGTTGTAAGAAACAAGACAAGATTGGTAGCCAAATGGTATTGTCAAGAAGAATGTATAGATTTTGATGAAACATTTGCACCCGTTGCTAGATTCGAAGCAATAAGGATGTTTCTTGCCTATGCTGCACAAAAGAACTTCACAGTTTATCAGATGGATGTGAAGAATGCACTTCTAAATGGTCTTTTGGAAGAAGAAGTCTATGTGGAACAATCTCCAGGTTTTGAGCAAAAGACTATTGGAGATAAAGTGTACAAGCTCAAGAAAGCACTTTATGAATTGAAACAATCACCAAGAGCATGGTATGATTCAATGTCTCAATTCCTAATAGACAATAGATTGACCAAAGGAAAAGTTGATAAGACATTTTTCATAATACAATATGGAGAAAGAATGTTGCTTGTACAAATCTATGTGGATGATATCATTTTTAGATCCACAAACAAAAAACTTTGTGATAAATTCCCAAAGCTAGTTGAATTAAAGTTTGAGATGAGCATGATAGGAAACAAATCTCTTCCTAGGACTTTAAGTAAAGCAAATGAAGGATGGAATCTTCATAAGCCAAACCAAGTATACCAAAGATTTGGAGAAGAAGTTTGGTATAGAAGAGAAGTCATCCATGAAGATTCCAATAAATATTTCAATCAAAATCGATATGGATGCAGAAGGCAAACTAGTGGACCAGACATGATATAGAGCACTTATTGGATCATTGCTCAACTTGACTGCCAGCAGACCTGACATCACCTTTGCAATAGGTGTATGTCCAAGGTTTCAATCTGCACAAAAAAAAAAAAGTCATATGACAAGAGCAAAAAAATATTGAGATATTTGAAAGAAAGCCGAGAAGTTGGATTGTGGTATCCTAAGGAAGGATGCTTCAAATTGATTGGTTATTCAGATTCAAATTATGCTAGATGTAGGATTGACAGGGAGAGTACATTTGGTACATGTCAACTGCTTGGAAATAGATTGGTTTCCTAGTTCAGCAAGAAACAAAATTCAATATCTACATCAACAACGAGTGATTTGCTGGAGGCAGCTGTTGTGCTCAAGTCTTATGGATGAGACAACAGCTGAGAGACTGTGATATTGAAGAAAAGGAAATTCCAATTGATGTGTGATAACACAAGTGCTATTGCAATTACTCAGAATCCAATATTGCATTCTAGAACAATGTAAATTGATATCATATATCATTTTATTAGAGATCATATTTAAAAGAAAGACATCACATTGGCATATGTCTCAACTGAGAAGCAATTAGTTGATATATTCACAAATTCCTTATGTGAATCAAGGTTTGAAGAATTAAAGAATGAGCTTGCAATTGGATTCATTGAGCTGTGTTAATAAGCTCAGAAGACTCATTCAACATAGTTAGAAGCAAAAGAATTGTGTTTTATAAGAGTTTTACTCTTTCGAGAGAGTAAAATTAGCTAAATGGATGTTCAACGAGTTAGGTCATCTGAACAGCTAAGTCTTATCAGTAGACTGGAGAGAGAAGTAGAGTCAAATAAGCCAAAATGAGTCACCGGGCATATTTATTAGCTAAGAGACCAAACATGGCCGTTTTCATTAAAGCGTGAATGTTTTTTAGATGATGTCAGCATCATTAAATGTGACACAATAAAGAATTCTACATGAGACCTATGATTGGCCATAAATGATGCGGGCATTTAATGCGGGAAATTAAAGCAACCTTATGGATTAATATCAATTGTTGACAAATTTCAAATTTTGGACGATTTCATACAACATCCAAACTCTCGAAATTCCTAAAAACTTCTCCGCAAGAAAAATCAAGTTCTAAGTTCCAAAAGCTCAAAGATTTACCATGGCATCAAAGAAAGGTTCAAGCTCTACTTTGGATTTCACGAAATTGTCAGAGAAAGTGTACTCCAATGCACTTATTGACGCTAAAGGATTGGTTAAGTAGTCGTCTAATAAAGGAAAAGGCGAAGAAGATCATCAAGCACCTGGAGAAATCTTGTTTATTGAGGTTTCTTACCCTGCCCATGCCTCAAACGTTTCTGGAAGAGGTGGTGATGTTCTGTGTGAATGTCTTTGTTCACGATGATGGGATCCATTCTTCTGTGAATGGAAATAAAGTCAAGTTAACTGCAACGGACTTGATTGAGATGTTTCACCTTCCCAGCAGCAGACTCAAGGAGCTGAAAAACTATGAGTTTGATTTCATGAAGATATGGAACGAGACTACGATCAAGGAAGCTACGACAAAATACAATCCATTAGCCATGAAGGCTATGATCATAGAAGAATACCACAAGTTGATGGATGTGGTAGCGGAATGCGTTGATATTAAATTTGGCCCTTAAAATTATTTGTCCCTAGCAAAGCCGACTATAATGGCAAACCATTATGGAAGAGTGGAAGTGAATTGGAGCGAGTACATTTTTGATAAGTTATGTTAGAATGCTTAACGTGGAGTTAGTCAAGGAAAATTCAAGAACACCCTTAGTTATGGAATAGTCATTGGGTATTTGCGGAAAATAAGGAATTGCCTTTGAGAAAAGGTAATGCATTCCATGTTAACAAGAGACTTTTCAATGGCAACTTTTTAGATGCGAGAATAAGGCCAATGCAAAAAGAAAGGTGCTTCCGAGGGGGAAACGACTGAAAGTCCCCCGAAGAAGAAGAGACGATTGCTCTGCTCTTGCTCTAGATGTTCCCTAGTAGAAAAGAACAACTTATCCTCGTAAGGCAGTTGTGAAGAAGCAGAAAACTCAACCGAAGCGAGGATTGAGAGATGAACCAGATGAATCATCTACTCGGGCTGAAGCTGAAGACTCTGAGGGAACAGAATTCATTGAGATTCCGCTGGAGAGGCGCTCCAAGATGAATCGAGACATGCAACCTACTGTAGCGGTTCCCATTCTTGCACGAGCTGGAGTGGAAACAACTACAATTGAAATAGCAGACTGACTTAGATAGAAGAAGCAAGGGTGGAGGCGGAGGAACACGAAAGGGCAGTTGTTGAGACCACTCAAGAACCTATTGTGGAGGAAAGGCCACAAGTTAAAAGTGAGATTGCTGTCAGGGATACAACTGCATCCGATGAACCAGTATCTCTTATCTATCATAATATTGAAGCTAGTTTGTATGTATGGAGAAAATGGAAGCTGAGTTTAAGTCGCTAACAGTATCAATGGCCTAAAATGATCGAGGAAGAAGAATGGCTTTTGGCATTTTTGAAAGATGCTTCTGTTACTCAAGCTCTTGATGAGATGTATGCCAGCACTGTGCTTTTCAGAAAGAAGCAGGAAAAGAGGGAGAAGGCCCTTGAGAATGGTAAGAATACTGAACCTCACAAGTGTCCATTAACAGATGTCATTAGCAGCAATGATGAGGAAAATGTTGAAGGGGATGATGCCGTGGAGGCTGCACAGCTAAGACAGGCGCTCAAGAAATTCCGTGAGATGGCTGAGAGAGCTTAGTTATCTAGGGTTGGGGAACCACCATCCCCTGGCTGAGAGACACAACTGCTCTCTCATCACCAGCTCAACTTCACGAGGAAGTTGAAAATAAGAGGAATGCAAATGAAGCTGTGATTGAAGTTATGAATTTGGATGAGGGGAACACATTTGAGGCACACCCTAAAGATGTTGTTGAGATAGTAGAAACTGAATTAGCTGAGCACTCAAGAGAAACAACCAAGTCCCCATAGTCAGTTAACCTTAATTTAATTCAACATTAGTCAGCTGGTGAGCCAGCTGAAAGGGAAACTAGACACATTACAACCAGGTCGGAGAAGGTTGTAAGGGAGGAAGAAGAACAATTGATGTTTGGAGGCGATGGTGAGAGTGTTGTCGAGCAAGAAAATGTAAAGGTCGGTGAAGTTGAAGTGGTTGAGACCGATCGATGCAACCGAGGCACAAGTAGTGGAATTGCGGAGCCCACGAAGTTTCAACGATTGAGACTACTGAGACAGAGGCACAGGTTGGAAGTTTTGTGAAGGCCACAACAGTTAAGACTGTTGTTGGCACTAAAAGTGCAATCCCATAGGTTGAGACCATGATATAATGATGTAGGGATTGCTCAAGACCCTCTCAGTTGAGACCCTAAGGGAAAGGTTGAGGTGATTCGATGTGCGAGATGATAGTTCGAATCAAACAGTTGAGCCAATGATCATAGATGCTCTAACAGAGATTGAATCTGAGGCAGAATATTATTATATAGCTGAAGAAATGGAAGTTAGTGAATCAACTGAATCTGACAAAGTGGCCACTGATCCAGAGGATCTATACTATCTTAAAAGTGTGAATATTTCTTGGAATTTTTTATTTGACAAAAATATCCATTTGACATGGTAAAATTTAGGGGCAACTAAGTAATTGGATATTTATTTGGCTTATATTTGTTCAATTACAAGAGAAGTGACCTTTTATATTCTACACATCAAAAGTATTATTCTTTCATTTACAACTCTTAAAATATTCTGAATATTGAAATAATATTAGTTTCATATTAAACTACATTTCGAGAGCTTTCTAACCAAATGTCACAAGCATATATAAGAATTTCGCATGAGAAATTTTCAACCTTATAAAGTTCAGCACTATGTAGAATCAAGAATTTATATTTTCTTATAGTTTTGTTATTTATTTAAACTTTTCTAAAATGTTCATTTATACCCATTTTTTTTCTTTAAAAAAAAACCGAAAATATTTTTTTTAATCATAACACTAAAAACACTTTAAATTTCTTATAAAATTATTTTCAAATTAAATTTGGTTTCAATAAATCGTCAACTATATGTTCTAAACATATATTGTTATAGAAGAGAATTTTAATTGTTTAAAGTTTGGTATGATGAAAAATTGTATATTTCTTATGTTCTTTAGAATATTTTCAATAATTAAATATGTCTTTTATAATTTATAAGAAACATATCAAAATATAATAGACATGATTAAAAGAATAAAATAAAAATAATTTTAGTGGTTTTGATATTAAATAAAAAGTAGAGAAAATACATAATTCCTCCATGGTCGGAAAACTCCCTCAATTAGTAATATGTAATTTTGAAAATTAATTTAATTTATGGTTGTTAAATAAATAATATTGAAGACAAGAGAGTTTCTTATTTTATTTTTATTTAAATCCCAAGCATATTTTGCTTTAATTAGCCATATGAATAAAATAAAAATTATAAAATAAAAGGAATGAGAGTGACATGAAAAAAAAGAGAATAAAAACCAAAACAAGTTTGTCGCAACAAAAATATTTACCTTTTAAATTCTAACTAATATGACTTTTATTTAAATTTTTATATCTTACATTATAAGTATTAGTTTCTAATTTACTATTTTTTTAATATGTTATGATTTCAATCTTTTAATTATTTTATTTCCTATAAAATAAAAGAGCAAGTGCAAAAAAGTATTAAAAATTATGTATAAATATATTTATATAAAAAAAATCATAAGGAAACTTAATAAAAAAATCCATATATATTAAATTGACCTTTATGATATAACCTGGATGTCGTTTGAAAATTACACCCTTAAAAAGTTATAAGTTTAAAATATCAGTATGATATATATATATATATATATAGAATTTAGATCAGGTGAGTCCACATATCTTAGGTGAGTACACGAGACCAAATCTGAGTCATTGATTTAATTTTTAAACGGTTAAGATTAATCAAGTTTTACTATTATTTAATATGTAACTTAATTTAAAAAGGTCTTATTGGTAATTTTAATTTAAATCAATTTTTGGGAGGGAAATTATTTTTGGTAGTGGGCTAAATTTTAGGAACCGGTTATGGACGTGTAAATCCAAGATATTGCATATCTTTACAAAGATTTGGTAAATGAAGAGTCATTTCCTCCATTCCATCGTCTTCCACACTAAGTCTCCGCAAACCGGTCTCTCTACCGTCTTCCACCATTTTTCTCTGCAAAAAAGTATCCTCTCCTCCACCATCATTCTTCGTAAAACAACCTCCATTAAAGTGAGAATTAAAAATCTCAAGTCCTAACCATACCCAACTTAACCCTCCGCGAAAAACCCCATCTCTTCAGTCGAAAAATCCCCAAATATTCGTTCGAGAATCAAACTCCGGTGAGGGCGAAAATCAGACGTTGTTTTTCACAGAAGTTTCATCTTGGAACTATTAGTTCGCTGAAGAACACACCAAAGTGTGTGAATTTTTTTTCGAGCCGGCAACTGTGTAGGTAGGGCTACTTTTTTTGTCTTTTTATTTTCGTATTTTTTTTATTTTTATTGCATTTTCCGAGCCGGCAACAGTATGAATTTTCCGAGCCGGCAACAGTGTGAATTTTTTTTCCGAGCCGGCAACAGTGTAGGTAGGGCTACTTTTTTTTTTTTTTTCGAGCCGGCAATAGTATGAGGAAACAATATCGCTTATTATTTATGATAAATGTGCTTTCAATTGCCTATAAATGTGCTTATACGTACCAAAAGTATAAGGGGAAATGGTGGAAATTAGTATTTTCCTAGTTTGTCATAACTATGGGGAGATAGTTTTTAATCAGCCCAAAATTGCCTATTGTTTGTCAATAACCATGGTCACATCTTTGTTTTGGACAAGTGTTGGTTGTATGCTTTAATGAGGAAACAATATCGCTTATGTATGTTTTATAGTATGCTTATATATATCCAAGTATGTACGAAATGGTTAGGACTTTGTTGTGTTTTTGGTTTAAATTGTCTTTATTATCTAGAAAAATGAAGTCTGGTAGAGTTGACTCTTATGGGATTTTTAAATACATTTTTGTTGCTGATAACTATGCATTTCTAACTTTTTTCCAAGTCTGGTAGTTTTGCATGTTGATGCTTTGTACTGCTTATTTGTGTTTAGAATTATGCTTACTCACATTCTATATAATGCTTACTTATCTTATATAGTAAGCTTATTGGTGTTCAGAATTATGCTTACTCAAATTCTATATCATGCTTACTTATCTTATATACTATGCTTAAGTCTATTTAGAGTTGGCTATTATGGGATTTTTAAATACGACAAATCCAAGATTGAATCCTGTCAAGGATCATAAAAGATCATAAAGAACAAATCTTTGAAAGATCAACAAACGAGTAATCCCATTCGGTGAGCAGGACAAACATTGATCGAAGGATTCGTTGGGGACAAAACCCAGCTAGGCATTGTAGTGTTGCCGCCAACACAGCCAAAAATAAGGAGCGGCACTTTCGAGTCAAAAGCCGACTTAGTCGAAGGAGAAAGCAATAAAGGCCGAGAAAATGAAGAGACGTTGTGGGAAATGCGGAGAAATAGGTTCGCACAATAGCAGAACGTGCGACAAGTAGTTGATGTTATTTTTTTTTTTGGAGTGCATGTTTGAGATCGCTTATTAAAGCATTCGATAATGCTTATTTATTCATATTTTATCGCTTATTTTTTTAGGTTTATCTTAGATTATGTACTTATTTGTTTCATATACCTAAAATTTGTTCCTTGAAACTAAAAAAAAGGCATGTGCTCGATAATAAATATTGTGATGTATGTTTAATTTTTTTACCTTGCACTTTGATTATTTACTAGCATATAAAATAACATGATATACATGCTTACAAAAACATTAAAATCGCTTGCACAAAGATTTGAATCATGCTTAAAACACACTTGAATCTTTGTTATATAGTATGCAATACTTGATAAGTTATAATATTTGAAATAATGCTAACAAGACAATTGATTTCGCTATAACGTTTGAATTTCGCTTACAAAACATTTGCATACTTGAAATAGTTAAAACATTAAAATATTGCTTACAAAGTGCGGTTGATTTTGCTTACAAAGAAGAACACACCGCTTAAAAATATTTGGAGTAATGATATAAACATTATAACATACCATGAAAATGATGCTTACAATAGAGTAACATTTCGCATATTTACCACTTGAATTCTCGCTTACATAGGTACTAATCAAAAAAACATTCAAAACATCACTAAAAAGTACATCAAAAGACCAAGCCAAAATTCATCCCTTTCTTTAGAGTCGATGTTCATCACATTCGGTATCCACCCGGAGGCGAATCCGTTGTTATTTCAATCCGTTCTTTGCGGAACACTTGCAATTACAACTGTCTCAACAAAAGAAATAAATAAGCAATATTTTGAAAACATGTTAGCATAATGGTCAATTATTATAAGCAATGTTATACTCATATATAAGCAAAGCACAGGATAAGAATAAATGGCGTATTAATCAAATAATTTGAGTTCATACAACCTAAATAATGATCAATTAACCTCGATCGGTTATAACACCGAACAAACGTGAGCAACATGGTTTATTCATGACAAGAAGCAATTCAAGCACATAAAAATGCATTTTCGATCATATCATATACGTTTTTAAAGAAAAAATGGGGATGAAGAATTAAATTTCATGCTTTACTATATGTTCATAATTATAAGCATATTAGTATTCACAAATAAGCAATATTATGAATACGAATAAGCAACTTTCTCAGGTTAATATGAAAAAAAAACGTGGACGAGGAACTAAATTTTAGGTGTTCAAAATTATGTTGGTACGTATAAGCACATTTATAGGCAATTGAAATCACATTTATCATAAAGAATAAGCAACTCACTGGGTAAACATACACACACAAAAAAATGGGATGAAGATATGTCCTTTTCTGGACTACCAAGAAGTTCAGATTTGTAAGCATGTATTGTTCAAGTCATAAGCAATATTACAGACACTCATAAGCATATTGCTGGGTAATAATTACAAAATAAAAAATGGAATGCATTGATCGAATCATTGATTTTAGGAAACATTACGAATCAAATTTTAAGGGGATTCAGTAAAAAATTGACAATGAAAACAATTTTGAAGGCAAGAAAATGTGTTACCTTGTTCTTCTTTAGTATTGAAGCTTTCTTCATATGTGTCATCCATTCTTTTCTTTCTTGATTCAAATACGCAAATGACAAATTTTTGGTGAATTGGGAGACTATCTCGATTCTGAGAACGGTGGAGAAGGTGAAATGAAGTGGACGATTTAATTGAATAACAGATTTGATTGACTTTGATTGTAACTCATCCTATTTTAGTGGGATTTACTAGATTTAGCTACCATAACTTATTATTATATGGACTAATCTACCCTCCTTTCGTTTGTTTCGAATGACTTATCAAATAAGTAGGATTAATCTCAGCCATTGAGATCAATTTATTTACGGCTTGGATTTGGTCCTACGTACTCATATAATATGGGGGTCCTATATAACCCTCCCCCTATATATATATATATATATATATATATATATATACATAAAATAAAAACATATACCAAAATAATTAAATTTTAATGAAATGATGTGAAAGAGTGAAACATAATCTAAAATCGGATTAAGTCTAAAAGAACATATATGATACACAAACGGAAAAAAAACTCATTTAACATATACAAAGTTAACATTTATTAAGAAATTAATATATTACTTAAATTGTATGTTAATTCAAATACTAATATAACATTCATAACAAACTAAGTAAATTAAATAATTACAACAAATCAAAGTGAAACTAGGAATAAAATATATTTTAAAAGAAATGGTTATTTTTACATTTATGAGTTGAGACTGGCCAAAATAATTTTAAGGGTTAATTATATATATATATATATATATATATAGATAGTTCAGATTAAACCAAATGAAACATATTGTAAAAGTTGAAGGAATAAAAGTAAATAGTTAAAAAAATGTGTGTGTCATAGCTGTAAATTCTAAGAAAAATTAAATGACTTTCATAATATGTATAATTTCACATTTTAAGTAAAATATCAGTTCATTATAAATGCACACCGTTATGACTTATAAAGATTCAAGAACAAAAACAATTATTATAAAATTCAGTTCTTATTCTTACAAAATGAAATATTATGAAAAACTTGAAACTTGAATCAGAAATGGAAAGTCACTGTATGTATGTGAAATTGTATTAAAATAAATAAATCAAATAAACTTATTTAATATGAAATAATTTGATATCTTTGTCAAAATTTAATATTTCTTAAATTACATGTTAATTCAGGTGCTAATATAATATTCAAAATACTATTTATGTATCAAATTTATTGTGTTAAACCATGCAAAAATAAATTAGAGTGAAGTGACCATGATTAGTGCTAAGTAATATGAATTCTTCTCGGCATAATGAGACATAAGATAATAGTTAAGGGATTTTTTATAACTTGATATCTAAATTTTTAACAACTATATTTCTTATTTGATCAAAAATTCAATAAAAACTTCATATAATGATTAAAGTACTATATAGCTTTTTCGCAATAAAGGCACTAAAAATGATTGATAATTATATTTTATAATAAATAATATAATTTTGTAAACGAGATTAAAAGATATCAATTTTAAATGTACATTCTTTTCAAACACATATAGATTAGTTTTAAAGTATACTAAGAATAATTGCTATTTTCTTGACTATACATCTTACAAAATTCACTAACTATTTAAATTTTGATATTGATCAAAATAGCAAATTTAATTGCAAATACAAACTCTAATAGCATAACGTATCTTTCTAAAAATTTTTGAAATTTAAAAAAACTAAATTAGTTTTTGGTTTATTATACAACTTTTAAAACTTTAAGTGTTTGCAATAATTTTCAAATATAAAAATTAATTAGTATTATATTTAATTTTTAAAGATTAACACATGAAAATTGTTAGCTTATTTTTCTTTCATAAAATTATCTTTGATTTTATTATTTATTAAGTGAAGTTATTTTGTGTGCAATTGAATAGAGTTTCAAAACTCAGATTTTGACTTATCAATTTTCATAGTTTTATTTAATACCTGATTCTCGATGAAAATAATGGATTAACTTATATTAGGTTAATGTTTATTATTTCTAAGACAGTGAAGACATGTAAACTGCAAACTTCAAGTTTAAGTGTTATGATAAAATATTGACTTTGTTACTAGAATTAAAATAATATATGGAACAAGTTTTTTTTTACATATGTATTATATTGTAATTTTATTTTTTAATTTCTTTAATCAAAGAACTGAGAGAGAATAAAAGAAGTAAGCACTAGAAGTATAAGAATTTGATTAACCTTTATTTTTTTTGAATTGAATAACATAACAAATAAAATGATGACATTATGCTAGATTTTTGGTATAAAAATTAATTAATTACTTGTTTTAATTAATCCGATAACTTGTGATTTATTAATTATTAGCTTATGAATTATAAGCGTAATTGCTTGTCTTATTATGTGAAATGCATCCAATGCTAAAAGAATTCAAAGATTAGTTAAGAAGAAAATATTTTTCTTGTCATCAAAATGAAATAAAATCTTGATGAATGTCATTGTAAACTAATATAGAACTTATATTGTTGTTAAACTAATTTTAATTTTTTTTATTGGATTGAGTTTAAAAATAATTATTCAACAATTCATATCGATCTATAATTAAAGTAAAGAAAAATATATTAAATACTTTATAATATTTAAATGTAATTAATATTTATTTATTTATAAATCACCTTTTAATATTTAATTATTAATTAACAAAATTATTAAATAGTATAATTATTCAAGTAAAGTCATGTGGATCACGTGCGACGCACATGTTTCTTACTAGTACTTTAAAATACACCAGAATGAGGTTTGTCTTAGTTGATCCCCCTTCTCAACCTACTTAATCTCTTGCACGTGAAATTGTTGGAACAACTGATGCAAGGTCAACTCAAAAGGAAATTCACACTGCTGCCAGTGAAGCTGTTAAGACAACTGAGGTACAATGAGCTCAGTAGGCTCCCCAAGTTGCATATGCCAATGAAGGTTTTTCAGCCGAGGCACATAAAGTTGTTGGTCAGGGTAATGAGGCAAGGATTCCTGAAGGAGGAGTGGGACCTTCCTCAGATCCTATTGACAATCTAGGTAAGTTAGACTTTCAATTTCGAGAATAAATCACGTGGGAAGAATAGTTTGAGCAGAAAGCTGCTAGATTCCATGTTAATGTTAGCCTAGAAGATTTGCATGTTCCTTCAGATATAAGAATCGTTACGTATGGCCATGAATTCGAGTTTGCTCCAGAGGACACTAGTGAACAAGCTGCAGATTATTGCAGAGCCTTCAAAGAACTATGTGAAGACATGGAGGCGATGGAAAAAGGGTTTGCAGATCATGATGCCATGATAACTGGTGATATCCGTGTGGCAGCGCAAAGAATAAAGAAATGGACGCAATAGACTAAGGCTCTTCGCAGAGAGCACGTTGACTACTTCAGCCAGCTATATTCTAAGTTGTTGGTCTGCGGAGTTGGTCAACTTGCATTCCAGCAGAGGCAAAGGACTATATTCACTACAAGAATTTCGCTAATACACAACGGATATAATCTGTTGTGTATTACAATAATCAGTTGTGTCGAAGATGATGTTGTAAAAAAAGTCCGCTCAATGACAACGGTTTCAATCCGTTTGTCGTTAATAATAAGACAACGGTTGGTAACGCGTTTTTGAATTATGAAATACAACAATGGATTTCCACGGTTAATATCCGATGTGGTTTTGAAGTATCACAATAGTTCTACAAGGCTTTTAAAACCGTTGTACTTTTTAACTGTTTCAACATCAGATCAAATCTGTTGTGGTTTTGAAATATTACAACAGTTTTACAAGCTTTAAAAACCGTTGTAATTTTGGACCACAGTTAATGCATTTTCTATTTGGTGTCTATTATTTTTTCACCTGTGGTAATATAAATTTTGATTTCATATATGCAAAAGACAAAACACAATACAGGAAAACAACTTATAACTAATTAAAACAAAACACAATACATTCAAGTGATTGTATCTAGTAAGTGTCTGCAAATGTTTAACAAAACAATATCAAGCATTTAACGAAAGGTATCTAACAAGTGTTTAACAAAAACGTCTAACTAGTGTTCTCAAAGCTACACTAATTCTTTCATTGAGGGCAGCTGCAAAGCACTCCAATCAAAACATACTTTAGTTAATATAATATGGACAAAAGAGATTCACTAGTTAGTCATTATAAAAGGCTTCCTCACCCAACATGCTACTGTCTTTAGCTCTTCAAGAGATGGTAAATATTTCTGCTTTTGTGCTTTAGACCCACACAGTGCTATCCTTGACAGACCAACAAATTATAATTAGTTCTATCACCACCAATAAACAGTAAGGGACCTTGAATAAACCAAAAACTACATGGACGAAATAAAACACAGGATAGCAAGATTTACCAATAGTCAGCATTGCCAAAGAAGAATGCACCAAAATGAAAGTAGAGCAACTGGCATCAACAACACCGAAAATACACCAAATCGCTAATTTTCAGACTTACATGGGGTGCAGAAATGGATTTAATTCACTTGAAGATGTTTGGATACAATAAAAACATACATGAGGTGCAAAAATGAATTGCAACAAAAACTTTTAGTAGGATACAAATAAGTCTATTACTTAAAATTATCATATTACATTTTTCAGCTTGTTTATATTTTGATTCAAAAACCTTTTTTTTTTTGTTGTTGATATTCAATCAGTAATGAACCAGTGAATCTGGACATATAAGAGAGGAAAATGGATCATGTCGGCTACTCCTTTCAAATGGACAAGTGAAACTCAATTAAACTATAACTAGACTGAAGGAAATCTAACTTGCACCAAAAATAAAATTAGCATCTTCTAGTAAAATTATTCCGTATGCGGTATGCGCCATCATAAAAAACTGTATACGTGAGTATACTCCCTAACACACAATCATGGTTAAACGCAAGCATGAATACGATAGTTAAAACTCATTTTATTGCTATAATAGTCATCCCAATAAAAGAATGCTAAATTGCAGATTTTATTATGTCAATAAAAAACAAATAGAAAGAAAAATAGTGACCGGGACTGTAAGAAAAGTAGGCAGACAAAACAGGGGAAAGGGCAAAAAAAATCCAGAAAGGCCAACTTAGGGGTTGCAGATATGTTTGATCTATTAAGGCATATTAGTTTAAGGCATTGGTTTTTGAATGATTTGATCTATCAAGTAGCTGCCAAAGGATTGGAAAAAACTTGATATAATAAAAAGTCTGAAATTAACCCTATTGTAAATATCCCTATGATCAAATATGAAACCATAAAATGAATGACACCACACCTTTGCAACAAGAAAATCAGCTAACCGGCAAGAAGCATTGCTTGAACTTTACCTAACATGCGAACTAGTTTCTGTTGGTTTAGTTGGAAAGCTGCCAATGGAGCACCAAATTGCTTCCTCTCCTTCAGGTACCTTTAAATATAAGATGATTAAATTCATATTAAAGTCTAAAGAAGGCAATGTAAAGAATTTAAATAGCTGTACAGTAAGTAGCGAGGAACTATAATTCTAATCCTTTCATGCCGTAGTATATACAATTCTTGAGATAATTTGTGAAGACCATGATGCCCTGTTTCCAACAGGATTAGACTGGTAATTTTTAACAATAAACTTAAAAGAGAAGTTGACCCAAAATTATAAGTCATGGATAATTACTACTGACAACTTAAAAAGAGAAGTTGACTGGAAAATACACATATCTAATGACCCAAGATAAGAAAAAAATATGAATGACGAGTTAAATTTTATTTCAAAAGATATTTCCACTAGATTCTTCTACTTTCTAAAATCCATGCACAATTAAGTAGAAATACATATAAGAGAAGAATAAACATGCACAATTAAACATCATCTGCAGTTAAAGGGAGTCATTGTTTCTTCAAAGTGACATAGTGAATGAAGCTGAGAGCCAAATACAACCACTACCTTCATAATGCAATCACATAAACAATCTTATTTCTAGGAATCAATGGGAATTAATTGCTACATATATAGTAATTCCACAAAAAAGGGACGACAAACAACCTTTATTTACTAAATTTTGGTGATTAAACCATAGTAAAATCAAAAGTAATATTAAATACATGTGACACATATCATAAACCCCCATTGATATGCCAATAGGCTGCCAGGCAACCATGACACGCGAAACAACAAGAACCTATTTCAAGGTAAAGTTTAATCAGATAAGTGAAACACAGGTTAAAGAATTAATTCAACACAGGAAATGGACGTGGTATGTGTTGTAAGCAGAAACTAACTAAAACAATAAGGCTGGCATATTTGCCAGTAAATTACTTCAAGAGAGAAATTATGTACACAAGGTTTGATATCTACCTGAGGCATGCAACATTAAGCAATGTTCAAAAATTGTATATCGATACTATTATTTCATACCTTGTTAGTATCCTGAAAAGAATTAACTCCGGGAAGCCTATCTTCGTTAGGGACAAAAACACTCTTCATTAGAATGTCACCATTTTGAACCATTCCTAGGCCAATTTTGTTTTCTATTTTAGTAGCTTGTAAACCTGGATTGTCCTTCTTTAGGATGAATCTGTAGCAGATGCAGACAGGCTATTAGTAGACATAGAAAACTTGCTATATTATACTTTTGTGGAAAATGTGCTTTCTAAAAAGTATTTTTTAACTAAACATTCAACCAGCTTTTGGCCATCAGCAGCACGTGAATTAACTGTAATCACTTTATAAGGAAGGCCAACAAACCAGGAATGAACACGGCATGATTAAGGGAATATAGATACCTAAAAGATCTCAAACAAAATAAGTTGTCAATGGGAACTTCCAAGATGTGTTTCAATAGACAAGACTCAATTATGCAGAACCATAAATATGCAGAGAAAAGCCGCAATCCTCATGCAGATATGGTTACCACTGTCATATTCTGTTTCAGGCCCATACAAAATTTGCAGCTTTGCCATCCAAGTTCATGATAAAGCGAACAATAACAACTTCTCCACCAGCTTTGAAGAAATTATCACTCTGAAACATTATAAAATTGTAAAGAAAACAGAAAGTAGTTGAAACTCAGGCGGTGAATTGAAGTGTCAGGCTAAAAATGAAAGCAAACACTCCCTAAATGTTACCCCCTGTGCTTAGTGTAATAACAAAAACCTCTAGGCCCCTCAAGATATTAAAAGCACCCCCCTGAGGTATGTATATTCTTACCAAATTCCCCCCTCTTGATGATACAACATTCTTTAGACAAATGGCATATTCTAAGTCACAAAATGATATATGCGTTCAATAAAATACACAAATTACATGTACAATCATAATCAAGGGTTCCAATGGTACATGACTGTCTTGAGCATAACTTAAATTAAAAATTAAAACTTAAATTAAGACAACTGAAAAACTTTAAGCTACATGCAGCAATTTCCTTATTTCAAGAACACCACCAATAAATCATGATATCCCAATACCGAATTTTAAATAAAATTAAAAAGCAGATATTCCACAGTAAACACCAAACCAAGCATTCTGGACTTAAACAAACCTTCCTCATCACCATCGTCTTCATCTTCACAAACTGCAACACTACTGCGTTTCTTCACAAGCCAAATGGACAAGACCTATGAGTCTAAGCAATTAATTCTAAGTAAATAGTGTAAGGGGAATGATTGCAATGACAAATACAAAAAACAAACATAATCAACTTCATAATCGAGCCACATAAAGCTAATAGAAGAATATGCTCAGCTACAAAGACAAATCAGCAAATGAAGATAAAAAAAAATTTTAACAAGAATTCAACAACAAAAGTTACATATCAGCAACGTTAAATTAACAAATTAAGCTACAAAAACCAAAGAAGAAAAGTATAACATGAAATTAAGATGAATTGGGAGCTAGGGTTTCAAAATTTTGGGGATCATTGAAATTCCATAATAAATCAACACCCCAATGATAATGGGCATCGAATTAAGACTGGCGGCCGCTTAGAGTAGTGGTGCATTGGTTGATAGCTCGAGCTCGACAGAATGTGCCGGTACACTAGTGATACGAGTCAGCCAACGAGGCTTCGCTGGCTTCCGGCCAGGAACATACTTTCTCGCCTGGATATGGAATGGGGTTTTCCTCGCATCCAACAAAATTGTGGCGGCCATGTCATCGTCAGTGAGTCGAGCGTCTGTATTCTCAGTCTCGGTGACGACGGCACCAGCAACCAAAACTGAACCGCGGGCCGAAATATTCTTCTCCACTGCTCGGCGGTGAGTGGTGGGCCCTTGATTCGCGGTGATGGAAATAGTAGATGCCGACATTTGAAGGGTTTTAAATAGTTGAAACTAAACATAACAGAACTTTGGATGTAAAATTAGTTGGTGGTGTTAGACGTCCGTTTGGGTCAACAAGCAAAAGTATATAGAAAATGCAATAGGTGGAAATGGGAATAGACTTTAATTCAAAGCTAATTCGGTTTTTTTATAATATATATCGAGCTGAAAGTTTCTGATCGGTTTTCCTTTATAGTCGTACTTTTACAAGCGCTTTTTCTCTATTATTTCTCTCTTGTTTTTTTCCTCATAAATGAGGCCTATTTATACCCATCTCATTAGTGGTTTTTAATAATCCCTATTACACTTAATACTAAAATAATTTCAAAGGGACATTTGTCCTTTCCTAAGCGCGCATGCTGGCTAAGTGTTTACCACTTGTCGACTCATCTGGTTGTTATGCTGACAAGTGTCAGCTTACTTGTGCTAATAGTGCACTTAACCTTCCTTAACTGAATAGTTATCCTTTAAATTTCCCGCCATAGTTGGGCTCGGAGGGAGCCGAGCCCAACTCGCGCCACGTCATCATTGCACGTCATCGTCGATTCGATTCTTCGTCATCAAATCGCCACGTCTTTGTCCCGCAGTCCCGTATATATACGGGGTGAGCGGCCACGTGGACAGATTTGCTTCCAGCTCTGCTCGGGTGTCATCAATGGCCCCCAAGTTTAATTCCGAGGAAAGAATTCCTAGAGTCGGATTTAAACTTTAATGCTAATCATGAATCTTAAATGGGGAAGAGGAAACCTCAAAAGTCACTCATTCCTGACACTTGTCGTTTAGCAATTAATGCCTGAAACGGCGCATTAATTAGAATGTCATGATGATAGACACGTGGCGCCTTTTGGTTGGACCAACTCTGCGCAGAGGCAGAAGAGGTGGGACGGACTTTGCGGCGATGCGTGGGGATGACGTCTCGGCGAGTTTTTGAAATTGAAAAGACACGTCTTTTGAGTTGGTGTCCCATCTTTCGAGGGAACTTAACCTATAAATACCCCTTTCACCTTTCATTCTACACTTTTGCATTCATAATCTTCCGAGCAGTATCCCTTGAGAGCGAGCAGAAATTTCGGGTCGGCCCTTGAGTTCAGAGATCCCAGAATCACTTAGGTATTTTTCAAAAACCTTTCTTCTCTTCTCCTTTTCATACAAATGTCTTTTTCTGAAGATAGTCAAAACCGTAACTGTAGTGTTGAGGTTGAAATTGAGGATCCACCCTCTGATCCTTCCATTTCTTCTTCTCCAGTTCGAAGAACTCCACCACACAGTCCCAGTATCGTTGAACTCTCAAGTTCGACTCATACACCCCCATTCGAGACTCCACTTGAGCAGACGCATACCATTTTTGAACACGTTCCAGTTACCATCTATCGAGAGGGTGTTTTTTATGAGCCTGGGTTAGCCCGAGAAGAGTCCGGCGAAGAGGCTTTGAATACCGATCCCCGAGACAACCAGCAAGAGGAAGGAGAAGACATGGACCCGCGAGAGCATGTGCAGGAGGAGGAGGGTGGTGAGGCCTCCGAAGGTTCGAGGGTTGCAAGGCTCGTAGGGCATATGGGCCATCGTCATGGAGATGGCAGGCGCGGGGGAGGACCCCGCCTACGAGTGGAGGTCGGGTGGAGACCCTCCGACCAAAATGATACACCAAGCATGCTGATGATTCGAGAGGTGAACGCCCTCCATCAGAAATATAGGATCCCGACCAACGTCAATTTTTGGTTGCTGGATGGTGTAGAGTGTCCCGAGCACCCGCAGGAGGGGTGTATGGCCGTATACGTCCCCAGTCTCTTGTATGGGCTGCGATTCCCCTTGTCGTTGGTGCTCACGCGGTGGTTTCGTAAATGGGCCTTCTACTGTCCCAGGTGCATCCTTTGTCCTGGGGTCGGATTATTGGACTGCTGGTGTTGTTCCAGCTGGAAGGGTATCCCCGTCCCCGATTTCCTAAGATGAACGAGTTGTTCGTCTGGAAGGCAACTCCTTCGACGCTGGGTCGGGGGCAGCCATCAGGGTGGTATTACGTACATACCAGGCCCGGATACCCAAACGGGCTGGTTGAAGGCCTTCCACAATCCTTGAAGGAGTGGAAGGACAAGTGGTTTTGGGTGGACGGCGAGTGGCAGACTCGCGTCGGGGCGGAGGGATCAGTCCTCCATCCCCCTTCGGATTTTACAAATAGTTTTCGTAATTGTGTTCTTTCTTTCTTTTCTCTTTTTCTTTTTTTTTTCTTTTTTCAGGTTTGTTTGACTTTGATTTTTCTTTTTGTTCAGGGAACTGGCCCTCTGCCGGTCCGCTTTCGGCCGTTTTTGTCCACCGGCTTGACAATATTTTGGCCATGGGCCGGAGGGACAGAAAGGATCAAAATCTTGGCTACCGAGGCCTGTCTAGCTGCGGCCGGTCTGCGGTCCATCTTGCCCGCTGATCCCGAGGCCGGAGAGGTGGCTGAGGGAGAGGCGGTGGTGGTGGAAGAGGAGGCCGAGGAGGAGCCTGAGAGGAGCCCACCGAGGGCTGAGAGGGGACAAACTCTTGAGCAGGGGCGATAACCTTTGCAAACGGAGCATGCGGGGCCATCCCCGGTGACGGCCAGTCCCCAGGGGCAAACGCCCGTGCCTACCGGGCAGGTGCGGACTCCCGAGCGGTAGGGAACAACTGCGGCTCAAGGTACGTATGTTACAATTCTCGAATTTCCCTTCTTTTTGACTTTCTTCGTTTTTTGTCCTTTGCTTAATCAACCTTCTTGCAGGGCGTGGGGTGGACGTCTTCGCCCGCCTTCAGCGTGTGAGGAATACTGGCCACCCGCAGAACAGGCGGTGTGGGCGGCCGGCCCGATCCGAGGCGGCCCGGAGAGAGAAGAAATCGGGGCAGAACGTCATGCTAGGATACCCGAGGATACCCCCAGAGGAGAAATGGATTGGCCCCCAGCCCGGCAGGAGAAGAGAAGGGGGGTCCCTCCTATGTGAAGTCCCGAGAATCTTCTCGGTCGACCTTGGTCGGGAGGGTCATTTTATCCCCCCGAGTCAAGTGAGGAAGGAGGCCTGCGAAAGGATGGCCGGATCGCGGCCCTAGTGGTTCGTGGAATTTGTCAGGTGCTCCACACAAACTGAGGAGCAATCAAGGGCTTTGCGGAAGCGGTCGGGCGCGAGGATGTCCCAGCTCGTGCTTGGACCACAGGCATTGAGCGGTTCTGCTCAGAAACAGGCTGGGAGGAGTAGACTCAGTATGCCATGGGGTTGTCTGGCAGGATCATCGGACTCCTATGGCACGCGATCGGCGGGGCTCGTAACTTGGAGAAGAAGCACGCCGACTTTGAGAGACAGCATATCGACCTGCAAGATACTTACGCCACTCTCTAAGGGGTGGAGGATTCCTTGAAAACCCAGGCAGAGGAGGTGAGGTGCGGCGGGCAACAAATCTTGAAAAAGAAGCCGCGTGCCCGTAAAGGCCGAGGCCGAGCGGGATCAGGCCCGTAAGGCTGAAGAAGAGCTCCGGGCTAAGGTCGCAGATTTGGAGAAGATAGCCACTGCCCACGCCGGGGAATTAGAGAGGCGCGAAGCCGAAGTCCGCAGGGAAGCTGAGGAAGCTTCCCAGAGGCAAGTCGAAGAGGCTCGGATAGCGGTCGTCCGGGCTTACAAAGACTCAGAGGAATATGCCTTCATGCTGACTTGTGGGCACGTGACCAGCATCGGGGAGATTCTCCAAGATCTTAAGGCTGGCAAGACCGTTGCTGAGCTCGAGGCTGAGCTTGCCAGCTGGACGCGATCTTGATGCCATCCGCCCCCGCTTTCTTGAGACCGGTGGTGGCCAAGACGCCCCTCCTCCAGAAGAAGAAGTGGCTTCAAGTGAGCCTGTTGAGATCCCTCCTCCCACCGGGGCTTGACCCCTTTTGTCTTTTATTTTTGTCCTTTTTTGTATTTTTCCTTTTTGGTAGGCTAGACGGCCTTGGGCCTTTCGATGTAATGGGCTCCGACCCCCCACTGTACATATTTTGCTTAGTAAATGAAGCTTCTTTTAGTCATCTGTGCGTATATCTGCATTTTTAAATTCTTGCGAAGTATTGTGCTCGCCCTTCCTTTTGGTTATGTAATTTATGTTCTGTCTGCCTCTTATTATTTTCCAAGTATAGGGCTCGATTTTCTAGTGCTCAAATGGCACGAGTAATGGGCTTTAACTGCCTGGATTTATTCTGCCAAGTTTTATGCTTGGAGCTTAAGCCGAATCTTTGTTTTGGGTAAGATCGCCTCTTGGCCGTGCTTTACTTTATTTAAACGTGCACGGGATGTACCCGAGACGAGCAGTCGGCGCTTGGCACTTGGCCGAGGCGATCAAAATGGCGCTCGGATCTTGGCCGAGGTGAATGAGACGGCGCTCGACACTTGGCCGAGGTGAATAAAAATTGCCCCCTTTTTAGAGAGCTCACTAGAATATCATGAAAAAATAGGTTTTCAGAATCGTATCTGAACCACAAGTTGTGTACTTTATTGATAGTACCTCTTAAGGTATGATACATTTCATGGATGTGCAAACTTTTCCCCACTTAAGTACTCGAGCTTGTACGCTCCATTCAACATGACCTTACTGACCCGGAATGGACATTCCCAGGTTAGTTTTAATGGGATGGGTTCAACCCCAATTACTTTTTCGAACGAGGTCGCCGACTCGGAACCTTCTTTCCTTTACTTTTGAATTGTAGTACCTTTCACTTCTTTGTTTATATACAACATTTCTCATCTCGGCACTGCACCTTTTCTCCTCCAGTAAATCCAACTCGGCTCGGAGCGCAGCTTCATTATTTTCTTCGGAAAAATTCGCGATTCTAAAAGTAGGGGCTCCAATTTCGACAGGGATAGCGGCCTCGGCCCCATAAGCCAGGGAAAAAGGCATCTCTCCTGTGGCTGCTCGGTGCGTTGTTCTATACGACCACAATACGCCGGGCAGCTCCTCGGGCCAATTATCCTTAGATTCCTCCAATCTTGCTTTCAGAATATATTTGAGTATTTTATTCACCGCTTCGACATGTCCATTGGACTGTGGGTGATACGGGGTTGAGAAATGATTTTTAATGTAAAATCCTTCACAAAAATTTCAAAACCTCCGGTTATCAAATTATTTTCCATTATCTGTAACAATCGAGTATGGTATCCCAAACCAACAGATAATGGACTTCCATACAAAGTTATTAACAATCTTTTCTTCATCTATCTTCGCCAGGGGTTCCGCTTCGGCCCATTTTGTAAAATAATCCACCGCCGCAAAGGCATATCTCACGCCCCATTTGCTAGTGGGGAGTGGTCTGATGAGGTCCATTCCCCATTTGGCAAACGACCATGGACTGAATATGGAAGTTAGTTGTTCAGGTGGTACCTAACCTGTGGTGCAAATCTTTGACATCTTTCGCATTTTTTGACAAGGTCGGTCGCATCCTTTTCAGGGACGGCCAATAGTACCCTTGTCGTATCAACTTGTAAGCCAATGTTTGGCCCCCGACGTGATTTCCGCATATACCCTCATGTACCTCTCGGAGTGATATAGTCGCTGCGTCTATTTAAGCGTGCACCAAAGGAGCGAGGGACGGAATATCCACGTTTGTACAGGACACCATCCATCAATGTGAACCGAGCGGCCTGAGTTCGCAACGTTCTGGCCTCAGTCTTGTCTTCTGGTTGAATACCTTTCTCTAAATACTGGACGATTGGAGTCATCCAGGTCAGCTCAGCTGCTTCATTGGCGTGTACCTTCTGTGCATTAAGTGATGGGGCAGACAGCTGGGTAATGGTGACATCCGTAATCGCGTTGGTCCCCGGGCTGGAGGCCAACCGAGCCAAGGCATCTGCCTGCATGTTTTCAGTTTGGGGAACATGGAAGACTTCTGCTTTAAAATGCGGGAGTTTTTTCTTGACCAGGTCCAGGTATCGTGTAATTTTCTGTTCTTTTGCTTCATATTCGCCATTGATTTGATGGACCACCAGCTGTGAATCACTATGTACCAATAATCGTTTTAGGACCATCGACGCTGCCATTTCCAGTCCTACCAGGAGCGCTTCGTACTCAGCTTCGTTGTTCATTGCCGGGAACTGGAATCGCACGGTCGAGCAGTAGCACTTGAGTTTTGGATCGATTATCACGATCCCGACCCCTGCTCGGCCTGCGGTGGAGGAGCCATCAACAAATAACTTCCACTCTTGATTTTCGACAACCTCTAACTGGATGGAAGGTGTGAACTCGGCTACGAAGTCAGCCAACGCTTGTCCTTTAATTGTCATGCGTGGCTTATATAAAATGTCAAACTGGCTGAGCTCGACTACCCACTTAATCATCCGACCCGATGTGTCTGGTCGTTGCAGAACTTGTTTCAAAGGATAATTGGTAAGTACCACAATCTTGTGCTCCAAAAAGTACGGACGGAGCTTTTGGGCTGATATGACCAACGAGTATGCTAGCTTCTCCATGGGCGGATACCGGAGATCAGCATCGTGCAACGCCTGGCTTATCTAATAGATCGGATGTTGGACGGAGTTGTCCAACCTAATAAGAACCGAGCTGACTGCGTACTCGGAGACCGCGAGGTACAAATATAAGTCCTCTCCCCGAGTCGGTTTTTGTAGTATAGGGATAGAGGCTAAGTGGTGTTTAAGTGACTCGAAAGTGGCTTGTGTTTGTTCAGTCCATTCGAAATTCTTATTTTTCTTTATGATTTCGAAGAAAGGTTTGCATTTGTCCGTGGACCATGAAACGAACCAGTTTAGGGCGGCTAGTCGGCCCGTTAGACTTTGTACTCTTTGACGGAATTGGGGGGTTCAAGATCAATTATGGCTTTTGTTTTATCTGGGTTGGCTTCAATTCCCCTTTGGCTAACCATATACCCCAGTAATTTTCCCGAGCCGACCACGAAGGTGCACTTTTTTGGATTTAACATCATTTTGTACTCTCGCAAAATGGCAAACATTTTATTAAGATCATTAAGATGATCAGATATGTACAAACATTTCACCACCATGTCATCCACATAAACCTCCATGGAATGACCTATCAAATCCTCAAACATTTTATTAACTAACCTTTGGTAGGTCACCCCGGCGTTCTTCAGCCCAAATGGCATCATCTTGTAACAGTACACCCCTCGAGCGGAGAAGAACGATGTGTTCTCCTCATCATCCGGATGCATCCGAATTTGATTATAGCCTGAGTATGCATCCATAAAACTCATAAGTTCATGCCCGGCCGTGACATCCACCATATAGTCGATGTTGGGCAAGGGGTAGCTGTCCTTTGGGCACGCCTTATTGAGGTCGGTGAAATCCACACAAAGGCGCCACAAAAACCATTGCTCTTCTTCACTAATACAGGGTTGGCCACCCATCGAGGGTAGAGGGCTTCCCTGATAAATTGATTGTCGAGCAATTTATTAACCTCGGCCTCCAGGGTGACCTGCCTGTCAGGGGTCGAGCTTGCGTCTTTTTTAGATCACCGGTCGGAATGTAAGGTCTATGTTGAGGTGATGGCAAGCGTGTTTGGGATCGATTCCTGGCATGTCAAAGTGTGTCCATGCAAAGACATCAAGGTTATTTCCGAGGAATTCGATCAATTCCGATCGGAATGGCTCTTGGAGGTCGTGGCCAATACGTAATTGGCGTCCCCCAGGTTGCTTGTCGACATCAACCGTGTCGACCTGTTCCACTGGTTCGGCGTGTTTTCTTTTCTTACTTTGCCCCTCTTTCTTCTGTAGGGGCATATCCTCCTCGATTGCCAGTCTACTCTCCAGCCCCATCTCGCCCACTGGCTCTTTCCCATTTCCAATCACTGGTTCTTTTCAGGTCGTCTGCCTGGATCATTTTCTGAAACAATAAGCTTACCCTGCTCGGGCTCGCCTCCTTCCCCCGGGTCGTCCTTTACTATCCCGCTGGTTTCTCTCCTTTCTATCACGTTAATTTCCACAGGTCGGAGTTTGAGAGAGCACTCCCGCGACTCTCTCTGATTCCCTTTGTGGATGGCTTCTCCATCCGGGGTTGGAAACTTGACACAAAAATGATAAATGGAAACTGCTGCTTTTAGATGGTAAAGCAACGGCCTCCCGATAATCGCGTTGTACTCGAGTTAGCGTTAATAATTTTAAATGTGGTGATGACAGTCCGTTTGTGCAATCCCTATCCCATCTGGATGGGCAGGTCAACTTCTCCGAGCGGGATAATCCTTCCTCCTCCAAAACCCAAAATATTATCATTACATGGACCAATGTAGCTGTCGTCCACATTCAATCTTCTGAAAGCCCGGGCGTAAATCACCAACGAATAGCTTCCTAAGTCAGTTAGAATTCTATGGACCGGGATGCCCAGAATAGGTGTCGTGATGACCAGGGGATCGGAATGAGGGTGGACCACCTGGTTGGCATCCATGTCCGAGAAGACAAAGCGACCCATCGGTTGGCCTTCTCTAATCTCCGCCACTCGAACATGTCTTTCTGCGTGGGCGGCTTGTCAGACATCTGCCTTTCTTTTCCGGTTCGAGCGGCTATCCTCAGCTGCATTGGTATTGATTCTATTAATGTCGGACATCATCAGAATCTCCCTACCTTGATTCTCGTTCTGCAGCAATGGTAGGTGAATTGGATTCGTCAAACGCTCCGGGTTTACACCCAGAGCGAGCGCTGGTGGTGGCGGTAACTCTTGGACGTACCTCTTCAGGCCGCCCCTTTGAACGATGCGCATTATTTCTCTGATGAGGTCTCAACACTCATCCGTGTCATGGCCTATCGACTTGTGATAGGCGCAGTATCTTCGAGCATCCAACTTTGCGGGCTCCAGCCTCAAAGGCCGAGCCGGTGGCAATAAATTAAGACCTTGTATCTCGTTCCAAATTGTTGAAGGAGTATGGGTCAGAGCACTCCTTAGCGTGGCAACCTCGGCCCGTACATCCTATCCGAAAAGGCCTGAACCCCGACCCCAATCCTGAGGCGGACTCCTTCTTTCCATCTTTCTTCACGCCCCCTGCCTTTTGCTCGGGACGTTGACTGGCTAGAGCTTCTTCCGCGCAGATATGGCGCTCCGAGCGAATAAGAAATTCCTGATATGAGGTCGCCCCTGATTCATGGATAGAATAATTGAACCATGTTTCGGGGATGAGGCCGGCCATCTTGACAATATTCAGGCCATGGGCCAGAGGGACAGAAGGATTGAAATCTTAGCTACCGAGGCCCGTCTAGCTGCGGCCGATCTGCGGTCCGCCTTGCCCGCCGATCCCGAGGCCGGAGAGGTGGCCGAGGGAGAGGCGGTGGTGGTGGAAGAGGAGGTCGAGGAGGAGCCTGAGAGGAGCCCACCGAGGGCTGAGAGGGGACAAACTCCTGAGCAGGGGCGACAACTTTACAAACGGAGCAGCAGGCCGTCCCCGTCCCGGTGACGGCCAGTCCCCAAGGGCAAACGCCCATGCCTACCGAGCAGGTGCGGACTCCCGAGCGGCAGGGAACAACTGGGGCTCAAGGTACGTATGTTACAATTCTCGAATTTCCCTTTTTTTGACTTTCTTCGTTTTTTGTTGGGGAGAGGACTTATATTTGTACATCGCGGTCTCCGAGTACGCAGTCAGCTCGGTTCTTATTAGGTTGGACAACTCCATCAATATCCAATCTATTACACAAGCCAGGCGTTGCATGATGCCGAGCTCCGGTATCCGCCCATGGAGAAGCTAGCATACTCGCTGGTCATATCAGCCTGAAAGCTCCATCCGTACTATTTGGAGCACAAGATTGTGGTACTTACCAATTATCCTTTGAAACAAGTTCTGCACCGACCAGACACTTCGGGTCGGATGATTAAGTGGGCACTCGAGCTCAGCTAGTTTGACATTTTATACGAGCCATGCACGGCAATTAAAGGACAAGCACTGGCTGACTTCATAGCCAAGTTCACACCTTCCATCCAGTTAGAGGTTGTCGAAAATCAAGAGTGGAAGTTGTTTGTTGATGGCTCCTCCACCGCAGGCCGAGCAGGGGGCGGGATCGTGATAATCGATCCAAAACTCAATCAAGCTCGCTCGGCCATGCGGTTCGATTCTTGGCAACGAAATAACGGCCGATCTGCGAAGCGCTTCTGGTAGATCGAAATGGCAAAGATCGATGGGCCTAAAACGATTGTTGGTACACAGTGATTCACAACTGTTGGTCCATCAAATCAATGGCAAACGGAGCAGGCGGGGACGTCCCTGGTGACGACCAGTCCCCAAGGGCAAACGCTCGTGCCTACCGGGCAGGTGCAGACTCCCGAGCGGCAGGGAACAACTGGGGCTCAAGGTACGTATGTTATAATTCTCGAATTTCCCTTCTTTTTGACTTTCTTCGTTTTTTGTCCTTTGCTTAATCAACCTTCTTGAAGGGCATGGGGTGGACGTCTTCGCCCGCCTTCAGCGTGTGAGGAATACGGCCACCCACAGAACCAGAGCAGCTGTGGGCTAGCCCGCTGATGTTGAGACGGCCCGAAGAGAAGAAATCTGGGCCGGTAAACGTCCTGCTGAGGATACCCCAAAAATGGAGGGGCCCCCACCCCAGAGGAAAAGAGGGGGCATTGTGATCGTGGAGCCCGGGCAGACAGAAAGGGCCAGGCCAACCCCGCCGGTGCCTCCTATGCAAATTCCAACAGGCGGGGTCCCGAGGACCTTCTCGGACGACCTTAGTCGGGAGGGTCATTTTATCCCCCCGAGTCAAGTGAGGGTGAAGGCCTGCAAAAGGATGGCCGGATCGCAGCCCCAGTGGTTCGTGGAATTTGTCAGGTGCTCCACACCAACTGAGGAGCAATTAAGGGCTTTTCCGGAAGTGGGTCGGGCCGCAAGGGATGTCCCAGCTCGTGCTTGGACCATAGGCATTGAGCAGTTCTGCTCAGAAATAGGCTGGGAGGAGCAGACTCAGTATGCCATGGGGTTATTTGGCAGGATCATCGGCCTCCTATGGCACGCGATCGGCGGGGCTCGCGACTTGGAGAAGAAGCACGCCAACTTGGAGAGACGGCATATCGACCTGCAAGATGCTTACGCCACTCTCCAAGGGGTGGAGGAGTCCTTAAAAACCCAGGCAGTGGAGGCCCCACTCGATCGATAAGCTCCAGGATCTGGTTTCTGGATGAAAGAGAGCCGGGAAGGGCTAACTAAACCCAGGGGCCTAGCCCACTAGAGGAACGAGAGATGGAAATCCTGCATCTTCGCTGCCGATTAAACGAATTGGAGGATGGTCCTGAAGAAGCCCAGTACCAAAGGCCGCATCAGGTAACAAGTCGGCCTTCTTTTGTATCACCTTTTGCTCCCAGCATTCTGTCAACTCCTCTACCACCAAAGCTAAAAATTCCACAAGTCGGCCTATACAATGGCGAGACTGACCCAACAACCCACATCCACAAGTACTTGGCCTGGATGGAACTTTATAGTCCCAGTGACACAATTCTGTGTAGAGCGTTCCCGTTAACGCTAGGCCACCGAGCCCACCGTTGGTTTCGGACCCTGCCACAAGAGTCCATTTGGTCTTGGGGCGACCTAGCGCCCATATTTACAACACATTTTCTTACTTCCAAAGTCCGATCTGCACCGAAAGATTCCCTTGTAAATATTAAGCAGGGAAAAGATGAGCCTAACCACAAGGTCGGAGGTTCATGCCCTCCTTCTAGCGCCAATTTGTTGACGTGCGTTTAGGTCAACAAGCAAAAGTATATAGAAAATGCAATACGTGGAAATGGGAAAAGACTTTAATTCAGGGCTAATTCGGCTTTTTTATAATATATACCGAGCTGAAAGCTTCTGGTCGGTTTTCCTTTACAGTCGTACTTTTACAAGCACTTTTTCTCTATTATTTCTCTCTTGTCTTTTTTCTCATAAATGAGGCTTATTTATACCCATCTCATTAGTGGGTTTTTAATAATCCCTATTACACTTAATACTAAAATAATTTCAAAGGGACACTTGTCCTTTCCTAAGCGCGCATGCTGGCCAAATGTTTGCCACTTGTCGACTCATCTGGTTGTTATGCTGACAAGTGTCAGCTTACTTGTGCTAATGGTGCACTTAACCTTCCTTAACTGGATAGTTATCCTTTAAATTTCCCGCCATAAATTTCCTGCCATAGTTAGGCTCGGAGGGAGCCGAGCCCAACTCGCACCACGTCATCATTGCCACATCATCAGGTCGGTTGCTGACATCATCAGCTCGACCCGTGCTGTCCTGCGGGTCCCACATTTACATGGGCTGAGCGGCCACGTGGACTGATTTGCTTCCAGCTCAGCTCGGGTGTCATCAGGTGGAATTGTCGAAATTACTTGGTGCAATTGTGAAATTGAACCATTGAAAAGAACCCCATAAAAGAGGGAAATGGAGTTGAAATTTAGATCAGAGAAAATGAGAGAGAGAGTTTTAGTTGGTTTTGCTGAAAATCTCTGAAGTGTCGACATGAGAAGTGTTAATTTGGGGAAAATGAAATTAGTTTTATTTTAAATTGATAATAATTAATATCACATCAAATTTCAAACAAATGATGTTATAAACTAATAAAGGTTGTACAAAGACATCTGTTGGAGTAGCCGTTCTTAAAATTGATGTTATAAAGCAAGAAAGGAGTAACCTTAAATTTGTTAGTTATATTTTTAGATTTATGTTTAAGTTGCTAAACTAAAAAGTTTAACCTATAAAGTTGCTAGTTATATTTGATTATTTTTTTCAAATGAAATAAAATAAAGATTTGATAAAAAAAATTACAACTTCGAACACTTTTAGAATTATGCTAAAGTTACTAAAGTAAAATTGATAAGTTAACTAAAGGTGATAGTTATACCGTGAGATAAAGAATTGAAAACAAAATAAAAATTAAAACTCTCAGCACTTTTAGAATTATGCTAAAGTTGCTAAAATAAAATCGATAAACTAACTAAAACTGCTAGTTATACCATTAAAATAAATAAGTACTTGATAAATGCCTATAGAATCCGGTTGTCTTTAAGAAAAAAAAATGACGTTAATTACAATGGTGTAACCAATCATTGACGAAAAGGGCGAATAAATGTTCTCTTTTGAAAAAGACTAGGGGCTAATCAACAATGGATTACAAAAACATTGTCGAAGACCCAAAAACGTGTGGTTTAAAAATAAAAAATAGCTAATAGACAACACTTCAAAAAAGTATTGTCTTAGGCTCGAGTGAACTGTTGTCGTTAACAAAATCAGCTTAAAGACAACGGTTTAACGAAAACCCGTTGTCAATACTTATAAGGACAACGATTTAGCTAGAATTCGTTGTCTTTTGGATGTTGTTATTCTAGTGATTGCTTGGATGGAAAGAAGTCATTTGACAGATATGGAGCTGTGGAGCAATATGACGGTCCACCAGCGGGGTTGCTCCCAAGAGAAGTTACTCCACCAGCAGTTCTCGTGGAAGAAAGGTCAATTGAAGAGTTTGATACTCTTTTATCAGAAGGGTATTATGCAGGGATGTGTATCACTGATGTGTGTGATCTGTTTTGGGCAAAGGGCTTAAAAGATATTGAAGAGACTAGGAAGCAGCTGACTCAAGGGAAGAAAACCAAGAGTCACCAGACTTCTAAGAGTCAACAACCACCCAACAACCAAATATTTATAGGAGGCAACCATGTAGGGGGAAGATCTAGAGAGAACAGGAAGAGGCAGAGATTTACACTCTAGTGGGAGAGGTAGGTTCTCTCCACCAAAAATATTAAGTGGAATCTTGGAAATTAATCCTTTAAAAATGGATGCGCCATATTAGATGGGTCTTAGCGAAGCTCAACGCAAAGAAGATGAGTGTAAAGATAATGAACTGGCAAGAAAATATGAAATAGATGAACTGCGTCTGTGAAAGATAGAAGAAGATGAGAGAAGGAAAGCGGATGAAGGAAGAAGGAGAAGAAGAGTTTATGAAGAAAGAAAAAGAAGAGCAGAAGAAGAAGATAAAAGAAGAAGACAACACTGAAGATGAGAAGATAGCTGTCAGAATATTTTGTTTTTTATTTTTACAATATACTTGTAATATACATACAATACTGTAAGTGATGAATGTTCATGAATAAAATTGATACATTTATTTTCAAATCACCCAGCCAATGATGCTGTAAAGAAAATTTTGGCATCATAAAGAAGGGGGAGATTGTTAGGAAATTTATTGTATAGATTTTGATGATGCCTAGAAAACTTTGTATTAGAAATTTGGCACCCCAATTCTGTATGTAAATTAAACTATGTAATAGTTAGAAAAATAGTTGAGTCAAATAGCAGTTAAGTTGGATATACAGAAGACTTGCTAAAGAATGTTGAGAAGAGTTAGCTGAGTAGCAGCTCAGTGGATCGGAAGAGCTTCAATCAAGTCAGAAGACGTACAACAGAGTCACTCAATGAATGATGGAGATGACTCAACTCAAGGGGCAAAGCAGCTGAAGGACTTAAAGACAACTGAAGAAGTCCGTTGTGTTGAAAGTCAAGAACTTACCTGTTTTGGTTAAGTGTGCAAACCTGCAACCTTCAAGCGTTCATGCTAAATGAGTGGAAGAAGCTTGAGCCAATGAGAAGCCTCCAGAACTCCGAACCATTTAAGGATCCTACAAGTACTAAATTTCAAAGGTTGGGCCATCATCTATGTTGGAGAAACAAGAGAAGCCAATGAAAAAAAAGTAAGAGTTTGAATTATGTCTATCTCTTCAACAGACAAAATTTGAACTCCTACTATAAAAGGCAAGGGAATTTTCATAGAGAAAGAGAGAGAGCAATTATTTGAAGCAAGCACAGAACTTTCAGGCATTCAAGCAATATCTACAAATACACTCTCAAGCGAAAAATTCATACATCCTCAAGCCTACATTGAAGACACTTTATCCAACACATTCACGTGGAATATAGAAGTTGTTCTTCAAAGTTGAAGAGGAAATCATTTGTTTTAAAAAGAAAGGGCACTATATTTCTAGGAAGTGAAGGGAATATAGTGAGGTTCATGGTCGAACCATATTCAGATCTAAAGGAAGGTTGTGTGATCAATTCTTGAAGATTGGAAGAGCTGAAATAGTGAGGCAGCTGCCTTGCGAAGTGATGAGTCCCGGAAGTGTAGCTGGCTGTGTGATCAAGGCTAACTTGGATTGTTGTACTTTTGTAACAAAGTTAAGGTTACATTATTGGATCCTCCTGGAGTAGGAGAAGAGTGTATTAGAGGAATTACCCCATCCTCGAACCACTATAAATTTGTGTTATTTATATTGGACACTTTAATTTCTGCAAATTTATTTACTTGCTATATTTGTTATCCAAAAGATAATAACCAACCTAAAATATATGTGTTGATAAACAAATTTTAAAAAGGGTATAAGACTCCCGCTGTAAAATCAAGAAAACTTATTTTCTAAAGGTTAAACTTCATTCAGTTGAGTTACTCTATCAACATCTCTCTCGAGAATTTGTTGAGTGGTTAACTCTTCTTCAAGATTCAAAACACTATTTTCTCATAAAAACCGATTTTTAAGAATCAAAAATTTGATAAAGACCATTATTTTCTCTTGGGATAAATTTATTTTTTAGAATTCATGATTTTGTAAGAATCAAATTAGGTTTTAAATAAAGACATGTTTCAGTGGATCATTTCTCTAGAATTTCCTAATTATTACATATTTGATAAATTGTTCTCACAAACTCTTTGTTAAATTTTATTTTTGGACTCATTATTCAATTTTTAGATAAAATTAATTTTTTAAAATTCATGATTTATAATCACTAATGAATAACCCAATTTTATCACTATATTAAAATAGATTAAACGTTTATAAATATAAGACAAAGAAAGTGAAATAATCTCGAAAGACCATGTTTGAAAGATTTCAAAAGTTTCATTATGTTTGAGGGAGAAAATATTTCAAAGAGCTCAAAATTTCTTGAAACACTCAAGCTAAATTACTTGATGATAAAGCTTATTGGCTCAAAATCTTGAAACACTCAAGATTAATGAGCTTATTGGAATCTTCTTATTTATGAAGTCTATCTAAAAGAAAGAAGAATTCCAATGCATCTATTTTCTCAACGTCTACAATCAAATCCAAAAGTTATCGCCTCTAGCTCAAACAATGTCTATTATCCAAGCGACCAGGAAGATGAGGAAAAGGTCGCTCTTGTTAGAAAATTTGCCAAATTTGTGAATAAAAACAAGGTAAAAAAAGCAAGAGAAAATTTATGCTTGAGTTGAGAAAAACTCAAGCACTTGATCGCCGATTGTCTAAAGGCGGAGAATGAACAAATGAATAAAAAGTTCGTTCCCAAAAAGAAGACATTAAATGCGGAAGCTAAAATGTGGGATGAACTTCTTGCAACATCCGACGATGAGAAACACGGTCTAGGCTATCGATGATGCAAGCGGTATGATCTTCATCTTCCTTTTATTTAATTGATGAATTGCAAGAAGACTATGATGATTTACAAAATGAGTTTAATGACATGATTGTTAAATACAAAAAAATGAAAAACGATTTTAAGAGCTTGAAATTAGAAAAGGATAATTTATTTTTCTCTTATGAATCTCTTGATCATGCTCATACTATTACTTTTCTAAGGTCAATAGCCTTGAATCCGAAAAAAGATTTGCTCACAAAAGAAATTAAAATTTAAAAGAAAGATGTGCAACGTTTCAATTTGAGTACCAATAGGGTTAAAAAAATATTGGTTCACAACAAAGTGAGCATTCGAAATTAGGACTTGGTCATAAACCCAAAGCCAACGAAGGTATTTTTATGGATACTCTACTAAAAGCAAAGTATATCGAGTATACAACAAAACAAGTCAATTAGTTGAAAAATTGGACACGTCAAATTCAATGAAGCCTCCAATGTTCAAAATATCCCAACTGAAGATAGTGATGATGAAGATGACATCGAACCAATCATTCCAAGCATCACTCAAAATGATCAACCCTCCTCTTCAATAATTGTTCTACAAGAAGAAAGGGGTGATACAATGGATATTCCCATGGCATTAAAATCCAAGAAAATCATCCAAAAGATTTTATTATTGGGGATCCACTTGACAAGGTCATGACAAGAAGAAAATTTGCCGAAAAAGCTCTAATTCACAAAAAGAAACTAAAAATGCAAATGAATGACTAGAAGATGAAGATTGATTCTTCGAAATTTCAGAGGAGCTTAATTTGTTTGATAGAAATGGAGTTTTGGGAGCTTGTGTCGCGTCCTCCATCACACATTATCATCGGAATAAAATGAGTATTTCAAAATAAGCTAGACGATCAAGGTAATATCATTCGAAATAAAGAAAGGTTAGTAGCTAAAGATTATTGTTAAGAAGAATGTATCAATTATGATGAAACTTTTACACCCGTAGCACGTTTAGAAGCTATTCATATTTTACTTGCTAATTCTTGTTTCAAAAATTTCAAACTTTACCAAATTGATGTTAAATCCACTTTTAAAAATAGTTTTATTCAAGAAGAAGTATATGCCGAATAACCTACGAGATTCGAAAATTCTTCGAGACCCAATGATATTTACAAACTTAAAAAGACTTTATATGGTTTCAAACAAGCACCCCGATTTTGGTATGATAGATTAAGTTTTTTCTTTTTAGAAAATAATTTTACAAGGAGTAAAGTCGACACTACTCTTTTCATTTACGAAAAAGGACATAGTAGTCTATTAGTTCATCAAATTTATGTAGATGATATTATTTTCGGTGCTCTAATGAATCTTTGTATAACTGTTTTTTTAAGTTAATGCAGGGAGAATTCGAGATGAGTATGTTATGCGAATTAAATTTGTTTCTTGCACTTCAAATAAAGTAATGTCAAGAAGAGATTTACATCTCACAATCCAAATACACAAAATTAAAAAAAAAATTAAAATTGAAGAAGGAAAATGGTAGCTACACCAATGGCAACAAACAAGAACTCGACAAGGATGAAAAAGGTAAATCGAATAAAATAGGTATGATTGATAGTTTACTTTATTTAACTGCAAGTAGACCCGATATTCTTTTTGTCGTATGTCTATGCGCTCAATTCCAAATCTATCCAAAGGAATCTCGTTTGAGTGTCGTAAAAAGAATTTTTTGATATTTAAAACGCACTTCTTCGTATGGTTTATTTTAACCAAGAAATGAGAGTTTTATTTTAAAAAGTTTTAATGATTCGGATTATGCTGGAAATATTGATGACCGTAAAAGCACATACAACTCGTGTAAATTTCTTGGCAATTGCCTAGTTTCTTAGTTTTCTAAACGCGAAATTGTGTTTTGTTATCAACAGTCGAAGCCAAATATATTTTCGTGGCTTTTTTTATACACAATTACTTTAGATAAAACAAACCTTGGTGGATTAGAAAATTGATTTTAACAATATTTCTATTTATTGCAACAATATCTCCGCAATAAATATTTCACAAAATCTCGTTCATCACAATCCAACAAAACACATTGAAATTCGACATTATTTTCTGAAACATTGTGTTTCAAATGGTAAAATTGAGATGTGATTTTTTCTGTCTTCAGATCAATTAGCAGATATTTCTACAATACCATGAATCGTCGAGTCTTTTAACTCTATTTGGGCTCATTTAGGCATAATGCATATTGAATAACGTTAATATTTATATTTTTGGCATTTTTTATTATTTTTTACATGTTATAGGGAAATATTTATATAATTCAAAACTTGAAAATCGAGGCTAAAAATAGGGACAATCCACCCTTAACAACGATCGGTCGCCCTACCTCAGGGATCGGTCACCCTACATAGCTACTGATAGCTATCATGACAAAACATGTCTCAAAAACTCTCTGTCTTCGTATTTTAACAAAATTCATCTTCTTCTAAAGAACCCTAAACGTGATTTCTTTCCCCAAATTATCTAAATTCCTCAAATCTTCACCAAAACTCTTGATTCTTGTTGCAAATCAACTCTATTTCATTCATAGATCTCAATTATGGTTCCTCTGAAAACTATAATCAACACATCTCCACAAAAGAGAAAAATAGTCTGACATGGTTTGACTTCAAATTGCCAATCTGAATGGGAGATGAGGGTGAATCTTAAGGAAACGCTTATGAATAACTTGGGAGTCCGAATATGTTACTTTCGCAGTCTCAAGTTGCCGAACTCCAATCGACAAATTCACCGGGAAATGTCAAATTGACAAAAAAGTAAGAAACCCCAACCTTCTTTAGCTCCTAGATGTTCTAATTCTTTAAGGTTTATTCATAAATATGCCGAGACGTTTTATGAGGATCGAGTATTTGGGATAAATCGATTAGTAGTACTAAAAATTTGTTTTGGGACATTTTCGGATAAAATCGCATTTGTCTATATGTTTGAACTCAAGGTTGGGTTCAACTATGGGATCACCAGTTATTATGTATATGAGATGATAAAATTATTTGATGCGAATGTGTGGGTTGAATTTGATGAGGATAGTATGCCATCGCAATTAATTTGTTTGTACAAAGAACGTCTTGTTGGACACCAAATGAAATTCGTCAAATGCTTGGTGTGTCGGAGGGTGAATTGACTGAAAAGTAGGAGTATCAATTGATGAGATTAAAACATTTTTAAGGGTATGGTTGGGGTTTACTACACAATCTATGTCAGATGAGCTGAGGATTGTTACTTTGATTGTGTCTTTTTGGCTTGTGGTAAATCATTGAAGTTGCCAGCCAATATGGATTAACTTCTTACCTATAAGGATAAATGGGGTAAATTGGTGTCGGGGGCTATGTTTATCCAATATCTTATTAAGTCGGTCACTTTGGGTACTAAGCAATTCGCTTTAGGTAATTTAATCTGTAAATTACTTAAGCAATCGGGCCTCTTTCCTACCGATCTCAATGCCGAGATCTACCGAAATGACTTTGACATTGAAAATATCCAACAGATGATTTAGATACGTCAAAATATTGAAAAATCCCCCACTAAGTCGCCTCGAGGACTAGCTATAGCTTCCACCTCTCACATCCCCGATGAAACTAAGGATTTCTTTAATGACGTTGATGCCGAGGATTTGGCAGCGGTGAGACATCACAATGCTCCGGAGGATAATACCAACATCGATGATGCCATTGAGAGTGATGATGATAGTTATGTCTATGTTCATACCCCTATAACTGAGCTCGATAATAGATTTGATGAGGAATTTGAAGACGTAAAGAGTTACTATCGTTATCTTCAAAATGATTACGAGGAGCTTAGACGGGAACATGGTGAGCTTCGCAAAAAAAATTGTAAGGTTGAAAAATTCAATGGGTATATTGAAAAAGTTCATCAAGGATTTACTCTCTACAACTTGTTTCTCCTCGAATGAGGATTGATCGGATTTTTTCTATCCCTTATCATTTACCTTCATTTCTGTTTTTTTTAAATCTTGAACTCATTAGTATTGTTATTGAACGAATGTATATTTTCTTCCTTTTAATGCGCTTTCTTTGATGATATATTTACCTCATTGATAATATGTCTCTAAATTGTTTTTGTTTTTGATGATTCCGAAAGAGGAGAAAGATAGAAAAATGAAGCTTGAGAGGGGGAGCTTGACATAAAATCTCTATCTATTTTCTCATGACAGGAGGACAAAAATGTTAATTTGAGTGTTGATGCCAGAGATGATTGATATAGATAACTTGTGATTATTTTCTTATGTTGATTAATGTTGCTAAAATAGATAAATTATATTTTTATCGGAAAACCTTGTCTTCTAAGATTATTTTGGGTTGAAACCAACAAAAAATGGGAGTTTGTTAGAACAAATTTATTTTTTATTTTGATAATTTCATATTTTAGGAGAGTTTAAAGACGAAACCCTAACCATGCCCTTTCCTTTCTCTTCGGAAAACCCTAGTTATTGACGTCCTATTTGGCCATGTCTCCGGCCAATAACTCCGGCACGGTGCCAGCCGACGGCCAATACTCCATCTTCACCTCTCATCCACAATATCCCCCATTGATAATGCCCTCTTCCGATATCAAACACAATCGACATGCTCCAGATTTACTTTCTACCCAAGCAACATCTTCATCTACCATGTTGCTTCAAGCTTGTGGATACCAGAATCATCCACAACAAAACGTTATCCCCTCCCAGTCGACGAGGGGTTTGGATTCTGATTTGGGATTTCCCCCATTTTCGGCCGCATCGTCAGACCCCATCAATACCCATGCACATTACGCTAGTTATGGGATGAAGGATTGTCAATTTCATACAACTTCTCTGATGGTCGACACTTCGAAGGCCGCTGCAACTTATTCCCAGACTATCAAGGATCAGGCTAAGGAGGTTTCATATCGTGGTGCCCTCAATCATAATATTCCAAACGTAGATACTACATCAGAAGTTTGCGTTATGGCTCTGCTCATCCCTACAAAGAAAGGTAATTTTTATTCACTGCGCATTAGCGATGAGATTTACGAATCTAGACAACAATTATGCGAACAATCCTTAATTAGTAGAACCCTATATGTCAAGGGAACGAAACCTCTGTCTATATTACAACTGCATGATAAGTTGAAGGAATTATGGTGGATAAATTTGCATTTTCGTATTATTTCGCTGGGCAAGGGTTATTATAACATTCATTTTACTAATCTTGTTGATCGTGATATTGTTTGGAGAAAAATATTTTATTCTTTGTCGCCAGGGACTTTTCGATTACAACCTTGGACTCTGGATTTTGACCCAAAAAATACAAATTCATCCATCGCTTGGGTCCCTGATTAAACGAGTTCAAATAATTGCTCGTACATTATTAATGAGATCAAAGCTCACTAGTGCAGCATGGGGTCATGCAGTATTACATGCATCAGCACTCATTAGATTACGCCCCACTGCTTATCATATGCACTCCCCAATGCAATTAACTCTTGGTTTTGAGCCACATATTTCGCACCTACGCACTTTCGGGTGTGCTATTCAGGTGCCGATTCCACCACCTCAAAGGACAAAAATGGGTCCACAACGTAGACTTGGTATATACGTTGGATTTGATTCTCCATCAATTGTTCGGTATTTAGAACCGATGACGGGAGATTTATTTTCCACTAGATTTGCGGATTATCATTTTGATGAGACATCATTTCCAGCATTGGGAAGAGATAATGATATTTTAAATAAAGAAAAACCAGTTGAGAGTATCTCCTGGAATGAACAAAGCTTATCTCATTTAGATCCACGTACTTCTGATTGTGAAAGTGAGGTGAATAGAATCATTCATTTGCAAAATATTGCTAATAGACTTCCTGATGCATTTAACGATGCTATTAAAGTTACGAAGTCTCATATTCCGGCTGCAAATGCTCCAGCCAGGATTATTATTCCAGGATGAAAATAAGAAAATGAATGATGATAACCCACGGCAAAAACGTGGTAGACCTATTGGCTCAAAAGATACTATTCCTCGAAAAAGAAAGAGGAGAATTGATAATAATGAGCATGCTCCAGATGAATCTGTCGAGCCTAACACCTTAGAAAATATACAAAATTCTGGTAGCACCGAGAATCCCATGAGCTATTGTAATGAAATATGGGATCGAAATGAAATAATTATTGATGATAAATTTGCATTCTCGGTTGCTCAAGAAATTATAAATGATGATTATGATAATGAACCACGTTCGATAATGGAATCGTCGAGGCACGATTGGCCTATGTGGGAAGAAGCAATAAAATCCGAGTTAGCTTCCCTATAAAACGAAATGTATTTGGACAAATTACGAGAACTCCAAACAATATAAAGCCTATTGGGTACAAATGGGTATTTGTTCGAAAGAGAAATGAGAAAAATGAAGTCGTGAGATATAAAGCACGACTCGTGGCTCAAGGATTCTCCCAGAGACCTGGGATAGATTATGATGAAACATATTCACCTGTGATGGATACAATCACATTTCGTTTTCTTATCAGTATGGTTGTCCACGAGAATCTGGACATGCGTTTAATGGACGTAGTGACGGCATATCTATATGGTTCATTAGATTCCGATATTTATATGAAAATTCCCGATGGATATAAAATGCCAAAGTCGACACTCCCGTGAATTATACTCGAGTCAAATTGCAAAGATCGTTGTATGGATTGAAGCAATCTGGTCGCATGTGGTATCATAGACTTAATGAATACCTTTCTAAGGAAGGTTACAAAAATGATACCATTTGCCCATGTGTTTTTATCAAAAGATCAGATACCGGATTTGCTATCATTGTTGTTTATGTCGATGACATGAATTTGATTGGCACCCCTGAAGAATTATTCAATGCTGCTGAATATCTAAAGAAAGAGTTTGAGGTGAAAAACCTTGGAAAAACTAAAATTTGTCTTCGTCTTGAGTTAGAGCATAAAGATAATGGGATACTTGTCCACCAATCTGCTTACACTAAACGTATTCTCAAACGATTTAATATGGACAAGGCTCTGTTAGTCCAAGTGGCTACGATAATCTAGAGGGGGTGAATAGATTATGCAGATTTTTTGCAAATCGCCCTCTTTTTCGAATGAACAAGCAAATGACAAGAATGTAAATGCTATTAAACAACACTCGTTGATTTAAAGAGATTCGACCCACCTAGGGCCTAATCCTCTACCACCCCAGTATCTCCAGGATGGATTTCAAAAAGAAAAAAAGGTTTTATTAATTACCACAATTAATACAACACCTTGAGGATCACCACAATCCTCTTACAACACCTTCAAGGAGATTACCACAATCTTCCTTCACCACCTTTGAAGAGTACCACACTCTTCAAACACCTATCACCTAGATCACCCAAGTGTATTCTTACCACAAGAATACTCACAAGGATGTCTTGTGTTGAATGATGGACAAAATTCAAGATTACAACTCTATGAAACCAATACAAGGATTGAGTGCAAGTGTAATCAAGAATCAAAAAGCCTAGACCTCAAAGATGTGCAAGTGAAAGTACTTAGGCTATTACAACAAGAATGTAAAAATGAAAGCTTGAACAATTTGCGATTTTTTGTTGTGTGTTTTGCTTGTATGTGTTGTGTCTTGTGTCTTCAATTCATCCTATATTTATAGGAAGTCTTCACCAACATAGGCTCCCAACATAGGCTCCTCTATCTTCACTTTTGTCTACAAAAAGAATATCACAAGATGTAGAAATATTGTACAAAAAGCAAAAGTAAATCTTGCTGTCAAAAATTTCAAACAACATAACTTTGCTGTCACAAAATAGCATAGGGCGACCGGTTGCCCTGTTGAAGATTTCGACCATTTAAAAAAATTAGTGCGATCCAGGTACAGTTCGTCAGGGAGGTCGACCGGTCGACGGGGGGTGCGACCGGTTGCCCTAGGGTGCGACCGGTCGGCCCCTTGCTTGACCGGTCCCCCTCTTTGTTTTTACGAGTACAGAATGTTCTATTTCATGTTTTCTTTTCTTCAGGAACCGGTCGATGCTTTGAGCGACCGGTCGACCTCCAATATTAAATGTTGTCCGATTTTTATCAAAAATAAACTTCAAGAAATACTCCAAAAAATTAGTAAAAACATTTTAAATCACTGGGGAATATTTTGACAACATTTATAAACATAGTTTTGGTGTAAAAACCAATTTAAACAAAACCATCAAAAAGTGTTGTCCATTTTTATCGAAAAATAAATTCTAAGAAATACTCCAAAAATTAGCAAAAACATTTTAAATCATTTAGGAGTATTTGGACAACATTTATTATCATTGTTTTTTGTATAAAAACTCATTTAAACATAATCATCAAAATCTTGATAAAAACATTTATCTAACAAACTCCCCCTTTTTGATGATTACAAACCAAAACAATTTTAGGAAGTTGATTTTAAAACAAAACCAATTTTCCGGTCTAAAACATCAAACCATTACAAGCAAGATTTATCATAAGTACAAACACACAAGGATAGGAGCAAAGATTTTCAAAATCATTTTTGCACAAGCTCCCCCTATCAATATGCATATCAAAAACAAGTATACAAACAACAACTAAGAGCTTAAAGCTTAGCTTTTACAACTTAAGCTTGAATATCATGAGCTTATAAGCTCCCCCTGTCACAAAAGCATCATAAATCAAGTATAAAAGTCCACAATACATCACATGGACCAAGTATAATCCATAGCTTTTGGCTTTTAAGAGCTTTAGCTTATAGCTTTTCTTGCGAGCTTATTTACGCTTCTTTGAGCTTGTGAGCGTTTTTCTTGTTTCTCCCCCTTTGAAATCATCAAAAATAATGTTAGCACGATAAAAACATCATACAATTATATCAAAGTGCGCAATTTTATTGATTTATCGAGCATATTGAGCATTTAAGCTTAAATTCCGAATAAAAGGGAACAAATTGCTCATTTGATTTGTAAAAGCTCATTTGATTGATAAAACATGATCTCTATAAACTTATAAGATTTTTCAAATCAAGAGAATCATGTAGGTGATGAATTTTTCATTGAAACATTTTGTCGAATACTTGGCGTGCGTCGAATAAAACAAGAGAAATATAACGCCTTTGTGATTCGTTTAAGCCAAAACATTTCATCACCAATTGCAATACAACAATATTCATACATCATCAATCATCATAAACATCATATTAATACAAGAATTTCAACAAGATATCAAGATACAAGCACATTCTCAAGGGTTCAACCCAATTGAGATTAAAAAGAGAAATTCTTACCATCTAATCGGTAAAGATGAACAATGATGATGATAATCGAGCCTCATGAAGTCCAAAATATGCAATGTATGCAAGAAAATAAATTTGAAGTGAAATTTGTGTGAAAAGTGCGTAGGAGACGAAAAATGGACAAAATGAGCCAAAATGGTCAAACCGAAAACAAACGATTTAAACCATAAAATGGTGAGGGGCGACGGTTGGGGGGTGGGCGGCCGACGGCGTCATGGGCGACGGTCGGCGGCCTTCCCCAACCAGCCCGATGTTGTTTTTCTGTTTTTCCAAAATCCGAGTTTTTAACCAAAAATCCGATTTTTCGCCCCTAAGTTTTAAAAGCGTGCAAAATGCAATCATAGACCTCATTCAATATGCATTATGCCTAACCGAGTTCGTATTGATGCGAAAGTCTTGGAAGATAGCGGTTTTGTAAAAATGTCCGCTAATTGATCTTGAGATGGTACAAAAGATATCTCAATTTTTCGTTTTGAAACACAATCCCTTAGAAAATGATGTCGAATCTCAATATGTTTAGTACGGTTATGATGAACCGGGTTTTGAGCAATGTTTATAGCGGATATATTATCACAAAAGATAGGAACACTTTCAAAAGAACATTTATAATCCGCTAAAGTTTGTTTCATCCAAAGAAGTTGAGTACAACAAAATGCCGCAGAAATGTATTCAGCTTCGGCCGTTGAAAGTGAAACACAATTTTGTTTCTTTGAAAACCAAGAAACTAGGCAATCACCTAGAAATTGACATGATCCGGAAGTACTTTTCCGATCATCAATATTTCCCGCATAATCCGAATCACTATAACCTTTAAGAGAAAATTTTTCATTCTTTTGATAGAATAAACCATATTGAATAGTGCCTTTCAAATATTGAAAAATCATTTTAACGGCACTCATATGGGATTCTTTGGGATTGCTTTGAAAACGAGCACATAAGCATACGGCATGAAGAATATCCGGTCTACTTGCGGTTAAATAAAGTAAACTACCAATCATACCTCGATACTTGGATTCATCAACCGACTTGCCTTTTTCATCTTTGTCAATCTTGACGTTTGTTGCCATTGGGGTAGAGACGGTTCTTCCTTCTTCAATGCCAAATTTCTTCAAAAGCTCCTTTGTATATTTTGATTGAGAAATATAAATTCCTTCTTGGCATTGCTTAATTTGAAGTCCAAGGAAAAAATTGAGCTCCCCCATCATGCTCATTTCAAATTCACCTTGCATTAACTTAGAAAATTTCTTGCACAAGGATTCATTAATAGCACCAAAAATAATATCATCAACATAAATTTGCACTAATAAGCAATCTTGTCCTTTTTCAAAAACAAAGAGAGTAGTATCAACTTTACCTCTTGTAAAACCATTTTGCAAAAGAAAAGAGCTAAGTCTATCATACCATGCACGGGGTGCTTGTTTCAAACCATACAAGGCCTTTTTAAGTTTATAAACATCATTAGGCCTAGAAAAATTTTCAAACCCCGGAGGTTGTTTTACATAGACTTCTTCTTGAATAATACCATTTAAGAAAACGGATTTAACATCCATTTGGTAAAGTTTGAAATTTTTATAACAAGAATAGGCAAGTAAAATACGAATAGCTTCTAAACGTGCTACGGGTGCAAATGTTTCATCATAATCAATACCTTCTTCTTGACAATAACCTTGAGCTACTAACCTTGCTTTATTTCGAACAAATAGCCTTGGTCATCAAGCTTGTTCCGGAATACCCATTTTGTGCCAATAATTGTTTGAGATGGAGGACAAGATACTAATTCCCATACATCATTCCTTTCAAATTGATTCAACTCCTCTTGCATTTCTAAAAACCAATCCTCATATTCAATGGCTTCCTTAGCATTTTTAGGCTCTTTTTGAGATATAAGAGCTTTCTCGGCAAATTTTCCTCGAGTCATTACTTTATCAGGGGATCACCAATAATAAGATCTTTTGGGTGATCTCCTTAAATTTCAATGCTACGGGAAGATTTGAAGTATCACCTTTATCTTCTTGAGGAACATTTGAGCTTGAGGGTTGATCATTTTGAGTTTCATCTTGAACAGTGGGTTCAACAATATCATCTTCATCACTTTCATCATTGGGTATCCTTTCAACACCCGAAGCTTCATTGAATTTGACATGGATGGATTCTTCAACAACCCCACTAGTCTTATTGTAAACCCGATATGCTTTGCTCTTGATTGAATACCCCATAAATATTCCTTCATCGGCCTTAGGATCAAGTTTGTCTAATTGATCCTTAGTATTCAAAATAAAACATTTACATCCAAATATTTTGAAATAACTAATATTTGGAGTTCTTCCTTTCCAAAGCTCATATGGAGTTTTATTCATTTTAGGACGAATATAAACTCGATTAATGACATAGCAAGCGGTACTTACGGCTTCGGCCCAAAAATATTTTGGAAGTGAAAATTCATTTAGCATGGACCGACTCATTTCTTGAAGTGTCCGATTCTTTCTTTCGGCTACTCCATTTTGTTGAGGTGTCCTTGGAGCCGAAAAATTATGACTATATCCCTTGGTTTCACAAAAGACTCTAAATTCTCCATCAAATTCTCCACCTCGATCACTTCGAATAGACTTAATAGTATCTTCCTTTTCATTTTCAATAAGTCTACACAACTTAACAAACTCATTAACGGCATCACTTTTATTTGTAAGAAATAGAGCCCAAGTATATCTAGAAAAATCATCAACTATAACAAAAGTGTAATGTTTTCCACTTAGACTTGCCGTACCAATATCCCCATACAAATCAAGATGAAGCATTTGTAGGGGTTTGGTAGTGGAAATTTCATTTTGGGCTTAAAACTACTCTTAACTAATTTGTTCTTTTGACAAGTGTCACATAAGCCAAGATTTTCAAAATTCAATTTGGGTAGTCCTTTTACATGTTGGTTTTTGTAAATAGTTTGCAAATTTTGTATCCAACATGTTCAAGTCGCCTATGCCATAAACTAGTTAAATCATTATTGGCGACAAGACAAGAAACATTTTGACTAACCAAATCACTTGTACAAATTTTGTAAAGATTGCCTTTTCTAATTGCTTCACAAATAATTTTATCATTTTTGGAAATAAGGCATTTTTCTTTATTAAAAACAACATTATAATTTGAATCACAAAGTTGGCTAACACTTATCAAATTGAACTTAAGCCCTTCTACTAAAAGAACATTACTAAGAGAGAAAGAAGAGTTACCAATTTCTCCATTTCCAAGAATTCTTCCTTTGCCATTGCGAACATGACCATACCTCTTCTTGGAGCTTGATGTTGGTAAAAAGTTCTCTCTTTCCGGTCATATGGCATGAACATCCGCTGTCCACGAGCCATTTTTAATCTTCCATTGTTGTTATAGCCCCTATAACCTACAAAGGAATTATTTTTAGGTACCCTATAATTTTGGGGTCCATGGGGTTAGCCTTGAGACCTTTAGGTCTCCAATAATAGCTAAAATTATTCTTCAATTTACATTTGCTAGCATAGTGTCCATTCTTACCACAATAAAAACAAGTAATAATACGAGGACTACTAGCACGTACAAAGGTTGGACCTTGGTCTTTTTCTTAAAAGCATTTTGAAAAGGTTTGTAACCAAGTCCTAATTTAGAATGCTCACCTCTTTGTGCATCTAAAATTTTTGTGACTTTATCCGTACTTAAATTGAATCGATGCACATCCTTTTTCAAATTTTCAATATCATTTGTGAGCGTTTGTTTTTCGGTTTCAAGAGTACGGACCATAGTAAGAGTAATAGCATGAGCCTTATCAAGAGAATCATAAGAAGTAAATAATTATCTTTTTCTAGTTTAAGCTCTTTATGCTCCTTTTTCAAATTCTTGTATTTAACAATCAAATTTTGAAACTCATTTTGCAATTCATCAAAATCACATTGTAATTCATCAACTAGGGAAGAAGATGAAGCATTAGAGCGTACCTCGGTATTTTCATCGTCTATGGCCATAAGACCATGTTCGGATTCTCCTTCCTCGTCGGTTGTTTCAAGTAATTCATCCCAAGTTTTGACGTCCGCATTTAACGTCTTCTTTTTCGGAAAATGCTTTTTCTTCTTTTGTTCCTCTTTCGCTAATTTTGGGCAATCGGCTATGTAGTGCCCGGATTTTCCGCATTTGAAACAAAAATTGTCTCTTGGCTTTCTTGCTTTATTTTTGTTTACAAATTTTGCAAATTTTCTAACAAGAGCCGTCGTTTCTTCATCATCCTCATTACTAGCATAATAAACATTATTAGAAGAAGATGCTAAGCCTTTAATAATATTTTGCGTACCCGGTTTAGAGGTGGATGGTTGAGAATTTTTCCTCTCCTTGAGATATACTTCATAAATAAGGAGGTTCCTAATGAGCTCATCAAACTTAAGTGTCTCAAGATTTTGAGCTTCCGTGATTGCCGTCACCTTTTTGGACCATGAGCCGAGAAGGGCATTTAAGACTTTGGTCACCTTATCTTCTTCGGAGATGACCTTTCCAAGAGCCACAAGAGGATTGACAATGTTGTCAAGCCTTTCCACCATTTTTGATATGCTTTCACCATCATGCATATTGAAATTTTCAAAGTCTTTCACAAGTATTGTTTTTCTTGCTTGCTTCACTTTCTTTGTGCCCTCATAGATGGTTTCTAATTTTTCCCAAACTTCATGTGCCGACCGTATGCCTCTTATGCGATTATATTCGGTGGCGGTAAGAGAGCAATGTAAAATGTTTAAGGCCTTACCGTTTAAAGAGAAAGCCTTCTTGTCATTTTCATCGTATTCCTTGAACGGCTTGGGAGTCGTGGTATCATCCTCCAATTTTGTTGTTGGTTGAGCAACTCCTTCAATGACCACATTCCAAATATCAAATCCGCACCCTTGTAGAAAGCACTCCATGCGGTCTTTCCAAAATGCGTAGTTGTTGGCGTCGAATAGTGGTGGCTTGTTGGTGGAGGCGCCGGTGGTGAGATAAGCTTCATTCGTAGACATGGATCTTTCCTCTTTACTCGGAACGAGCTAGCCAAAGAGTTTGGCTTTGATACCACTTGTTAGTCCAAGTGGCTACGATAATCTAGAGGGGGGATGAATAGATTATGCCGATTTTTTGCAAATCGCCCTCTTTTTCGAATGAACAAGCAAATGACAAGAATGTAAATGCGGAAATTAAACAACACTCGTTGATTTAAAGAGGTTCAACCCACATCTCCGGGATGGATTTCAAAAAGAAAAAAAGGTTTTATTAATTACCACAATTAATACAACACCTTGAGGATCACCACAATCCTCTTACAACACCTTCAAGGAGATTACCACAATCTTCCTTCACCACCTTTGAAGAGTACCACACTCTTCAAACACCTATCACCTAGATCACCCAAGTGTATTCTTACCACAAGAATACTCACAAGGATGTCTTGTGTTGAATGATGGACAAAATTCAAGATTACAACTCTATGAAACCAATACAAAGATTGAGTGCAAGTGTAATCAAGAATCAAAAAGCCTAGACCTCAAAGATGTGCAAGTGAAAGTACTTAGGCTATTACAACAAGAATGTAAAAATGAAAGCTTGAACAATTTGCAGATTTCTTGTTGTGTGTTTTGCTTGTATGTGTTGTGTCTTGTGTCTTCAATTCATCCTCTATTTATAGGGAAGTCTTCACCAACATAGGCTCCTCTATCTTCACTTTTGTCTACAAAAAGAAGATCACAAGATGTAGAAATATTGTACAAAAATCAAAAGTAAATCTTCTTTGCCAAAAACTTCAAACAACATAACTTTGTCACAAAATAGCATAGGGCGACCGGTTGCCCTGTTGAAGATTTCGACCGTTTGAAAAAATTAGTGCGATCCAGGTACAGGTCGTCAGGGGGGTGTGACCGGTCGCCCTAGGGTGCGACCGGTCGGCCCCCTGCTTGACCGGTCCCCCTCTTCGTTTTTACGAGTATAGAATGTTCATTTCATGTTTTCTTTTCTTGGTGCAGTCGATGCTTTGGCGGCCGATTTGGCCGACCTCCAATATTAAATGTTGTCCGATTTTTATCAAAAATAAACTTCAAGAAATACTCCAAAAAATTAGTAAAAATATTTTAAATCACTTGGGAGTATTTTGACAATATTTATAAACATAGTTTTGGTGTAAAAACCAATTTAAACAAAACCATCAAAAAGTGTTGTCCATTTTAATCGAAAAATAAATTCTAAGAAATACTCCAAAAATTAGCAAAAACATTTTAAATCATTTAGGAGTATTTGGACAACATTTATTATCATTGTTTTGGTATAAAAACTCATTTAAACATAATCATCAAAATCTTGATAAAAACATTTATCTAACAGGCTCATCCCTTGAGTACTCCTATGGTTGGCGCAGTTTAGATCTCGAGAAAGATCCATTCCGACCAAAAGAATCTGGTGAAAAGACTTTGGGTCCTAAAGTGCCTTACCTTAATGCTACTCGACCTGATATTTCTTTTGCTGTCAATCTACTTGCGCGATATAGCTCCGAGCCAACTCGAAGACACTGGAATGGTATAGTTCACTTGGTTTTATACCATTGATTTGAGCTTCCTAGACATGAGTTTTGTGTTGTTTTTGAGTATTTTGAGTCATTTGAGGGGCCAAGCCATGTTGAGAGCCTATTATATTGAGTTTATAGTCATATTAATGAATCGTGTATCAAAAGAAGTATTTAACGAGCAAACAACGAGAGATTGATTTGAAGAAAAGTCCAAATGCGTCTCGAATTTCTAAAGACTGGCAGTGTTTCGTATTTTCGCCATAACTCTCTCTACAAAATTGATATTGAGCTGATTCAAGTGACTATGGAAAGCTAAGAGATAGGGCTACAACATTGATGAAGGACGAAAAACCAAATTCGGACATTTGGTGGGTGAAAAAACCGGGCGGGCACTGCAGCGCCCGTTACAGGGCGACGATGGGTTTTTATCTAGTGGCGCGCAGCTCAACGCCCGGCCATGCGGCGCCCGGGCGGGAGTTTTGTGCATATGACATGTCCGGGCTGCAGCGCCATCCGAAGCCGCAGCGCCCCTGGGCGGAATTTCCTATGTTTCTCCACCTTTTTCTTGAACTTTTGAGGGGCTATAAATATATACATGGGAGGCTTGATCTAGGGCATGGAGGAAAGGCTGGGAATACACCCAAGAACACAAGAAACACATCAATTTCATCAAGGAAGAATCAAGGGAAGAATCGGGTCGAATCGGAGCTTGAAGATTGAAGATTAATCGAGAGATTATCCATTTCCCTAAGTTTTCTCATTCTTTGTGCTTTAATATTTCATTTTAGTTTCTTATGAAGATGAACAATTTGTCTATGAGTTGTTTATTTATAATGGGTAGCTAAATTTCTTGTGATTTCCGGGTTTTGGAAGTAGATTAATTGAACTCTTGTTGATTGTTTTAATCTTAATTGAAGTTATTGTCTTGAAGCCTATTTGAGTACTTTGTTCTTATTCTTGTTTTATCATTTGGCCAATGATTTAACATGTTTGATATATTGATTCATAATTCGAGAGATGAGTTTCAATATTAGATCTTGAGTACTTGACATGAATATTTGCATAATCGAGAGGTTTGTGAATATTTGTGAGGATATTTGATCTTTTGTGCATTTGGGAGTTGTGTATCTTATGTTGAGTAGAGATACTAGCATAGATATTTCATTCTACACTTTATATACATCTCGAGATGGAGGATAAAATACATTTGTGATCGTCTTATAGGTGTATTGATAATAACTTTGGCTTTGATTAAATCGTAAAAACAAGAGGGATATTAATTGAAACCATAACTCGGGAATCCATTTCATTTCCCTTGATAATTCCATTATTATTTTCATCTTGTGTTTTTGTGGTTATTCTTGTCTTTTCTTCCACAACAATCATTCATTTTTTGATCGTCTAAATAAAAATAAGGCTATCTTAGTTCAATACTTAGCGCATTAATTTATTAGTCTCCGTGGATACGACCTTGCTTACCCTATTCTATAAACTACACCGTACACTTACGGTGTGAAGCTAAAAATAAGGCGAACAAGTTTTTGGCGCCGTTCTCGGGACTAATACAATTTTTGGTGCTAATATTGCGATAGATAGAATTATTCTTAATTTAGACATTTTTTTTTATTTTTTTCATTTTTCTTTTGTAAATTCTACTTCTACAATGCTTGATTTGTTTCTTTGAATTGGTATAGGTGCACCTATTCGGATGGAAGAGGCAAAACCATCTTTGGAAGACGCCCTCATTTCATTCATGAATCAAACGACTTCATTTATGAGTCAAATAAATTTATTCATGAGGGAAATGAGAAATAGCCTTACCAAAAACGAAGCAAAGATGGACAAGATGAAGTTGCAATTGACACAATTGGCCAATACTATGGATTCACAATTGAAAAATCTCGAGACTCAAATGGGCCAATTAGTTACAATAGTTGGTGGGCAACATCAAAAGAGCAATTTTTAAGCACCATCAAGCCAACTCGAAGGAACAATCTAGTGCCATTCATCAAATGAGTGGTACCAGAATACGAGAAGATGAAGATCCGGAAAAGCAAGAAAGTTCGGAACCAAACACGGATTGTGTGTTTATGCACTTTCGGCCGTGTGTGTGGTACCGAAAAGGAGCAAAAATAGGACAAGGAACACACGAACCATGTATGTACGCCCGTGCATTGCGTGCATGATATAAGAAAACTATTCCATAATGAGACAAGCACGGAATATGCGTACACGCACGGACAACATGAGCATAACCCAGATCAAAATGTTCCAACACCAGGACTCTGTACTTGCTTGGAGATCCCAAGTATGTATTACTAGATGCAAACAGAAGAGCAAAAACGGTTCTTGACCACGATCCAAAACAACTAATATATGCATTCAAAGGTGGTACAAATCAAAATTAACAGGCGTCGAGCTAAAGACGTTAAATATAGCGCTTGTTGGGAGGCAACCCAACAGTTTGTGGTGTGATTTTTGTTTTTTTTTTTTTTTTTTCGTTTTCTTTATAAAAAAAAAAGAAAATTACCTGATTTTACTTGAGCCCACACACGGGCAGGGCATGCGTGAATGCATGATCCGTGCGTGATTGAGGAATTGGAGATGTTGCTATGGCCCCACACACGAGCAGCCCATGCATTAGGCGCAAGGCCCATGCGGAGGAGACGCCCAAGGAGGGCGTGGGCCACGAACCGCCGCCATCCCCACAATAAATCAGGTCCAATCCACACAGGTTTATATTGAAATTCTATCTTCTCTTACGTGCGATATAATTTCATTTAAGTTTGGGGGGAGAGATAGTTATTTTGATATGTAATGTGTGGATATATTAAAAAAAAAAAATTGTGCATTTTGTGTGTTTTCATATAGTTGCATGTTAAGCATTTTAGGTTGCATTTGCATTAGAAGCACGTTTACAGTTTTAGCACGTTTATTGTTTTCATAGATTTTAAGGAGTGAGTTGACCGTGTGCGACGAGACTTGACGCTTATATTTTTGAAAAATTTGTATTGTTTTGATTGGGTGTTGAGTATGAGTTGATTGAGCCATGAATAAATGATATTGAGCATGTGGATATTGAAAACATGGTTTGATGCTTTTGAATTACGTATTTGCAAGCCTGTGAGCTTTTGAGCCTTTACTGCTTTCACATTATGCAGTCTTGTTGATGATTTGAGTGTTTCATTCATGTTGTTAGAATTCTAGAACTTGCTCTGGTATCTCTGTCAAGGTCACATGTTGTATGCGAAATGTGAAAATGATCAAAGGCCATTTTTGTTAGCCCTTCAAGCCTTTTGCTTACCTAATGATGATATTGAAATCCCTAGTTAGCCAACTTGAGCCTATTGCCTAATTTTTGATAGCCACAATTCAAGCCTTAACTTGATAAATCTTTTACCCAAAACTTGAGCGTATAACATTAAGTAAAGGGATTGAATAAGGGTGAATGAGTGAAATCAAAATTTTAGAAGATGGTATTAGAGTTGATCGATGGGAACAAAGATGAAGAAAAGGAGGAGAAATAAAGTGTTGAAAACTCGTATAAATGTTGGAAAAAAAATCGGCTATGTAAATGAGTTTCATTTAAATGAACTTGGGGGCTAAGGATTGTAATTTGAGGTGATTCTCAAAAGAAAGAAATGAGATGGAGATAAGAGGAGTTGATGAAAATGAGAGATGATTTGAGTAGCATATTGAGCTTTAATGTAGATGACTTATATGCTGACCGGTCTATACGCTCGAGTTTGAGTCACTCTATCCATATTTTCCTACCCTAACCAAAGAACCTTCATTACAACCAAAGAAAAAAGTCCTTTTTGATTCACAAATTGCATACATTCTAGTGGTGGAGATATGAGACAAATTGCAAGCCTATAGTAATTTTGCGACATTGAATTGATTTGAGCATAAACACGTCTTATATTCATTCGAGATGAGAGTATACACTTGATCTTTGAGAGACGTGATTCTTAGCATTTACCATGGTTTTCTTGATGTATGCTCTATGTTAGATGTTTGCGGCTTGGTTGATTCGTTGCTTGACACCTATGATGAACAATACGAATTTTATGGAGTTATTGTGCATTCTACTTTTCATTACTCCCAGTCATGTTTTGTCTTGTTTTTAAAAGTGTTGACCGGGACGGCCAACCGTTTAAGTTTGGGGGTATTTGTTCACTTGGTTTTATACCATTGATCTGGGCTTCCTAGACATGAGTTTTGTGTTGTTTTTGAGTATTTTGAGTCATTTGAGGGGCCAAGCCATGTTGAGAGCCTATTATATTAAGTTTATAGTCATATTAATGAATCGTGTATCAAAAGAAGTACGAACGAGCAAACAACGAGAGATTGATTTGAAGAAAAGTCCAAATGCGTCTCGAATTTCTAAAGATGGCAGTGTTTCGTATTTTGGCCATAACTCTCTCTACAAAATTGATATTGAGCTGATTCAAGTGGCTATGGAAAGCTAAGAGATAGGGCTATAACTTTGATGAAGGACGAAAAACCAAATTCGGACATTTGATGGGTGAAAAATCGGGAGTATTTGCAGCGCCTGCCTGCGGTGGCTGGCGACGATGGGTTTTTGTCAGCGGGCGTGCAGCGCTCAACGCCCGGCAGCAGCGCCCGAGCGGGTATTTTGTGCATATGACATGTCCGGGCGCTGCAGCGGCGCCATCCCGGGCCTTAGCGCCCGGGCGGAATTTCCTATGTTTCTCCACCTTTTTCTTGAACTTTTGAGGGGCTATAAATAGATACATGGGAGGCTTGATCTAGGGCATAGAGGAAAGGCTGGGAATACACCCAAGAACACAATAAACACATCAATTTCATCAAGGAAGAATCAAGGGAAGAATCGGGTCGAATCGGAGCTTGAAGATTGAAGATTAATCGAGAGATTATCCATTTCCCTAAGTTTTCTCATTCTTTGTGCTTTAATATTTCATTTTAGTTTCTTATGAAGATGAACAATTTGTCTATGAGTTGTTTATTTATAATGGGTAGCTAAATTTCTTGTGATTTCCGGGTTTTGGAAGTAGATTAATTGAACTCTTGTTGATTGTTTTAATCTTAATTGAAGTTATTGTCTTGAAGCCTATTTGAGTACTTTGTTCTTATTCTTGTTTTATCATTTGGCCAATGATTTAACATGTTTGATATATTGATTCATAATTCAAGAGATGAGTTTCAATATTAGATCTTGAGTACTTGACATTAATATTTGCATAATCGAGAGGTTTGTGAATATTTTTGAGGATATTTGATCTTTTGTGCATTTGGGAGTTGTGTATCTTATGTTGAGTAGAGATACTAGCATAGATATTTCAATCTACACTTTATATACATCTCGAGATGGAGGATAAAATACATTTGTGATCGTCTTATAGGTGTATTAATAATAACTTTGGCTTTGATTAAATCGTAAAACAAGAGCGATATTAATTGAAACCATAACCCGGAATCCATTTTATTTCCCTTGATAATTCCACTATTATTTTCATCTTGTGTTTTTGTGGTTATTCTTGTCTTTTCTTCCACAACAATCATTCAATTTTGATCGTCTAAATAAAAATAAGGCTATCTTAGTTCAATACTTAGCGCATTAATTTATTAGTCTCCGTGGATACGACCTTGCTTACCCTATTCTATAAACTACACCGTACACTTGCGGTGAAGCTAAAAATAAGGCGAACAAGTATTAAACACATCTTTCGATATCTCAGTGGTACTACAGATTTGGGATTGTTCTACTACAAGAAATCCACTAATTCTGGGTTAGTGGGTTATGCTGATGCTGGATATAGATCTGATCCGTACAAAGCTCGATCTCAATCTGGTTATGTATTTTGCTATAATGATACAACTATATCATGGAGATCTACCAAACAAACATTAGTTGCTACTTCTTCCAATCATTCTGAAATTATTGCTCTTCATGAAGCTGATAAAGAATGCGTTTGGTTAAGATCAGTTATAGCTCATATACGAAACACTTTTCAACTGAAACCAATTACAGACACTCCTACTATTATTTATGAGGATAATGCGGCATGTATAGCACAAGTGAGAGATGGTTACATAAAAGGTGATCGGACCAAGCATATTTCACCAAAGTTTTTCCACACACATGAACTCCAGAAAAATGGAGAGATAGATATTCAACAGATTCGCTCATGTCACAATCTTGCTGATTTGTTTACAAAATCCTTACCAACGTCTACATTCGAGAAATTGGTTTATGGCATCAGAATGAGAAGAGTCCATACAAAGCAAGATTGTTAAATTAATTATGCAGCTAATATTCTTCATTTCAGGGGGAGCAAATATATATTGTGCGATGTAATCTTTTTCCCTTCTGTCTGGTTTTTATCCCATTAGGTTTTTCCAGCTTAAGGTTTTTAATGAGGCAGCTTATGCACAAGGTTTGGATTGGAGTTATGTACTCTTTTTCCCTTCAGTTCGATTTTTTTCCCACTTTCGGATTTTTTTTGGCTTAAGGTTTTTAATGAGGCATACTCATCCAATGGTCTTTACATCCAGGGGAGTATTGTGATACAAGGTGGACTAAGCACCACCAAACCACATGGGGATATTGACAAATACATATACAATTAATACAAATGCATTTAATATAGTTGTAAAGTGGTTGGAGAAAACTTGTATATAAGCATGCATAATTGTGAAGAAATGATACGATTGATTCCTTGATCTTAATTCCATTTGCAAGCCTTATACTATTATTTTTTTTTCAAAACGAAAGTTTCAAGCTTTATACTATTATCAATATATCTTTATTATAATTTACTTTAGAGTTAGTCTCTGTTAGACGGTCTAACGGATCTAACCGTTAGACGGGTCTATTTTACCCGACCCGCAACCAACCCACTTGCTTTTATTGACTAATAACCGAGGAATCTGAAACAAACGACATCCAACAAGCAAATGCTTTAAGATATTTTTACGCCGTACGCTCTTGCATCCGGACTTCTTTCAAAGAATCTGTATGTATTCGATCTTTCTACCACACCAAGCGTTTGGTTGTCTTCTTGTAATTTGGACCCTTCGCCATCTTAAAGATGGCCAATATTTCGCCACGCGTATAATTTGCTTTACATCGAAACCCAAATGTTGTCGACAAAATTTGTGCTAGAATGGGTTGGGGCGGAGGAGTCAAGGAAGCATCTTCAGGTGTAAAAGAAACTAATATATATCTTCATTGGTGCTAATACTTTTTAGTGAGTTTGATAATACTTTTATGTGTAACTACTAATACTTTTTAGTGGAATAACTATTTTTTTCTTTCAAAGTGAGATTGCTAATACTTTTTCGAGAAACTATTAATACTTTTCCGATGAATAACTAATACATTTAAGAAGAATCGCTAATACTTTTTAGAAGGACGACTAATACTTTTTAGAAAGATCGTTAATACATTTCGGAGAAAAATTTAATTATATTCAAGGAACTACTAATACATTTTAAAAGAATGTAATACTTTTTAGAAGGACGGCTAATACTTTTCGTAATGATGTTAATATATTTTGGGATAAAAATTTAATTATATTCAGGAAACAAACTAATACATTTTAGAAGAGTTGTTAATACTTTTAGAAGGACGACTAATACATTTCGGGAGTATATTTATGAGAACAAATACTAAAAAAAACTCTTCAAGGAAATACTAATACATTTGGAAGAACTCGCTAAGTACTTTTTAGAAGGGACGACTAATACTTTTCGAAGGACTTTTAATACATTTCGTGAGAAAATTTTAATTTATTTCAAGGAACTACTAATACTTTTTCGATGAACTACTAATACTTTTTTGAGGGATTGCTAATACATTTCGAGAAAGTATATTCGGAGAAATAATAAAAAACTCTTTGAAACTAATAATACATTTTAAGAATCGCTAATACTTTTTAGAAGGATGACTAATACATTTCGGAAGGAATCGATAATACATGTGCTTTCTCTTAAAACTAATAAAACACTCCTCGCTAATATTACGGAATGCCAGGACCGGCCGATCCGTTTAACAGGTCGAGGCCGTTAGACGGTCCGGATGCGAGTTTGTGTTTACTTTATATTATCAACATTAGCTTACATAAAATAAAGAAGGAATTATTTTACAACATAAGTGACAAACTTCCAACGCTTTTGACAAAATCCAAGTGAAAAAATAAAGGAATTATGGTCCAGCTCATAAATAACCCCTTACAGGCTGCATACTTCCAAAAGAAAATGACCAGTCACGACAAAAGGCAGCTCCCTCATGTTTTTTTCCACGCTTCTGCGTTCGCGTAAATCCCACCCCAATCATCCCATCCCCACATCGCATTATTGGAATCGTATTTCTTAAGCACCAACCCTTTTCATACTGTTCTGCTGCCACTCTCACTTTTTGTTCTCTCTCTTTCCTTTTCCTTTTCCTTTCCTTTCCAAACTCTCACATGGCTTCTCACCGGAATTTGGCAACTCTAAAAATTCACTGACCCAGCCTAACGTCTTCACGTCGAATCTTTACGAAGCGACGAAACAAAATACAATGGCTGTGATTTTGAAGTGCGTTGCTTGGGTAGCTGTGTTAATGGCGACGCTACTGTTTCGTGAGCGAGTCAACTCGGAACCGACTCAGGATAAGCAAGCACTACTCGCGTTCCTCTCACAAGTCCCCCACGAGCAACGCCTCCGGTGGAACCAGTCTGAGTCGGCATGCGGCTGGGTCGGTGTGGAGTGCGACGCCACTAACTCCTCCGTATACTACCTTAGACTCCCCGGCGTCGGGCTTGTCGGTCAGATTCCGGCCAACACGCTGGGTCGACTGAGCCAGCTCCGAGTCCTCAGCCTCCGGTCCAACCGGCTCTCCGGCCCAATTCCACCCGACTTCTCACAATTGAAGCTCCTCCGCAGTATCTACCTCCAGGACAACCAGCTCTCCGGTGAGTTCCCGCCGAGTCTCATCGAGTTGACTCGTCTCAACCGGCTGGACATCTCCTCCAACAATTTCACTGGCCCAATCCCATTTTCCGTGAATAATTTGACCCATTTAACTGGTCTGTTTCTAGAAAACAATGGCTTCACCGGAAAAATCCCTAGCATTGCCCCACCGGGCCTCGACCATTTTAACGTGTCCAACAATCGCCTCAACGGTTCGATTCCAAGCGCGCTGGCCAAATTCCCGGCATCCGCATTTGCAAATAACTTAGATTTATGCGGCGGCCCACTGCCGCCCTGCAACCCATTTTTCCCTTCCCCTGCCTCTTCCCCTACATTACAACCAACTGTTATCCCTTCCCGAAAAAGAAATAGAAAACTCTCTACCGGTGCCATTGTCGGTATCTCAATCGCCGGCGGTGTACTAATACTTGTACTGATACTTGCCGTCATTTTCTTCATCCTGAGGAGAAGAAAGAAAAGGGAAAGCCCAAAAGTGCAAAAACCACCGGCAATAGCAGCGACGAGGGCAGTGGGAGAGGCCGGCACGTCTTCATCGAAGGATGATATCACGGGGGGTTCGGCCGAGGGTGGGGAAAGGAATAAGTTGATCTTCTTTCATGGCGGAGGATACAGTTTTGATTTGGAGGATTTGTTGAGAGCGTCGGCAGAAGTGTTGGGGAAAGGGAGTGTGGGTACAAGTTACAAAGCAGTGTTGGAGGAAGGTACAACCGTGGTTGTGAAGAGGCTTAAGGATGTTGCGGCTGGGAAGAAGGAGTTTGAGCAACAAATGGAGGTGTTGGGGAACATCAAGCATCAAAATGTGCTGCCATTGAGAGCTTTTTACTATTCCAAGGATGAGAAATTGTTGGTATATGATTACATGCCTGCTGGTAGCCTATCGGCTCTTCTCCATGGTAATTCTTGTCTTCTCCGTGTCTATTATATTTCTTTTATTTATTTACTTATTTTTATTTTTTAATTTGTGCCTTGTTTAAAGATTCTTGTTTTGGATCTTGATTTCTCTCCAAGTTTCGGTATTACTGGATTTTTCTTTCCTAAAATGAAATCATTTTTTACCCAATTTTGTTAACCCCAAACAGAAAAAAATACAGATAATAAGGGCGACCTAGAACAATAAAGATGTTGTACTCCTAAATCTACTGCAGATAAATAAAGCACTAAATTTCACACTATATGTTTCTTCTTCCCTCGTCTATTCTATTTGGTTGCTTAAAATACACGAACAATAAAAGTGGGAGAAAAACCTTTGAGTACCAACATTTTAAAAAAAACAGCAACATTGTGAAATAATTTATGTATAAAAGCTACACCTAATAATGGAGTTTCAGATTTAGTCCTGTAAGGCTATAACTTCAAATTTGGATCTAACTAACTACTACACATGGACTGAGTCATAAGTTGGTGGCAGACTCCACCCATCGCCTTGAGTGAAAGGAGATTTCAGTTTAAGCCTTATTGCATGGCTGTTTCTGGATTCGTATCCCCTCCTCTTCCTTGTAGGGTTGCCATTTGTGCATATCCCTCGATTTACATCCTGTCTGGCTAAAGAGCCTCTGGTTCAGGTGGGAAATGGATCCTCTCCATTTTGGATGTGTAAATTTTTTGTGCATTTGGAGAGAGAAAGACACATGTACATCTATACATACACTTATATATATGTATATGTATGTATAGGTGTATGTATAGATGCACATGTGTTTTTATCTCTCCAAATGCACAAGAAATTTACACTCCCTAAATGGAGAGGATCCATACCCTCGCTTTCGGGAAAAACCTTTTGAAATTAAAAAGTGATTTGTGCTTTTGAGGAAAAAGAGAAAAGAGAGGTAGATGATGAGTGTTTGGCATGAACGTTTCGGCTTGTGCTTGGGTTGAAAGGAATCATAATAGCCACAAGCGGGAAGCATCCAAAGGTGCTTTTGACAGCTTTTACCATTTGTCGTAATTAACTCAGTATTATTTTCCATACTTTTTTACCCTTCCAACTTCGAAATACTCAATTTTGCCCCTCAATTACATTATTCTTGCCTATCTTCACCAACCAAAATCTCATCTAGAGTCTATACCCCACCTCCGCGGGCGCCACAATCAGCTCCGGCGAGCCAAATTCGATTACTGTTACAGATCGATTTTGATTAATTAATTAGGATTATTTAGTTTAATTATTGGTGGTTTAATTAAGGTTAATTATTATTTCCTAGTTCAGTTAGGTTTAATTAAGGTCAATTGTTATTTCCTAGTTTAGTTAGGATTCAGTTTCCTAGTTTAACTAATTCTTATTATTGGGCTTTTAGCCCGTAGGTTAGGTTTAAGGTTATGTTGCTATTTAAACGAGTATTATTATTTCATATAGGACACTTTGGAATTATTGAGTTTGTCGGCTTTAAGTCAAGGCGGGAGATTTCGAGGAGAACTTCGTGTTCTTGTTTTGTTTTCTACACTTTTCTTTCAAATTACTTTACCCTCGACTCTATCAAATGGTCCGACCACGGATCTTTTCTCGCAGATCTTTTTTCACGGATTCGAATCCATGGTCGCCGCACGTATGGATATACGCATTGAGAAGATAGAGAAGGGTGTTGAGGAGTTGCGGGCGGAGATGGCCAAAATCAATGCGAGAATTTCAAAATGGATCGAATTGAGGAATTATTGGAGACTTGGTTACGCGAAAAAGGATCGTCTACTACCGGCGCAGATTCCGCGTCCTGGCTTCCCGCGAATCACCTAGTTTTGAGCGATAAAAATCGGGAACTCGATGGCGACGATGAATCGGATCCTCTCCTCCGGCTACCCATGCGCAACCGCTTGCGCATAAGATCAGGCGAGGCCACGACCCGACATATGGATTTTTCCATTGTTCATGGTGATGACCTCGTTATACGGTCGCTTTCTCTCACATTTATCATACACTCAAGGCCGATAAATACATGGTGGGTGCCTTATCTCATCATTCGGAGGATGACAACAAGTTGTCTCACGCCTTCCTATCTTTCAGATTGATCAAAGAAAAAGTTGCATAAGGAGGTGTACAATAACAGTAAATGTTGCAGATTTATTCGAGATTTACAAGCAAGCGACGGGACTCGAGGCCCGTATGCGTTAATCAATGGCGTTCTTTTTTATAAAGGACGTATAGTTTTGCCGTATAATCGGGAAGTTTGGGATACTTTCGCGGGTTGTTTCTTCAGTTCAGCCTTGAGGACAAGGCTGTTTCGAAGGGGTGGAGAGTTGTTACAGATCGATTTTGATTAATTAATTAGGATTATTTAGTTTAATTATTGGTGGTTTAATTAATGTTAATTATTATTTCCTAGTTCAGTTAGGTTTAATTAAGGTCAATTGTTATTTCCTAGTTTAGTTAGGATTCAGTTTCCTAGTTTAACTAATTCTTATTATTGGGCTTTAGGCCCGTAGGGTTAGGTTTAAGGTTATGTTGCTATTTAAGCGAGTATTATTATTTCATATAGGACACTTTGGAATTATTGAGTTTGTCGGCTTTAAGCTGGGCGGGAGATTTCGCGAAGAGAACTTCGTGTTCTTGTTTTGTTTTCTACACTTTTCTTTCAAATTACTTTACCCTTGACTCTATCAATTACTGTCGTTAAAGACAAGCCCGTTGGAGGCGGTGAATCCCCAATATGTTTTTTTTTTTTTTTGTGTGTTTTGATGTTAAAACTTGGAATTTCGAATTAAGAAATTTAGATTGTTAATAATAGCCACACGTGTTGTGTGATGATGCCGGCTGTAGAAGAAAGAAATAGAAAATTGAAAAATGAAATGTATCGATATTCAATTAATGTTTTTCTTTTTAAAAAAAATTTACTTGGTTAATTCTGTTTTTAAATATTAATTTGATAATTGTTATTCATAAGTTAAATGATAAATTTCTTTCTATCTTCGTATTGATATTATTTACTTGGTTAACCCTTTGTAAGTATGTTGACTAGGGTTCGAACCCTGAGTCTTTTAGTTTATTTGAAATTAATCTTCTCCCCTTCAACTACTATTTCCAACTTATTAAAAAAAAATATGGTATTATTTGTTTTGTATACGCATTCTCACAACTTTCAAGTTTCTAGTAGTGTACTGTGAAAGAGTATTAAAAAGGGACAAATGTGAAATGTAGAAAGTCCTTTGAATTTTGTGCAAGTGTTATATATATATATGTATATGACATATTGGCTCATGTTGCGACATGGTACCATGCTTCATTGCCGACACTCTTTTCCTTGTAAAGAATAAAAAATATGATGATACCACCTTGCTTTTCCTTTTCCTTTTTTCTTGAGAAAAGGGGAAAAAAAAAAGAACAAGTTTTCTACACCTTGGCTCTGTCATGAAGTTGCGAGTGGTGTTCATTATTATGCTTTCTTCCAATATGCCCATATTTCTCTAACATGCTTTTGAGTTAAAAAAAAAAAAAAAAAAAAGAATTGACCTTTTACATAAATGTAGGGTACTTGATGCACATGCAAAACAGTGACATATATTCCATGTTCTTTGATAAAAAGGGTTATTATAATAGGCCCAGTTCCGAGTTGCCTACTGCTGTCACGTTATTGAGAAATTCTATATAGTAACTATTTAAAAAACAAAATATATGCCTCTAATGATGCCTAAATCCTAAAGCATATCCAATGGGTATGCTTTCTTCTATCTTTCTGCAAAATGAGTACCTAAACTTAATATTTGTAATAATGCAGTAGGTTTTTAATTATTATTTAAATTTAATATTATATTTGATCAAAACTCAAAATGGATAGACTTTTCTAGTTCTTCAATGAAATCAAGCTGACTCTTCACTGGGAACTTTTAGCACTATTTGTGGCATTTTTTCACTTTCGTTAGACCCTATGCTATAAGTGAGAGATGTGGATATAGGGCGGGCGGTTGGACAATTTCATTGTGTTTCAACAAAAATTTGACTTAGTTATCTGTTTGCTTGTTTTATTGTTTATTTGATTCAATGATAATGGTTGTTACTTATTGGTTGTATCAAGAAAAGCAAAAAAATACAGACAGGAGAGAGTTGTTTAACTGAATTTGGTGTTTTGTTACAAGTATTGCTTTGTTTTGAAAATTTCTATATTTCTTAAAAGTGGCCAAAATTATCTGTGGTTTGAGTAATTTCATCCACATGTCAGTCTATGTTTGATAAATCTTGCTAGAAAAAGAAATTAGAATATTTATTTCTTGTTTCCAATTTGTCATGACATGAATGCATATACTTGCACTATATATATTGTTGCACAGGTAGTCGAGGTTCAGGCCGTACCCCACTAGACTGGGAAAACAGACTGAGAGTAGCAGTAAGTGCCGCAAGAGGTCTTGCACACCTCCATGTATCTGGAAAGGTTGTCCATGGAAATATCAAGTCTTCCAACATCCTCCTAAGAGAAGAAAACCTCGATGCTTGTGTATCTGATTTCGGGCTCAACCCTCTCTTCTCCAACTCAACCCCTCCTAATCATCGTATAATGGGCTACCGAGCTCCTGAGGTGCTCGAAACCCGGAAAGTCACATTTAAATCGGATGTCTACAGTTTTGGAGTATTAGTGTTAGAACTGTTAACTGGGAAAGCACCTAATCAGGCTTCGTTGGGTGAGGAAGGGATTGATTTGCCAAGATGGGTCCAAAGTGTAGTACGGGAGGAATGGACGGCTGAGGTGTTTGACGTTGAGCTAATGAGGTATCATAATGTGGAGGAAGAGATGGTGCAGCTACTCCAGATAGGGATGGCATGTGTTGCGACTGTTCCGGACCAAAGGCCGGTTATGCAAGAAGTTTTGAGGATGATTGAGGATATGAACAGGGGTGGTGGTGGTGAAACCGACGATGGGTTACGGCAGTCGTCGGATGATGCATTAAGAGGAGGATCAGACGACCAAACACCTCCTAGGGCTTCACCTCCTGGTGTCACACCATAGTTTATTATACACCATCTGTTCAATCTGAAACCACTGGGTGGAATTATAAGACTGAAATTCCAAACTGCAGGATGATGGCTTATTATTGGTTCTTTTAGCTTTTTATATTCTTTTGGGGAGGGAGGCTTTCTGCCTCTCGTTTGATTGTGAAATGATTTTTATTATTTTTTTTTATTTTTTTATTTTTGTAGACAGTCATAGCTGCACATTTGAATTGTTTGTGGGTGTTGGGTATTCCTGCCATAAACTGATTGGAATTGACCCCGTCTTGGATGTGATCGTTTTTTCTTTGATTCAATTTGAAGTAAAGCTATTACTTCGACTATTGTAAAAAGTGTGTGCCCCACAAATCCAATATTATATTCCTATAATATATTATTTATGTGAATATAGTATATAGAAGTCAAGTTAATTATAGATAATCTATAACATTGAGATGTGATTTTTAATTTCTTAGAAAAAAAAATATATGTTCATAAATTATATAGAAAGATTTATGGTTATCTAATATAGAATTCACCACTTCTCCATCTTCTTCCTCACTTCCTTCCTAATCATTGGAGGATGAGGAAGTGCTTTTCAATGTTATTAATCACCATTCATGATTAAGTTTGTCCCCAATAAGTGTTGTTTGTTTGTCCTTAATATGTGGCTTTTGTTTCAGTTAAATAACGTTTGTCCTCACATGTGGACTTGTATTCGGAAGATTCAGATGAGTTAATACTTAATGATTCGTGATAGGAGCGAGACTAATTTATTCTTCCTCACTTTCTTCCCTAATCATCTGGAGCATAAGGAAGTGCTTTTTAATGTTATTATTCTTGCTTCATGAATAAGTTTGTCCCCGATAGATGTTGTTTGTTTGTCTTCAATATGTGGCTTTTGTTAATGATATATGATCTATAATATAGAGATGTGATTTTTAATTTCTTAAAAAAATATATGTTCATAATTATATAGAATTGTTGGAATTTCACACTAACAAATATAAAATTCATAAAAATCCTAGAGCGAAAGAATTCTATAGCATAACACATCATACTTAATCGTCAAAGATATATAGAATAATAAAATAGCCGTATCCGTTGTAAGATCTCTTTGCGAAATACCTCAGCAGGTTGGAATCTTATTACTATTATATTATGGGCTTACATATGTAATTACTATTATATTATGGGTTATTTAATTTAATAGAGTCAAATAAGTGGTCTAAATCTAATAAGGCTCTAGAGATATCTATTGGGTATGAGCTTTGGCAATTTATAGAGACCCAATACTAATCAATTAAGATTGATTGACTCTTAATTGATTTATATATAAAGAACTCTTTTATAAGGGTTATGGTTCTCAAGTCAAATCAGTTGTTAGTATCTAAGGATTTGACTGTGCAAGACGCAAACTCAAATAAGGATTCACTCGCGTCAACACGGATCTAAGGTATCAATTGTAGTATATTACAGATTAGGTACGCTTCCCATTTATATTCAGTTTTCTATTTGTTTCTTGATAATTCGTGTGATGAATATGGTGTATGAATTAATTCTATTAATTTTTAGCAAGTTGTATCAGAGCACATCACGTTGAATTATAAAAAATAATTTATTTATTGTTCTTTGTTGTTCAAGTCCTGATTGTATTCAGATTTATAATCCTTTTTGATGGATTTAAAATTTAAGATCTAAACTTCGGAGTTTGATTATGTGGTAATTTGGAAGAATTTTTTTGAAATCATGAAGTCTGTTGTTGAGCATTGCCGGAACTATTCGATTGAATTCAAAATATTGTAAAATCATGCATTTCCATTTTTGGATGTATTTGAATTTCAGTTTTTCTTATGATTCAAAGTCAATTTTTGGCTTGTTTAAGGTATTAGATTCTGAATAATGTTTTTTGGGTAAAGAAAAAAAGTTCCTATTCCGATTTCTGTTTTTGATGATGAATTTGTGGGATTCCGGGACACTTTGTATAATTTCATACTGTCAGTGGTGCGGTGAATTTGACTTCGCCATCCAGTTTTTACAGCGGGGCTGCCTGTCACCACCACCACCAACGCCCCCTCATCCCAACACCATCTACATTCCAACTACACCAATACATCTCTCCAGCCTCTCTCAACCAACAAAACCCCTTTACAAATTCATTAAAAAAGGGTGGTTAATTTCTCTTTTCCAGCCGCACGCTCGTAGCCGCCATGGACTAAGATGAGGTCGCACACTGACTGGCGGGGGCTGCTGTTATATATGTTTACATATATAATAAATTGGTATCCCATGTTGGTTTTTGTGTTGTATTATTGCATCACTTTTAGGAAGGCATTGTCATTTATTGTTTTGTCCACATTGATTGTGTATTGAAGTGTGGAACTCACCTTAGTGTATAAAAGAGTATAAATTTGGTAAGTCCCACCAATTAAACTTTGGAGCTTCCTCATTATGGAGGAAACATTATGTGGCTTCTAGTTTTAAATTTTGTGTATATAATATATATATATATATATATTTTATAATATAATATATATAATATATATAAGAAAGAAATAGAAATAAATAAATAAAAATAAGGAAAAGAGAAGAAGGGGCAGATCGAGCCTGGGGCCGACCCATTGGTCCGAGCAGCCTAGTCCAACCCGACTGTTCAAAACAGTTTAAAATTTTAAACGAAAAGGTGTGTCTTTTGTTAAAGAACACAACCTTTCGAAGAGATGCAACTCTTGAAGGCAGCCTCTGAAATCTTTAAATAGACTTCCAGATTCTGCAGAAAGAGTGGCGATTTATTATCCTCTTTTCCTCGGTGTTATTTCTTTCTGCTTACTTTTACAACTTCTGATTTTGCCCAAGTGTAATCTTAGAATTTTCGAGAGTAAGGCTTTGCATCTTGGAGGTTAATTTCTTGAGACCATTTACACCGTGTGGGAGGAATTAATACCTTAAATATAACATCTTTAAAGGTGTGCCTAGCTTATACAGATTTCATTACCCACAGTTTTATACAATAATTTTAAGGTATTAAATATTCTGCAATGGAGTCTGTTCTAGTGAAAGCACAATCGCACGACTGGGAGACAAACCGGAACGTTTGAACGGCAGTCGAACTACAAGCGCTAGTGCTTGAAGATGGAATATCTGCTGACTATTGCAAATGTGTTCTATGTGGTGTCAGAACCATGTCCAACAGAGGTGATTGATCCGAATGCAACATCTGCACAAAAGGCGGAGGCTGTGGAGAAGGCTAATAAGTGGAAGAATGATGACTTTGTTTGCCATTTCACTATTCTGTAGTCGTTGAACAACACTCTGTTCAACATTTTTCATGTCCACAAAACTGCTGTAGAAATATGGAATGCTATAAAAAGGAGGTATGTTAATGAGGATGCTGGTAATAAATCTTTTTTGGTTAATAAGTATATTGATTACAAGATGGTGGATACTATACATGTTATTGGTCAAGTGAATGAGTTAAATGTTATAGCAAATGTCGTGATCTTTGGTGAACCCATTTCGAGACTTTCCAAGTTTCAACTATCATTGGTAAACTTCCACCTTCATGGAAAGATTATCAAAAGAAATCAATCATAAGAAGAAATTCATTTTGTTGGATGAACTTCTCGCAAGGCATTTAAATTGAGACTGAAAGTCTTAAAAGGGATGGTTGATTTCTTTGTTAAATGATGGTGTGAATCAAGTGGAAGAAAATAACCTTCAAGGAAATTCCAAGGGAAACCAAGGAAAATCCAAGAAGAGGAAAAATTCTGGAAAGAATGATGATGGGAAAGCCAAGAAGAAAAAGAACAAGGAACCCCGCTATGTTTGTGGCAAACCTGGCCACTTGGCTGGGAATGTCGCCATCGCAAGGACCAAAGAAAACAAAAGAAACAAATTTGGTAGAGGATGATTTTGTTCTTTGTTCTCACATAAATCGTGTTGTCAATGACATGGATTTCAATTGGTGGGTTGATTCGGGAGCAAATTATCATGTCACAACAAACAGAAGTTTGTTCAAAACTTACGAGGAGTTCAATGAAGCAAAAACAGTCTACATGGGCAACTCTTCGACAAGTGAAGTTTTGGGCAACGGAGCCGTGCTTCTTCCCCACTCTTCTGGAAAAACTTTAACTCTGATAAATGTGTATCATATCCCCTCTATGAGGAAGAATCTTGTATCAGTCCACAAGTTGGACGAGAATGGCTTTAAAGTAGCTTTTGAGTCCCAAAAAGGGATTATTACTAAGAAATGGTCCTTTGTTGAGAAAGGCTACATTAAAGACAATATGTACTTATTGAGCATTGAGAATAAAATTACTAGTTCCTACTATGCTGTTGACTATTTTAATTCTGTTGAGTATGCTTCTAATGATATATGACATTTGAGATTAGGACATATTGGTATGAATGATATGGATCGTATGATAAACTGTGATTCCTAAGTTTTCAAGTACTTTATCTATGAAACCTTGTGAATGTTGTGGACAGCTGTGGAAACTGAAGCAGTTGAGACAACATAGCCATTGCAAGAATAGGTTGTCTCAACTCCTCAGACAGACGATGCTGAATTTGAGGAGGAGCAAGGCCCATTAGCCCCCATTCAGGAGACCGGAGAAGATGATGATGATGATGACTTAATTATATACTCTCGAGTCTACCCCGACATTCAAAGAAGATTAAGGGAATGAAGGGCGTGGAAGTTGGACTACTCCAGGCGTCAATTTGCTCGCCCGCTCTATTTCAGTGGCAAATACTGCTTTTCTGATGAAGCTGAGATGGAAGGTTATGACTTCGGACTCTGTGGTCTTCCAGGTTCTCCGTAAACGTTATTTGATTGTGGATGGTTCTATACGGAAATCATTCCTTCCTTCCTCGATATGGGTTGGGATTAGGCCCTGTATTGAAGATTGTTTAGATGAGTCTCGATGGATCCTTGGGAACCATTCCAAGGTATTATTTTGGATTGATAACTGGTTGGGCTATTGCATTGCTGATAGAATTGGTATTCCGCACGAGTACAGATATCTCTTTCGGCAAAGTATTTCTGCGTACTTCTATGAAGGGTCTTGGCATTTCACCTTCTCATTCGTTGAGGCTTACCTAGACCTCGTTGGGGACATTGTTCGTGTCCCCATCACACCAAATTCGATGGACACGTGGGTCTAGATGCATTCTGACAATGGGACTATTACCTCGAAACAAAAGGATATAAATTCATTAGATAGATATTCACCACCTCTATTTGATCTCAATCTCTTGATCCTTAAATTGGTTTTATTTTCAATTTCTTCTTTGAAGATTTTAAACTTATCAAATGACTCATCCTTGGTTCTTAACAAATACACATAAGTATACTTCGAAAAATCATCAATAAATATGATAAAACAATGTTTTTCACCTCTAGTAACATGATCTTTATTATCACATATATTAGTATGAATAAGTTCAAGTAAACCAGTTGTTCAAACTACACTTTTAAAAGAAGTTTTCGTCCAAGGCATACAACACCGATCCCAATTGATGACCACCGAACCCTTGGAGTTTACATCACCGGTTTTTCTTAATTCGTGAGGACTCTGCAAAGGGATCTCGAAAGGCAACTATAAAAGGAAATATTAGACCAAGCAGCTAGGATAATTCATTGAGGATATAAAGAACACATCTAGGGAGAGAAAAGAACACATCTAAAGAGAGATTTTGGAGAAACCACGCAAGAGAATTAACAACGAAGAAGCACGAAGGGTTTAAGAACGTGAAGATTGATTCTTCCACACAAAGGGAATTCATCATCATAGTCTATAGCTTCTTTTCCATGTCGTATATTTCGTTTAATGATTTGTCTATGATTTTCCAAATGATTATGTTAGGCCAATTTCATCTTGATTCTAGGACTTGGTGTAGAGTGTGGATTTGATTTATATTTCATTTGGTTTGTTTCGTATAATTTGGTTTCACCTATCTATTTGTGGTTTCTTGTGCTTAATTCTTGTGGATTACCTGATCAATAATTCACATGTTTAATATGTTGGTTATAATTCAGGAGATGGGTTCCAACAACAGATTAATGAAGTCACAATAGAAATAAATGTAGAGTCGAAAGGCTTATGATGTTTATGGGGTTAAATACTTGATTCATTATACTTTTGGGAGTTGATATTGATTGTTGGGTAGGGATGCTAGCAATTTAATATTTGTCTATGCATGGTTTGCTCCCTCGGGAGAGGGAATGAACTAGAATAGGAATTGAGTCCATAGATAAGGGTGCAAATTGTTCTTGCGAAACATAAATTGGGTATAAATTGATGAAGCATATCGAAATCATAGTCCTAGGATCACCTTTCTTTGTTGGTTATACCTTGCGCATGTTTTTGCTATTTTATTTAGGATCCAAGCCAATTTTGTTCTCGCGAAACCCTAATGATTCGTTGTCCATCCCCTCTATCCGTCTGGCTTGAAGAGTTTTCCAATCATCATCATCAGCCATGACAACCCAATTTCATGGCCTTACATCCAACTTTTATCCTCCCCTCCCTAATCAACAATATCACCAGTCTTCTTCTACAAGTTTTGAACATCACATTGGCGTCGAAAATCTCTCCGACACCTTTTCATACGCTGCACCTCAACGTCCGTCTGGTATGGTTTCATGTTCATCAATTAACCATGGAGCCCTACCTTCGAATTTTGTCCCCCATGCACATCAACCTTCGAAAACTGATGGTGGTTACCCTAGCTTGGGTTTAATTCCTTCAAACTTCTACATGTATTTATCTTATTCGCGTGCAGCAACCTAGGTAGGTGTTTCTTCTCTACCTCACGATGATCATCCATGCGCCAATAGGGGTTTTGGCCTCTCTGTTGCTGGGGATTCTACTACTATTACCCCCATGGCTGCCAACCATTGAGGGACCAGCCCCAAGCACTGTTCCGATGGGGGGCCGACATGGAGGGAGCGACCCATTGCTGCCTCCTTCCGGGGGGTGATGGCCCCTGGGACAATAACTCAACACGTCATCCTCATCCCGTAGTCCTCAATAACAGTCTCAATAATTGGGTTTAGGGTCAGATTAATCACGACAACAACCTTATAGGGACCAATTCTATTCTAGTTACTCCTGAAGGTGTCCCACTTCCTTCACCGCACGATTATAGGTTCGACACGAATCTTTTAGTAATCACACTACAATGAATTCGTCTTTACAACAACCCACAGGTATTCCCCTACTTTTGCTAAAATTGTTTCTGTTAAAACTTGCCCAATCTCGGAGCCAATTAAAAAATGAGATTATTATTCTGTTATTATGGATGAAAATATTTACCAATAGCGTCTCTCTGAATTTGCTTATGCTTTAATTGACCGTGTTGTGCTTGGTAAATGTAATAAACCATGGTGTATTATGCCTCTTCACAAGAGGCTTTCAGAATTGTGGGGTATTAAAAATGATTGGCAATTAATTCCTTTGGGAACGGGACATTTTTGTATTAAGTTTCATAATGCTTCTGATCGGTCTCGTGCTCAAACTTGTGTGTCGTGGGCTATAAACTCGGGCTCCATCCATCTATCTCCTTGGGTTCCGAATTTCAACCCTTATAAGGTGAATTCTTCCATAACATGCGGTTGAATTACAATCTTTAAATTGAGTCTTGAATATTTGGAACCAAATTTTATTTTGGGAATTGCTAGGGCCATTGGAACCCCGATCCAAATTGATGAACGGTCTCTTAAGGGATCTCTTGGCCATTTTGTTCATGTCTTGCTGGATGTGGACCTTGCAAAGCCATTTTAGGAAAACCTTATGGTGGAACGTATGGGCCACTGCTCATTTGTTTCTATTGGTTATGAAATATTACCAAAATTTTATGGGACATGTGGTATAACGGGTCATTCTTCTATGTCATGTCGTCGTTTGAGTAATAATAGCTCTTTCAAGGAGCAAGTCAGGCACCCTACCTCACAGCATGGGCGTTCACAAGTTTGCAAATTGTATCGCCCGACTCATCATTCAAAGGAGAAAGGCAAGGCCATAGATAACTCAACGGATAATACAGTCTTGCCAATGTGGGATGTTTGCCTTCTTGTGCCATTGTCCAGACTACTTCTGGCGTACATTATGATAACTCTTTTGCTGCATTGGATTCAGATGATCCCAACTTTTCGACGTCTGAGTATATGCCTCTCCTGGTGGCCACTCGAAGTGCTGTTCCTAAACCTCCTAGTTTCCCTAGTGGAACATTACCCACTTATTCAAATATTTGTAAATAGCCACAGACGGTGCAATTTCATCTAGACAAACCAATTCGAACATTGTGCAAAGCAATACGAGATAGATCTTTAGATTCTGCGAAACAACGGTTATTCCAGTCTGTAACGGCCCGCCTTCCAAATCGACGACTGTCCCCACAAACCAAAATGAGTTTTTCCAGCGCACTTTTTCCTCACTTAGGCGCACCCTGAGAGCAGCTTCCCAGGAGGTCACCCATCCCACAATTGCTCCGGGCCAAGCATGCTTAACTTTGGAATTTTTATGAGATGAGAACAAGAAAAAAGAAGATGCATCTTGTTGGTATGAGTAGTACCTATCAAATCTTTTAAGCTCTCTCAATCAGTTGTATAGTCCCATCTTACACAGTCTCAGAATCTCATCTTCTTTGGGTGTGGGACCAGTTCATTCATATCCCCCTCCGCCTAGAAGCCTGGCAGGAGCCGCTCCTTGTTCATGCACTCTTGCACCGGCGATCACTCGCCACCCTCTTCGGCCCCGGGATCCACATGCCCACCAACTTCCGCATGGTTCGCCCCTAAACCACACCTTACCGGGAGAGGTCCTGCTCTAATACCATCTCGAACGGCCCGCCTTCCGGATCGATGGTGTCCCCACAAACCAACACGAGTCTTTCAGTAGCGCTTTGTCCTCACTAAGCGCACTCGAGAGCAGACTTCCCAGGAGTCACCCATCTCACAATTGCTCGGGCCAAGCACGCTTAACTTTGGAGTTTTTATGAGATGAACACCAAAAAAAGAAGATGCATCTTGTTGGTACGGATCGATCCGTCGACTTCAAGATCGTTTCGAGCGTTTTGAAGATCACAGAATCTGAATTCATAACTTTCCAACCCAGCTTCATCAGGAAGGCAGTATTAGCCACAACAATGGATCTAATGCCCAAGCTCCCTTCAGCCCGAGGCGTGCAGCAGCGATTCCAATTGACCACCACCGAACACTTAGAGTTGACATCCCCAGTCCAAATAAAATTACGCATGGCCCTTTCCATTTGCTTGAGCAGAGATCTAGGCTATTTGTAAACCATCATCATGTGCACAAACGAATTGGTAATCACCGAATTGACAAGGCATACTCGACCAACAAGAGATAAAGAAGTCCCGTTCCATCTTCTGAATTTAAGAATCATCTTATCGAAGACGGGTTGTAAATCCGCAACTGTAGGGGCACCTTTAAATATCGGGGATCCTAAATAAACCGTAGGGAAGGCCCCAGACTGGATACCCATGATAGATTGAACCCGTCCATGCACATGATTCGAGACCCAGGAGCTGAAGTAAACTTTAGATTTCCAAGGGTTGAAAGCCTAACCCGAGATATCGGCATATAAGGTGAGGGTCTGAAGCAAGATATGGGCGTTAGCTGAAGAGGCCCCACACATAATAACAATGTCATCGGTGTAAAGAATGGAGGACGGGAAAACGACATGTCTAGGAGCAATGAACGGCCCTTACTGATGTGAGTAACCGCGATCTCGATAAATTTGCTCAGTACCTCCTCCGCGATGCAAAAGAGTAACGGGATAGAGGATCAACCTGTCTAACACCTCTAAAGCAGGAGAAGTACCCCACAGGCGTCCCATTCAGTAGAATCGGAATTCTGGAAGACTAAAGAATACTGTCAATCCAATGAATGAAAATCTCCGAGAAACCAAACCGGTGCAATACATGAAGTAAAAATCCCCACTTTAACGTGTCAAATGCCTTACGGATATCAATATTCAAAATCATATTAGCATCATTCCGACCATGCAAAACATTGAACCCTTCAGAAACCATAGCAATACAATCATGAATCTGCCTGCTCGGATAAACCCGAACTGTGTAGGGGACAAATAAGTAGAAACAATCGAGCCCAAATGAGTAGCTATGATCTTGGTAATAATCTCGAAAAAAAAATTACTCATAACAATCGGCCAAAAGTTCTCAATAGTATTAGCATCCTTGGTCTTCGGGATGAGCGCCATAAAACTAGCGTTCAACCCCGAAGGTAAGGACGAGATAATGAAGAAAAAACGGACAGTGGCGGATACCTCTGCTGAGATAACGTCCCAGAAGTGACGGTAAAATGTCCCATTGAAGCCATCTGGGCCTGGCGAATTGTCTGAACCCATATAAAAAACTGCTTCCCTTATCTCCGAATCCGAAGGAAAAACAGTCAAACTAGCGTTATCCGACGCCCCCATCATAGGAGAGATCACCTGATCAACCATAGAATAATCCAAAATGATACCCCCTGTGTCCGCAATTAGCTCCTTATAGAAGGATATAATATGATTCCCAAGAACCGCTGGATCATCTGAGTAGGTACCATCGATCATCAGACCCTGTATCCCAGAGCGTCCACTACGAATTTGGCAACGACGATGAAATAATAGCGATGTTGTATTACTATCCCCATCCTTAAGCCAGGCCGAGCGGGCTTTCTGCTTTAGGAATTCAGATTGTAATAATAGCGTGTGAGACAAAGCGTTTTGAGCCTCTAGTTCGATGTCCCGACGAGCAGCTGTAAAGCCCAAGGTCTCGATATCTGCTTGAATCTGACGAACTTTCTCCATCTGACTCTCCACCATACGATTAACATCCCTAAAAACATCTCTGTTCCAGACCTTAATAGACTGAAGCAGCCTTTTAAGCTTCCATAATACGCACATTAGAGGATTGGGCGAAGCAAACGGAAGGGCCCAAGAGGAAGTTACCATGTCTCTAAATGAATCATGATAAACCCACATACGCTAGAAACAAAACGGAACCGGACCCCTGCTAATAGAAGAAGAGCAAGAAACCAAAATGAGATGATGATCAGAGCCAATGCGAGGAAGAACCAAACCCTTGACAACTTGTCAAAGAGAGAAAAATCGACATGTTGCTAGGGCTCGATCCAACTTAGCCTGGAGAAGGGATAAGGGTGTGCGGGGGAGCACCAAGTGAACAAGTTCCCCGTAGTTTGCACCGAGAACAAACCAGCATCCTCCATAAAGTCCCTGAAATCCTGACAAGAGGCCTGGGATAAAATACCACTGCCCGAGCGCTCATGATGACCCAAGACAGCGTTAAAATCCCCAATAAGCAATAAATCATCAAGACCCAAATTCCTCAACTCCAACCAGAGCGAGCGCCGAGCAATATGATCACATAAACCATGAGCAAAACTAATATGAAAAATCATAGAACTCAATTGAACCTGCATAACAATACACTGAGAAAAAGACCAAACCTGTTGCAAAACAGAGATGCCAGAATCACAGAAAACTCAAATATCAGAATGACCGTTAGCACGAATATTTTGACTCACGAAACTCAAACCCAAACTACTCCAATAGGAATCCAAAATCGAAGAAATGTCCACCTTAGGCTCACAGATAGCCAAAATAGAAGGCTTATGCTTTTGACATAAAGCCTTAAGAACATTACGAGAAGCAATGTTCCCAATCCCCTAGATATTCCAGAAGATGCAATTCATTGAGACGGAGGGGGTGGAGCCGCCCGTGTCGAGAGCACGGTAAAAATGGGAGTGTGGTGTGTCGTAGAATCCGACGATTGAGCATTAACAACCTCATCTGCATAATCCGTCCATTGTTTTGAAGCCGCAAAATCTAACTCATTGATCCCTGGATGATTCGACTCAATCGTGAGGTCATGAATAGCCGGAGATGGTCCCTGAGCAACACTCTGAAGCAATCTTGATTTGGCCGAATCCATGGAGCTATCCCAGAAGGCGCGACTAAGAGCACGGATAGGCTTCTCCAACGGATGTTGAATCGTAAGTGGCAGATTTGTAGAGAGGGAACCGATGTTTGAAGATGGAGCCTTGGGAACCGGATGTCGAGTTGGTAGAGCTGAAGTGGAATCCGTGGAATGTTGTTCTGGGGCGTCGTCTGAAGTAAGCACCTCAAAAGCATTACCAAGGTGTATGTCAGTAGGGCAAGTGACTATGGCACAGGAAGGGGAGCTCGGCCGCATAGTCAAACCCATTTTTCCCATTAAGTCATCAATGGCCTTGCCCTTGTCCCCGCCGCACAAGATGATAAACTTTGCAAACTCGAATATCCTCTTTGAGTGAATCCGGACGTCTCCGGAGCCCGGAACATCTAGGAGTAGGGATCGGCGCGCCTTTTTGTAGTCAAGTTTTGCTCCTAGTGTAAAGTTATGGGACATTCGGCCGCTTCTTGCCGTTTCAATGCCACGGTTGATCATGTTTTTGTTTCTTTTGTTTTTGGCAGGAATCTTTAGAAGGGTTTTTTTGTACATTTGATATTGACTACTTCCTTGTCTCTGACTTCAACAAATTCTTGGTTCGCGTCATGCGTTTTCGGTTTAGTGATCAACTTTCTTTCTTGTGGCATACCTCAATGATCTCATACATTTGGCTTATTTGGCACATTCGTAATGTTGTTTGTTCAACGATAAGTCATGGACGGTGCATGCGGCTATTACACGGCCCGGGTCCTCATTCTTGAATCTTCTCTTTGGAGCATGGGTGTATGAATAATGATCTTCTTTGTCTTAGGCATTTGGGTATCGGTGGCCGCCTCGAAATCACCCAACATACTTCAAGTGGATTGGTCTCCGCCAATTAAAGGGATGGATCAAAGTAACACGGACGGAAGTCTTTGCGAGCACACCAGGTTGCAATGTCACGGGGTCTTTTGTAAGCTAACATGGCTTCTTTCGTGGTTGACTTGTGGAACAATGTGGTATTGGTTATGCGTATGAGGTCAATTATCTCCGCAATGATTTCTATTCATTATGCATTTATTAAGGCGGTCCGAAAGCTTAGGTTAGAGTCGGATGAACATTTGTGGTGGATCTCTTCAACAAACGACCCAACTATATCCCTTGGCGGCATCTAAGAAAATGGCGGTATCTTTATACTTAGTCTCCCAGATGGATTTTATCATCTCTCACATTTTTTGGGAAGACAATAGGGTTGCGGACAAGCTTAATAAGATGAATACTACATCGACCTGGTGGGGCATCCCACCTGCGGCAATAACTACTCTTTTAACGGAAGATTATGTTGGCTAGTCACAGTATAGATTCATCCGTTAATTCTTTGGGCGTTTCTAGTATTTTCTTCTGGGGGTACTCTTTTTCCTGCCAAGGGTTTTCCCCACAATGGTGGATTTTACCTTGGTAGGTTTTAATGAGGCCCCAATTTATGGTTGTATGATCGGCCTATGATCATGGATATTCTTTAATCGTTGCTTTTTGGGTTTCTTTTATGCTAGATGTTTGGCTTGTAAGCAGCGCAAACCCTTTTCATTTCTTTATATAATATTTACATTTACTTAAAAAAACTTAGTTTATTTGTTAAATAATTTAATCATCATCTTATTCAGACGTTTCAATAAATTTTGAACTATTATAATTGATGTAGTTTATCTTTTAATCAATCCATGTGAAATATGACCTTGCTTCGCACTATTTATAAACTATACCGTACACTTGCAGTTTAGCGAAAAAATTCAGCAATCAAGTTTTTGGCGCCATTGTCGGGGCTTGATTAATAAACATATATACAATGATAAATATTTTTGATCTTAATTGTAACACTTTATTTGTTTTATTTTAGTTTTGATTTTAGCTAAATTATTGGATATTGATTTTGTTCTTGTTGAGTGCTAATAATTAGAAGCAATGGCGGAGGAACTTCCTTTTCCAACTAAAGGTGTGAAATCGTATGAACACCTTGAAGCTTTTCAAGCGAGAGTACTAAAATTGATGAAAATAAGGGTTTATTCGCACACTTGAAAGATCACTACAAGAAATTTGATATAATAAGACGGTAAAATTCGTCATATAAACATTATTTTTCGTCACTAAAATTATTTGATGACGATATTTGAGCGTCACAATGATCGTCATTGTAGCGGCGTGGTAAAAGGTATACATGACAATTTTATCAATCTGTCACTAAATATTTAACTTTTGATGACGCTTATTATGAGTGTCATCATCTTTATAATTTTTGGTGACACTTAACTCGTCACTTTAATGATCAAATGTTTGTCACCTAATTTTTTTGTTGAATGAAGAACACATATTTTGTCATTCAAACATCAGGTTTTAGTGACGAACATGATTATATTGTCAAATTCATCAAATTCTAATGACGGCTTCCGTGTCACAGTTGCATTAACAATTTTGTTATATATTATATAATTTGTCATGAAAGAGTTACTTTATAGTTATAAAATATTAATGTCACTTTATGAGTATATATATAATGACAATCCATTGTGTCACCGAAAAAGAAGCTTCAATGATAAGGTATCACTGTCACCAAAAGAATATGAAAAGTGATGATATGTTCGTCATGAAAAAACTAGCATTATGTGACAAAGATGATTAGCGTTGTAGAATATAATCTTTTACGTTGGTCATTGAGTAACCGTTGTAGAATATAGTCTTTTACATAACAGAACCAATTTTTAGATTACATCCAAGTAAGATGTAAAATATGTAGTTTTTACATCGGTTTGTAGCACAACCGATGTAAAACTTGGTTCTTTTTATTGGTTGCTTTATAAACATCATGCCCAATCTGTAGTTTCAGTTAATTCATAATAGTCGTAATACATAACCAGGAGCACACATACATTTATCGAAGTGAGCAACAAAAACAATATGTTAGGAATTTTATTGTTTAGATTTTGATGAATGCCATGTAAAACTTAGAATAGAAAGTTGGCTCCCAATTTCTCGTTGTAAAATGCATTGTAATGAAAAGAGTCGCCAAGTGAAGTCAAGACAGCCTACGCCCTAACATACAAGAAGACAATCAAGATCGGAAGGAAAACTCTGCTTTGTGAGACAATTTGAGTATGGCAAAGAAGAGTAGACGGAACTCTATGAAGAAGCGGTGAGATGCGGTGAGTGGAGCATCGGTCAAGTCAACTCAAGAAAAGCAAGTCTCAAGTTGAAGTGACAAGAAGAGTCATCCATGATTGGAAGTCGACTCTAAGTCACCTCGGGAAAGCAAGGAAATGCAATAAGTCGAGATAATCGAAAAGAACCGTTGCAGATTTAAATCAAGAGATTTACTTAAACAAGTAATATCTCCATACTACCTTTCTTGGAGTGCTCAGTCCCGTCGAAGCGTGCAAAAGGAATGAACCAATGGGAAGCACTACACCGTGTCGAACTCAAAAGGTGAAAAGAATAATTCATACGAGGAAACGGCAATTCCAAGAACGCAAGCCAACGATCGCAAAGTGACTTTCAAAAATAAGCCTATCTCTTCAACGGGCAAATTTTTGAAAGTTCACTATAAAAGGCCGAGGAGTTTGTTTTAAAATAGATGCATGAATGACACATACGTGAGATATACAAGCACATTAGAAAATCGAAACAATCTAAATCCTCAAGCCTACATTCAAGTACATCAATCCAACACTTACCCGTGAAGGAAAGAGAGCTTCAACTTGATTGAAGAGGAAACCTTTGAAAACAAGGGTCTACTTTCCGGGAAGGATTGTAGAAAAGTTCAAAGTTGAACTAAGTCTTAAGCATTTGGAGGGCTTCGTGATCAAATCCAAAGAGCTTGAGCAAGTGAGTCAGTAGTAGCAAGGCAGCGCATTTTGCGTGAAGAAGAAGCCGAGTCGAACGAGAAGTCGGTGAGTGATCAAGGCGTCTCTGATCGAGTCCCAAAGGATCAAGTCCTTTTGTTGTGATCAAGACTTGTATCTGGATGCTACCACTTTGTAAACCGATCATTACTTAGTGGATTCCTCCAGGAGTTGGAGAAGAGAGAGAGTAGAAGAATTACCCCATCTTGAACCTCTATAAAAACTTTCTTGTGTCATTTACATTTCAAAGCATTTAAATTCTGCACTTTTAATTGCTTATATCTCACGACAAATTTGCTATCCATTTGATAATTTACAAGTACTAAATCAAGCTCTAATATTTTGTTTAATCAAACTTAAGGGTGTTAAGTCTTCCAATGAAAATAAAACCACAAATTTGAGTTAAATTTGTAGCCAACAAGTGAGTTACTCCATCAATATTTCAGTGAAAGTCGTTGAAAGATTAACTCTTGAGTGACTAATTCGATTGTCCATCAAGGTTTTGTGTGTAGAATTAACTCAGTAGATTTAAAAGGACTAAATCGAAAATTTGGTAAGGTTTATTCAACCCCCTTCTAAACCTTACACTTACACCCCTTGGGACCTACAAGTGGTATCAGAGCGGTTGGTTCATTGAACCCTCCGCACTTTGAGTTCTTGAACTAGATCTCCAAATTTTTCAAAGTCCGCTTTAGTACTTAAACTTTCAAAACTCTTTTATTAAAAGTCATTATCATGGAAGCAAATCTAACACGCATCCCTATGTTCACCATTGAAGAATTTGATGATTGGAAAATTCGTATGTGCTCATCTATCAAAGATTACATGATGAGATGTGGATAGTGATAGAAGATGGGCCTATACAAATATTAAAGGTGAACACATTTTGCACGAAGAGTTGCGGTGATTTGAAGGAGAAGAAGATGTTGCTCCCGGACATCATGGTTGAAAAACCAAGAAGCGAGTGGACAAATGATGACAGAAAAAGATACAACCTGGATAATGTAGCCAAGGACATCCTCTACAAAACCTTGGACAAAGCCATGTTCAACAAAGTCAAATCATGCAAAACGGCTAAAGAAATGGGACAAGTCGACATTGATTTGTGAAGGCTCGGAGCAAATCAAAGAAAACAAATTATCGTAGTTTGTCTGAAGTTTGAAAATTTCAAAATGATCTCGGGAGAGAATCTGGATCAATTTGGGACGCTCGGTTTACGAAATCACAAATTTGTCTACACTTGGAAAGGAATATACACAAAAGGAAATGTGTATGAAGATCCTAAAAAGTCTTCTCATTGAATGGGAAATGAAGGTCATGGCACCGAGACATTCCATGGACCTATCAAAGACATCCAACCATGAACTATTCTCGGACCTCAAAGCCTATGAGTTTGAGCCGAGAAGAAAAGACCAGGAAGAGACATTTGTACCCAAAGCGGTGCTCTAATTGTCAAAGATGGGAAGAGAGTCGAGGTCAAAGAGGCAATTGACCCGAAGAAATAGCCACGATGGTTAAAAGATTTAACAAGTTCTTTAACAAGAACTACTAGAGAGGAAAGGGTGAATCTTCCGAGGAAGACACTCGGCTCCCTCCAAATCAAGGGATGATAGGCCAACCAAGAGAACAGATCATCAACAAGTTGAGTATCAAAGGACCGACAACTCAAGAGTAGAAAAGAGCCGATCAAAAGGTGAATATCTATGTTGGAATTGTAGACAACCAGGTCACTATGCCATTGATCGCTCATATCCCGTAGTCAACAAGTACGGGAATGAAGAAGAAAGAAAGGTCTTGAGAGAAAGAAGACAAGAAAAGAAAAAGGCAATGATGGCTGCAGAGATCATTTGAAACAACCAAGTCAAGAGAGACAATCGATTGAGAGAAAGAAGTGAAGGCGACTACTCGAGTGACTCGAAGAAGAAGCCTTGATCCGCTTAATGGCCAAAGAACAAGATCAAGAAGATGAGGTACAATCTAATTCAACAAGCTCGCACACTAGTGATAGTGATCGTGACACACACACTTCATCACCTATGATCTTTATGATTCATTAGGCAAAATGATGAAAGATTTTGAGCACATTAAATCCTCACACACACTATTGAATGAGGAAAATAGCCTACTTAAAAGTCAAAACTCAAAGCCGACTAAGGAGCCGAGTACTCTAAGTCAAATAGTTGTTGAAAATGAAAGTTTAAAGGCGAAAATGCTAAATTGGTATTTGAAATTGCTTTGCTATAGAAAAGAGGGAGAATGACCTCAAAAATGTTATTGCCTCATTCACTAAGGCATCTAAATCATTGGATGATCTTATTATGAGTCAAAGAGAATGTGGAGACAAGACAGCTTAGGATTTAATTCCTTTGTGCCATGTCAAACCTCAAGAGTAATTTTGGAAAAAGGATCTTCAAGTCATGAAGAGTCCGAAAAACCCAAAACTCTAAATGTTGCACACACATTCACTCCAAAGCACAATACTAAGCAAAGCGGCCTTGGTTACAAAGGAAAAGGAAAACTGACCGATTGAGTATCTTTGAAAGGATACGGTGAGAAGAGATTCGGTAGGAGTCCCTCAACAAACTCCTAACGAGAAAATACTGTAAAGAAGAAACAGAGCTACCAAAAATTCCGGAAAATCCATAAAAGAAATACATATGATGGGAATGGTAGAAAATATCCAAGCCAAGCCGATTGGAACAATGTGAACTATCAAAGATAGACTTATGGAATATAAGCCCAAGTGGCAAAGGCCTAGAACTCAACAAAGGCCATTCCAAAAGTATAAGAGCTTTCATCAAGACACACATGCACCTAGGCACTACACTCAAAGCACCACAATTACCCAAGGAAGGCAATTGCTAAAACACATATGCAGCATACAGGACAAAAGAGACAATTTTGTATGAACCTAGAATCCCCAAGCAATTTGCGAATTAATTATGATTATGGTAATCGATAGATGGCAACCCCTTAGAGTCAAATCATTGGCTATAGGTTGGTTGGATCATCTTACAATTCTAACCCCTCGGGACCCGCACAAGTATGGGTACCTAAAACTTAATTTCCTTGATTGCGGGTTCAAGGAAGTGAGTGCCAAGGAACCTGGTACATGGATAGTGGTTGTTCGGACATATGACAGAAATAAGAGAAATCTGTCAAAATTCAAGGAAGTCAAAGGAGCCAAAGTCATATTTGGGGGAAATGAAGCTCCTGGTGAAATAAGAGGCATTGGATCCATCAAGAGGAATGGATTAGAGATCACAGATGTTGCATATGTTGAAGGACTCAACTTCAACCTCATCGAGTATCATCGGCCTGTGACAAGGGCTACAATGTTGGATTCAACATGGGTGTATGCCAAATCAAGGATATTGAATCAAATGAAGTTGTGCCGCAAGGAAATAGACGAGAAGAATATGTATGTAGTGGATTGGTCAACCGCAACACCCAAAGACTGTCTACTAGCGAAGAGCACAAATTTGAATCAAGTCAGTCCGGGCACAAAAAGCCGAGTCACCGAATTTCAAAACAATTAACAAGCTAGCAAGAAGTCATCTTGTAGAAGGACTTCCGACTCGAAAGATACAAGAAGGAGAGTATATGTGATGCATGTCGAAGGAAAACAAATCAAGTCGTCATTCAAAGAAAAGACATGCCCATCCTCAACAAGAATCGCATCTACTTCATATGGATCTATTTGGCCCAAAGTGGAACCGGCCAAAGATAAGTGGAAAGAAATACACCTTGGTGGTAGTAGATGACTACTCAAGATATACATGGACAATATTCATGTGCAAGAAGAAAGAAACCCTACAAAAACTACCACGGTGATGAAGAGAATTCAAATGAGAAGAGTCAAACCATTATCAAAATAATATCGATAGAGGAACCGAGTTTGTCAATGGAATAATAACTCGTATTGTATTGAGAATGGTATTGGTCATGAACTATCGCCAGCAAAGGACTCCACAAACAGAATGGAGTTGCGAGAAAGAAGGAAGAACCTCAAAGAAGCAAAGAAGGACCATGTTAGTCAAGCGGGGTTACTAAAAAGATTTTGGTCAAGCAATTAACACGACTTGCTACACCCAAAACAGATGTATGATAAACAGACAACTGACAAAGACTCCCTATGAGATCCTGGATCTGGAAGAAAACCAAATGTTGCATATTTGAATATTTGGATGTAAATGCTTCATCCACAACAATGGCAAAGACAACCTAAAGGCTTTTGATGCTAAAGGGTGATGAAGGTATCTTTTAGGATACTCACCGAAAGCAAAGCCTGCTGAATACTCAATAAAAGAACTATGGTTACAGAGGAATCCATTCATGTAGTATTCGATGAGCATAATGTAAATGGAGAAGACATTGAAGAGTCGGTGATAAGTTGAAACATCCAATCATACGTAAGAGTCCCTACGCCTGAAGTCGGGTCGGGATTATCAACTCGAGAAGAAGATGAGATAGTGAATCTCAAAAGCATTGGAAAATTTGCGCTAAGTGACCATGAAAGAGTCGACCACAAAGAACACAACCGCAAGTCGATCGAATCCAGCTAACTTACTCCAACCTGATGTAAGATGGCTAAGAGACCATCCACGTAACTTGTCATTGGAGATATGAGAGAAGGTGTCAAAACAAGATCCTTAACTCAACAAGAAGCTATGTTCACATGCTTCATTTCGCAAATAGAGCCAAAAGATGTGTCACAAGCATTGGATGACACACATTGGATTCAAGCTATGCAAGAAGAGTCAATCGGTTTGAGAGAAATAAAGTATGGGAACTAGTGCAAAGACCCATACATCAAAATGTTATTGGAACCAAATGGGTATTCGTAAATAAGATGAACGAGGAAGGCTCTGTGGTAAGGAATAAAGCAAGACTAGTAGCCAAAGGATATTGCCAAGAAGAAGGGATAGATTTTGATGAAACATTTGCCCTCGTAGCAAGATTGGAAGCTATAAGGATGTTTCTTGCCTATGCACTCACAAGAATTTCATTGTATATCGATGGATGTAAAAAGTGCATTCCTAAACGGTTTATTGGAAGAAGAAGTATATGTTGAACAACCTCCAGGATTTGAGCGAGAAGACTCTTGGAGACAAGGTATACAAACTCAAGAAAGCCCTGTATGGATTGAAACGGGCACCCGTGAGCATGGTATGATACCCCGTCACAATTCCTAATCGAGAATGGATTCACAAAAGGAAAAGTAGATAGAACACTTTTCGTAATTCAAGACAAGAAGAGTATCTTTGCTTGTTAAAATATATGTGGATGACATCATTTTTGGATCCACTAACAAAGAGCTATGTGAAAAATTCTCAAACCTCATGCAAAGCAAATTTGAAATGAGCATGATGGGAGAGCCGACATTTTTCCTTGGACTTCAAGTGAAACAGTGAAGGATGGAACCTTCATAAGTCAAACAAAATATACCGAGAGATTTAATGAAGAAATTTGGTATGGAAGAAAAGTCTACGTAAAAATACCAATGAACACATCACCAAAATGGACATGGATGCGGATGGCAAGCCTCGTAGATCAAACAAGATACAGGCACTTATTGGATCATTGCTCTATCTCACAAAGAAGTGCCGACATCACCTTTGTCAGTAGGTGTATGTGCAAGATTCCAATCGCTCCCAAAAGAGAGCCATATGACAAAATAGCCTAAGAGAATATTGAGATACTTGAAAGGAAGCCAAGAAGTAGGCCTATGGTATCCAAAGGAAGGTGGATTCAAGCTAATTGGCTATTCGGACTCGACTACGCCGGATGCGAGTGGAGGAGAAGAGCACTTCGTGCACTGTCAAATGCTAGGAAACAAACTAATTTCCTGGTTTAGCAAGAACCAAAACTCAATAGCCACCTCTACTGGTGAGCGCAGAATACATAGTTGCGGGCAACAAGCAGCCCAAGTCCTATGGATGAGACAACGGTGAGAGACTATGAAGTTGAAGAAAAAGAAATTCCAATCATGTGTGATAACACAAGTGCCATTGCAATCACTCAAAATCTCGTCTTTCGCACTCAAGAACAAAACATATTGATGTCGATATCATTTCATAAGAGATCATGTTGAAAAGAAGGACATTATCTTGGAATATATCTCAACCGATAAACAACTAGCCGACATCTTCACAAAACCATTATGTGAGTCAAGATTTGAAGAACTCAAGCATGAGTTGGGGTTAATTGAGTGGTGACACTCGCATTTAATCAAAGAAGAGTATTAGAACGAGAAAAAGAAGTGAAAAAGAGCCGAAAAAGTAAATCACCAAGAATTTAGTCGGAAAAGATGACTACACCGAGTCGGTGATAGCCGAGTCGCTAAGAGAAATGTGAAAAGTAGAGTTAAATCGGCTAAGAGATAAGTTTGAATAACTTATGAGCGAAGTGACAAAAACGCAATCGTTTTAACTTAGCGGGAATGTTTTAAGGAACACGTCAAAGATAATGATGATGTGTACGGACATAAAGCCGCACACTAAGCTTATGATTGGATATAAATCTTTGCCGCATTAAATACGAGACGTGAAATGCTCAATAGCGGCGAAATCCAAGCCGTTGATTTCGATCACAATTCAAAACCGTCTGCATGTCCTTTCATAAACCATATTTAAACCATTTTTCGCCTGGTTCTCTCTCACACTTCTAAAACCTGTTCATCTTTTTCTCTCAAAAGCAAAGGCAAACTACTCTCGAAACCCTATCAACATTCAAATCAATTTTCGAGACTTTTCTTGATATAATTCGAGAAATGGCACCAACTTATGACTTTACCAAGCTAGGAAAGCAAATCCACACGGTTGACGGTGGATTTCGACGGAATGGTGAAGCAGGGTCCGACGACACCCTGGTGAAGAAAATCGCGGAAAAGTTGGAAACGCCCCAGGACTAAAACCGTTTCTAACGCTGGAATATCCTATGACCTATGTGGAGGAGGTCGCAATTCTACGTGAATGCCGAGATTCACGACGAAGGAATCAAGTCATCCATTCACGGGAAGCGGTGACTATTACCGCCAAGGATTTGGTGAATATTGCTCACTACCCGCAGAAGGAGCAATGAAATTAAGGAAGCCGATGTAAACTCACGACGCATGGAAAGAAATAGCCAAGTCCGACCTTGCTAATAAAATTATATACACAAAGAAACAAGAAATGCTGAAGGAGGATTATCACAAATTGTTGGACATAGTTGCCAAATGTATCGACATCAAATTTGGCGGCTTTGACCAACTATCAAAGGCAAAGCCGATTGTGATGGCTGCAATCATCGAAGAAAAGAAGATAAATCTGGGCCGAGTTTATCTACGCAGACTCTGCCCGAACGTGGGGAACAAGTCCTTCAAAGAAGATGGCACATTTGGAGGATCCCAGGATATGGCCTAGTGATTGGGCCATCGGAGGTGAAAGGAGTACCTCTTAGACATGGGAAGGCCTTCCATGTTAACAAGAAGATGTTGAGCTAACCTCTCTCGGTGCTCGGAAGCGAGCTTATGCCAAGAGAGCGACACGGTGAGGGGGAATCGGTGACCCCAAGATACTGTTGCTTCCTCTCCGGCCTAAGAAGAAAAGCGCCCTGCACTGCCAAGAAGATCACTGCCCCGCAGACAAAGAAAACAAACATGCACTGCCCCGCAGCAGAGTCACCGCCTAAAGGCCGTGTCACCCGCCCCTGCAGCAGAGGTCGAGAAGGACTCACAAATACCTTCTCCGATCGTCAAAAGGAGGAGGAGAACCGACAAGCCCTGACGGCCGGCTCTCGAAACAAACACCAAAGACTGCCCCCGCCGCCCAAGACTCGAGAGGATACCGCCTCGAACTGTAAATTCCCCCGGTACAAACCAGGAGACGAAGAAGACTCGTCAAGCGGTCCGAACAGGAGAAACCAAATGAGTCAGTTACTCGGCCCAAAGCACAAATACCGGAGACTACTGGAGAAGTAGAGTCTCCGGATGTAGTTGATGAAACAGCCCAAGTCTGCCAAGCGATCGATCCAGAGGCAACCCAAGACACTGCTGTAGCTCACACAAATTGAAACACAAGAAGAACCACCCCAAGCAGATAGTGATGTAATGATCCTATCTCCACCTTACCCGACATCCAAAATCGTCTGCGTGAGTGGAGAAAATGGAAGTTGAGCAAGTCAAGGGAACAGTTCCAACGGCCCGAGTTCATAGAAGAAGAAGAGGAACTGCTAAATTTCCTTGGACTAACTATCGTGCTCCCAAAGACTTGATGAGGACAATCGCTTAGACATCCCGCAAATCTACAAGGACAGGGGAGAGAGCAAAGCAAGTGAAGAAAGCCAAGCACGTGAAAAGGCAAGCATCCGCCCTATCTCGGCACTACAGTAACACTTCCATCCTCTTCTTGATGTCTTCTCCGAAAGTGACGAGGAACAGAGAAGAATCTTGCCGCCACGAAGAGTTACAAATGCAGCAAGCATTGCATGAATCAAGAATCCTTCACGAGCAAAGACCGATGGAGGGACCAGGAGAGTCCTCCGAACACACTGAAATCGATCCAATGGGAGTGGTTCAAGCAAATAGCCACCGATGTTCTTTGCTACCACTTCCCCACTCACTGAAGAAGGCAATAAGGAACTGGCGATGAACCGGGCAGTGGGGACCCCAATCGAGCCAACCCCTATTGAAGGTGTGCTACCACCGCCCCAACGGTTGAACCATCAATTGCAACAAATGGGAGTCCGAGACGAGTGACCCCACTCCAAGTCACTCGGTGGTGCGCCTACCGAGGGGGAAACTCCCTCCACTGCGGCAAGGTCGGAGGATCTTTCGCAGATGACTCCACAAAGAAGCAAGGAGGCGAAGAAGAGAAATTACAATCACAAGAAGAACAACAAGTTGCCATCAACGAAGCTCTCAGGCGAGTTGAGACTGTCTCGGTGAGGTGCCAACCGCTCGAAGGCTAATGACGCCGCTGATGCAGTCGAGGCACGAGAAGGAACAACCCCGGGAGTTAACACTGCAGGCGATGAAAGTGCAATCCATGGGGTTGAGACTCCAATGGATGCCACTTTGTAGAAGACCCTAAGACAGTGACACTGTCGAAAGGGAGGACTATGCCTCGCGAAGAGAGACTGCTTTGGAGGAAATGAAGGCCCACGGGAGGTTGAGACTTCCGGGGTAAAGAGGCCAAGTACGAACATCCCTCCCGCAATCATCGACCCATCCGAGAAGGAGATCAGCGCACTTCATGATTCCCAGGACAACCCCGATGTCACTTTTCCGGGATCGAAGACGAAGAAGAAGCCGAGTCAACCCCATGACAAATCCAAAAGACTCACTGCGGGTGTTCCAAGCACGAGTAAGTCTCCGATCCCAAGACTACTCGTCAAACTTTTAATTTTGATGATGAGCCACCTCTAGAAATCTCATCATCGTCCGATGACGCTGCTGATAAGGCCGAGGACAAGTCTATCGAAAAGGAAAAATCATTTGAGACCAACGAAGTAATTAAGATATTGAGGCTCGGCAAGCCGAGTCTATTTCACAACCAAACCCAATTTGAACCAAAGCAACCATCGCTCCGGCTCCTCAAGCTACAACTGGATCGATTCCCAAAAGAACTCCACGCGCACCGCTCATCATTGAAGCAGATCCCGATCGGCGGTGATGAATCTTTTGTAGAATCTTTCCCTTTCTCACCTTTGGAGATACGAGAACTCCACGAAGAGTCGAAAATGAGCAAGTACGATATCACAGACCACCTCTGTTTTTCACTCAGGCACCATTGTTCCGATTTTGATTTTGATTTTGGCCATGGCCATCACCAAGAAGAAATGTTGAAGTTCGAGAAGTGTTCAAGGCACTCTTTCTTTGAAGTTGAAAAGATGGAGAGGCATCGAGCCTCTTTGGATATGCGCTGGACAACAGAGATGCCAACCTTACGGTGACTTGAGAGGCATCACGGTCGAGGATAAGGGAATGGTGGCACACAGCTGACAATCCATGCGTGTGGAACAAGTGAGATACTTGAACCTTGTTCAACAAGTCTTGGTGTGGAGAGCCGAGAATGTTGATGTGAAAACGAAGGCGAGGAACATATTGAGCATATGCATGAAGCTCACTTTGCCGAGATCAAGTCGCTGCGTGAGCGTAATGCAAATGATATACAACGTTTGGAAGAACACATGACGAGAAAATTCACCTTCTCATGGCCGAGATGAAGCGATTTGTGAGAATCCAACGCTACTCGGCTCAATTCCGTCTGCCGCATACAACGCAGCAGACTTGAAGCAGAATTCAACCAACAGAAGACTCGACTTCATGCTTGCCAAAGATGTTCCCTGGGGTTCCTCTATCCTTTGATGATGCAAAAAGGGGAAGAGGAATACCTTAAAGCAAACAAAATCCAGGTTGAAAAGAAAGGAGCGGCTAAGAAAGAAGCGGTGAGAAGGGAAAATCACCAAGAAATTTTGAAACTAAAGAAAGGAAAATCTTGAGGGGGAAGGATCAAAAAATATGACCTTGATGATAGCACAAACCCCCAACAGGGTCCTCACGGTGACATTATAAAACAAACTCCCGTGACTCGCCACTCCAAGACTACTGTATCTATGGCCGAGAAGAGAAAAGAAATTGAAGCGGGGGATGAAGGAAGTGGAAGGAAGAATGGATGCCAGGGTGATGAACATCTTGAAAGAACATGGAGGCATTCCGGTTGACAGAGACACGTATGCCATTTCGGATGTCGGGGACAGAGCCACGATCGATTGACGAATTCAAAACACTCGAATCAAGGATATTTTGCAAATATGTCCATGGCTCAAGCTTGGGACTTGTCTCGGGAAAAAGGGTCTCACATTGTGTGAAGAAGTCGACAGACAACAGACTTCCAAGATCGCTCTTGGTCACTCGCTAGTCAATCACCGGGAAGAAGAAGACCCAAAGACAAAGATACGCCCAGAGGTAGAGGAAGAAGCGGCGAGTGGAGGAAGAAGCTTGGACCAGGCCTCCGCCCAAGAATATCGAATACATAGATCCTGGAAAGAAAGGAGGGATCTCTTAATTTGGGCTTGACCAAGTGGCAAATTTGCGAGTGGCTAAAACTAACGCCGAGTATGCAAAGAGAAAGAAGAAGAAAACAAAAGACAAACTCGGCTATGGCGGGAGAGACAGGAAAGACTAAGGAAAGATGAAGGTGCCAGGAGGAAGGGCATATGAGAAGAAAAAGAAGGCGGTGACGACGAGAAAAAGAGAAGAAAGAGAAGAAGATCTTGATCAAGATGAAAGAAGGAGACATCGAAGGAGATGAAGTGCTTTGTCCAACCCTTCATGTATTTTATTATGTAAATACATACAATGTAAGTCTTACGTAATAGAGTTATAAATTTTTTGAAGATCTGTTATATACTCGATACACCTTGTGAAATTGTTAAGTACAAGAATGATATGATCAATAAAAAGATTGATTACGCGCATACATTCTATGTCAATACACTATCTAGTATGTATCTTTGTTATTTGCATATTTGTATGATTTAAGTTTTGGCATCATCAAAAAGGGGGAAATTGTTAGGAATTTTATTGTTTAGATTTTGATGAATGCCATGTAAAACTTAGAATAGAAAGTTGGCTCCCAATTTTCGTTGTAAAATGCATTGTAATGAAAAGAGTCGCCAAGCTGAGTCAAGAGACTACGCCCTAACATACAAGAAGACAATCAAGACTGGAAGGAAAACTCTGCTTTGTGAGACAATTGAGTATGGCAAAAAGAAGAGTAGACGGAACTCTATGAAGAAGCGGTGAGATGCGGTGAGTGGAGCATCATCAAGTCAACTCAAGAAAAGCGAGTCTCAAGTTGAAGTGACAAGAAGAGTCATCCAATGATTGGAAAGTGACTCTAAGTCACCTGGGAAAGCAAGGAAATGCAACAAGTCGAGATAATCGTAAAAGAATCGTTTTAAATCAAGAGATTTACTTAAACAAGTAATATCTCCATACTACCTTTCTTGGAGTGCTCATCCCGAAGCGTGCAAAAGGAATGAACCAATGGGAAGCACTACACCGTGTCGAACTCGAAAAGGTGAAAAGAATAATTCATACGAGGAAACGGCAATTCCAAGAAGCGCAAGCCAACGATCGCAAAGTGACTTTCAAAAATAAGCCTATCTCTTCAACGGGCAAATTTTTGAAAGTTCACTATAAAAGGCCGAGGAGTTTGTTTGAGAAAATAGATGCATGAATGACACATACGTGAGATATACAAGCACATTAGAAAAACGAAACAATCTAAATCCTCAAGCCTACATTCAAGTACATCAATCCAACACTTACCCCGTGAAGGAAAGAGCTTCAACTTGATTGAAGAGAAACCTTTGAAAACAAGGGGTCTACTTTCCGGGAAGGATTGTAGAAAAGTTCAAAGTTGAACTAAGTCTTAAGCATTTGGAGGGCTTCGTGATCAAATCCAAAGAGCTTGAGCAAGTGAGTCTGTAGTAGCAAGCGCAACTGCCCTGTGAAGAAGCCGAGTCGAACGAGAAGCCGGTGAGTGATCAAGGCGTCTCTCCGAGTCCCAAAGGATCAAGTCGGGTGTTGTGATCAAGACTTGTATCCGGACTTATTACCACTTTGTAAACCGATCATTACTTAGTGGATTCCTCCGGGAGTTGGAGAAGAGAGGAGTAGAAGAATTACCCCATCTTGAACCTCTATAAAAACTTTCTTGTGTCATTTACATTTCAAAGATTTAAATTCTGCACTTTTAATTGCTTATATCTCACGACAAATTTGCTATCCATTTGATAATTTACAAGTACTAAATCAAGCTCTAATATTTTGTTTAATCAAACTTAAGGGTGTTAAGTCTTCCAATGAAAAAAAAACCACGGTGAGTTAAATTGTAGCCAACAATCGAGTTACTCCATCAACAAACTCGGTGAGTTCGTTGAAAGATTAACTCTCTTGAGTGACTAATTCGATTGTCCATCAAGGACATTTGTGTAGAATTAACTCGTAGATTTAAAAGGACTAAATCGAAAATTTGGTAAGGTTTATTCAACTCCCCTTCTAAACCTTACACTTACACCCCTTGGGACCTACACTGATAATACATGGCAAATATATAAAACAATATGTTGGTCATAATTATCGATTGTTCAATTCGGACATCGTTGACATATTAAGAATTTAAACAAAAAAATGCAATTGTAGACTACCAAATAGATGATTCTCTCCGATCTACCCACGGGTATAAACTCATAACTAGAAGCCTCTAATCAAAGAATGAACAATAACCGATCAAGTTCACAAGGTTGGTGTGGTCCAGTATACTTAGCATAAGAACCTCCACAATGAATTCTTGATTCTCTTAACCTCCACAATGTCTTTCACCATTGAATTAACAATTGATTTTGTGTTCAGAGATTTTTTTGTGACTTTTATTTATGTTAAATCCTCTTATATTTATACTACTTAAATTGCATTAAAGAAATACTTTGATATTGTTGATCCTAAATTCGTAGCATAACCACCAAATATGGTTTCCTCTTCACGTCTCCCTCTATTTTCGTTTTCATCAAGTGTTCCGCCAACATCGACAGTATTGAACTCGATTTCTGCAATAAACAAGAGTTTTTATATAAACTATATTATAGATTTGTATGGACAAAATTTGGAGAGTTTATTTTTTTTATTCTTGATAGTTTTGTTATATTTTTTTTAACCTGTTTTTTGTATGATTTGTTTATTTTTTTTATTATTCCTCATACTAACATATTTTCTGTCAATATATTTTGTGTCAATATTTTTGGGTAAATTGCAATTTTAATCCTGTAACTTTGGGGTAATTGCAATTTTAGTCCTTTATCTTTAAAAGTTGCAGTTTTGGTCCTGGAAAATTTTGTCACTACAACATAAATGATATTAGGTAACACTCAGAAAATGTTACCTAATGACCATAAAATGTTACTATAGATAATTGGTAGCACTTTTATTGTGCTGCACTTGCCCGTGCTACCTATAGTCTAAGGTATCACTTTTTTTAGCTTTTAGTAACACTTTTTCTATGTGTTACATTAAGTTTTCTATTGGTAACACTTTGAAACAATATTTCTAAAGTGTTACATATGAATCTTATGTAACACTTTTTGTAACACTTTTTATATTTGTAACACTTTAAAAAAAATACTTCAACAGTGTTACATATGAATCTTATGTAACACTTTTTTGTAGCACTTCGTAGAAATACTGTTTTTTTCCACCAAGTAGATTTGAACCCACGACCTGTTATGTATGGAAGTGACAATTTGCCACTAAGCTAAGTTGATTCTTATTATAACTTTTGCTTTATTTTATATATACACATACACACACACACACACACATATATATATAAATTATATTATATGTATATATAATATATTTTACATAATAAAGATTATATTGTATAATATTATTAAATTACATTATATACTGTATATATCAAGTTTTATATTATATAGTATATAGTTTGAAAATCATATTATGTTATATATCAAAGGACACAACAAATTAAAAATATCAAAAATATATAAAATAAATTTATCGTGATAAATATTTAATTAGTAAAAATAAAAAATATATAAAAATATAAAATTAATTTACCGAAACAAAAAAAAGTTATAACAAAAAAAGAATTAAATAATAAAATAAATAATGAAAAATAATTACCGACGGAAAAAATTCCTAAGTAATTATGACAACATCAATTTTCATTGGTAATTTTTGAAAAAAGTAAAAAAATAAAAAAAAAATATTAACGGTGAAATTGTTCTCAGTTAGTAAAAATTAAAAATAAATACATAATAATAATAAAATATATAAATGCGTATTTTCCGTCGGTATTACGACGGAATTAATTACCTCCGTAAAAAAAAAAGCAAAACTAAAATACTTTGTAAAAAGAAAACAAAAGTTCAGTTAAAAAAAAAGAGTAAATGATGTCTATAATTTTTAGGTTTGGTGAAATCAATTAATTAAATAAATCGTTGACATGATTTAATGATAGTTATATAATTTTGTGTTACTAAAATATAACCTAAAAAGTGTTACAATTAGTAAAATATAGTGTTGTGCTTCTTAAATAAAGTGATACCTATTTGCGTTACAAAAGAAATAACAAAAAAAAAATGATACTTAAAAAGTGTTACTTATATAAAAGTGTTACATATAAGCGTTACCCATTGATAACGTGCTACAAAAGTGTTACATAAATATTTTAAAGTAAAAAGTGTTACAAACATGTGTTACATATGTGCCTTATGTAAAAAGTGCTGCAAAATTTGTGTTACTTAATGTCAGTTTATGTTGTAGTGTGCCCTTCTGGCTAAATAACATTTTTGGTCCTTTATCTTTCTAAAGTTAGCAATTTTATAGGGATGACAATGGGGCGGGTCGGGCGGGTTGGCGGGACCCAGACCTTGCACCGCCCGTGCCTATCTTGGAGACAGGCGAGTTGACCCGTTCTACCCCGTATTAAATTAAATTAAATTAAAAAAAATGAAAAAAATATATATTTATAAAATATTATTTACAAAATTTATATATCAATTTATAAATATTAAATATAATATAAAAATATATAAAAATTATATTATAATACATATTATATATGCAGAATATATATTAAAATATATTTTAAAACTAAAAATTCTAGGCGGGGCGGGTACTCGCGGGGCGGAAGTGATATCCAGACAATATGTTGATTGTTTTTCGCATTGTCTCAAGGTTTCCCTATCGGCTCCTGCGAGTTCTTTTTCAACATATTGATTATTCCAATATGTTATCTTGTCCTGGTGTTCTTGTGCATACATCGTCAAAATTTGACGATATCTCCTGTAGGGTATAAATCGTGAACACTTGTCAAGATCCATTTGCTCGGAGAAAATTCTCCTCACCAATTGTTAATTATATAAAACAATAAATATAACTTAAAATTCTTAATAAACCTGGACTCTGATACCATTTTAGGCAAATCACTTAGTCAAATAGCTAATTATGTGCATAAGGGTATTCTTGGTATTTTGAAAATATGAAATAACCCCAGGGGACCAATTTTGCAACAACTTGAAACTTACAAGACCAAAATTGCTTAAGGTATAAAACATATAGGACCAATTTTGCAAAAACTTTCAAACTTACAGGACTAATTTTGCAAACGCAATAGTTACAGGACCGAAATTGCAAACTGCTTATAGTTATAGGACCAATTTTGCAATTTTCCCAATATTTTTGTGTCAACATACATTTTCTGTTAATATATATAAACTTCTATCTCCGCCAACATTTTTTCTTGGTTATTAGTTTTATAGCTTTGAATCGACAATTATTGTTTTGTTTTGATTCGGAAATATTCTTTTTTTGGTTATTAGTTTTATAGTTTTTTGATTCGACAATAAACTTCTATCTACTTATTAAATTAGAAATTCATTACAAATTATAAGTACATTAGATTTTTTGTGTCAACGTCTTCCATGCAAATTCGGTAGTTAATTTAACGGTCTTACACCATTAAATTGTGACATGTATAATGTGAACGGACACACTTGGACGAAAAAAAGGTCAGCCCATATGGCGCGTTCTATTTTGTGGATGGATGGAGAAAATTCGTCCATGATAACGAAATTTCAGATGGTGAAGTGTTGATTTTCTCTTATCGTGTCAACCATATTTTTGAATGTAAATATTTTCTAATGATGATTCATGTGAGAGAATCGATCTGTACCCGACTATACATGTATTTGATATCAGTTCAAGTAATATATTATAGTTTAAATTATATATATAAATATATATGATATTTTTGTTTAATTATAACTTAATTGATTGATTTAATTAATACGTGTGCAACAGCAACGATGATTCGGCGATGATGACATTAAGGTGGATGTTATTGAGAATCCGAATTTTCGATAGATTTTCTCAAAGTCACATATAAAGAAACCTTGCTTGGTAAGTATTTACTCTCACACACACACACACACACACATATTATGTGTGTGTGTGTGTGTGTATGTGTGTGTGTAAGTTCGCGATATCTTATGTTTATTTAATGGTTAGATTTTTTGGTTAATATTTTTTTTTATCAACAACCTATACCTATGAAGTTTTGGAATGATTTTATCACGGGTACACAAAAAGAACAAAATGATGCAATTATAAGGCATAATGGAAGACAATATTGTGTCGGATTAAAGCAAGAGAAATCCAGGAATTCCATGCAACGTGGTTGCCAAAATTATAATTGTTGTATACAATTAATAAATTGATGATATTTAATCCTATAGATACAATAAATATTTCTGCTTTTTCTAATCAATCTTATAGATACAACGAACTATTGATTGGATTTTTTTAAAATTGAGCCTTGGTAAAACAATTGGCGGTATCTAATTGTACTTTTATTCATAGACAATATCTATTAATATTTTATTAATCGAATATTTGACAATACTATGTGAGCGGATAATTGACAAGATATTTAAGGAAAGAAAAATGAGAAAATCGCACTTTAAGATTAAAGATTTATTAATCTAAAAAATTTATAATGTATTAGTTTTTAATAAAAAAAGACAATAACTGATCAACGGGCCATGTTTTCCCATTTACAAGGGAGTATTAATTGTATAATTGGACAACACGTATTAGCTGAAGAAAAACAATTGATTGAAAGATTTATAAAACTCAATATGGTAACAAAAATTTATTGCTCGGAAATATTGTATATATCTCTTTCATATATTGATTGAAATATTTTTTTCTGCTACCAAATTCTATTTATATTTATTTTTGAAATATTGGTATTTTCAGAATTATGAACAAATACTAATTAAGTTCAGTATAGAAAAATAAATTATCTTCTAACTGGTCCACTGATCAATGTTGGTGTTAAATTTGATGATAATTTACTTAATTAAGAATAATTAACAATTCTAATTATTGTTGAATAAAATTAGTATATATATGACATAACTAAGGCAACTCAATCAGATAAAAAAGAATAAAAAAAGAAAATATATAAAATAAGATACGGTTTTGGACAAATCAGTCCCAATATTATCCTAACCAATGCATGTTCCAGAGTTATCCAAAATTAGTGGTAACATAAATATTTTATTGGCTAACTGTTTTTTCGGTTATGATTGTAACACTTTTTTAGATTTCAAAATTTAAAAATTCTATAATCAATTATATAATTGTCATATACAATCAATAAATTGACTGTAATTATTACTATAGATACAATAATTATTTATTATTGTATTTATTCAATCTATAGATACCATCAACTATTGATTGAATTTTTTTTAAAACTAAGCATCTGATAAAACAATTGAGAGTATCTATTTATATTTTTAATCGAATTTAACAATGCTACACACAACAGATAATTGACAAGAAGTTTAACAAAGATTAAAAATATCGTACCTTATGATTAAAGATTTGTCAATTTAGAAAAAAAATGTATTAACTTAAAAAAAAGACAATAATTGTCAATGAGAGTTTTTTTTGTTTTTATTTCCAAGAGTGCATAAGTTTATGATTGGACAAAAATATATTACCTTAATTAAGAAAAACAACTAATTAAAATATTTACAAAACTAAAAATGGTAACAAATATTTGATTGTTTAAAAAATGTACATATCTCTTTCATATCTTGATATGAGATTAATAAAACTAATCAAATTGACGTTAAGTAATTGACATGATCAATCAATACTACAATTGTCCTATAAAATCAATCATATAATTACTTATCAGTACATGTAATCAATTAGTATTTATTATTTTTTATAGTTTATTAACTACAACTCTAGAAAACAGTCATAGAATTGCTTGTGCTTTACTTTGGTAAATCAATAAATCAATATTGGAAGATGAAATAATCAATATCTAGCGACTAATGTATGTTTTGGGGTTATCCAAAATTAACGGTGTTTTGCTTTGGTAAGTCAATAGAAAGATTTTTTGTAATAAAAATAATATGTTGTTAACTCAATATATGATAATTAATAATTATATTGCCAACCAATGTCATTAAATAAGTTGCTGTAAAATCAATTATATAATCATTTATATAGGATTAACGATTGATGTTACATTTTAAAATAAACTTCCCAATTAAATTTTTTTGGATTGTCAAACTTTCCAGTGTATTATATCATTTCTTTTGATTGATGAGCGATTCACATCAATCCATTGTTGATCAAAATGAGAAAACTCTTGGGGTTTACATACTTCTATTGAATATATATCTACCAGAAAAATACAAATAGACATCACTAAAAAGACATCATTTTCCTGATAAAACTGTTGTCTAATGTGTTTTAACATCGTTCATCCTAAAAAACGATGTGTATGAGCGGATTTTTCCTTAATAGACATCGGTTTCGCTATACCGACGTCTAAACTGATGTCTATTTAGGAATAGACATCGAACTTTGCGACAGTTTTGGATAGCGATGTCGATTTGTTCTTTGACATCAGTGAATAGACAACGTTTTACTGAACCGATGTTAATTGTATGGAAAAAAAATTTACTTTTAAAAATAAAATGAAAATTAAATTTGTATTTTTTTGGTCCAAAAAAACGTCTTATACATTATACAAATTTATACATAAAATTTACTTAATAATATATATGCTCATATTTTGAATAGCAATACTCAAATATAACTAAGCAAAAACATAAAATACTATCAAGTAAATTAATGTCTTGCATAATACAAGTATCATTAACATGTTCAATTGCATTCAACCATTGATCATTGGCGGAAAAGAATTCTATTTAAACAACAGCTATTGACAAAAACTATGATTTGACAAATAAACAAATTATGAACTTGATTTGTTAGAAAAAGAGTTAATTTCACCTACTCGTGAACTAATTCCTCGTGTTTAGAGGTGTCAAAAAGGGCTAGCGGGATGGGCGCCCGCTGGTGAAAAAAACCCGCTAGTTGCCACCCCCGACCCGCCATTATGGCGGGTGGAAAAAATCTTGGCCCAGCCCGACCCGCCACGGGCAGCGGCTGCATGCTAGCATGCCCAAAAAAAAATATATATATATATATATGAAGAAAATAAAGCACAAGCGAAGTTTCGGGATGAACCGGTGGTGGAGGGCGTGAAAGAAGATGAGGAGCATGATGATGATGTTGATGATTCCGATGATGAAGATGATATCGAGAGATATTTTTGGGGTTTGAGAATAAAGGACAAGATTGGAGTATTGGTGAAGAAGACGATCGTGGAAAACGAGGGCCTACGAGGGAGGCGGTGAGGATTCTTGTATACTTAGATGTTTTTCGATGTATATTTATATGTGTTTTTTGTATAAGTAGTTAATTTTTATGTATGTATTTATGTTCTTTGTATACTTATGTTTTTTTGATGACAACTTATATGTGTTTTTCTTTGTATACTTATATGTGTTTTGTTGTATACTTATTTTTTTGTTTGACAATTGTAATATGTAATACAAAATATGTTAAATATACAACATAATAGAGTTAAATATACAGTAAATATATGTTAAATATACAGTACATTAATGAGCGTGATTATCTCTCTCTTTATAACTGATTTACTTAATCCACGGTCCCCACATGTTAATGAGCATACTCTCTCTCTCTCTCTCTCTATAATTGATTCCTTAATTCACGATCCCCACATGTTTTTGTTTGACCATTTTAATATGCAGTAAATTTATGTTAAACATACATTAGAATAGTGTTAAGTATACATCAAATATATTATAAATGTACATCATACTGCATGTCAGAGCACATGCGTGATTTTCTCTATCCAGCGCCATTTTCTCGCGATTTTCTCTCTCCCCACATGATTCTCTCTATCCCAATAACTGATTCCATATATTTGAACGGTCCCCACATATTTGTTTTGACAATTATACCCTTATTTTGCCTTAATTAAATGTTTAATGTAATTTTAACCCCTATTTATCTTAGCCATTGATATAGATAAATGAGGGTTGAGATGAGTCTACATTATCTCACTATAATACGTGGTCTCATTTGTCTCATCTGGTCACATCAGCCAACAATCCCACTGAAACCCTAACCCCAGAACTTTGTAATGCACACAAAGGCTGTGAACAAAGAACCCTCACAGAAAGATCACACAAGATCTAACAGAATATCACTGAGAAATCTTACAAGAGGTAGGATTTTTTAGAGAGAGAGAGAGAAATTGAGAGATGAGAGAGAAAGGAGAGCTTTGTAGAATGAATTAGGGTTTCAATGTAGTACCACTTAAGTAGAGAAAATGGATGCATTTGGGATAAAGAGGCACAATCAGCGGTAGACAAGACACAACAAGATCCGCGGTCATTAAACTGGGTAAGGGATCCGACTCTTTGACCCGGGCTAAGCCAGAGTGACTTGGCTGCTGTGCTTTGGGCTTTGGCTAATAAGGGTTTGGGCTTTGGACATAATGGGCCAGTTCAAATGGGCCAAAATATCCAACAAATCTCCACCTTTTGGCACACTTCTGATGTTCTTTAGACACAAGGGTGCAGTCCAGCTTCATCATTGCCTTGATGCCTACTTGCACATAGCATAGTAGGTCTTTCACCATAAGAAGCACGTAGCAACTTATAGTACCAGCAAACACAGAGTAAGCTGGATTTTAACTGTTAGACTAACACAAGCACAAAGCAAGTGTTTATCCAACAGGTTTGGACCAACCAACAAACACAAAGTAAGTCAGTCAGTCCAGGGGTAATCACCAGGGACAACCTAGTCACAAGTGTCAAAACTGAATATTTTTAAACAAGTTAACAATGTCTCTTATATAATGAAACCTAACATCAATGTGTTTAGTACGATCATGAAAAACAGGGTTTTTGCATAACTGAATACCTGACTGACTGTCAGAAAATATTACTACTTTACCCTTTAGAAAACCAATTTCAGAAATCAGACCCTTTAACCACAGGGCCTCTTTTAAGGCTTCAGTGACTGCAACATACTCTAACTCAGTGGTTGATAAAGCCACAATATGTTGCAGTTGTGATTTCCAACTTATGGAACAACCACAAAAAGTAAAAATATAAGTAGTAGATTTTCAGTTGTCTTTATCATTGGCATAATTGGAGTCAACATACCCCTTTAAAACAATGCCATCTTTACACTTTGAAAATTTTAAACCATAGTTAACAGAATGAACCAGATATCTGGGCTCAAGCTTGTCAGTCTTTTGGTGCGCAAAGGCTGAACATCCAAAAATTTTGAGATTTGAAAAATCAACTTGCTTGCCAGACCACACAGACTCATGATATTTCCCCCTTAAAGGGACAGATGGTGATCTATTAATTAGGTAAACAACTATATTGGCTGCTTCACCCCAGACCTTTTTGGAAAGGCCGAGGAGTTTAACATACTCCTTACCCTTTCCAAAATAGTCTGTTCATCCTCTCGGCTACACCATTCTGGCTTTGAGGGTGTAAAAAGCGATTTTATGCCTTACAATACCATATTCTTCACATAGAGCATCCAGGTTTTGATTACGAACTCTAAACCATTATCGATTCTAAGGTATTTTACCTTTTTGCACTTTGGTTTTCTATCAAGGTTTTCCAAGTTTTAAACTTTTCAAAAACATCGATTTGTTTTTCAAAAGAAAAATAAAAACTTTCTGGAAAAATCATTAATCACGGATAGAAAATATATGTTTCCACCATGTGTGGGAACACTAGAAGGACCCCAAACATCAGCATGCAAGTATTCCAAGATATCAGTGCAGGTTGAATGTTTAGGGTAGGAGGAGGTGGGAAATTGTACTTTTTGCTGTTTACCAAACACACAAGAGTCATGAGAATGGCACACATGACAGTTTATCATTACCAAAACAACCATCTTTATGTAAAATCTCAAGTCCTTTAGAACTTATGTGAAATAGCCTTCTATGCCAGAGTCCAGTCTTATCTTCTTTAACAGAATCCATAGGAACATTTACATTAGCCACAGATTCAGCACAACAAACATACAAGTTTCTCCTCTTTTCAGCTTTTATAACAACAAGAGAGCCTTTTAAAATTTTCATGACTCCCTTGCCCCACTTACCCTCTAAACTATCAGATTCAAGTGCAGCACATGACATCAAGTTATTACTCAGATCAGGAACATGCCTTACATCTTTAAGAGTGAGCACGTAACCAGAATCAAACTTTAAACACACATCACCGATTCCAAACACTTGGCATTTCTTATCATTTGCCATAGAAACAGTACCATGTTTAACTTCAGAGTAATTAGAAAACAAATTTCTGAAAGGAGACATATGGAAAGTGCATGCAGAATCTATAAGCCATTCAGATTCACAGAGAGATTGTGAAGGCACATAATTCACACTATCATACACATCAGATACCATAAAGACATCACCCATATGCTCATTACTGGTAGCCAAGTTAACATGATCATTGGATTGGTTCTTACTATTGTTTTGATTCCCATTTTTCTTATTAGGACATTCTTTGAGATAATGGCCTTGTTCACCACAATTATAACATTTCCTATGTTTAGCTCTTGATTTAGACCTGCCCCTTTTCTCTGATTTATCCCTGTTAGAGTTTTTCCCATTTTTCCTTGTTTGAGATCTACCTCTAACATGCATGACTTCACCATTGTTATTCTTATTCCCCTTTCTAGCTTTTAAATCAAGTTCTTTACTCTTAATCCCATTAATCACAGTATCAACAGTAATATTATCCCTGCCATACTTAATGGCATATTTCACATCACTATAGGAGTCAGGAATAGCATTTAAAAGCACAATAGAGGTATAATCATCTATGTTTTTGTCACCAGAAAGCTTAATGTCTTGAATCAATTTGGTAAACACATCCAGATTTTCATCCATGTCCTTAGACAAATCCAGTTTAAATCTAAAGAATTTTTCAAGAAGAAACAACTTAGAAGGCAAAGATGTCTCAGTATACAATTCCTTTAGTTTATCCCACAATGCTTTAGCACTGGATTGTTTACCAACTTTCCTCAAGACAACATCAGATAAATTCAAGATAATAGAGGAATAGGCATATTCATCAAGTTCAGTTTTGGTATCCTCAGTATCCTTTTCAGAAAAGTTTCCTTCAACAGCTTTGAAAACCTTTTGTTGAATAAGAATACCTTTCATCTTTTGTTGCCAAATGGAGAAATCTGTTATTCCATTGAAAGGTTCCATGTGGTATCCAGAAAATCCAGCCAATTTAAAACAAGGCACAGAGTAGTCAAGTAATAGAGGCACACAATCAAGATAGTTACAATAAAACAGCAGAAGCACATAGATGGAGCCACATAAGTATCAACACAAAGCAGATATAAAGATCAGAGTACAACAACAATAAAGAATGAAAGTACACAAGAAATCTTGTACAAGATCCCCCTTGCACCTCAGGGTTCCACTACACTCTTGGTGCATGGTCAAGAGGCTTGTGTGCTCGGGGTCTCAAGTCCAAGAAAAGAAAGGAAAGAACAGAGATACACTAAAGCCAACACACACAGAGATAGGGTTTAGGGAATCTCACAACCAGAAGCAAAGTTCTGGGAAATACTCCTCAGAAAACAAATCACCAGAGAACACTGAGTATCACCAAACCGAACCAAAGCACCAACCCACCAAATCGACGGATAGGTGCTCACGATACCAACATTTGTTGGGTATCTATCGTAGAAAGATAGAGACAATATATACAAGTTAGGTCGAGAAAGCGAGAAGTACAAAAACTGAATGAAAATACAAAATATAACTCAAAGTAAAAGCGTATAACAATAACACCAATTAGGGCTAAAACCCTAATCTCAAGATTTGAGATAAGTTCGGTCGGTCGTGTTGAACCACCTAAACAACGATCCACTGAAGAGAACACCGGAAAGGCCACAAAGACCCTCAAACCGCCAAGATCCCAAAGCAAGCCTCCCAATGACCACCGGTTTCCACCCCGAGAACCCTAGATCAAGCCTCGACAGGGAACAACCAACAATCCCCTTTCAGAAACCCTAACCCCGAACTTTGTTATGCACACAAAGGCGTGAACAAAGAACCCTCACGAGAAAGATCACACGGATCTAACAGAATATCGAGAAATCTTACAAGAGGTAGGATTTTCTAGAGAGAGAGAGATATTTGAAACTCGAGAGAGAAATCGAGATGAGAGAGAAAGCGAACCTTTGTAGAATGAATTAGGGTTTCGTGTAGTACCACTTAAGTCTGACAAATGGATGGTGGGATAAAGAGGCACAATCAACGGTAGACAAGAGACAACAGGATCGCGATCATTAAACCGGGTAAGGATCGACTCTTTGACCGGGCTAAGCGAGTGGCTTGGGCTGGTGTCTTTGGGCTTTGGCTAATAAGGGTTTGGGCTTTGGACATAATGGGTCGGTTCAAGTGGGCCAAAATATCCAACAAATGTGAATAGTAGAATCTTTTGCACATGTCCCAAACAACAAACTAATGATGACAATCCATGAACAAAAAGTACAATGAGATTAAGATTAACCAGATGGAAACCGTTACTTGGTATGTCGAGACGCCACAAATATATATGTATTGTTACTTGATAGGTTAATAATTTCCACTATTGAAGATATAACATAAGTTTTTAAGAATAATAATTGACATTATTTATCGAATATTGGGCCCCTCAAATGAGCTAAACAAACAAGAAAGCCCTAATATTTATCAATGAAGGATACATTTTTAAGAGACTTCACAAAGGTTAACCACTGGAGTTACCCGGTGGCCACGTGTATCACACTTGATGAAGGGGCGGGTTCGAGTCTCGCAATAACGAGGCCGATTTTTTGAAAAAAATAACCCTCACAAAAGTAAGTTTTTTGCCCTTATCACTTTTCATATTTGCCAATGGAATCTCTTGGTTTGTTAAGTTCCTTATATAGAAAGAAACTAATCCTACTTCTCTAAAATCATGACTATTCTAAGATAACTTATACAAGAAAATGAAAGAAGATGATAAATTTACTATAGGTTCCAAAATTCCCTAGAGACATGTCAAAATGTCTTCAAGATTGTAAATAATCTTCCACGAACTCCAAAAAATATGTATTATTTTACACAAGCTCATACGTCCGTCGAAGGTGGATCTTCTATGTTTTTTACTTGAATTAATTGGACCATATTGGCTTCATCCCTTAGTAGGAAAGGCTTGAGTAGAATCTCCATGATAAGCTTGAATCAGACAGTTCAATGTATCTTTAAACCTCTCCACATTTAACAAATGTGAGCGGTATAAACTTATGCACATGCCATAAATTACATCGTATTGACAATATATAAACGGAAACTTCTTGGAGGTTAACATTAACTGAATGGAAACCATTAACTATTGCTTAGTGGCAAGAACCTTGGTATGTCGAAGACGCCACAAGTATATATATATATGTATATATATATATATTTAATTAATAAGTCTGTAAATACCTTTAAATCAACATTCTATTTAGCACCTTGAATATAGAAAAAAAATTGAAGAAAAATAATCTAACATTATTTAATGAATATTGAGCACATCAAATGAGCCAAAGAAACAAGGAAACACTAATCTTAATCAATGAAGGATACATATTTAAGATACCTCACAAAAGTAGGTTTTGCCCCTTATAAAGTTTCATATGTGCGAATGAAATCTATTTGTTTGTAAGTTCCTTAAATGAAAATAAGCTAATCCTACCATATCAATGATTTTCTGAATTATCGCGACTAAGCTAAAGATTTAACAACATGTCTTTACATCGGTTATTAAAGTAACCGATGTTAAAAAATACCCGATGGTATAATTGTAATATATTTAAAGATTTCTCGACGATTTGTCTATGAAACTCTTTGTAAAATTGCTTTTCTTTAATTTTCTCTGCGGTTATCGGAGGAACCATTTGTAAGTACTTTTAGCTTTAACCCCCAAAATCTTTTATTTCTATCCCTGTGCCTCTATTCCCTCCCTTTAACGCGTGCGTTGATTGCTTCCGCCACAATCTAATCTCTCGTGTGCGAATCTAGAAGTAACGAGAGGTTTCTCTCTGTTAAAGCTAGTGTATAATATCGAGTAGTTTAGGGAACATAGTGGAGTACTTTGGGGAATAAGTGGAGGCTTTTAGGGTATGTGTCTCCAACATACCTTGTATAAATATGTAATCATTTATTGAAGAAATATCAAGTTCTCTTTGAACAATCTTACATGGTATCACAGCTCAGGTTCAAAAGAGAGTTTAGGAGTTTCTGGGATTAGGGTTCTTGAATTTGGGGGTTAAGGTTTTTCATTTTTTTCTTTTCAGAAATTTTTTTCTTCCAGATTTTTTTTTTTTTTTCCGGCCGTCACTTACCTCACCGCCACCACCACCACGTGCGCCCTCCGCATTTCTCTCACCACCCGGAGTCCGGCGGCCACCACCGGCGCGTGTACGCCACACGCGCAGGGAACGTTTCTGCGCCCGTCGCCCACGCGCCGCCGTCCTGCCTCACCGCCATCACCATCAGTTGCGCCCCCTCCCGTACGTTCATTTCCCGGAGTTTGGTGGTCATCGCCGGCGCGTACTGTTCACACGCGCCGGGAACGTTTCTGTCGCACTTTCTTGCTCGTCAGTCAGTCTTTGGCTCTTTTTTGGGTCTACTCTTGGTTCTTCCGTTGCAATTTTAAGCCTGTGGTGCCCTTTGTTTTATTGGTCTGCCCGTGGTCCGTTCCGGTCAACATTTCCTCCGTGTTGGATCGATTTGACCAGGTTTGACTCCTGTTAAAATTCAGCCTTTGGTCTGTTCTTTTTTGTTGAATTTTGGGACTGTTATTCGGTTGGTATTCGACAAATATGGATGAAAAGAAATCTGTAGTTACGGCTGATTTGATTCCCGTCATGTCTAAAATAACGGATCATAAACTCAATAGGTCGAATTATTTAGAGTGGAGTAAAACTGTTCGACTCTATTTGCGTAGTATTTCTATGGATAAACATTTAACTCGGGGACCCACCTACCGATGATTCAAAGGACTCTTGGCTACGCGACGATGCTCGTTTATTTTTACAAATTCGTAATTCTATTGACAGTGACGTTGTTGGAATGATAAATCATTGTGAATTTGTGAAAGAATTAATGGATTATTTGGCTTTTGTGTACTCGGGGGAGGGAAATATCAGGCGTATGTATGATGTCTGTCAAGCTTTTTTATCGGAGAAAAAAGGTGAAAAATCTCTTCGATTACTTTATGGACTTTAAAAAAACTCATGAGGAACTTAATTTGTTACTTCCATTTTAATGCGATGTCAAAGCAGAGCATGACTCAACGCGAAAAAATGGCGTTATGAGTTTCTGGGCAGGTTTACCTTCCGAATTCGAGGCTGCGAAGTCTCAAATTTTGTCCATACACGAGATATCATCACTTCAAGGCGTTTTTAGCGAGAATCCTCCGCTTTGAAAATTCAACTCTATTTCGACTCCTAGTGCTTTTATCAGCCACACTTCTGATTCAAAAAAGCCGATATACAAAAATGGCAATCAAGGACGCAACTTTCCTCAAAATGTGGGGGCTCGGGGATCGGATTTAAGCCACATTATATGCCGCTATTGTCACGAACCCGGACACTTTAAGAAGGAGTGTCCAAAATTACAGCGAAAGAATCGATTTAGCCATTCCGCACATATCGCTTCGGCTAATGCTACTTCTGATTCTGTTTTGATTTCTGCCAATGATTATGCTAAGTTCTCACAATACCAAGAATCTCTCAAGTCTTCATCTGCCTCAATCACTGCCATCGCTGATTCAGGTAAACCTCAAACGTGTCTTCTTTCCTCATCTTCCAAGTGGGTCATTGACTCTGGTGCAACCGATCACATGACAGGTAATTCCAGTCTCTTTACTTCCTTTCAATCTAATACCCCTGTTTCATCGGTTACATTAGCAGATGGCTCCACATCTCATGTTTTGGGATCTGGCACCATTATCCCCACACCCTCCCTACCTCTACACTCTGTTTTAAATTTACCAGACTTATCTTTTAATTTGGTTTCTGTTAGTAAGCTTACCCGCTCCCTTAATTGTTGTGTCTCATTCTTTCCTGATTTTTGCTTGTTTCAGGATCTTATGACGAAGAAGATTATTGGTAAAGGACATGCATCTGGGGGCCTCTACATCCTTGATACACACATTCCCAAATCTCTTGCTTGTTCTGGCGATGTGACACCCTTTACAGAACATTGTCGGTTAGGGCATCCCTCATTCTCTACGCTGAAGAAACTTTGTCCTCAATTTTCTAGTATATCTGCATTCAATTGTGAGTCGTGTCAGTTTGCTAAGCACCATCGTTCGAGTTTTACTCCTCGCATCAATAAACGCGCTTCTGCTCCATTTGCGTTAGTTCATTCTGATGTTTGGGGTCCTTGTCCTGTAGTGTCTAAACTTGGGTTTAAGTATTTTGTCACTTTTGTTGATGATTATTCTCGAATGACGTGGTTATTTTTAATGAAAAATCGTTCTGAGTTGTTTCATCACTTTACTACATTTTTGTCTTTGAAATCGAACTCAATTCCATACCTCTGTCCAAATTTTGCGCAGTGATAATGCTAAAGAATACTTGTCAGAATCCTTTCAACTATATATGGTACAAAATGGCATTATTCACCAAACTTCTTGTGTAGATACGCCATCACAAAATGGTGTTGCTGAACGTAAAAATAGACATCTTCTGGAAACTGCTAGAGCTTTACTCTTTCAAATGAACGTTCCTAAACATTTTTGGGCTGATGCTATCTCCACTGCGTGTTTTTTAATTAATCGTATGCCCTCTTCTGTTTTGTCTGGTGACGTTCCTTTTCAGGTTCTCTTTCCCGATAAATCATTATTTCCTGTTGAGCCACGAATATTTGGTTGTACTTGTTTTGTTCGGGATGTTAGACCTCACGTTACGAAACTTGATCCCAAATCTCTAAAATGTATTTTCCTTGGATATTCACGTGTGCAAAAAGGTTATCGGTGTTATTGCCCCACTCTTAACAAATATCTTGTGTCAGCTGATGTCAATTTTTTTGAACAAACTCCATTTGCACCCTCACCAGGTTCTTCGACTCCGGGGGACATCGATGATGTTCTAATCTACACTATTACATCATCTGGATCAGACATTTCCCTAGATTCCGCCAAACCTCCCGTAACACAAGTTTACACTCGACGTAACCCATCTTCCCTACCTGCTCCCCCAGCTCCGTGTCCTGCGCCACCTCTTCCGTCATCGGATCCAGGATCAAGTGATGACCTTCCTATTGCGCTCGTAAGGTAAACGAGCGACAATGTACTTATCCCATATCTTCTTTTATCTCATATAATCATTTATCACCATCCTCGTGTTCTTTTATTACATCTCTTGATTCTCTCTCTATCCCGAAATGTTCATGAAGCTTTATCCCATCCGGGTTGGCATAAGGCTATGATTGAGGAGATGAATGCTTTGCGATAATGGTACTTGGGAATTAGTTGACTTACCTACAGGTAAGAAGGCTATTGGTTGTAAGTGGGTTTTTTGCTATTAAAACACATCCGGATGGAACTATTGCTCGATTGAAAGCACGACTTGTTGCTAAAGGATATGCTCAAATATATGGAGTTGATTATTCTGACACTTTTTCGCCTGTTGCTAAGCTCACATCTGTCCGGTTGTTCATTTCTCTGGCAGCCACATATTCTTGGCCTTTACATCAGTTAGACATCACCAATGCATTTCTTCATGGTGACCTTCAGGAAGAAGTTTACTTGGAGCAACCACCTGGTTTTGTTGCTCAGGGGGAGTTTGGGAAAGTTTGTCGTCTTCGTAAGTCTTTATATGGTTTGAAACAGAGTCCTCGAGCATGGTTTGGAAAATTTAGTCGAGCTATTGAGCATTTTGGGATGAAGAAGAGTAAATCTGATCATTCAGTTTTTTACAAACAGTCTATAGCCGGTATCATTCTATTAGTGGTTTATGTTGATGATATTGTCATTACCGGAAGTGATAATAGTGGTATCTCGTCTCTCAAAGAGTTTCTCCATACCCAGTTTCACACAAAGGATCTAGGGGCACTAAAATATTTCTTGGGCGTCGAGGTGCTAAGAGGTAAGAAAGGGATATTCTTATCTCAAAGAAAATACGTGCTTGATTTATTATCTGAAACAGGAAAATTAGGGGCTAAACCATGCAGCACTCCTATGGTTCCTAATGTACAACTTACGAAAGATGGTGAGTTATTTACGGATCCGGAGAGATACAGAAGATTGGTTGGGAAATTGAATTATCTAACTGTTACTCGTCCAGATATTGCATATTCAGTTAGCACGGTAAGTCAATATATGTCCTCTCCAACAATTGATCACTGGAAAGCTGTTGAACAGATTTTGTGTTATTTGAAAGGAGCGCCTGGACTAGGAATTCTATATAGCAATCATGGGCATACTCGGATTGAAGGTTTTTCAGATGCTGACTGGGCAGGATCCAAGGAAGATCGAAGATCTACTTCAGGTTATTGTGTATTTGTTGGAGGAAATCTAATTTCATGGAAAAGCAAGAAGCAAAATGTGGTTTCACGATCAAGTGCAGAATCAGAATATAGGGCTATGGCTAAATCTGTATGTGAAATAATATGGATACGTCAACTCCTCACCGAAGTAGGTTTTAAAGTTTCAGTACCGGCTAAGCTATGGTGTGATAACCAAGCTGCACTTCACATCGCGTCCAATCCAGTCTTTCATGAACGAACAAAGCATATTGAGATTGATTGTCACTTCATTCGAGAAAAGATCGGGGGAAGGCTTGATTTCTACGAGGATACGAAAAAGCGAAGAACAATTGGGGATATCTTCACAAAAGCTCTTAATGGGTTTCGGGTTGATTATCTTTGTAACAAGTTGGGCATGATCAATGTGTATGCTCCAACTTGAGGGGGAGTGTTAAAGCTAGTGTATAATATCAGTAGTTTAGGGAACATAGTGGAGTACTTTAGGGAGTACTTTAGGGAATAAGTGGAGGCTTTTAGGGTATGTGTCTCCAACATACCTTGTATAAATATGTAATCATTTATTGAAGAAATATCAAGTTCTCTTTGAACAATCTTACACTCTCTACTAGGAAAGAGAGGTTCCAATTGAAGCTGATCCGAAAAAATTATCTCCTGCGGCAGAGGCTTCATCTTCAACGGCCGTGATTTCTTCTTCCCTCGACATCGACCTTCGAACTGTTCACTGTCACAGGTTTCAATTCAACGAACGTATCTTCAAACTCCGACACCACAACCTCATCCGCCGCCATTGGATCCGCCACAAAAGTCCTAACATCCACCAGAGATGAAATTGACTCGATGCTCGATGTCGGAGGAGTTTTGACTGACATCAAGTGCTCAGATCGAACGACCGTCAGCTCTGATTAGCTTTGGTGGAAGCGCGAGGACGCGGCTATGGTGATGATGCCTATTGTGTACAATTATGAAAGTTAGTTACAAGTCTAACTAACTTTCATAACAAACCGTAACCACCACCATAGCAGCCTTTATAAATACTCTGTACAATGCATTTTACAATCAATGAATTCAGTTTATATTTCTCATTTTTATGCTTTCTGTTATGGTATCTAGAGCTGGGATACCCCTCCCATAGCTGTTTTCTTCTCCAGCCATGGTTTCTCCTATATCCTTTATTTATACTATTCCTCGTTTCACGCCTCTATCCATTCGCCTTGATCGCACAAATTATAATTTTTGGAGGGTGCAGGTCTTGACTACAGTATGCGCACATGGATTTGAGGATTTTTTGCTGGGAAAGTCCTCTCCACTAGCTCAATTCCTTGGAAATTGCTCGACTGATTCTACCGCGGAATCAGATATCAATCCTGAGTTTCTCTTATGGAGTCGTCATGATCAGTTCTTAATGAGTTGGATGCTATCTTCAATTGCAGAATCGGTGCTCGGTCATGTGAATAGGTGACGCACTGCTCATGAGGTTTGGCAAGTACTCGAAAACTTATTTGTTACACACTCAAAAGACAGAGCACTACAACTTCGGTTTTTATTACAAACTTTGAAGAAAGGCGATCTATCTGTTGATGAATACATTCTCAAAATGAAGAATGTTGCTGATGATCTTAATGCTGCTGGTCATATTATTACGGATGATGAGTTGGTTCTATACATTCTCGGTGGTTTAGGCACAGAATATGAATCTGTAGTGGTTAATCTCACCACTAGATCTGATTCTATTTCTCTTCAAGAGGCTCAATTTGTGCTACAAACTCATGACATGCGTCTTCAGAACTCAGCTTCCTTTGGATATATTGTTGCAAATGCTAGTATTCTTCAATCCCCTGCACCTGGCTCATTTGCTGGTCCAAATCAATCTCTGTCTGCAAACCTTGCTTCATTTTCTAATTGTTTCAGAGGTGGTGGTAGGTTCTCTCGTGGTAGAGGTAAAGGCCGCTCTGGTAGAGGAGGTTTTTATAGAAACTCCAACAAACCTAACTGTCAGTTGTGTGGAAAGCTTAACCACACAGCTCTCAAATGTTATAAACGATTTGATATTCACTTTTACTTAGTCTTTCGATGTTTCTTCCGATCTCCTCAGGCCTATCTTGTTGGTGCAAGTTCTTCCCCTCCTATGGCTGATCCTCATTGGTACTTTGACAGCGGAGCCACCAATCATATCACAGCTTCCATGGACAACCTCACTCTGAATTCATCTAACTATCAAGGTTTTGAGAAGCTTGCAGTAGGTAATGGTTCAACTTTGAATATCTCCCATACTGGTTCTTCTCTCTTTCCTACATAAAATCAGTCCAAGTCATTACTTCTTAATAATATTCTTTATGTACCACAAATCACCAAAAACCTTCTCAGCATATCTCAATTCACTTAGGATAACAATGTGCTAATTGAATTTCATCATAATTGTTGTTTTGTCAAGGACAATACCAACAAGCAGACACTTCTGGTCGGAGTACTTAAAGATGGACTATATCAGCTTGATTTCACTCATCTTAAGTCACTCAAGTCAATCAATAAGTCCTCTCCTTATTTTCCTACTGTTTTTCCCTGTAATATTGTTGTTGTTCCTTCTTATAATACTGCTTCAGTTGTCAAGCAACAAAATGCTTCTTTACCTGTAACCTGTGTTGCTACCACAAATAATTTTGATGTGAATGTGTGGCATAATAAACTTGGGCATCCTTGTTCTTCTGTTTTAACTCATGTGTTGCATAGTCTAAATGTTAAATCCTCTGCATCTTCATTACATTTTTGTGAAGCATGCAAATTAGGAAAACTTCACAATATGTCCTTCCCTTCTCAACCAACCAAAACTACTTCTCCTTTTCAGCTTGTTCACTCTGACCTATGGGGTCCTTCTCATGTTCCATCAACTGAAGGTTACAAATATTATATTCATTTTGTGGATGACTTTACTAGATACACTTAGATCTTTCCATTAAAACTAAAATCTGAGGCTTCTTCTGTATTTCTTCAATTTAATGCCTTTGTAGAAAGACAATTCCAATCCAAAATCAAATGTCTTAAAACTGATTGGGGGTGAGTACAGATCATTAACTCCTGTTCTTGCTAACTTAGGGATTTAATTTTGACACCCTTGCCCTCATATGCATCAGCAACATGGTAGAGCTGAAAGAAAACATTTGCACATTGTTGAAATGGGGTTGGCCTTACTTGCTCAAGCTCACATGCCTTTAAAGTTCTAGTGGGATGCTTTTTACTCTACGATTTTCATCATCAATAGGCTTTCTCTTTGCGGTGCTTAACTACTCCACTCTTATACACATCTTCTAGGCCTTACCCACGATTATCGGTTTCTTAAAGTGTTTGGTTTGCAAATTTGTTATCCTTACCTCAGACCTTACAACAATCACAAATTTCAATTTAGGTCTGAAAAGTGTCTCTTTCTAGGCTATAATCCATCTCATAAGGGATACAAGTGCTTAAGTGCCTCTGGGAGACTCTATATAGTTTGTCTTGTGGAATTTAATGAGAAATAATTTCCATATCCCTCTATGTTCCAATATAAACTCACTCTTGTCCCTTCTAATAGACCTTATGTCTCATATTTACCTGTGCTTCCTCTTCCTTACAGTACTCCATCCTCTAATGTATCTTCTTCTCCTCCTCTTCATCCTCCTAGTTCTTCATCCCGCGCGAGTCCCTCTCCTCCGGGATTAATCTTTTTGTTGATCTTCCTCCTCTCTCTCCTCCTTTTCCATTATCTCCTTCCCCCCGCTCCAGCTCTTCCTAGCCTCCCATCTATCTCTCTTCATCCCATGGTTACCAAGTCAAAAAATGGGACAACGAACCTAAGGCCTTCTCTGCTATCTCTTCTTCTCTCTCTCTCTCACTCCCTTGAAGTTTAACCTTGCATTGCTACTGAAGCTTTAAAGGATCCTAGATGGAGAGATGCAATGCAGGCTGAGTTTGATACCCTCATGGAAAAGAAAACTTGGAGTTTGGTGCCCTTTACTCCTGATACGCATATTGTCAGCAATAAGTGGGTTTTCAGGGTCAAATATAGAGCAGATGGCACAATTGATAAATTCAAAGCCAGACTAGTGGCTAGAGGTTTTGAACAGACTATTGATGTGGATTTTGTTGTGACCTTCAGTCCTGTTGTCAAGCCTTGCACTATTAGGCTCATCTTACATTGGCTGTCACCTATAAATGGAGCATTCAACAAATAGATGTTAATAATGCATTTTTGAATGGAGATTTAAAGGAGACTGTGTACATGTCTCAACCTGAAGGGTTTGTGGATCTCAGTTTTCCAACTCATGTGTGCAAGCTTCAGAAGGCTTTGTATGGGATCAAACAAGCTCCTCGTGTTTGGTTTCTCAAGCTCACTGGATTCTTATCATCTATTGGTTTTCAGCAGTCTATCTCAGATACTTCTTTATTTTTCAAAAACACATTAGGTGTTCAGTTGTTCAGTCTCATCTATGTAGATGATATTCTCCTCACTGGCAGTGATCCTCAACAAATCTCAGGTGTAATTGATCTACTGAATCAGCAATTTGCTCTCAAAACTCTTGGAGAGGTCAACTATTTTTTGGGTTTGGAGGCACACAGAACTTCTGCAGGGTTGGTTCTCAGTCAAACAAAATACATTCATGATTTTCTTCTTAACACCAACATGTTACATTGCAAGCCTTCTCCGCCACCTATCAGTACTGGTCAAAAATTGTTCTTGGAAGATAGTAAATTGTTTGATCAGCCTTCTTTATATCGCAGTGTTATTGGCACCTTACAATATCTCACAATTACCAGGCCTGACATAGCCTTCACAGTAAATAGGCTTAGTCAATTCCTCCATCAACCCACAGAAAACCATTGGACAACTTGCAAACATCTTCATAGGTATCTTCAGGGCACTAGAAATCTTGGTGTAGTCTTCACTCCAGCAAACAGGATGTTACTTAAAGCCTTCTCAAATGTTGATTGGGCTAGTAGTATAGATGACGGGAAATCAACTGGTGGGCATTGCATTCTTCTTGGTGGTACCTTGTTGTTATAGAGTGCCAAGAAACAGAATGTAGTGTCTAGAAGTAGTGCAGAGAGTGAGTACAAGTCACTTGCAGACACCACAGCTGATGTTGTATGGCTCAAATCATTGCTTCAGGAAATAGGGGTAAAAACTGAAGCTTCTTCCATTCTTTGGTGTGACAATATGAGTGCAGTGGCAATGGCATCTAATCCCGTATTTCATGTAAGAACAAAACATATAGAAATTGATGTGCACTTTGTAAGGGAGAAAGTTCTGAAGAGCAGCCATCAGATTTATTCACCAAACCTTTAACCTCCAACATATTTCAGATGTTGTGTACTAAACTTCCATTAGGTTCCTCACCTCTTGTACAGCAGCAGGGCATCACTTAGTAGGGGGTGTATTGTGTACAGTTATGAAAGTTAGTTACAAGTCTAACTAACTTTCATAACAAACCGTAACCACCACCATAGCAGCCTTTATAAATACTCTGTACAATGCATTTTACAATCAATGAATTCAATTTATATTTCTCATTGTTATGCTTTCTGTTAATGCCGTTGATTATTATATACAAATAGAAGAAATTTGCAGGAAAATGTAAGTTATTGCTTCACACCTGTTGACCTATTGTAGAATTATTTGTTACTTTTTTCATGTTTTAATTCATATGTTATTTTCATAAGGCTGCCATTTTGACATAGGAAGGAATGGCGAGAAAATGATTTTTGTTTTTTCTAGTGTAATATCTATGTTCCAGGAAATAGGTGGAATTTTAGTTGTTAAACGGTTTGGTTTTATGCAGTTTTTTGTATGTTTCTATCAGTTTAAGCGTTTGAAATGGTTTGATTGATCTCGAATATGTGTTGTAATACATTTCCCGGTTGTTCTAATTTGGTTTCTAGTGTTAAATTTACTTGGTGATACTGGCTAAATTGGTGAATCAAATCTCATTCTCAAGGGGCCGCCAGGAAGAATCAATAGTTTGGGGACCTCTAAACAGAACAATCATAAGTGCCGGGGAGGATATGGTAATTCAAGATAGTTGAATTATTTTGTAATCTTTCTTGCAGGTTTCTCTTAAAATTTGAGTTTTTTGCTTGTTCATTTTTTTCCAAATTGCTGGTTTATTAAATGTGGATGTGTTAACTTAGTATATTCTATGAACACACATTTTCATGAACAATATTAGGCTTAATAGACGTATAGTATAATTGAACTGAATTCTCACCTAAAAACTAGAAGTTTGTTAAATTTACTTAAAACTCCTAGAGGTGCTTTATGTTGTTGTATATTAAGTGATGAGTTTTGGGAAAAAAATTTGTTTGTTCTATTTGGGGAAAGGAAGATGCATTGTGGCTAAGTAGTTATAGAGTTTTATTTGTGTTTGGGGAAAGAAAGATGTATTGTTCTGTTTGGCGAAAGGAAAGTGGTGAGCTTGGAATCGGTACATGAGTTTGATTTTATGTTATCTATGTGGCTAAATAGTTGTAGAGTTTAGATGTTCCTTTTTTTCCCTTCGAGTTTTTGGACTAAATCAGGTGTAATGCTTATGTTTTACATGAAGTCAGGGCTTAAATCAGTTGTAATATGAAAAATAAATGGGCTGTGAGCTTTGAATTTTTATTTTGATTGCTGTCCTAGAGGAGCTCCTTCAACCCTCCACCATACTGCCGTACCAAATAGCTTGAAATTTTCTCTTTGATTTGTGCACATAATTTTTTAAGGACCCATAAATGAAATATCAGTAAACTATGGGTGTAAAGTGCACATTGCACAAGAGGATTTGTTTTTATGTTTTTCTAGTATATTCTCTTGAGCACTACAGATGTGAATGTTGCACCTCCTATGTTGGTTTTGATTAATTTACGGTTGTTGATGCTTTGCAGTCGCTTTATACCAATTCCCAAGTTTATCATAATCAAGTTTGTAGAATTTCTTACTACTGGCAGGTAATTCTACTTGATTTTATTGCTTTACTGAATATTGTTGTTGTTATGTTCCTTTTCGTTGCCATCTCGTGAGTATAGATGTCATGTTTTCTCTGATTTGCTTCAGTCATTTAATCCAGTTCCCAAGTATATCATAATCATGATCCTAGTATTTCTTAAATACTGGCACACCCAAAGACCCGAAGATTGAAGAAAAACAATAGAAAGAAGAAGAGCAAGAACAAGAACAAGAAGAAGAATTGAGAAGGCTTTTGTTGCCCAATCTGGAGGATTTGTCCAACACTCCTCCTGCTGTTGAAGCCAATTTCACAACCCTTTTTTGCTCCTGGTAATGTAAAAATTCTCATTTTCTATTACTATTTTATTTTCTCGCTGCAATGCTTGAAAAAAGGAAAAAATTGCAAGGGTCACATTTTCTATTTAGGATCAAGCGAACTAATTTCATGATAATTTGAAGTGTTCAACCGAGAGATTATATGGCAATTTACATGATATTTGTTTTTTTTTTTCCAGATTTTATGAAACCTGGACATGATCCATATGTTCGTCGTCATGCTAATGGGTTATGGGTATGTCTATGATTCTTTATGTAAGACCCGTTTTTTTTATTGTTGTAATATGTTTAATTATGGTGTGAGGAGTTAACTTTGTGATTGATAGGCTGTGTGTAATTGGGTTGGCTCCAACTCATGTGGCGTTTAAGGATAAAGTCGGAATAACTTCAGTCACTTTTAATGTGGGGAAGTCTGATCGGAGTGGGATTAAAGTTACTCGAAAGCACAAAAAGGTGAATTTTTCCGTTTCTAATTTGTGTTTTTATTTTGCTGAATTTCGTCTTAGGACATGGTGTCGTTGAGTGTATATCGTTTTCTTATCTAATTAGTTTTTGGATCTAATGATATGATAAAATGTGACTAGTTAATAGTTATTAATGAATCGACTCATGCTAACTGTATAGTTAATTTTTTTATAGAAGTGGTGATAGGAAAGATGTGTCAGTTTGGACTTGTAAAGTTCTAAAATTTCATTCTAGCCTTTGCACAACCGTGTTAAATCATGTGCGCTTTAACTGTAATGAGACGTAATATCAGCAGTTCGCCCAAAGAATCTCTCTGTGCAAAATTTTGTTTTCTTTATACGTTTGTCATGTATAATACTTGTATCCTTTCTTGCTGCTGTAAAATTCAAAATCATTACATATTGAAGATTTAACTTTGATGATTGTCTCCCGCAGAATGCACAACATTTTGAATCCAATACCGCATTATGTAAAGTGTGCACTAGTGATGCTTCTTACATAGTGAGGTCGAGATTTTCTCCTTCTTTGTCTTTTCATATGCGGGACTTTTTATTCTCACAACATTTGGCTTGCTCAGGTGTTGTAGAACCTTATAATTTATTCTCACACGGTGTTGACGTACGTTTTGGTCAAGCGCGGATATTATGTCCCGCTCCTTCGATGCCTATCGGAAATAGACGCAGACTATGCTCTCCGAGAGGTACACGAGGGCATATGCGGAAATCATGCCGGGCGCCAAACGTTGGCTTATAAGTTGATACGGCAAGGGTATTACTGGCCGTCCCTAAAAAAGGATGCGACCTTACTTGTCAAAAACTGTGAAAGGTGTCAGAGATTTGCGCCACAAGTCAGGTACCACCCTGAACAACTTACTTCCATATTCAGTCCATGGCCATTTGCCAAATGGGAATGGACCTCATTCGTCCACTCCCCCTTTGGCAAGGGGCGTGAGATATGCCATTGTGGCGGTGGATTACCTTACAAAGTGGCCTGAGGCGGAACCCCTGGCGAAAATAGATGAAGAAAGGATTGTCAATTTTGTGTGGAAATCCATTATCTGTAGGTTTGGGATACCATACTCGATTGTTACAGATAATGGAAAACAATTTGATAACCGGAGGTTTTGAAATTTTTGCGAAGGCTTTCACATTAAGAATCAATTCTCGACTCCGTATCACCCGCAGTCCAATGGGCAGGTCGAGGCGGTAAACAAGATACTCAAATATACTCTGAAAGCAAGGTTGGAGGAATCTAAAGGGAATTGGCCCGAGGAGTTGCCCGGCGTATTATGGTCGTATAGAATGATGCACCGAGTAGCCACGGGGGAGACGCCTTTTTCCCTGGACTATGGGGCAAATTTGTCATCCTGTCGAAATTGGAGCCCCTACTTTTAGGGATGCAAATTTCTCTGAAGAAAGCAATGAGCGGCGCTCCGAGCCAGTGGACCTCATTGGAAGAGAAGAGGTGCGATCTTAGAAATGAGAAATGCTGTATACAAACAAAGGAGTGAAATGTACTAAAATTCAAGGGTGAAAGAGAGAAAGTTTCGAGTAGGTGACCACGTTCTGAAAAGGGTGACTGGGATTGGGCCCAACCCGTTAAAATCGACCTGGGAAGGACCATCCGGGTCAGTAAAATCATGTCAAATGGGGCGTACGAGCTCGAGTATTTAAGCGGGGAAAAGTTTGCACACCGTGGAATGTATCATATCTTAAGAAGTATTATCAATAAAGTTTGAGATTCGTGGCTCGGATGAAGTTCTAAAGACTCATCCTTTCATCTGATATTCTGTGAGCTCTCTTAAAGGGGACAATTTTTTATTCGCCTCGGCCAAGTGCGAGCGTTGTTCCATTTGCCTCGGCCAAGATTCGAGCGCCGCTTCGATCGCCTCGGCTAAAACCCAAGCACCGATTGCTCGTCTCGGGTAAATCGTGCACGTTTAAATAAAAGAGAGCTCGACCAAGAGACGAGCCCACCTAAAACAAAGACTCGGTCAGCTCGAGCACAAAACTTGGCAAATAAATCCAGGATTTATAGCCCACTACTCGTGCCATTTATACATTAGAAAGCCGAGCCCCATACTTGGCAAAAACGAGAAAATGAGAAAAAGAAGCACCACGGATCGAAAGCACGGAAGAAAAAAAGCGAGCACAATACTTAGTAAAAATTTAAAAATGCGGTAAATGCACAAATGACCAAAAGGAACTTCATTTGCTAGCAAAATATTTACATTGGGGGGCCGGAGCCCGTTACATCAAAAGGCCCAAGGCCGTCTAATATATGGAAAGTAAAATACAAGAAGTAAAGACAAAAACTCCAGGAAGGTAAGAGGATCGGGCCCGGTGAGGAGGAGGTATCTCGACGGGCTCACTTTGGAAGCCACTTCTTCTTCCAGGGAGAGTGTCATGGGTGCCGGCAGTCTCTAGGAAATGGGGACGGATGGCGTCTAGATCATCTTCCAACTGGGCAAGCTCAGCCATGGTCTTGCCAGCCTTAAGGTCCTGGAGGATCTCCCCGTCTTTGGTCGCGTGCCCAAGTCGGCATGAAGGCATACTCCTCCGTGTCTTTATAAGCCGGATGGCCTCCACCCGAGCTTCTTAACCCGCTTATACGGGAGGCCTCATATACCTCCTGCGTACCTCGGCTTCACGCCTCTCTAGCTCCCAGGCGTGGGCGTGCCGCGATTTCTTCAACTTCGCGACCTTGGCCCGTGAGCTCTTCTTCAACCTTACAGCTGGTCTGCTCGGCCTCGCTCTTTACAATGACCTCCCTCAAAGATTTGCCGCCGCGGTCTCCTCCGCCTCGGGTTTTAGGGACTCTGAATCCCTCGAAGGGTGGCGTGAGCGTCTGCGAGATCCGGTGACGCCTCTCCGGTCTGCGCCCCTCAATCATGTGCCAAAGGATCCCGGTGATGCGAGCAGACAATCCCATAGCATATTGGGCCTTATCATCCCAACCGGTCTCCAGGCAAAACCGTTCAATACTAGTAGTCCAGCCCATGCAGACACGTCCCTGGCAGCTCGCCTTGACCTCCCAAGCAAGTCCTCACTTTGCTCCTCGGTGGGCGTCAAACATGTGGCGAATTCCACGAACCACCGAGGCCACAATCCAGGCCATCCTTTCGCAGGTCTCCTCCTTTCCCTGGCTTGGAGGGATAAAGTGGCCCTCCCGACCAAGGTTGTCAGAGAAGGTCCTCGGAACTCCGCCTGATGGAACTTGTACAGGTGGTACTGGCGGAGTTGGCCTGGCCCCATCTGTCCGCCAGGCCTCTCGATCATTACGCCCCCTCTTCTCCTCCCGAGTGGGGGCCCCTCCGCTCACGGAACACCATCGGCGGGGACGTTTGCCGGCACGGATTTCCTCCTCCCGGGCCGCCTCGGCATCGCGAGATTGGCCCCATGGCAGCCGCTCGGTCCTACGAGTGGCTATGTCTCCCACACAGGCTGGGCGGGCAAAGATGTCCACATCACGCCCAAACAAAAAGAAAGGATGAATAAAAATGGAAAAAAAAAAATAAAGAAAAGAAAAGTTCACGAAAGTGGCAAGCAAACACACACCTTGGGTCCCACTTGCCCCCGGCTGCTCGTTGGTCCGCATCTATTCAGCGGACAAGGGCACTTGCCCCTAGGGACTAGCCGTCACTGGGGACGGCCTAGCCTGCTCTGTTGGCACGGGCTGCCGTGTCAGCTCAGGAGTCCGCTCCTTTTCAGCCCTCGCCGGGCTCCTCTCAGGCTCCTCTTGAGTCTCCGCTTCTTCCACCACTGTCGCCTCTTCCGCGGCCACTTCTGCAGCCCAGGATCGGCGAGCAGGGCTGGCCGCAGGCCGACCTCAGCTAGTCTGGCCTCAGTGGCCAAGACTTGGATTCTTCTATCCCTCCGGCCTATGGCTCGGATGTTCTCTAGCCGGCGGGCAAAAGCAGCCGAAAGACGGCTATGAGAGGGACGGTTCCCTATAAAAAATGAACAAAATAGAATTAGACGATAAAAAAGAAGAAAAAGAAGGAAATATACACTTACGGAAATTGTATCGAAAATTTGATGGGGGAGAGAGGATAGATCTGCCCTCCCCAATGCGAATCTGCCACTCACCGCTCACCCAGAACCACTTATCCTTCCATTCTTTCAGAGATTGTGGAAGGCCTTCAACCAGCCTGTCTGGGTATCCGGGTCTAGTTTGCACATAATACCATCCTGATGGCTGCCCCCGGCCCGGGGTCGATGGAGTTGCCTTCTAGACGAACAACTCATTCAGCTCGGCAAATCGCGAGCGAGCATACCTTCTTCTGGCTTTGAACGGAAGACCAAGAACCAATGATCCGACCCCAGGTTAGAGGGTGCACCTGGGACAGTGGGAGGTCCCACTTGCGAAACCACCTTGTGATTGGCAGTGGCAAGGGAAACCGCAGCCCGTATGGAAGACTGTGGGCGTACACGGCCATGCATCCCTCTGGTGGATGCTCAGGACACTCCGCGTGATCCGGCAGCCAAAAATAAACATCGGCCGGAATCCTATACGTCTGGCGGAGGGTGTCCATCTCCCGTAGCATCAGCATACTTGGCGGATCATTTTGGTCGGAGGGTCCCCACCCAGCTTCCACGCATAGACGGGGCCCCCCTCCGCGCCTTGCGTCGCCATGCCTATGGCCTTTCTGCCCTACGGGCCTCGCAGCCCCAGCATCCTCAGCGACTCTGTCACCTTTCTCCTCCTGCTCATGCTCTCGCGGATTCATCTCTTCTTCTTCCTCCTGCTGATCATCTAGGGGATCAAAGTTTAAAGCTTCATCACTAGACTCTTCTCGGGCTAGCCCTGGTTTATAGATAATACCCTCATGGTAGATGGTAATCGGAACGGGTTCGAATATAGTGTGTCTGTTCAAGTGGAGTCTCAAAAGGGGGCGTGTGATTCGAACTTGAAAGCTCTACTACACTGGGACTGTTTGGTGGAATTTCCCTGACTGGAGAAGAAGAAACAGAAGGGTCAGAAAGCGGATCTTCGATTTCAATCTCGACACTATAGTTGCGGTTCTGACTATCTTCGGAAAAAGACATTGTTTGAAAAAGGGAAAAGAAGAAGAGTTTTTGAAAAATACCTAAGTGATTCTGGAATCTCTGAACTCTAAGGACCGACCCGGAATTTCTGCTCGCTCTCAAGAGATACTGCTCGGAGGATTGTAAATGCAAAAGTGTAAAGTGAAAGGCAAAAGGGGTATTTATAGGTTAAGTCCCCTCGAGAAACGGGACACCAACTCAAAAGGCGTGTCTTTTCAAGTTCAAAAAACCATCAAAAACGTCGCATCCCCACGTTCTGCTGCAGGGCTGTCCCATCTCTTCGATCCCTGCGTAGGTTTGGTCCAACCAAAAGATGCCATGTGTCCATCATTATGACACCCGAATTAATGCGCCGTTTCAGGAATTAATTGCCAAGCAACAGCTGTCAGGGATGAGTGACCTTTAAAGATTCATGATTAGCATTAAAGTTTAAATCCGATTCTAGGAATTCTCTCCTCGAAATTAAACTTGGGGGCCCTTAATGACACTCGAGCCGAGCTGGAAGTGAATTAGTCCACGTGGCCATTCAGCCCATGCATTAGGACAGCACAGGCCGACCTGATGACGTGGCACGAGTTGGGCTCGGCTCAGTCCGGGCTCGATTATGGCGGGAAGATTTATGGCAGGAAATTTAAAGGATAACTATCCGATTAAGTAAAGTTAAGTGCCCCATTAGCACGCGAAGCGCCACTTGTCGGCTAACAACCAGATGAGTCGACAAGTGGCAAATACTTGGCCAGCATGCATACTCAAGGAAGGACATGTGTCCCTTTGTAATTATTTTAGTATTAAGTGTAATAGTGATTATTAAAAACCCACTAATGAGATGGGTATAAAAAGGGCCTCATTTATGAGCAAAAGGATAAGAGAGATAATAGAGGAAAAACGCTTGTAAAAGTGCAGCTATAAAAGAGAAACCGACCAGAAATGTTCTGCTCGACACTTTATATAAAAGGCATAATTAGCCCTGTATTAGAACTTAATTCTATTTTCACGTATTGTATTTTCATATATCTTGCTTGTTGACCAAAATGCACGTCAATACACGACATATCATATACATGAAGAGGCTTACAACAAACCTTTTTTTTTACATGAATTTGCCTGTGTGGTGTGAACTTGAGATCCTAATTCTGTTTGACAGCATATTCTTGGGCTCAATACTATTGCCTCATAATTTAATAATGTTTTTTTGCTGTTCTGTAAAGCTATAACAAGTCAGATTAATTATAGTTTTTTATTGTTATCTTGTTAATTCCATGATTATATGTTGCAAGTTTTTAATGATCCCGAACCACTATCCGAAAAAACAATTGAAGAAGTTCGTGTGAATTGGGCGAGATACGTTTTAGGAATTAAAAATAAATTGCAAGTAATATAATTCTCTTCATGTTGGGTTAGAGTTTTGATTGTATTGTCATGAACTAAACTGGTCTCTTAATATCAAAATACATATGATTGTATCTCTTATGACAAAATCGTGTCTGTTATTAATTAGTTATGGATATTACATATTGAAATGATTGTTGATATTTAGGTGATTGTTGTCGTTTTGTTGGTATATATGATATTTTGGTAATTGTTGTCATATTGTTTTATAATTAATTTTACACAGGTTAGTTGTTTATTATTTTAAATTTAAAAATAAATTAACATCTAAACATTTAAAAAAATAAGGTGGAATGTGATATTTTACATCGGGTGTCCAAAACCACAATGTGAATTCTACATCGGTTATTTTAAATAACTGATGTAAAATATGATGTATATATGGCCGTTACATCGGTTATGATACGAACCGATGTTGAATCCAATTTTCTTCATCGGTTAGGAACCGATGTAGAAAAGTCTAATTTTTAACATCGCCACATTCAACATCGGTTCTGAAACTGATGTTGAATATCCTCCAGAACTGATGTTGAATGTCCTCCAGAACCGATGTTAAAACCTTCTTTTGTAGTAGTAATAATACAAGAAACTTAATGAAGATGTAAATTATCCCTAGTTTTAAAAATTCCCTAAAGACCCTCAAGATGTCTTCAAGATTGTTATTCATCTTTCATGAACTCCAACAAACTTGCATTTTTATGACGCTCATATGTTCATTTTTGGTGGATCTTCTTTATTTGTGACTTGAATTAATTGGATATTACAAATGTTTAATCATTTAGTAGGAAAGACTTGCTAACATCTTCATGCCAAGCTTGACAGTTTAATGAATATTTGAACCTCTATCCGTGTAACAAATGTGAATAGTAGAAATTTGTGCACATGTCTAGAACAACAAATTAATGACAATCCAGGAACGAAACGTACTTTGAGGTTAAGATTAGATGGAAACCGTGACCCTTTGCTTAGTGGAAAGAACCTTTGTATATCAAAGACACCACAAAACACACACACACACACACACACACACACATATATATATATATATATATATATATTTAGTTGATAAGTCAATAAATGACACTAGATTGGCACCTTGAAGATAGAAAACAAGTTTTGAGGAATAATAATCTGACACTATTTAATGAATATTAAGCCCCTCAAATGAGCTAAACAAAAAAGGAAACCGTAATCCTTGTCAATTTAGGATACATATTTATGATCCCTCACAAAGGTTGGTTTTTGGCCCTTATCATTTTCATATGTGCCAACAAAAACTCTTTGTTTGGTAAATTCCTTAAACGAAAATAACTAATCCAGACATATTAATAGTTTTCTGGAATCACGAATAATCTAAGATAGATTATACAAGAAACTTAAAGATTATAAATTGACTCTAGTTTTCGAAATTCCCTTAAGACCCAACATGATGCCTTTAGAATTGTAATTCAACATCCACCAACTCCAACAAACTTGTATGATTATTTACGCTAGCCCATATGTTTTTCTAAAGGGGATATCTTCTATATTTGTGGCTTGATTTAATAAGACCACATTGGCTTCATCCTTTTATCAAAAAGGCTTGACTAGCAAATTCATCCCATGCTTGAATCGGACAGTTCAATGCATCTTGAACCTTTTCGCATGCAACAAGTTTGAATAGCAAAAACTTGTGCACATGTCCCAAAAAACAAACTATTGATAATCCTGGAACGAATAGTACTTTGAGGTTAAGATTACTAAAAGTACTTTGAGGTTAAGATAAATCAGATGAAAACCGTGACCCATTACTTAGTGGCAAAACCTTCGTATATAATGAAGATGCCACAAAATATATATATATATATATATATATATATATATATATGTGTGTGTGTATGTTAACTTTATAAGTAAAAAAAATGCAGCTAGATAAACGTGTTAGTCCAAGTGGCCACAAAATCTAGAGTGGGGTGAATAGATTTTCGTGCAATCACATATTTTTCACTCTTTTTCGAATAATCGATGAAGAATAATTTGCAGAGATCGAATCAAGCCACAATTATTTATAGTGGTTCAGTTCGCCCTACGTCCACTGCCACTCGATCTCCCGAATTGATTTTTAAAAGAAAAGCTTATGTTATTGATACCAAAGCGATCACAACTTCAAATCAAAGAGCACCAAACTCTTCAACAATAATCAACCAAGTATGTTCGTACCAAAAGAATACTAACAAGTAGTTCTTGTTTTGGATGATGATACAAGACTTGAAGATTACACGTGCAAGTGATTTTTCAATATTTGTATTAGTAATCAGGAATCAAAACCTAATCAAATAAATTGAAAATGGAGAACTAGGCTTACATTACAATAAGATAGATTAATATGAAAGAGAGAATATTTCTAGACTTTTTGTTGAATGTAGAGAATGTGTTGTATTGATCCTTCAAAATCCTCAACTATTTGTAGAGGAGCTTAAAGATTTGATTTCCAACATAGGTTCCTCCAATGAATCTTGCCTGCAAAAGAAAGATCAAGAGATCTACAAAAATGGTTAAGAATTGATAAAGTGAAAGTTGTTGATAACGTTGTTGCAAGAGATAGAATCTGTTGTTCATTTTCATATAGCGATCAGCTGATATCTATTAATTATTAAAGTTTAAACTCTCTATTATGATTTAATCATAGGTTGTTGTATAGGGTGGCCAGTCACTATCCATAGTGACCAGTCACTATAACATAGAGACTGGTTGATATGGGTAGAGACCGGGCGCTATTATTCCAGGGAGTTTTCAAAGAAAAACTAAGTTTTCAGGCACTGGTATCCATGCTTACAGAAAGTTTTCTAAAGAGAAGCAAACTTCAGTGATGGCGACCGATCGTTGTCCTTACAGAAGGTTTCACAAAATTCTGCAACTTTAAAAATCTTTGAAGTCCTGGTTAGACAACTATAAAATGCTAGTAATACTTCATAGAGGACGATAAAATTTATATAAATATTTTAGGCACTCTAGATAGTATTTGGACAGTGGTTTAAAATTTGTTTTGGTTTTTGTAAAAACGAAAATATGAAATTATCTTTTTTTTTTTTGTTAAGGCGTCGGGCCACAATAAAATAAAAGAAAAAAGTCTTGGTCACATAGCGGACCCGGTATATATAGCCATAAGATAGGCCTCGTTAAAACCTTCTAAGGTAAAACCCACCTTGTGGGAAACCCTTGGAAGGAAAAAGAGTGCCTTTGAGAGAATCAAAGTGTGGAATAACTCTAGTAACCACAAGGTAGGTTACCTAGCCAAAATATAAATAAAGCGAAAAACAATAAATAAAAAACAAATGTCCAAGACCAAATAGAAAAAACCCAAATAAAAAAAAAGCGCCCCGCAAAACACAATGGAGAACCCTAATATTGTCCTTAGCCACATAATCCTTAATGAACTCTGGAGATGCGTCCCACCAAAGATTACCCATAGCATGAACGTGCTTAGACAAGACATCAGCCACCCCATTAGCTACCCTATATACGTGAGATACCTAAATTTAACGCCCTTCAGGTGACCGAAAAGCCTGGAAAGATGACTCCGATAAACCCAAGTGGTATTCCAAGAAAAGGTCAAAAATCTAGACCACATACTCGAATCGATTCTAACCAAACGAAATGCCAACCTTGGGCGGTGCGATCTCACAAGCCGTAATTGCTCCCAGATTCTGCCAATCCATTTTGAGTATGAACATGTGCTACTTGGTGCTCAACATTAATTCCCAAGAGATCTTTGCGCAATATTCATCAAAGCTTTTTGATGTAAATTCTCCTAAGCATTATTCATCCTTATATTCTTGTAATACCCAGAATTTATTTTTGGTTTTTATTAAGAATTATGAATTTTAGATTTTTAGTTAGTTTATTTTTATTTTTTATTTTTATTTATTTAGGGGCTAACTAATTATTTTTATAAATCCAAACCCAAATATCCAATCAAATGATTATTATTCAAGCCCAAATTATTTTAAGTCCAAACTTATCTTAGCCCATTAAAATGTCCAATTCCAATAGTATTCTAGAATATCAAGATACACACAATTTTAAACTTCCTAATATATCAAATCTTGATATATCCTACCCGATTTATGAGAATCCCGTGAGTTTTAAAAACACTTAACCCTAAACCTAATCAAAACCCTTCTTAACGAAATACACCTATTTATATATCAATAGATCCATCTCAGCCAAAAAAAAAAAAAAAAAAAACACAGCCCGATTGCCGGAATCCAGAACTCACTGGAAAATGGTTTAAACCACAAATTATCTGCCCCATAACCACGAATCCACCACAACCAAGTTCCAAACAACCTCAAAACCAGTCTATAAAAGGAACGAGAGAGAGAAGAACCGGTCAAGCCACCGTACTTCGCCGTAGAAATAGGGAGCTCACTGGAAAATAACCAACCCATGAATCCTCAGCCACAAATCAAAAACACAGTCAAAAATTATTCTCTGTGTTCTCAGAATTTTCACAGACTTCAAAATATTTTCATACTGTTCTTTTAGCAAACACCTATGTCGTCCAAATCCCAAACACTTTGAACTTGCCGGACAGCTCCAAACCCAAAACCACCATCCACAGCCCCTCAAGTAAACCGAAACCGAGAACCCTTCGAAAAACCAAACCACAGCCACCAAAATCATAAACCCGCGAACTCGCCGAGAAATTCAAATGCCCACAAACCTGAATTCGCAGCTGCACAATCAAAACCCAAAACCCATCGAAAATATCGAACCATCACCGCTGAAATCGGCCACTGCCGGAAAACCCAAATCGCGTCGCCGATGGTAGATGCGTGTGACAGAGGGAAGTGAGGAAAAAAGGAAGAAAAAAAGGAGAAAGGGGGCGGGGCTGGACGACGGTCGACGGGAAACAAAAAAAAGGGAAGAAGAGAAGAAATAAGGAGAAGAGAAAAAAGAAAGGAATGAGGCGTGAGGCATTGACGGGAAGGAGGTGAGTTGGAATGGAGTTGCAGAATATTTATGAAAGAAAGTTGGACTCAATTTAGGGATCTAGTCATCTAACCCATAATTTCCAATTATTACCAATTTTACCCTTTAACTCTTAATTTGTTTTAAAAAACAACCTATAAAATTCAATTTTAAGGATTTAATCGACTTTTTGTGGGAATTATAATCTTCCCCATTCAGTTTCTTTTTCTCCAAAAACAATGTCTTACTACGTATTTCAACTTGACATCAAATTTCAATTTATCCCTCAACTTTTGTTTTTATATTTTTCGGCCCCTAAATTAGGATTTTTAGATTATTACTTTTAAGTTTTTAAGTTTAGAGTATCTCGAGGTTTTGATTAGTGTTTTCCTACTTTTATGATTAGGCGACTTATCGACGAGGATTATGCGTCTTGCATCCAACACTTTTAAGTCCTACTTATTTTCAAGCTACGTTTCAAGGTGGGGTTTGTTTTTCTAAACTTTATTGTCCTTGTTAAATGCTTAGATTATTTTGCATGAATGTGTAGTACGATTCTTAGGCACTATTGAGCCGAGGGGACTCAAGAGGTCGGGGTCGATGTATCCCTCAGTGGAACCCCTGCGGTCTGTGCAACTATTGTCATGTCTACGGTTTTCAAAAGATCTATGCTATGTCTATTGGATTGTATTTGCATGCCTATGTGAGATATCTGTGTATTTAGCTTGGACAATTTATACTCCATCATTTGTGTCGCTCACCCCACATATATAATCGATTTTTCGGGTTAAGGAGTCGGCGATGGTTATTGGCGGTGGATAATGGGTGGCTATGAAACTAGTGGAGTAATGTCTTTTATTTTTAAATGTCGTTTCCAATTGAGTAAGAAATTATTATACAAATTATAATTTTCCTATGCAAACTATTTAGAGTGATGTCTTTTTTTCTAAATGTTAATTTTCAATTGAATAAGAAATTGTTAAACAAATTATTATTTTCTATGTATTTACCTATGATCTTAGACTCGTATGATAATTGATTAGTATTGAAAAAAATTCTCAACTTCAAAGATTTTTCGATTTGGGACAATAAATGATGAATTATGATTTTCTAAGTTTATTTATGCAAATAGACTAAAAGGGATTTTTTATATATATAGATTAGTAAATGTCCGATTTTCTTAGAAATAAATGAATATATGAATTTTCTACACTTCATAATTTGCTTTTTGATTCTATTGATTTTGAATAAGATATATTTACAAGCCTATTTTCTCTTATAAATAAAAATATGTACGCGGTTTTTCTTTCACTGCCAAATGGTCTTTTAGAATTATATGATATCAAATTTATTCAAATTATTTTATGCGATTACTTCCACTGTAATTATTGTTCTTTTGAAAATTTAATGGCTCGCCATAACGAGTTGTCTTTCTCATGTTTCTTATGGAAAAAAAAATATACGGTAAAATGAATATTTGCACACTTTTTATAGTTCAAAATTTCGGGCGTTACAATTCTTGATAGGATAATCGGGGAAATGTGCTCGGAGTTCAATAATTTGTGCTAATAATCGAGAAAATGCAACATTTCTAGTAGATAATAGGCATACGTGTGACCATCTACACGATGCATCTATTAAGACCATGAAATATCTAAATGGTCCACTTGCAGGATGTATTGGTCCACAAATATCACCATGAATACGTTGTAAAAATGATGGTGATTCATAACCAACCTTTTCCATGGAAGGTTTAGTAATAAATTTTCCTTGTGAACTTGATTCACAGAAATAGTCTTTGGACATTAGCATCTTCGTGCTTTTCAATGGATGTCCATTAGTGTGTTCAACAATCCTACGCATCATAGTTGTTCCTGGGTGTCCTAGGCGATCATGCCATAACCCAAATATATCAGGATTCACCAGCTTCCAAGGCATGGTAGCATAGGATTCAAAAGCTTTAATTTGGATACAATACAATCCAGAAGTTGTTGCTTCAAATTTCTCATGGGCAATTCTTTTTCCCATTTTATAGGATGTGATACATAGACACTCTTTATTATTTTCATTTAGTGTCTCGGTGTGATAGCCATTATCACGCACATCCTTAAAACTTAGTAGATTTCTTTTGATCTACTAGATAATAATGCATTCTCAATATGCAATATTGTGCCATTAAGCAACACCACGATTGCATTTCGAAGCCATCAATAATCTCAAGCGGGACCGAGATATAGTTGTAACTTGTGCCTTGCACAATTTCACACTTGAGAAATATACTTTATTTCTTAATATTGAGTGCGTTGTTGCACTATCAAGTAGACAATAGTCTCTTTTCTCGGTGTTTCCCATGTGTACCTGGTATAATTATTATTGAATTAATATTATACGATAAAAACATCTATGTACAACAAAAATTTAAATAAAGTATTTTATTCGACAACATAGTCATACATAATCATCTAATTATTACAGAATGCTAAGATAAATTGCTATGGCTAACAGAGGAAGAATTAAGACAAGAAGATCAATAAAAATCCAAAATTCTCCTGGTGTATATTCTCCAACAAAAAGCAGGATAGTGTATTTTGGAGTGAAAGAAATATGGAGTTTTTAGAAAGATGATAGAATATGTGTGAGTTTGTTGAATGAAATATTGGTATATTTATAGATAAAATTACTGTTCATAGCCGTTGATATAGCCGTTGGAGGGGGAAAATTAATGTGAAAATTTTGAATGTAAAATTTGTGAATAGTTTGGTAGAAATTTGATGATATTTCATGATAAAAAATATTAGACACAAACAGATTTATTATTTCACATTAAAAGCATAAAATCGGGAACCGAAACAAGTACAAACGTGGTACAACAAACTTAGTCTCGGGAATATATCATCCGAGAAAATAACATACAAACATTGATTCTATTTTCTTAATTTATCCAGTCGGCACCTTGTGCCTCGTGATCCTCAAATCAAGTGGTTTCCAGTCTTGGACAGGATTTTGATCACGTAAAATTTCAGATGTGTAGGCCTCATTAATAGTAGGTGGCTCCGCTGCCTCAGTGGCATATGTTTGGACATTTTTGCCTTTATTCTTCTTTGATTCCTGGTATAATTTTACCAAGTGTTGGACAGTTCGACATGTTTTGGCCCAATGACCTGTCATACCACATATGTGACACAGATCATCACCAGTTATTTCCATATGCATTTTTCCCTTATCACGATTTGGCTGATTTGGATGCCCCTGTTTAGCATTATAATCGTTTTGGCGGGTATAGTGATAATTATCTCTATTATAGTAATTACGACCGCCACGATCATATCTGTGAGTATTATGATATGGACTACCACGGCCACGACCCCTACGCCCCCATGCCCGGTTTATACACTCGGCCTCTAAATCGGCCCCCCCTCCTCTACCGGAGTTAGCATGTGCTTTGTAATCTGCATTAGACCCAGAAGGTCACAAATCGTGATTTCTTAACAGCAATTCATTGGTTTTCTCTGCCGTGAGAAGAACCGAGATTAATTCAGAATATGTTTTAAATTGACGTTGTCTATACTGCTGTTGTAGCACAATATTTGATTTATGCATAGTGGAGAATGTTTTCTCCAATTTATCATATTCGACAACTTTGTCCCACAGAGAGCCAGTAGGGACTCAATTTTAAATAATGCCGAATTATAGTCAACGGACTTAAAGTCCTGCAACCTTAGATGTTGCCAATCATATTGTGCTTGTGGGAGTATCACTGTTCTGGTGTGATCAAATCTTTCTTTGAGCTTTTGCCATAGCTCAGAAGACCTTTCAATTTGTATATATTCATTTTTTAAATCATCAGATAAATGATGTCGAATAAATATCATTGCGTTCGCCTCATCTTTTACAACGGCCTCCTCGATTTTTTGACGCCTTCAAGGTTTTTGCCAGATCTTGACCCTGAAGGTGCAATTTAACATCCAGACACCATGATAAATAATTTTCGCCAGTGGTATCAGGGATTTGGAATTTTTGTTTTTCGATACCGGCCATTTTCTACAAAGAAAATAAAAGTTAATTAGTACAAAGAAATTCAAACTTGAAACATACAAACCTTTTTTTCGAGCAATAACTCGTGCTGATAACGTGTTGTAAAATAATTCCTTCTTTATTTTATGTAAGCTAATGTTGATAATATAAAGTAAATTATAATAAAGATATATTGATAATAGTATAAAGCTTGCAAATGGAGTTAAGATCAAGGAATCAACCGTATCATTTCTTCACAATTATGCATGCTTATATACAAGTTTTCTCCAACCACTTTACAACTATATTAAATGCATTTGCATTAATTGTATATGCATTTGTCAATATCCCCCATGTGGTTTGGTGGTGCTTAGTCCACCTTGTATCACAATAACTTATTATTTTTCTGAAAATATTTCGTGACGGGTGAAAATATGATTTTTCTACAGCTTTTCTTTCATTGTAAAATTTAAAATATATTTTAACGATTGGTTACGAAATTTGACGAAATAAATTGGGACATTTTGGGTCTACTTGTTTATGTTTTCATGGTCCATTTCCAGTTTCTGGAGTTGGAAATTGAATTTTGATAATTTATTGATTTTCGTGTGGAAATTGAAATTATGTTTGGATAAATGAATTGAAATGTATTTTATGTAGGGTTGGAAATGACACTATGTTTGGTTGAGTAGTTTTGAAATATTATTTTATGTATATAATAATTGAAATTTTTATAGTGGTGGGTCCACTTTTATTATTTTAATTTGAATATATAATATTATATTTGTAAGATTGTAGGTGGTGGGTCCTATTAGATAGATATAATTTAAAAATAGTAATATTTTAAGTAGATAGAGTTGATAGTGGTGGGTTCTACATGTATAATTGAGTTAAAATATGAAAATAGTGATTGATGAGTGATGTAGGGTAGTGTATAGGTTTGAGAATAGAAATTATAGGTTTAAAATGTTGTTTTATATGGAAAATAGAAAATGAAAATGATGATTTCCATTAAAAATTTTATGGACAAACATAATTTCACTTTTATGAATAGTTGGATGGAAATAGGCTCTTAGAAACATAAACAAACAAGGCATTTATTTTGCAATGATATACTTTGTCATTCTCATTTTTATAGAGTTGAAATTATAATTTTATATATATTGGAGGCAAAAACGACATTTAATATATAATTCAGTTTACATATTTATTTAAAAGGAATTACACAAAATACACTGATTTTTTAAAAAAAAAGACGAAAATACGCTGGTATGACAACTATACCCTCCGGTCACACAAACTTCATGTTTTTACCGTCTTTTTCTTGTTTGTATGTTCTTACCTAGGGTTACTTTTTTTCACCTTATTTTTCTGAAGCTCGAATCAGGTCCCATGTTTCTTGCTCTTCCCTGCTTGATCGTGGCCACGTCTTCCCGTTGTTCTGCTCCATTTCAACGTTGGTTTTTCAGTTTCAATCGTTCTGGTTTCTCTCACGTTTCCATCATTAACTTTTCTTTCTGTAACTTCTTGAAACCGCTGGTTTGGGTTTGTTGTTTTAATGACTCCTAAAAACTCTCCTTATAAAAAGCTACTGAGAAGCGCTTCGAAGTTGGAAACACCAGATTCTTCGGAAAAGAGGAAACTTCAGAAGCATGCTACTGGTAAATTACTTCAAAGAAGAGAAAAGTGGAAAAGTTTGTTGATGACGAAGTGGTTTTAGATGTTAAATCGCCTTCTAAAACTGTAAAATCCAAGTTTGGTATCAAAGCTTCTGGAAAGAAGAAGGTTTCTTTTGAAGAATCTGATGTTGCTGAGGTATGAGTTTGTGAATTTTTGTGATTTGAAGTTTTTTTTTTTGTTTCGATGTTGTTTCTTTCTGTTATGTTTCATTTGTTCTTTTATGTATTTTAGTTGAAGTGGTTGTTGATTTCGTGTTTTTTTTTCTATTTTGTTTCTTTGTTGTTTCTAGGGGTTTAAATATGTTCTTGACTCTGAGGACTGGTTTACTGCTACAGTTCATACTGAGTTCTAATTTGATATTATAAATAGTATAAAGAACTGTTTAACTGACACCCAACTTGAGGCTTCCAAGAATACATGCGTTGGGTATTTTTTGGACATGAAAGAGGTTGATTTCCATAATCAACTACTCCATTCGTTGTTGAAACGTCAAGTCGTCCATTTAAAGAAGGACGAGATTATTTTGTTTGTGAATGAAAAGTTATTGAGGTTTGGGGTTGGGGAGTTTGCTCTAGTGACCGGCCTTACTTGTATTGGTGATAGGCCTTCACTGTCTTGGGATGTTAGTAGTTCTGTTGTTTTTCAAAAGTATTTCGCTAACAGAAGCAAGTTCAATAGGTAGTCCATTGAGAAAAGTTTTTTAATATGTATTTGGGGTGATGACGATCTAGATGCTCTGAAATTGTCTTTACTGTATTTCCTCCATTTCTTTCTTCTTACTTATACTGGGAGTTCGGTTGAGATGTCGTTTTTTGAGATGGTGGATAAGGATATGGATGTGTTTGACACATATCCATGGGGGAGAGATTTGTTTGATTTGACTATTCGTGAGTTGAGGCAGCAAGTTTTGTATAGAAATAAAGTTCAAGGTGATAAGAATCTTGGTGGGAAATGTGTCAAATTTTACAGAATTCAAGGGTTTTCTTTGGCATTCCAAATTTGGTTCTATGAGTGTTGCCCGGAGGTGAATGAGAAGTTTTGTGCTCGTGTTGATTATGAGATCCCGAGGATTTTGAACTGGATTTGTTCAAAGTCCATGAAAGACAACAAAATGAGGGCCGAAGACTTGGAGATGAAGATCTTCAATTGGTCTGCTGAACTGGCAAATATGATTTTACTCTTGTTTTTCTTTCCTGTTTTGTTTCATTTATGTTTCATAATTGTTTCTGAATCTGTTTTTTGTTTCTTCTTATTTTAGTTGAAGTTGAAGAATTTATGGCCGTGTGAGGATGAGTTTGTGCAGTTGAACATTCCAAAATTTTATGATGAATCAAATTATACCTTCAGCCCAGTTGATGGTGATTTTATCATTGGAAACTTCAAGCGCAAGGATACTGATGTTGATCTTGGGTCAAAGCATACTATTGATGATATTGCGAGGAACCATCAGTTGTTTTCCAAGGATTATGTGGTTTTTAAGAGTTTTACGATAAAATTCTTGAAAGAACAATTTGCAATTGTTTTCTCTGAGTTGGCGGATATTAAGAGGAAACTGGAGGTTCTTATACTTTTTTTGTTTTAAGTATTTTTTGTTATCTTTCTAGATTTTTCTTTTTATTTCTTTTGTGTTTCAAGATAGTTTCTTGGTTGTTTCTTTTCATCACATGATTGTTGTTTTTCATGTAGGTTCGTGCTGGTGTCGACGAAGCCGAGAAGGATGATGAGTTTGAGTCTAACAGTGAAACTAAATCTAATGGAATGTCATTAGATTCAGGTTCTGAAAAAGATTCAAATGAAAAAAAAGATGGAGAAGTGGATGTTGATGGTGGGAATGCAGATGTTCCTGTTGGCAAAGCTGGGACTATTTTGCCTATAGATTTGGGAGACATTGATGTTCCTGCTAAGGATGTTGCTGGTATTGTTTTGGAGAAAAAACAATGATGGTTTTGTTAAGGTTGATACCTCTGCTGGTTAAGTTGGTGTGAGTGATGCTGAGGGAGTTGCAGCTATTGGCCTGATGAGCTTTGGACAAAGTATTGAGAAGGTGGCTGATCAATCAAGCAATGATGGTGGTGACAAGAACCAATTTCTTAGTTCTTAAGAACTTGATAATCTCACTGCTTCTCAAATTGATGGTATTTGGAACAATGCAAGTCAAGCTGTATTGGGGAAGGTGTGCTTAAATTATAGTTTCTGTTATTTTATTGTTTTTAAATTCTTTTTGTTTTTTGTTAATTTATTCCTTGTTTTTTTTTTTTTTTTTTTTTTTTTTGTCCAGGTTGTTTTGAAAAGTCCCCTTGGTGACTCTTCCAATCTATCCCCCGCTTTGAAGAGGGTTTCAAAACCTTCCATTTCTTTGTGAGAAATTCTTTCAACACTCACTTTGAGTCTTCTAGTGATGCTATTGCTGATGGTGCTGAAGCTGTGGACGTGGTGAACACGGAATTGGAAGAAGGTGGTGAGAAAGATGCGAATGTGGATGCTGGTGCAAAACTTCTGAAAGCCTTGGTGAAGGGAAGGTGTCCACTTGATGAGAATATGGGTGAAGGTCCAGGGATAAGAGCTCTTTCGAATCTTGCTGAAGGGTTTATTTCTCAAGGGTATACAACTTTTATTTTCATATTTGTAATTCATAACTATCTGAAACAATTGTGAAAGAATTTTGAAACATATTTGAAACAATTACATAAATATTTTTAAATTTGTCATTCATTTGTTATTTTTGTGTTTTTATTTGATATTCTCTTTCAATCCCAAACCTCACTCTAAGGAAGATGACAAAATTGACCCATCTTTGAAACTTGGTGTTTGTGAAGTGAAGTCTAAGTCATGGTTTCACAGCCTATACTACGTTGACGAGTACTTGACTTCTTCCGTAGTTATTATTATCTTTCATGTTATTTTTGAATCGTTTTTTGTTTTTTATTGTGTTTTCTCTTCATTTTGCAAAGATATTGATGTCCTTTTTTACTATTTGAGGAAGAAGTTCTTATATGGTCATAGTGTTTTTACGTTCACGACCACCTTTGATTTGATATTCGATCGATGCATTCAAAGTATTTACAAGAAGTTTTGTCAAGTGAACAAAAGAAAGAAGACGCATTTTGATCCTCATTCATGACTAGTGTTAATACTACAGTGGTGGACTATATGGGATATGATATAGGGTGTGGACGACCATGCTCTGAGGGTGATCATATCTTATTTCCTATCCATTGCATTGACATGGAACATTAGGTTCTGGGATGGTTGAGCTTGAAGGAGAGAACTATCTATCTCTACAATTTCCAAGAAGTGATGATTCTTTTAGAGTTCTTCATTGAAGTCCGTTAAAGCTTATAGCTCGCTCCTTCCTCGGTTCCTGTCCATGGTAGCCTTATATGGTATTCATCCCAATATTGTTCTTGGCGAGGGTGCTTATTCCGGTGATCCAAATTCTGCTATGTAAATAGTTGTTGTGAAGGATATTCCATTGCAAACCAAAGAGTACGTTTTTGCTATATATTTTCCATTCGTTTGTTCTTTTTTGTTGTTCTGATTTGTTGTGTTATATATCTGACTGTCCATTTTTTTTTATTTCTTTTGTAGTGACTGTGGGGTTTTTGTTGCCTGTTACACGAAATACTTTGTTTCTGGGTGTTCGCCAAAAATATTTTGGATCATACAACTGCAAGTGTACAGTGTAATTTATAGAATAATGGCAAGCAAGGTCGTATTCCTCAAGGATTGATATTCGAAACACTTAAGCTATAATAACATCGTATTCCAATTTTATTGAAGTGACCGAATATTGAATTTAAGTAAAAATCAAAAATTAAAAGGAAAAATAAATAAATTTGCGAACCCCACAAGTATTTTCAACAACCACAAGAGCAACCTTAGGCACATAATCTCAACATGTTTCTTCAATATTAAATGCAAATAAAGTTTTAAAAACCAATTCATGCAATTCTATGGATTCAATTCCTAAGTTAGTCTATTCTCCCTCCCAAGTGATAAATAAACAGTAGATTAATAATAATTGTAGATCTCCCGATACGCTACAATTATTACTAACTCCCAAAAGATTTATGAATTGAATGACTCTTTACAAACAGTTGTAGGTCTCCCGATACGTTACATCCATTTATGTCTGAATTCGATTTCCGTATTTGTTAGAACTCATCTCCCGAATCTCGCACTAACAAATATGACATGGAAATTATTGACCAAATAAAAAGCAATTATAAATAAGCACTCAAATTCATAAAATAGGAAGCATATATTAATTAAAAAAACAAATAATCATATTTAACATGAATCCACAGTTTCGATTATGCCCCTAAGATTCGAAAGATATGCTAAACATTAATTACAAACTCATAGACAAATTCGAATCAACATTATGACATTGTTTAAGCACAGACAAGAGATCTTAGACATAGAAAGAAAACCCCTTCTTGTCAGGCTGGATTCTCTTTCCAGGCCTTCGAAGCTCTTGTGCTCCCGTAGATGTGAAAGCCTTGTGGTGTTCTTCGCGACCTAGCCTTTTTATCTCAAAAGATCTTCGATTCTTGCGTTCCTGTGTTATTTCATGTGTTTTATCTGTATGAAGTGATTTATTTTCGTGCAACCCTTGGATCCCTTTTATAGATGCTTGGAGAGATCACTTGTAGAGTTGTAACGGGAAGAGAACTCCAAAAAATGCGTCGTGATAGAGTCCTACACGGCCGTGTGGTCGGTTGCCAAACCTTCCCCACATGGTTGTGTGATCTCGCACGGGCTAGTGGTGCGGTTTGATACCCTTTCCCACACGCGCATGCAGGATCACATGGTCCGACCGTGTGGCCCTGGTTTCGTCCCCTATTTTGCCCAATTTCACACGGTTGTGTGATTTCACACTCGTACTTCCACACGACCGTGTGACACCACACGGTCCGACCGTGTTAAGTGTTTTTGTCCATTTTCTTCGTCGTTTTGATCTTCTCTTCACATTCGTCAATCTTAGGCGGGCATTCCCACTGATATTTCTTCATTTTAAGCTCCGTTTCCTGTAAAAATTACAAGAATACGTAGTATCATGCCCTTTTAAGGAAACCAAGTAAAAACATACTAAATATGTGTGCAAATGCATCAAATATATATCATTTTAAGCCCCAAAATGCACGTATATTTTCCACACATCAAAATCCCCCAAACTTAAAGCATTGCTCGTCCTCAAGCAAATTTAGAAAAATAATATAAGGGGTAAAAACAAACACCCAAGAATATTATGAACATTAAATAGCATTTGACTCCATACTCAAGGAAACCATGTAATTCATCATCAAGAAGTCATCATTCATAAACTCGGCATAATTAATACTCTTTCAGGTACTTGACATCGCGACTCACAAGTAGATAGTGTATCACTCGACTCTCAAAGTGTATGGATAATGTTTACGCTCAAATTCAATTCAGTGAAAGTAGAACTACCATAGGCTTGCAAATCGTCTAACATCTCGACCACTTTTGTGTAAACAACTTAAGAATCAAAAATGACTTTTATTAGATTGTAATGTAGGCTCTTTGGTAAGGGTAGGGAAATTTGGAATAAGTGACTTGACATGAGCAAATAGAATTTAAGCATACAGATTTGCAATTCACCAACCCAATTTTATATAATACTCATTTCTGTTTCAATTCCACCCTTATTTCCCCTTTTTCATACTTAGGTTTTTTTTTCCCTAGCCTTTAATCTTTTAGAATTCTTCTTTTGCTTTGCTCGATTTTCTCTATGTAAATTTTTTAGAGATTTTCTTTCTTTTTCGAGCTTCATGTATTTTTTTTATTTACCCAGATACTTCTCATCCCTCTTTCTTTTGCCAACTTCCTCTCTTTCTTCATAAATTTTTCGCCACTTCTCCCCCAAACTTGTTCATTTTCTTTAAGCTAAAGAAATTTTAGGGATAAATCATGTTTAAATTTTAAAGATCAATGTGACTCAGAATAAAAGTTTTGGCTCAAAACTGGCTAACTATGGAATCATGAGTTCATAGGTAGGCTTTTTAGACTAAGTAGGCTAAACAATGATGGCCTTAAATCATTTTCAAAAATTGCACACACACATGGCTTCAATGAAGATACCAGACAAGTTCTAGAGTTCTATCAATCATGAATGACACACTCAAGAAAAAAATAAGTCTACATAATATAAAGCAGTTTAAGGCTTAAAAGCTCACATGCTTATTTTTTGCAACATGCTCAAATACCCGATTTTCTTAACTAATGCCAAGCAAATAAATAACATCTTCCCAATATTTTATCACATTATTCCCACAAGTATGTTATCTCTTTCCATAAAATGCTCATAGTAAAATCATACGGGAGCTGGGCATTCAGAAACTTAATTAAAATCATACACAAAAGCAATTAAACGTGCTAAAGCGGTAAACATGCTAATACAATAGAACAAAAATAAACAAAAAAATGATTTTTTTTTTCTGAAAATATTAATGCAAAGTGCTCTATATGCAATCCTAAATGTAATGCAAAATGCAAGAAAGTACTTAATTACGCATTCTTGACAACCCCCCCAAACTTAAAATATGCTTCGTCCCGAACATATGAGGAAATTATCATAAGAAAGAGGAATGCATAGTAAGTACTTGCATGGATAGTTCAAATCAATCGGATGGTCGAAACTTCTTGCGGCGTTTCTTGCCCATAATAGTGTTTAATTCTTTGCCCATTTACGATGAAAGTGCGACCATTCTTTGCTAGCAATTCAATGGCTCCTCTTGGTGATAGCACCTTTTTGATTAGAAATGGGCCAGATCACCTTGATTTAAGCTTACCCGGGAATGGTCTCAATCTCGAGTTGTATAGCAGTACTACTTGCCCGGGTAGGAATTCTCGTCTCAGAATTTTCTTGTCATGCCATATCTTTGTGCGATATTTGTAGATTTGGGCATTTTCGTATGCATCTTGACGAAATTCTTCTAGTTCGCTTATTTGCAATTTTCTCTTTTCGCCTACTGCAGTCATGTTGAAGTTAAGTTTTTTTTACTGCCCAAATGCTATATGTTCTAATTCCACCGGAAGGTGGCATGATTTCCCAAAAACTAAACGATATGGGGACATATACAATTGTTGGGAAATTAATTTTTAGATTTTGATGAATGCCATGTAAAACTTAGAATAGAAAGTTGGCACCCCATTTTTGTTGTAAATTGCATTGTAATAGATAGGCTGGTCGGTGAGTTAAGTCGGCCTATGCCCGAACATGCAAGAAGTCAATTGGAGACTAGAAGGAAGACTCCATTGAGAGGCGGTGAGTGTGGCGAAGAAGAGAACGGGAACTCGATGAAGGTCTTTGCTTGAGATGCGGTGAGTGAAGTGTCGGTCAAGTCAACTCAAGATAGCCAAGTCTCAAGTTTAAGTGATAGATGAGTCATCCATGATTGAAAGTCGACTCAAGTCACCTCGGGGAAGTCAAGGGAATGCGGTCAAGTCGAGATAACTGAAAGAGATCCGTTGCATAGAAGTCAAGAAAATTACTTAAACAAGTAATACTTCCATCTTGTCTTTCTTAAAGTGCTCGATCCCGGGAAGCGTTCAAAAGGAATAAACCAATGGTAAGCTCTGCACTGTGTCGAGAACTACGAAAAGTCAAGACTCATTCATACGAGGAAATGTCAATTCCAAGAAGCGCAACAAGTCAAGACAACGACCACAAGTGTCTTTTGAAAATTAACGTATCTCTTCAACGGGCAAATTTTCAAAAGAACACTATATAAAAGGAGAGGAATCTATTTGAGAAGGTGTGAACTTTGTGACCTGGAGCTTTCAAGCTCTTATTCAAACTATAACCTACTCAAGACATTCAAGTTCAACCCTCAAGCCTACATTACGAAGGAAATCAATCCAACACTCACCCATGAAGGAAAGACGACTTCGATCGTTAAAGAGGAAACATTTGAAAATCAAGGGGTATACATTCCACGAAGGATTGTAGAAAGGTTCAAGGTCAAACTAGTCTCAAGTTTTTGGAGGGCTTCGTGATCAAATCCAAAAAGCTTGAGCAAGTGGGTCAGTAGTAGCAAGCAAAAGCATTTGCCTTTTGAAGAAGGCGAGTTGTACGAGAAGCCATTTGTGTGACCAAGACATCTCGGATCGAGTCCCAAAGGATCAAGTCGGTGTGTGATTAAGACTTGCATCCGGACTCGATAACCACTTTGTATATTGATCAATTCTTAGTGGATTCCTCCGGGAGTTGGCGAAGAGAGGAGTAGAAGAATTACCCCATCCTCGAACCTCTATAAAAATTTATTGTGTCATTTACATTTCAACACTTTAATTTTCGTGCATATTATTTCAATATCTCATTTGATAAATTTGCTATCCAATTGATAATCAACAAAGTGCTAAAACCAAGTATTAAAACAAACTTAAACCAAATTCAAGGGTGTTAAGTCTTCCGCTGAAAACATATCACAGTCAAGTTAAGTTTTAGTCAAAACAATTTGAGTTATTCTATCAATAGCTCAATCGCGTCGTTGAGTGGCTAACTCTGACTTGATTAACTAACTTAGCTGTCCATCAAGGACTAAATTTGTGAAGTATTAACTCTGAACGTTTTAAAAGGACTAAAACGAAAAGTTGGTAAGGTTTATTCAACCCCCCCTTCTAAACCTTACACTCACACCCCTTGGGACCTACAAGTGGTATCAGAGCGGTTGGTTCATTGAGCCTTCCCGTGGTTAGTTCTTGAACTAGATCTCCAATCTTTCAAAGCTTGCTTTAGCACTTGATCTTTCAAAAACTCTTTTACTCAGCAAAGTTATTATCAATGAAGCAAATTTGACACGCATCCCTATGTTCACAATTGAAGAATTTGATGATTGCAAAATTTGTATGCAGGCTCATCTATCAGCATTACACGATGAAATGTGGAAAGTAATAGAAGATGGGCCACTGCAAATCTTAAAAGTGAACACAATTGCAAGGAGGGCTGCTGCAGCTGAAGGAGAAGAGGATGTTGCTCCCAGACCAGCTATGGTTGAAAAACCAAGAGCTGAATGGACAAATGATGACAGGCAAAGATACAACTTGGACAATGTGGCCAAGGACATTCTTTACAAAACTCTGGACAAAGCCATGTTCAACAAAGTCAAATCGTGCAAGACTGCAAAAGAAATCTGGGATAAACTAACCCTGATTTGTGAAGGCTCTGAGAAAATCAAGGAAAATAAACTATCTGTTGCTGTACAAAAATTTGAAAATTTTAAGATGCTTGCAGGAGAAACCTTGGATCAACTGGATGCTCGGTTCACAGAAATTACCAATGAGCTATACATGCACTTGGAAAAGAATATACACGGAAGGAAATGTGTATGAAGATTCTAAGAAGTCTCCCAGCTGAGTGGGAAATGAAAGTCATGGCCCTGAGACACTCCATGGACTTATCAAAAACATCCAACCATGATCTATTCTCAGATCTCAAAGCCTACGAATTTGAGCTGAGAAGAAAAGACCAAGAGGAGACAGCTGTGCCCAAAATAGTTGCTCTAATAGTTAAGGATGATAAAAGAGTGAGGTCAAGGAAGTCATTGACCAAGAGGAGATTGCCCCTGATGGTTAAAAGGTTTAACAAATTCTTCAACAAGAATTACAAAAAGAGGTAAAGGTGAATCCTCCGAGAAGACACTCGGCTCCTCCAAGTCAAGGGAAGATAGGCCACCCAAAAGAACAGAGCATCAAAGGATTGAGTATCAAATAGCCGACAATCCAAGGATGGAAAGAACTGATCAAAAGGTTGAAAATTTATCGAAGCTGCAACCCGAACATAGTAAGAAGTTGAATCAAGTTGGTTTGTGGGCACAAGATCTTTGAGTCACACGAACTTCAAAACAATTAACAAGCTTGCAAGGAGCAATCTTGTGGAAGGACTTCGGACTCGGTATACAGAAAGAAAGAAAGTGTATGTGATGCATGCGGATGGGAAAGCGGATCAAATCATCATTCAAAGAAAAGACATGTCCATCTTCAACAAGAATATTTTTGCTACACATGGATCTATTCGGTCCAGTTGAACCAAAGCATAAGCGGAAAGAAATACACCTTGGTGGTAGTAGATGATTACTCAAGATACACATGGACAATTTTCATGTGTAAGAAGAAAGAAACCATGCATAAACTACCACAATGATGAAGAGAATCAAAATGAGAAGAGTCAAACCATTATCAAAATTAGATCGACGGAGGAACGAGTTTGTCAATGGAATAATAACTCAGTATTGTATTGAAAATGGTATTACTCATGAACTATCTGCAGCAAGGACTCCATGTGAGAATGGAGTTGCGAGAAAAAGAAGAACAGAACTCTCAAAGAATGACAAGAACCATGTTATTTAGGCAGGTGCCTAAAAGATTTTGAAGGCTGAAATAATAAACACAACATGCTATACTCAAAATAGATGCATGATAAGCATTAACAAGTGACAAAAACTCCCTATGAGATTTGGACGGGAGAAAGCCAAATGTTGCATATTTTAGAATATTTGGATGCAAATGCTTCATCCACAACAATGGCAAAGATAATTTAAAGGCTTTTGATGCTAAAGGCGTGATGAAGGTATCTTCTTAGGATACTCGGTGAAAGCAAAGCCTACTGAGTGGTCAACAAGAGGACAATGGTTCTGAGAAGAATCCATTCATGTGGTGTTTGATGAACCCAACATAAATGGAGAAGACATTGAAGAGTCAAGTTGATAATTTGAATCACCAACCATGCGAAGAGTCCCTATGTTGAAGTGGAAAGCCGGAATTATAAACCCGGATGAAGATGAGATAGTGAGTCTCAAAGACAGTGGGAAATATGCGGCTAAGTGATGATGAGAGAGCTGATCAAAAACACAGTGCAAGACGATGAATCCGGCTAACTTACTCCAACTTTGATGTAAGGTGGGTGAGAGACCATCCACGAGAACTAATCATTGGAGATGTAAGAGAACGTGTGCAAACTAGATCCAGAACTCAACAAGAAGCAATGTTCACTTGTTTCATCTCACAAATAGAGCCAAAAGATGTGTCACAAGCTTTGGATGACACACATTGGATTCACGCCATGCAAGAAGAGCTGAATTAGTTTGAAAGGAACAAAGTGTGGGTATTGGTTCAAAGACTACCCATCAAAATGTTATTGGCACTAAATGGGTGTTGAAACAAGATGAATGAGGAATGGTACGTGGTAAGAAACAAAGCAAGATTGGTAGCCAAAGGGTATTGCCAATAAGAAGGAATATATTTTGATGAAACTTTTGCTCTGTGTGGCAAGATTGGAAGCCATAAGGATGTTTCTTGCCTATCTTTGCTCACAAGAACTTCTTTGTATATCAAATGGATGTAAAGAATGCATTCCTTAATGGGTTATTGGAGGAAGAAGTGTATGTTGAACAACCTCGAGGATTTGAGTGAAGACTCTTGGAGATAAAGTATACAAACTCAAGAAAGCTTTATATGGATTGAAACAGCACCAAGAGCATGGTATAATACATTATCACAATTCCGACCGAGAACGGATTTACAAAAGGCAAAGTGGATAGAACACTCTTGAGAATTCAAGATGGGAAGAGTATCTTTGCTTGTTCAAATATATGTGGATGACATCATCTTTGGATCCACAAACAAAGAGTGTGTGATAAATTCTCAAATCTTATGCAAAGCAAATTTGAAATGAGCATGATGGGAGAGTAGACATTCTTCCTAGGACTTCAAGTAAAACAGTGAAGGATGGAACCTTCATAAGTCGGACAAAGTACACGAGAGATTTAATGAAGAAGTTTGGTATGGAAGAGAAATCTTCGTGAAAATACCAATAAATACATCGGTCAAAATGGATATGGATGCGGTGGCAAGCCCGTGGATCAAACAAGATACAAAGCACTTATTGGATCATTGCTCATCATCTCACGGCAAGCAGGCGGACATCACCTTTTCTTTGTAGGTGTATGTGCAAGATTTCAATCTGCTCCAAAAGAAAGCCACACGATCGGCTGAGCCAAAAGAATCTTGAGATATTTGAAAGGAAGCAAGAAGTTGGCTTATGGTATCCTAAGGAAGGTGGATTCAAGCTAATTGGTTACTCGAGACTCGACTATCTTTGGATGTAGAGTTGATGGAAAAGTACCTCGGTACATGTAAATGCTTGTAAATAGATTAATTTCCTGGTTTAGCAAGAAGCAAAATTCAATAGCAACCTCCACGGTACGAGAATACATAGTTGGGCGGCATTTGTTGTGCCCAAGTCTCATGGATGAGACAAAGAATCGAGAGATTATGATGTTGAAGAAAAGGAAATTCCAATTATGTGTGACAACCCAAGTGCAATTGCAATTACCCAAAATCTGTGTTGCACTCAAGAACAAAGCACATTGATGTCGATATCACTTCATAAGAGATCATGTTGAAAAGAAGGACATCACCTTGGAATATATCTCAACCGATAAGTAGTTAGGCGATATATTCACAAAACCATTATGTGAATCAAGATTTGAAGAACTCAAACATGAATTAGGGTTAATTGGTGAGTTGACACTCGGAAGACTCAAAGAAAAGAGATGGAACATGAAAAGATGAAAAAGATTTGAACTCTTGAATCACCTAAGTGAATCAACCATATCGGAGAATGTTTGCATCGAGTTAGGTGACAAATTGAGTGCTTATGTGCAAAGAGAGAAGAGTTAAATCGGCTAAGGAATAAGTTGAGCCATTTTGAGCAAAGTGACAAAAACGCGATCCTTTTTTTATTAAGCGGGAATGTTTTTAAGAATGACGTCAAGATAATTATGACGTGTCTGATCAAAAGTCGCATACCAAGCTTATGATTGGATATAAATCTTTGCCGCATTAAATGCGAGAAATTAAATGTTAATCGGCGTGCAAAATCGAGCCATTGATTTTGATCAAATTTCAAAAACCACCCGCACGCCCTTTCATAACCCATACATATACCATTTCGTCTGATTTTCTCTCACTTTACCAAAACTGTTCATCTCTCTCAAGAGCAAAGAAGACATTTTTACTCTCAAAACCCTACAAATCTCCAAAGCTTATCTTCAAAGTTTCATTCGTTGAATCTTCGAGAAATGGCATCTACTTACGACTTCGTCAAGTTGGGAAAGCAAATCCACACGGGATCTACTGTGGACTTCGAAGGCATGATCAAACAAGGGTCGACGAAACCCTTGTGAAGAAAATAGCAGAGAAGTTGGAAAAATCAGGACTAAAACCCTTTTTGTCGATGGAGTTTCAAATGACCTATGTGGAGGAGGTCGCACAGTTCTATGTGAACGCTGAAGTTGATGATGAGGGCATCAAGTCCTCTGTTCACGGGAAAGATTTCACCCATCCGCCAAGGATCGGCGAGAACACTATTCTATTCTTGCCGGCGGAAGGAGTGTAGAGATTTATGAAGGCGATGTTACCTGGCTTTGCTTGGAAGGAAGTGGCCAAACCTCGACTATCTTTGCGAAGGTTGTCTACACAACAGAGAAGAAGCTGCTGAAGGAAGATTACCACAAGCTGCTGGACATTGTTGCAAAGTGTGTGGACATCAAATTTGGAAGCTTTAATCGGCTATCTAAAACCAAGCTCGATCGTGATGGCTCGCGATCATGGAGGAGAAGAAAAAACCGGGTGAGTTTGTATACAACGGACTCTCCCTGGAATATTGGGAATAAATCCTTCAAGGAGGATGGTTCATTTGGAGGTTCCCGGGGTGCGGAGTGGTGATTGGCGGATGATGGAAGTTAAAGGAGTCCCTCTTCGACATGGAAAGGCGTTCCATGTTAACAAAAAGATGTTCGAACAAATCTCTCCGGAGCACGAGATGAGGGCTTATGCCAAGAGAGCGGACACAAGTAAGGGGAATCGGTGACCCTGAAGAAACAACTGCTCTCCTCCTCTCAAGAAGAAGGCTGCCCCGCAGCGAAGAAAAAGAAAATCGCACTGCCCGCAGTGAAGTCACCGCCCCTTGTAGTGTCTCCGCCTCGTAGCCGCAATGGAGAAAGAACCATTAATCCCTTCTCGGTGATTAAAAAAAGAGGATTTGTCACAACAAGGAAGGCAACTACCTCTAAGACAAGCTGCGAAGGCATTTATCTTCGACAAATCGAGAGGAAGTGGAACCGGATATTCCTCGGTGAAAACCAAAAAAGAAGAAGACTTTTCAAGTGATCGAGATTGAGAAAACGATTGAGTCCGCCACTCAATTTGGAACAAATCGCGGAGACAATGGAGAAGTAGAGTCTCCTGAAATTATTGATGAAGCTTGACCAAGTCTGCTGAAGCCAATCGCGAGAGGCAAATTGAAGACACAACAGTAGTTGGTCGAGCAATTTGGACAAGCCGAAAAAAGCAAACTCTCTGTTGACAGGTTGTATCCCCTCCGCAACGGACTGCCGAGGTGTGAAGCACCAAAGTTTGCTACCTTCAATCCCCGAGAACGAGGGACAGCGGGGAGAAGATGATAAAGATGATGATGATGTGATGATCCTATCCCCACCATATCCGGACATCCAAAATCGTCTGCGAGAATGGGGAAGTGGAAGGCTGAGTCGATCAAGGAGTTCAAAGACCGGAATTTATTGAAGAAGAAGACGAATGTTGAACTTTCTCTGATGACCATCGTGGTCAAGCCTTTGGATGAAGAAAAGCGCATGATATCTTGCAGATCTTCAAAGACAAGAGAGAAGCAGGATCGGCGCAGAGGAAGTCGAAGCTCGTGAAAAGGCCGATTTGTCCCTTTTTGGAACCACATTTGATCATACACATCCTCATCTTGACATTCTCTCTCGGGAGTGATGAGGATCTTGACCTCTGGCCGCTACGAGAAGAATTGGAGATGTAGGCTGCGGGAATCACAGGGTCCTACATGAGCAACGGTTATTGGAAGGATCGGGAAGTCTTCCACATCTGTACTGGAGATTGATCCGATGGGAGTGGAAAAGCATATTGCCCATTGTTGTTCTTGCCTGCCACCACTTCCCCGCTCACTCGAAGAAGGTGTTAAGGGAAATGGCGATGAAACCGTGATTGTGGGGACCCCAGGTCGAGCCAACCCCTAATGAAGGTGTCTTACCACCGCCCCAACTACTGAATACTCAAAGGAACAACGGGAGTCCGGAGACGAGTGACCCCATTCAATTCACTCGGTGGTGTGCCGGAGAGGGAAACTCCCTCCACCGCAAAGCAAGGTCGAAGGATCTGCGGTGACTCCACAACGAATCTTGGAGGCGAAGTGGAGAAGGAACAACAAATGGATACACAACAAGTTGTCGCGATGAGGCTCGAGGCAGTTAAGACTCTCTAGTGAAGTGCCAAGCGCTCTTCCGGCAAATAAAATGAAGCGTGCGATCGAGGTACAGGAAGGAAAGGCGCCGGGAGTTAACACTGGGGCAATGAAAGTGCAATCCACGGAGTTGAGACTCCAATGGATGCCACCTCGAGAAGATCCCAAGACGGCTAACACCGTCGAAGGGGATCGTCAGCCTCATTGCGATTGAGGCTGCAGGAGGTAATGAAGCCAACGGGAGGTTGAGACTTCCGGGGGTAAAGAGGAAGCACAGAACATCCCTCCTACTATCATTGATCCATCGAAACGGAGATAAGTACTCTTCACGATTCCCAAGACAATCGATGTAACCTTTCTCGGGATCGAAGGTAAAGACGAGGCCGAGTCATCCCCTATTGCCGATCCAAAAGACTCACCGGTGAAGATGTTCTCCCAAGCACGAGTAAGAGGCACTTAAGGCTACTCGCCAAACCTTTAATTTTGATGATGAGCCACACATGCAAATCTCATCATCGTCCGATGACGCTTCTTGATATGGCCGAGGACCGTCAACCCACATGGAAAAACCGGTGAGACCAAGCGAAGCTATTGAGATAGTTGAGGCTCGGCCATCTTGGTCAAAACCCCAACAGGACCATAAATTGAAACACGATCAACTACGCAGCTACCCAGCTGCAGCGGAGAATCGCAACCAGGGCACATCACGGGCACAAATTACCATTAAACATATTCCCATTGTCGTGATGATCCGTTCGAAAAATCGTTCCCTTTCTCTCTAGAGCTGCTCGACCTTCTTCTTAAAGAATCGGCCGAGATCAAGAACGTTTCCATAAACCCGATCCCGTTATTCCAACGGACACCATTGTCCCAACAGACTTTGACTTTGTTTTGCTTGGCCGCCGGTGTGAGGCAGTGGTGGTGAGGTTCGAGAAGTTTTCAAGGCCATATTTGCGAGAGATAGAAAAGATGGAGAGGCACCATGCCTTTGGACATGAGGTGGATAACCGAGACGCAAATCTTCTTTGCCCGATCTGCGAGGAATAATTGTCGAGGATTCGGAATGGTGGCAACAACCAGACAATGCGTGTAGAACAAGTTCGATACTTGAGAACATTGTTCAATAAATTGCTAGTCTAAGCGGGTTGAGAATCTTGATATGAAGACAAGAATGCAAGAAAACATTGATCGAATGCATGAATATCACAACACGAGAGATGCATTGCTTTGTGTGAATTTCATAAGAAAGAGCTTCTACGCGTATAGGAGAACATGGAGAAGAAATTCAGTCTCTTATGGCTAAAATGAAGGCTGGTGACATTTGAATCCAACGCTACTCACTACGAATTCCGTGCAGCATACTCCGCAGCAGATTCGAAGCATAACTCAGCTATCAGCCGCTTAGACTTCATGATTGCCAGCTTGTTTCCAAGGGTTCCTCTCTCTTTTGATGATGCCAAAAAGGGGGAAGAGGAATACCTAAAGGCGATGAAAGGTTCTGGAGCTGAGAAGAAGGACGCAACTGTGAAGGAGAAGACAGCTAAAGAACTAAGAAGAGAGAAGAAGGGAAAATCTGTTGAGGGGGAAGGTTCGAAAGATATGACCCTGATGATTGCTAAAACCCCCCAACAAGGTCTTGTCACAGCTGATATCATCAGCAAACTCCCAGTGACTCTGCCACTCCAACACTCCGCAATACCCATGGCTGAAAAACGAAAAATAGTAGAAGCAGGGATGAAGGAGGTGGAAGGAAAGATGGATGCCCGAGTTATGGATATACTGAAACAACATGGAGGCATTCCAACAGACAGAGACACCTATGTCATTTCAGACATCGGAACCGAGCCAAGATCTGTTGATGAATTCAAGACGCTCGCATCCGAGGGTTGCTTCGCAAATATGTCCATGGCTCAAGCCTGGGATTTGTATTGGGAAAAAGGCCACAAGCTATGTGAAGAAGCTGACAGGCAGCAGACTACTGGCAGTCACTCTGCTGGTCACTCAGCTGGGAGAAAGAAGGCCCCAGTACAATACACGCCCAGAGACAGAGGAAGAAGCAGTGGAGGAGGAAGAGGTTTCAGACCTAGACCTCTGCCCAAAAACTTTGAATATATAGATCCAGGCAAGAAAGGAGGGATCTATTGGGCTGGATTCGACGAATTACCCAACCTACAAGTGGCCAAGAATAATGCTGAGTATGTAAAGAGAATTGAAGAAGAAAATAGAAGACCAACTCAACTGTGGGAAGAGAGACAAGAAAGAAAAAGAAGAGATGAAGCTGCCAGAAAAGCATATGAGAAAAAGAAAGCAACTGAAGAAGAGAAGAAGAGAAATAGATCAGAAGAACACAGAGCTGATGAGGAAAGAAGGAGGCAGCGAAGGAGATGAAGTGTTGTTGTCCATCCCTTCATGTATCTTACTATGTAAATACATCCTTATGTAAGTCCTCTGTACATCGAATAAAATTGTATAATTTCTATACTTGCGTAGATATAGAATAGCATGGTTACATTAAACTCTATTTAAGCTCACGATACACCCCGTAAAATGTGGCTATGTAAAGAACAAGAATGTTATGATCAATAAAGCGATTGATTCTACGTATACATTCGTGATTCTACATTGTCATGCGTATCTTTCTTTGTTTAATTATTGTATGAACATTTTAAGTTTTGGCATCATCAAAAAGGGGGAAATTGTTGGGAAATTAATTTTTAGATTTTGATGAATGCCATGTAAAACTTAGAATAGAAAGTTGACACCCCATTTTTGTTGTAAATTGCATTGTAATAGATAGGTGGTCGAGCTAAGTTAAGTCGCTATGCTGAACATGCAAGAAGTCAACCGGAGACTAGAAGGAAGACTCGAGAGAGCAGCGGTGAGTGTGGCGAAGAAGAGAAGATAGGAACTCGATGAAGGTGCGGTGAGATGCATCTGAGTGAAGTGTCGGTCAAGTCAACTCAAGATAGCCAAGACTCGAGTTGAAGTGACGGATGAGTCATCCAATGATTGAAAGTGACTCAAGTCACCTAGGGAAGTTAAGGAAATGCGGTCAAGTCGAGCTAATCGAAAGAGATCCGTTACGTAAGTCAAGAAAATTACTTAAACAAGTAATACTTCCATCTTGTCTTTCTTAAAGTGCTCGATCCCAGGAAGCGTGCAAAAGGAATAAACCAATGGGAAGCTCGCACTGTGTCGAAACGAAAAGTCAAGACTCATTCATACGAGGAAATGTCAATTCCAAGAACTTCAATAAGACAAGCAAGCGACCACAAGTGTCTTTTGAAAATTAACCTATCTCTTCAACGGGCAAATTTTCAAAGAACACTATAAAAGGTCGAGGAATCTATTTGAGAAGGTGTGAACTTTGTGACCTGGAGCTTTCAAGCTCTTATTCAAACTATAACCTACTCAAGACATTCAAGTGCAACCCTCAAGCCTACATTACGAAGGAAATCAATCCAACACTCACCTGTGAAGGAAAGCGACTTCAATCGGTTGAAGAGGAAACATTTGAAAAATCAACGGGTCTACATTCCACGAAGGATTGTAGAAAGGTTCAAGGTCGAACCAGTCTCAAGTTTTTGAAGGGCTTCGTGATCAAATCCAAGAAGCTTGAGCAAGTGGGTTGTAGTAGCAAGGCAGTGCCTGTGAAGAAGGCCTGAGTTGTACGAGAAGCGGTATTGTGTGACCAAGGTATCTCGGATCGAGTCCCAAAGGATCAAGTCATTTGTGTGATCAAGACTTGCATACGGGTGATAACCACTTGGTATATTGATCAATACATAGTGGATTCCTCCAGGAGTTGGAGAAGAGAGGAGTAGAAGAATTACCCCATCTTGAACCTCTATAAAAATTTATTGTGTCATTTACATTTCAAAGACTTTAATTTTCGCATATTATTTCAATATCTGGCGATAAATTTGCTATCCAATTGATAATCAACAAAGTGCTAAAACCAAGTATTAAAACAAACTTAAACCAAATTAAAGGGTGTTAAGTCTTCCATTGAAAACATATCACGGTCAAGTTAAGTTTTAGTCAAAAGCTTGGTGAGTTATTCTATCAACGGCTCGGTCAGTCCGTTGAGTGGCTAACTCTATTTGATTAACTAACTTAGTGTCCATCAAGGACTCGGTGTGAAGTATTAACTCGAACGTTTTAAAAGGACTAAAACGAAAAGTTGGTAAGGTTTATTCAACCCCCTTCTAAACCTTACACTCACACCCCTTGGGACCTACAACAGAGGTGTTTTGTATGTCGTACGATAAGCCCATAAATCATCATCGAGCTTTAGAGCCCAATCTTTCCGATTTATGCTAACTGTTTTTTCTAAGATCTGCTTAATTTCCCTATTGGATACCTCGGCTGGTCCATTTGACTGTGGGTGGTAAGCAGCGGCCACTCGATGTTTCACTCCGTATTTCTCCATCATATTATTGAAAATTTATTGCAGAAGTGTGACCATCCATCACTGATTAGGGCCCGCAGAGTGCCAAACCTAGTGAAAATATTCTTTTGTAAAAATTTTAACACTATTTTGGCTTCAATTGTTTTAGTAGGGATAATTTGTACCCATTTGGATACATAATCCCTTTGCAAAAGAAGAATGTATAAGTATCCATTTGATCTTTGGAAATGGTCCCATGAAGTCTATACCCCAAACGTCGAATAATTCCACTTCCATTATTAGAGTCAATGGCATCTCGTGTCGCCTTGAAATATTTCCCATACGTTGACACCTATCGCACTGCAAAACAAACTTATAGCAATCTTTGAAAATAGAAGGCCAAAAGAAACCGGATTGTAATAACTTAGCCGCAGTGTGTGTTGGCCTGAAGTGGCCTCCACATGGTGATGAATGGCATTGCTCTAGAATGCTTGCCCATTCCTCTTGAGGTACACATCTCCTAATAACTGAATCTGCACATCTTTTAAATAATAGAGGTTCGTCCTACATAAAATATCTCACATCATGATGAAATTTATTTTTAGCATGATATGTGATTCACAGTGGTAAAACCCCACTTACTAAATAATTTACAATATCGTACCGAGGGATGGTCGTTTTTGGCCATCAGATTAATTAAATGCCTGGAAATGTTTCTTTTATGTTGTGCCCCTTCGTGTTTTCTTTAGTTGTTTGCTCAAGTCGTGAGATATGACCGCTACCACGTTGTCACACACTTTTCGATCCCGAATTTTGATATCAAACTCTTGTAACAAGAGTATCCATCGAATGAGCCTAGGCTTGACATATTTCTTTGACAATAAGTTCTTGATGCGGCGTGGTCCGTATGGACTATTGTCTTTGTCCCGATTAAGTATGCGAGAACTTGTCAAATGCAAACACCACTACTAGTAATTCTTTTTGGTTATGGTGTAATTTTGTTGTGCCGATCTAATGTTCGACTTGCATAGTAAATAACAGGAAACAACGTTTTGCGTTTTTGTCCCAATGCGCCCCCATTGCATATCGCTAAAACTGCGTCACACATTATCTCGAAAGGTTGACTCAACTGGTGTGATCAAAATTGGTGCGATCGCGAGCCTTCTTGATGTTTCAAATGCTCGCAGACAATCGAGGTGAAAGCAAAAGGTACATCTTTTTCAAGTAAGTGGGAAAGGGATTTAGTTATTTTTGAAAAATCTCGAATAAAGCATCTATAAAATCCCGCATGTCCCAAAAAGCTCCTAACCTCTTTCTCGTTCTTTGGAGATGGAAGTTTCTCAATCGCCACCACCTTTGCTCGGTCAACTTCTAAACCTGCGGAAGAAACACGATGACCGAGTACAATGTCATCTCTTACCATAAAATAATATTTTTCCCAATTTAATACTAAGTTCGTCTCCTCGCATCTCTGCAAAACAAGGGTTAGATTATGCAAGCAATGATCAAACGAACTACCAAAAACTGAGAAGTCATCCATGAAGACTTCCATTATGTTTTCAGTCATTCCAGGGAATAACGCCATCATACATCTTTGAAATGTTGCAGGTGCATTACATAGCCCAAATGGTAATCTACAAAATTCAAATACACCATAAGGGCATGTAAATGCTGTGTTTTCTTGGTCCTCTGAAGCAGTCACAACCTAATTATACCCGAGTACCCATCCATGAAATAATAGTATTCATAACCTGCAAGGCGATCTACCATTTGATCCATAAATGGGAGGGGAAAGTGATCTTTGCGAGTTGCTGCATTTAGCTTTCGATAATCAATGCAGATACGCCAATCTGTAATAACTCGAGTAGCTAAGATTTCATTATTTTCACTTTTTACTATCATCATTCCACCATTTTTTGGTACAATTTGTACTGGACTTACCCAATTGCTGTCAGATATAGCAAAACTTATTCCATTATCTAACCATTTAAGTACTTCTTTCTTAACGACCTCTTGCATAATAGGGTTAAGTCTGCGGAGGTGTTGCATAGAAGGTTTATAATCATCTTCCATTCTTATCTTATGCATGCAAATTGAAGGGCTTATACCTTTTAAATCAGAAATAGACCATCCAATAGCAATTTTATGTTCCCTTAATACATGTAGTAATTCTTCTAATTGATTTTCAGTAAGGGAAGAAGAAACTATTACCGGATAAGTTTCATTGTCGCCTAAGAATGCATATTTAAGATGATCCGGAAGAGGTTTAAGTTCTGGAGGAGCTGGGAGCTCGTCTTTGGAATTTTCAGCTGAAACGACATATCGCACGGTCGGGTTATGTAACACCACACGGCTGTGTGGGATTGGGACATTGGAGACTGATCGCACGGGCTAGCCATGTGAGATCACACGGGCATGTGAGAAGTCGTTTTGTGGTCGCACGACCCAGTCGTGTTGTGTCACATTGCCGTGTGACTGGAGGTCTTCGAGTACGGCGTATCGCATGGCCTAACCATGCTATACCACATGGTCGTGTGCGTCTGGAGGCGTGCATCGCACGGCCTGGCCGTGTTGCTCCACACAGGCGTGTGGGTTGTTTAGAATGCCATTTTCTGGAATTTTCTCTTCCGCTGAATCTAAGGCAAATACAAAATCAATAACCTCATTGTTAGTAATATCAAAACACATACCTTGGGATTTTACTGAGTGACTTAAGCACCATTCCAATGCGTCTTTCATCATAACCTGTTCAAACTCAGCTTCCATGCATGAGGTTAGCACATCAATCATGTTGCAATGTTTGACGTTTTCATGAAATTGCATAGCTTTGTAAATCAAAAATAATACGTGTTCATCATTTACTCGCAATATTAATTCACCTTTTTGCACATCTATTAGTGCTCTACCTGTGGCCAAGAATGGTCTTCCCAGAATTAATGGAACCTCTCGGTCTTCTTCCATCTCCAACACAATGAAGTCTGCTGGAAAGATTACTTTGTTTACCTTCACTAACACGTCTTCAATCACCCCTTTCGGATATGTTACCGAGCGATCTGCTAATTGTAGTGTAATTGTCGTAGGCTTCACTTTGCCTAATCCCAATTTTCGAAATATTGATAACGACATCAAGTTAATGCTTGCACCTAAGTCGCATAGTGCTTTATTAAAGGTTGTTCCCCCTATTACGCATGGAATCGTGAAACTCCGGGGATCCTTGCGCTTTTGAGGTAACTTCCTTTGAATAATTGCAATACACTCCTCTGTCAGTTTCACCGTTTCATATTCCGAGATTTTTCTTTTGTTTGCCATGATATCTTTAAGAAATTTCGCATAGTTTGGCATTTGTTCTAGTGCATCCGCAAAAGGTATATTGATTTGAATTTTCTTAAAAATTTCTAAATTTTTTAGAAATTGATCATCTAATTTCTTTTTCTGAAACCTTTGCGGAAAGGGATAAGTACCTCAGTTATTGCAATAGTTGAAGCAGATTTTACCTTTTCTTTGTCCACAGGAGGTGGCGCCACCTCCTCTCGCCGTGTCCTTTTCTTGATTGCTTCTATTTCTTGATCAATTGGCATCTTTGGACCTTCATAACTTGTTCCACTCCTTAGACGAATGGATTAGCCTTTGTTCTCCGGATATGTCCTTGTATCTTGGAATTTGCCTTTTGGTGTTGGCTATGTATTGATGTAGCAATCTGCCCCACCTGCTTTTCCAAAGATTTCAATCTATCATTCATGTTAGTATTTAATTAATTTACCTGATCCTCGATTCTGTCTATCTTGGCTTCATCCTGGTTTAGTCGAGCTCGGGTTTCTCCAATGAATGAAGCTAGCATCTCTTCTAGAGATGGTTTCTGTTCCTTTGGCAGCCCCGGATTATAGTAAGGTTGTGTCTGATTATTTCTGTAGTTGTTATAGCCTTGCTATCCTACAAAATTTGCTTCCTCCACAACCACTGCTACCTCTCCTGAAGTTGCTTGCTACATCTCATCTAGTTTCATACTTAGCTTGGATATTTGTTTTGTGAGTATGACGATCTTATCCTCATCCTGAATTTCCGTGATACGTTTATCCTCAGATCTCTCGAATGGCCATTGGTAATCGTTATTCGCCATCTCCTCTAACAAGTCTAGTGCCTCCTCGGGATATTTCTCTAGTAGTGCTCTCCCAGGATGCGCAAAAGATCTATAATTGTTCTTGTGTTGCCACTCAAACCATTATAGAAATCTTTTGGACCTATTGGTTCTCGGATATCCATGTTGATGGCACTTTCTTAGCAATTCCCTGAATCTATCCCATGCTTCATATAGTGGCTCAGCATCTAATTGCCTAAACTGGGCTATCTCAGATTTTAGTTGCAGCGTTTTTCTAGGGGAAAAGTATTTGGCCAGAAACCATTGACTTAGTTCTGCCCAATTTGCGGCTGGTGGTGTTAGAGAGCATAACCATCCCTTAGCCTTATCGCGTAGAGAGAATGCGAAAAGGTGACATCGAATGATATCCTCAGAACACAATTCATTTTAATGGTATCGCAAATTTCTAAAAAGTACGCCAGAACCGATCAAAATAAAAAAAATATAAAATAATTTCAAACTATTTTCGAAAATTTTGAAAAAAATAAAAAATATGCTTCAATTACGATTGAACTACTTATTACTATATCTAAGTATAATCTAATCAATCCCCGGCAACGACGCCAAAAACTTGTTCGCCAAAAATATTTTGGATCATACAACTACAAGTGTATAGTGTAGTTTATAGAGTAATGGCAAGCAAGCTCGTATTCCTCAAGGATTGATATTCGCAACACTTAGGCTATAATAACATCATATTCCAATTTTATTGAAGCGACCGAATATTGAGTTTAAGTAAAAATCAAAAATTAAAAGGAACAATAAATAAATTTCCGAACCCCACAAGTATTTTCAACAACCACATGAGCAACCTTAGGCACATAATCTCAACATGTTTCTTCAATATTAAATGCAAATAAAGTTTTACAAACCAATTCATGCAATTCTATGGGTTCAATTCCTAAGTTAGTCTATTCCCCCTCCTGGGTGATAAATAAATAGTACATTAATAACAATTGTAGATCTCCCGATATGGTACAATTATTACTAACTCCCAAAAGATTTATGAATTGAATGACTCCCCACAAAGAGTTGTAGGTCTCCCGAAACGTTACATCCATTTATGTCTGAATTCGATTTACGTCTTTGTTAGAACCCATCCCCCGAATCTCGCACCAACAAACATGACATGCAAATTATTGGCCAAATAAAAAGCAATTATAAATAAGCACTCAAATTCATAAAATAGGAAGCATAAATTAATTAAGAAAACAAATAATCATATTTAAAATGAATCCATAGTTTCGATTATGCCCCTAAGATCCGAAAGATATGCTAAACATAAATTACAAACTCATAGACAAATTCGAATCAACATTATGACATTATTTAAGCACAGACAAGAGATCTTAGACATTGTAAGAAAACCCCTTCTTGTCAGGATGAATTCTCCTTCCAAGCCTTCGAAGATCTTGTGCTCCCGTAGATGCGAAAGCCTTGTGCTGTTCTTCACGACCTAGCCTTTTTCTCTCAGAAGATCTTCGATTCTTGCATTTCTGTGTTATTTGATGTGTTTTCTCTGTATGAAGTGATATATGTTCGTGCAAGCCTTGGGTTCCTTTTATAGATGCTTGGAGAAATCACTTGTAGAGTTGGAATGGGAAGAGAACTCCAAAAAACGCATCATGACAGAGTCCCACATGGCCGTGTGGTCTGTTGCCAAACCTTCCCCACACGGTTGTGTGATCTCACATAGGCTGGTGGTGTGGTTTGATACCCTTTCCTACACGCCCGTGTGGGATCACACGGTCCGACCGTGTGGCCCTGGTTCCATCCCCTTTTTTGCCCAACTTCACATGGTTGTGTGATTTCACACCGGTACTTCCACACGACCGTGTGACACCACATGGTCTGGCCGTGTGAAGTGTTTTTGTCCATTTTCTTTGTCGTTTTGATCTTCTATTCGCATTCATCAATCTTAGCCGGGCATTCCCACTGATATTTCTTTATTTTAAGCTCCGTTTCCTGTAAAAATTATAAGAATATGCGTGCAAATGCATCAAATATATATAATTTTAAGCCTCAAAATACACATATATTTTACACACATCACTGGGAAGGATATGGACGCTGACGCATTTGATGTAGACAATTAACGAGCAAGGTTTAGTCATCTGCTTTACAATCACGCTAAGCTGAAGCAGCAAAATGGTGATGATGACGACAATGACATTGAGATTCTGTCTCTACTTCCTAAGGATTCTAGGGAATTATTGTTACGTAAATCTTGATGATTGTGTATCAGTTGAACAATATGTCTAAGTTTGGTACTTTTAGTAGTATGGAACTATTTGGTATTTGAATAGCTTTCCTTCTAGGGTCTGGATTGTTATTGGCTATTTTGATTCACTATTATATTTGTGGGATGTAGGTTTTGGAACAATTTGGAAATGAGTTATGAGATTCTGTTTAGTTAATGTCTTGTTGTTGCTTGCTTTGGTATTCAAAATATTGTGCATTTTATTTTATGTTTCTTATTGTTTCTATTGCTAATGGTTTCTTTGTGTAATAGAAACATATCTGAAACACATTCGAAACAAACATTTGTTTTGTTATCTTACAGTAAAAAAATATATTGGAAACAACATAGAAACAATTTGTTTTTGATTTTCTATATGTTGAAACTGTATCAATTACATGTATATTCGTAATAGTAATATTCTAATATGAATCCTATTTTGTTTTTGGTTGTTTCCTACATGTTTTTCTATTATAACCAAGATTCCCACATCTTCCACATTTGGTTTTGGCCTTTTTCTCCAAAGCTGCCATGTGTCTTCTTTTCTTTGGCCTTCCAGATTTTACCTTGCCTTCCAGCGGTAGAGTCTTCAGTGTTTTGATTTCATCTGGTAGGATCCAGGTAAATTCATGTGGGATTGGATACACTGTTTCCAAATAAGTCGCTTCCATTGTTTCCTTCATGTAGTATGCCGAGCAGTATTGGTACGGATCTTCACTCAAATCTTTTAGTACCGCTATAGCATATGGGCAAGAAATTTCATCAATTTGAAACTTGCTGCATGTGCAAGTCTTTTTTTCAAGGTCCACAACAAATGTTTTCTCAGCTTCTGTGACTTTGAAGATAAAATCATTTGATCTCTTCACCTGAAACATAAGTGAAACATATAAGAAACATTTATGAAACAATGGACCATGTGCTGAAAGTTTGTAGTAAATTTCTCTTAAATTTAGGGAAATGGTGTAGTTTTTCCCCATATACTCTTCACCTTTTTTTGTCATCCTTGTAAATGTTGATCTTGCTTCATTTCGATGTCTGCATGCCCAAACTTGAACTAAAGATCTCACATATTCGAGCTAAGATGTTACTGGTAGGTCTCTCCCACTACAGTTGCTGCATTTAGTGATTCTGCGATGTTTGAAGTCACGACAAAGTATCTTTTGGTCTGACAGTGGAGTCGTGTCCATTTCTCGTAGCCGATGATGGACAAATAATGTCTAATTTTGATGATTACGCTGTCTGTGCAGACATTTGTTTTTCGAATTCTTCATTCGTGTATGCTTTTGCTGCTGCTATGAATGGATCTCGTATTTCATTGTTTTTCTTTTTGAAGTTTGCCTTCAAATTGTTTAGGAGATGATACGTGCACCGTCCATGAGATACCTCATGATATACCTAATCATTGAAATAATATATTTCTAAGAAATTTGTAATGGAGAATGTTTTTGAAACTATATGTGAAACATGAAAGAAACATATATGAAACAATAGTGAAACATCATCTAAGGAAATATTTACATTCTGTACCTCATTTATTGTTGTTTTGATACTCACTTGTCTGTCTGAGACTATGCACATCGCTTCCCTGAGACCAAAGGTTTGTCGGATCTTTGTGAAAAACCATACCCAACTTCTATCATTTTCAGAATCCACTATTGTAAAAGCCAATGGGAAAATGCTCTCATTCCCATCCTGTGTGCAGGACAAATAACAAAGTCCCCCCATAACTTGCTGATAAGTGCATTTTTGTTCACATTTTTTAAACCTTTTTAGATAATTTCTTTAACTTTTTAGTTCATTAATCAATAAAGTCAAGAAAAATCACATTGGCTTGTTTTGAATGATGAAGGTAAAGACTTGAAGCAAATTCATATGATTTCGTATGAAAATACGAACAAAAACAAAGTCTAAAAGAAGGCAAGAAGACTCGATCTCGTGCGTAACACACCCTAGTGTGTTGGGAAACATGGCCATGCTTCAAAAGGAAGAAAAACAAGAAAAGCAGAAAAACACACCCGGTGTGCTTACAAAGCACGACCAGTGTTTCACGCTGAGAACATCAAAACACACCCAAATCGTGTTTAAAAGCACACCGCTAGAAAATCCCCTTTTTGCGAAGAAAACACGGCCAGGCCGTGTTTATAAACACGGCCGTGCTTTTAAAGCACGACCGTGTTTTTTCTCCAGCTCAACAATTTTTCTTCTTTTGGCGGAAATAATGGAGACTTTTGCTTTTTGACAACCTTTGAGCAACTTTCACACCTCATCTTGCTGCACCAAAACTCAATTATCTCCTCAATTGTCATGTGGACACAATGATTCAACCAACTCAACCAATGGAAGTGAAGTATTGTCATGTGTATACAATGATTCAACCAACTCAACCATGAATGTGCACACAATGATTCAACTAACAAGCATGGAAGTGGAGCATTTGTTAATATGGTATTTCACAAAGATGGTGCCTATAAAAGCCAAGAGTTTGAGTTGGGAAATTCATTCATGTAATATTCATTCATATAGAGATTCATTGTGTATTCATCATAGATACTTAGAAAATATTCATTGTGTCCAACATTTTGAGTGGAACCGGGATCAAGAAGTCTTGGAGGAGTAAGCTTGTAGCAACATTGGAGAAGAAGGCTTGGATCAACATCATCTATCAAGGAAGAAGTCATTGAGATTTTGAGAAAGATAAGTACACCATGTCTACAACACTTAAATCTTTTTGTGTAATTTATTCTTTTGACAAAATCATGAGTAGCTAAACTACTAGTGTTTGAATGTAATGAACTCTAGAATGGATTTATGATTAAGGTTTGTATGTTTTTAATAAAATTCTCATGTCTTGTGTGATTCACTTATATCATGTTTAATTCATTCAAGTTACTATTTAGGTATATTAATTTGATATCTATTCCTCATCGGATAATCGAGAGATTTATGGTGGGAAAGAACCTATATAAGTGAAAAGAGTTGCATGCAATCCTAGATATAGGACGACATAAATCTTCCGAATTAGGTCAAACCTAATATGGGAATTCATAAATCATTATAATGCAATTTTGGGGTTTTAACTAGAAAGAGATTTGATTAATCAACTTGAGATTAGGAGTTTTTCGCCTTGAGAAAGGGTTTAACTTAAATCGGGAATTTCTACGGTCCACATAACATGAGAGTTTATTAAAAGAGGTTGGTTTTTGCTTAAGGGCTTATGGTTGTATTTTTATCTTGATTGAATCAAAAACATTCTAGAGGGATTTACATTCAACACATTTCTATCTCTTGATTTCTCATTCTACAATCTATTTTTATTTGATTTCTTTTTGTAAGTTGCAATTAACTTAAATTCTCTATTTTTCATTTTCCATTTTAACAAACAAAACTCTGAAAATTACTAGATTAGATAACAAAAAGACGGTAATTATTAGTACTTACAATCTTCATGGGAATGACACTCGGTACTCAATAATCTATACTACAAAACGATAGGTGCACTTGCCTAAGGTTTTCTAGAGTAGCTTTTGAGCCATCAAGTTTTTTGGCGATTCTTCGGGATCGTAATATTAAGAACACCTTATTTTTGTTAATTTAATCATTTTTTTATATTTTCATCAATTGTCTTTCTAGGTATCTATCTTTGTAAGTCTTGGATTATACTTATCATCCTTGTTTACCGTGAGTGCATGCCTACTCGTCGCCGAATTTGGAAGCGAGACGCGGTAGCAACACAGAGGAAAGTATTGTACAGACCACGAGGAGGATACTAACGAAAGCAAGGATCCCGATATGGCGGATGAACAACAAAGAACCGTATGCGACTACGCCAAGCCATCTATGGATGGTACGTCGTCTAGTATCGTAAGGCCATTGTTGCGACCAATAATTTGAAATCAAACCGAATGTCATTCAAATGGTGCAACAATTTGTTCAATTTTGACGGCCTTGGGGACGAAGATCCAAATAATCATATCGCGAATTTCCTTGAAATTTGCGATACTTTCAAAATAAATGGAGTCTCGACGATGCCATCCGTTACGCTTGTTCCCATTTACTCTTGGGGATGGGCTAAACATTGGCTAAACACTTTACCGAAGGGAACAATCACAACATGGAGCATTATGGCGGAAAAATTCCTTCTAAAGTATTTCCACCCGCTAAAACCGCACGATTGAGGAATGAGATCTCTTCATTCACTCAAGAGGACGATGAAACCTTGTACGACACTTGGGAGAGATTCAAAGAATTGCTGCGAAAATGCCCACATCATGGTCTTCCCATTTGGATGCAAGTCCAAACATTTTACAATGGGTTGCTCTCATCGACAAGGCAGATGATTGATGCGGCGGCGGGGGGGACATTGAACAATAAAACACCCGAATCCGCCCAAGATCTCATAGAAGGAATGGCCATAAATGGCTATCAATGGCAATCCGTACGAGGAAAAACCAACAGGTCAGTGGGAGTATATAATGCGGACGCGGTGGTTACACTAGCCTTTCAGGTCGAAGCTCTGACTCAGAAAATCGACGGGTTGGCAGCTCCAAAACCACCACCACAACAAGCCTTCTCATGCGAGACTTGTGGAGGATCGCACAACCACCAAGATTGCCCTCACGCGATACCGCCGCATGAACAAGTGGATTATCTAGGTAATCAATCTCGACCCTTTCAAAATAATCCTTTCAGCAACACTTATAATCCAGGTTGGCGTCAACACCCGAACTTTAGTTGGGGAAATCAAGGTCAACAGAAGCCTAATCCAAATGCACTCCCCAATTCGTCTGCACCTCCCGGTTTCCAACCGCGAAAACCAAGTTTGGAGGACTTACTGTCCAAATTCGTCAAACAACGGAAACCACATTTCACGGCCACCGAAACATCCTTAAGGAACCAAGAAGCATCCATTCGCAACTTGGAAAATCAAATTGGTCAAATTGCCAAAATGATCTCCGAAAGACCACAAGGGAGCTTACCTAGCAACACCGAGCCAAATCCAAGAGAACAGGTAAAAGCAATTACTCTAAGGAGTGGAACAAAGCTAGGCAATCACGGATCTTGGGAGGACGAACCCACGCCCATACAACAAAAAGACGAACGGTATCCAAGGAAACAAAGAAAATGGTAGGAATTCCAACCAACTATTCCGTATCCAAGTCGATTGCGTAAGGACAAACATGACGACCAATTTGGTAAGTTCTTGGATTTATTTAAACAATTGCACATCAATATTCCTTTTGTTGAAGCCCTTTCACGGATGCCAAAATATGCCAAGTTCTAAAAGATCTTCTTTCAAATAAGAAGAAGCTTGAAGAAATATCCATGGTGCAATTAAATGAGGAATGCTCGGCAATTTTGCAAAACAAGTTACCTCGAGAAAATCAAAGATCCAGGGAGTTTCACTATTCCTTGTCATGTCGGTAATTTGTTGTTGATCGGGCATTGGCGATCTAGGGGCTAGCATTAATTTGATGCCTTATGATTTATTCAAACAAATGGGTCAGGGGAGCCAAAACCAACTAGGATGAGCCCTGCAATTAGGCGACAGATCTATTAAATATCCTAGAGGCATTGTTGAAGATGTTTTGGTCAAAGTCGATAAGTTTATATTTCTGTCGATTTTGTAATTCTTGATATGCATACGAGATGTCGAAGTCCCCTTGATCCTAGGGCGCCCATTTTTAGCTCTTTGCTAAGGCAATCATTGACGTGCATGATGGCAAACTAATTTTAAGAGTCGAAGATGAACAAGTCATTTTTAAAATCGCTACATCAATGAAAAATACGATAGATAAAGATGACTCTTGTTTTGCTATTGATCTTATCGATATGGAGATAACCAACTCTCTACCAAGCATGATTTCTAACGAATTCTTGGAGACTTGTATTGTTCAAAGTGCAGGTATATCGGATGAAAACCCCTTTCTTAGGGAATCTGTACTCGCATTGGAGGAAAACGAACCAACAGAAGCGAGAAAGAGTTCGAAAAAATTGAAAACTCATAGGTGGGGCATATCAAACCATCCATTGAGGATCCACCACTGTTGGAGCTGAAGGAGTTACCCGAACACTTGGAATATGCATTTCTAGCCGAGAACGCCAAACTTCCCGTAATTATTTCCTCCAATTTATCTTCTCATCAAAAGGATAGATTGTTGGCAATATTACGGGAACATAAAAGGCCATCGCTTGGAAAATCTCCGATATTCAAGGGATAAATCCTTCCTTTTGCACTCACAAAATTCGATGGAGGAAAATTTCAAGCCGGTTGTTCTACCGGCGTCGTTTAAATCCAAACATGAAAGAGGTAGTCAAGGCGGAGGTAATCAAATTACTTGATGTTGGGCTCATCTATCCGATTTCGACAAAGAATGGTGGGTGAGTCGATTCAAGTGGTTCCAAAAAGGTGGGATGATGGTGGTACCAAATGAAAAGAATGAACTTATTCCAATGCGGACGGAATAAGGTTGGCGAGTTTGCATCGACACGACGACTCAATGATGCTACTCGCAAGGACCATTTTCCTTTACCTTTTATTGATCAAATGCTTGAAAGATTATCGGTCACTTGTATTATTGCTTTCTTGATGGCATGTCGGGTTATTTTGATTCCGATAGCACCGGAGGACCAAGAAAAGACCACTTTCACTTGTCCCTACGGTACTTTTGCCTATCGCCGCATGCCTTTCGGATTGTGCAATGCACCGGCAACTTTTCAAAGGTGCATGCTTGCTATCTTCGACGAACTTGTAGAAGATATCATGGAAGTCTTCATGGATGACTTCTCGGTTTTTGGGGACTCATTTGATCTTTGTCTTGCAAATCTTAAAAAGTCCTCATTCGTTGTGAAGAGACTAACCTGGTTCTTAATCGGGAAAAATGTCATTTCATGGTACAAGAAGGTATTGTTTTGGGACATAAAATTTCTTGCAGGGGCATTGAAGTTGACAAGGCGAAGGTTGAGACAATTTCCAAATTGCCTCCACCCACCACGGTGAAGGCAATCCGAAGCTTTTTGGGGCATGCCGGGTTCTATAGGCGATTCATCAAAGATTTTTCAAAAATTGCCCGGCCACTCACTCGCCTCTTGGAGAAGGATGCGGTCTTTCATATCAATGATGAATGCCTTCAAGCATTCAATACTTTGAAAGAAAAACTCACCACTTCTCCCATCATGGTAGCTCTCGGATTGGTCTCAACCATTCGAACTCATGTGTGATGCCGATTATGCGGTAGGTGCGGTCTTGGGCAACGAAAAGATAAGCATTTCCAACCAATTTACTACACAAGTAAAACTCTAAATCCCGCTCACCCAATTATACAACTACAAAAAAAGAGTTATTTGCGTAGTTTTCGCTTTGACAAATTTCGCTCATATTTGATCCTATCAAAAGTCATTGTCTATACGGATCACTCTGCGCTTTACGTTATTTGCTTGATAAAAATGATGCAAAACCATGACTAATTCGATGGGTACTCTTACTCCAAGAATTCGATGTGGAAATCAAAGATAAATGGGGTGCGAAAATCTTGCCGCCGATCACCTGTCAAGGCTTGAGCACTCGACACCGACAAGCAACACAAAGGACATATCAAAGATTCTTTTCCGGATGAGCAACTCTTTTCCTTGAACTCAATTTCAATTGATAATCCTTGGTTTGCGATTTTGCTAATTATCTTGCGGGAAAAGTTCTACCGAAAGGGTGACCCATCAACAAAAGAAGAAATTCTTTTCGGACCTCAAACACTATATTTGGGACGATCCCCACCTCTTCCGAATTTGTGCGGATCAAATCATACGAAGATGTGTCGCACTTCCTGAAACAATCTCCATTTTGAATCATTGTCACAAGACCCACCGGTGGGCATTATCAAGCGAATACCACGGCACGAAAGATCCTTGAGTCGGGCTTTTATTGGCCTACCCTTTTCCAAGATGCAAAACGGTATGTTGAAACTTGTGATAATAGTCAACGAGCGGGAAATATTTCTCGAAAAAATGAAATGCCCCAAAACGGTATTCTTGTTTGCGAAATTTTTGATGTTTGGGGTATTGATTTTATGGGACCATTTCCTGCATCTTTTGGCAATAAATACATTTTGGTAGCCGTTGACTACGTGTCTAAATGGGTAGAAGCTCAAGCCTTGCCTAAAAATGATGCTCGAGTGGTGGTACATTTTCTTGAAAAACATTTTACCCGATTTGGTACTCCACGAGCCATCATTAGTGATAGAGGCACTCACTTTTGTAATAGTCAATTTGACAAAGTGTTAAAACGTTATGGTGTCACACACCGAGTCGCCACCGCCTATCATCCTCAAACTAGTGGTCAAGTCGAAGTGTCCAACCGCGAATTAAAAAGAATTTTGGAAAAAATGGTTGGACACTCTCCGAAAGGATTGGTCCCTCAACTCGACGATGCCCTTTGGGCTTATAGAACGACTTTCAAAACGCCAATAGGGACTACTCCATACCGACTCGTTTATGGTAAGGCGTGTCATTTACGGTTGAGCTTGAACACAAGGCCTTTTGGGCTATTAAAATGCTTAATTATGATTTGTCAAGTGCGGGAGATAACCGTTTATTGCGATTAACGAACTCGAAGAATGGCGAAATTCGGCATACGAGAACTCGAGAATTTACAAAGAACGAACAAAGCAATGGCATGACAAACGCATTAAGCAAATAAGAGAATTTCAACCTGGTGATCAAGTGTTACTCTTCAATTCCCGAGGCCACTATTCCTGGTAAGTTAAAATCCCGGTGGTCCGGGCCATTTCTTGTTACTCAAGTGTTCCCTTACGGGACTATTGAAATCACACACAAGGAAATGGGAACATTCAAGGTAAACGGACATCGTCTAAAGCTTTATTTTGGGGGCACCATCGATGATAGTTATCGAGATTCCATCCGTCTTGACGACCCCCAAAATACACGACACGAGTAGAGGTAAAACAGGTCCAGCTATACGACGTTAACGAAGCGCTATCCGGGAGGCAACCCGGCATTTTGTGTGTATTAAAAAAAAAAAAGGAAATTTTGCCATGATGGATCGTATCCAACAATGGCATATTTCGCAAGGACATTTTCCACCACCACCACAATGAAGGTCGTATTTTTCTTGTTTCATTTTTTTTACGCTTTTTAATCCGGACTGTATCACATCTCCTTCTTCACATTGGGGACAATGTGACCCTTGAAGTTGGAGGTGGTGAGATTTATCAGCATATTTGGATAATTTTTAGTTTTGTGTGGGATTGCGTTTTTAATTATTTTGTGTGGGATTGCGTTTTTAATTAAATTGTGTGGATGTTTTATTTTTTTATGCACTTTTAAATCTCTTGCAAATAAACATGAGATATTTTTTTTTACAATTCGATAAGTTGTTTGTGAATTTGTTTTAACCATTTTTTTTTCTCCCGAAAAAAGTCATCTTTTTGAACTCAAATCGCCAAAATGTTTTAAAAAACCGTGTGACTCTAGTAAAAGGATGAATTTGGCCAAAAGAGTTTAATGTCATGAAAATAGTTTGGACTTTGCTTAAAATTAGATACTTTATGTCATGATCGTTGGAGAAATCATTATTCGGGTTAAAAAAAAATAAAAAAAAATCCATAATCGAAAAAAAAAATATATATATATATATATTTTTATAAAAAAGGACAAATCGAGGTTATACTCCTCTGTTTGTTCCGCTTAGTAACTAGGATCATTCATGAGCCCCATGTTTGTCTTTACGTAAAATGGAAAGACAAATATGAGTATGGGAAACCACCCTAGGAGTTTTTGGAAAGCATTCAAAATTTAAACCTAGTGGAAGTTTACCTCAAAAAAATGTCCTAATTTATAATTATATGCACTAAAAAAAACCGAGTTTTTGAACATCTCCTTTTATCATTACATTATTGTATTTGGTCTAAGCGAATGATTAACAATTCCTGTGATATGACAACTGTGATGATTAAACAATTCCATTTACTGAATTCACCCTCTTTTTAACAAATTGGTTGACTTGGAAGAACGAATCGATTGGCTCAATTGGGAATAAAAAGGTTAGCGATTTACTTCAAACATGTCGAAATTGTGAAAATAGATACCTCATTTTTGTTTTCAACCCCACTCTTTGTTTTAAAAATTGCTTGAGGACAAGCAAAATTTCCAAGTTGGAGGCGGTTTGATAAGTGCATTTTTGTTCACATTTTTTAAACCTTTTTAGATAATTTCTTTAACTTTTTAGTTCATTAATCAATAAAATCAAGAAAAATCACATTGGCTTGTTTTGAATGATGAAGGTAAAGACTTGAAGCAAATTCGTATGATTTCGTATGAAAATACGAACAAAAACAAAGTCTAAAAAAAGGCAAGAAGACTCAATCTCGTGCAGAACACACCCCTAGTGTGTTGGGAAACATGGCCATGCTTCAAAAGGAAGAAAAACAAGAAAAACAGAAAAACACACTCGGGCCGTGCTTACAAAGCACGGCCGTGTTTCACACGCAGAACATCAAAACACGCCCAAACCGTGTGTAAAAGCACACCCTGCCAGAAAATCCCCTTTTTGCGAAGAAAACACGGCCAGGCCGTGTTTATCAACACGGCCGCCGTGATCGTCAAATTTGACGAACACGGCCGTGTTTTTCTCCATTTCAAGCAATTTTTCTTCTTTTGGCGGAAATAATGAGACTTTTGCTTTTTGACAACCTTTGAGCAACTTTCACACCTCATCTTGTCTGCACAAAACTCAATTATCTCCTCAATTGTCATGTGGACACAATGATTCAACCAACTCAACCAATGGAAGTGAAGTATTGTCATGTGTATACAATGATTCAACCAACTCAACCATGAATGTGCACACAATGATTCAACTAACAAGCATGGAAGTGGAGCATTTGTTAATATGGTATTTCACAAAGATGGTGCCTATAAAAGCCAAGAGTTTGAGTTGGGAAATTCATTCATGTAATATTCATTCATATAGAGATTCATTGTGTATTCATCATAGATACTTAGAAAATATTCATTGTGTCCAACATTTTGAGTGGAATTGGGATCAAGAAGTCTTGGAGGAGTAAGCTTGTAGCAACATTGGAGAAGAAGGCTTGGATCAACATCATCTATCAAGGAAGAAGTCATTGAGATTTTGAGAAAGATAAGTACACCATGTCTACAACACTTAAATCTTTTTGTGTAATTTATTCTTTTGACAAAATCATGAGTAGCTAAACTACTAGTGTTTGAATGTAATGAACTCTAGAATGGATTTATGATTAAGGTTTGTATGTTTTTAATAAAATTCTCATGTCTTGTGTGATTCACTTATATCATGTTTAATTCATTCAAGTTACTATTTCCGGTATATTAATTTGATATCTATTCCTCATCGGATAATCGAGAGATTTATGGTGGGAAAGAACCTATATAAGTGAAAAGAGTTGCATGCAATCCTAGATATGGGGACGACATAAATCTTCTGAATTAGGGTCAAACCTAATATGGGAATTCATAAATCGTTATAATGCAATTTTGGGGGTTTTAACTAGAAAGAGATTTCAGTTAATCAACTTGAGATTAGGAGTTTTTCGCCTTGAGAAAGGGTTTAACTTAAATCGGGAATTTCTACGGTCCACATAACATGAGATTTTATTAAAAGAGGTTGGTTTTTTCTTAAGGGCTTATGGTTGTATTTTTATCTTGATTGAATCATAAAAACATTCTAGAGGGATTTGCATTCAACACATTTCTATCTCTTGATTTCTCATTCTACAATCTATTTTTATTTGATTTCTTTTTGTAAGTTGCAATTAACTTAAATTCTCTATTTTTCATTTTCCATTTTAACAAACAAAACTCTGAAAATTACTAGATTAGATAACAAAAAGACGGTAATTATTAGTACTTACAATCTTCGTGGGAATGACACTCGGTACTCAATAATCTATACTACAAAATGATAGGTGCACTTGCCTAAGGTTTTCTAGAGTAGCTTTTGAGCCATCACTTGCTTTCAGGAATGTACCATCAACAACAATTACAGGCCTACAGTGTCTCCATCCTTTTATTGATGCATTTATAGCCATGAACAAGAAGAGGATTGTGTCATCCTTTTTTCTTACTATTTCAGTGGTCGATCCGGGATTCATTTTCTCCAATATGTACAAGTAAGCTGGTAGTTTCTGATAAGACTCATCCGGCCTTCCCTTATTATTTCCAGTGGTTTCTCTTTGATCTCCATGCCTTTTTGTAGTTGAGACTTATTCCATGCTCATCCTTCATATCTCTAATTATATCTGTTGGCGTGTAGACTATTTTGATATTGTTGAGGTACTTTGATTTGATAAGGTCTCCAACTATTTTTGCAGTGGCGTGTCTATTGTCGTTCATTGTTTTATCCAGCGGACAAGTGTGGTTTGTGTCGTATTTTCTTAGCCGATTTCCCCTTGGTGGTTGTAGATTTCTTTGCACGCCTGACTCTAGGCACCAGAGAAGTTGACCTTAAACATTTTCTTGTTTGCGTGAAAGGGTTTCTCATTGCAAAGAGGAACACCCTTCTTTTCCATCAGATGACCTAGAATTAGGCCACATCCCAGCGAGCTTGCAAACTATCCATCTTCAACTCATAAATGACTCAGCTTTCTTCATTTATGACTCGACTCAGCTTCACTCTTCCTTGATTCGATTGAATAATCACTTGGCTGTTAGCTAACTCGATGCAATTGACTAGCCATATAAGCTATTTTACTTGGCTGAAATGTGAAACTCTTCTCGTATGCATTTCTCTAATCTTTATCCCTGCTAAATGAGTCTTCTGAGCTTCCTAACACATCTTAATCAATCTAAGCTCATTATTAAGCTCTTCAAATCTTGATTCACGAAATGGCTTTGTGAATATATCATCTAACTGCTTATTTGTTGATATGTATTCCAATGTGATGTCTTTCGTTTTAGCGTGATCTCTTATAATATGATATATGACATCAATGTGCTTAGTTTTGGAATGCAATACGGGATTCTGAGTAATTGCAATGGCACTTGTGTTATCACACATAATTGGAATCTCTCTTTCTTCGATGTCATAATCTCTCAACTGTTGTGTCATCCATAAGACTTGGGCACAACAGCTGCCTGTAGCAATATACTCTACGTCAGCTGTGGATGTAGCTATTGAGTTTTGTTTCTTGATGAATGAAGAAAATAATCTATTTTCAAGCATTTGACAAGTACCAGATGTACTCTTCCTATCAACTCTACATCCAACATAGTCAGAATCGGAATATCCAACTAGCTTGAATCCTCCATCCATTGGATACCATAAGGCATCTCTTCAAATACCTTAGGATTCTCTTGGCTACTCAGTCATATGACTTTCCTTTGTAGGAGATTGAAATCTTACACATACACCTACAACAAAGGTGATGTCTGGTCTGATGGCTGTCAAATAGAGCAATGATCCAATGAGGATTCTATATCTTGTTTGATCAACAGATTTTTCTTCTGCATCCATATCCATCTTCACTGATGTATTCATGGGAATGTTCACAAATGACTTCTCTTACATACCAAATTTCTTCGTCAAATCTCTGGTATATTTGGTTTGACTTATGAAGGTTCCATCTTTCATTTGCTTGACTTGAAGACCTAGGAAGAAAGTCAGCTCTCCCATCATGCTCATCTCAAACTTTCCTTGCATAAGGTTTGAGAATTTGTCACACAGCTCTTTGTTTGTGGATCCAAAGATGATGTCATCCACATATATTTAAACAAGCAGTATACTCTCCCATCTTGAATTCTGAAGAGTGTTCTATCAACCTTGCCTTTGGTGAATCCATTATCTGTTAGAAACTTAGACAATGTGTCATACCATGCTCTTGGTGCTTGCTTTAAACCATATAATGCCTTCTTGAGCTTGTAGACTTTATCTACAATAGTTTTCTGCTCAAAACCTGGAGGTTGTTCCACATAGACTTCTTCTTCCAAAAGTCCATTAAAAAATGGACTCTTCACATCCATTTGATAGACTGTGAAGTTCTTGTGTGCTGCATAAGCAAGAAACATCCTTATTGCTTCCAATCTAGCAATAGGTGCAAAAGTTTCATCAAAATCTTTACCCTCTTCTTGGCAATACCCTTTGGCTACCAATCTTGCTTTGTTTCTTACTACAGATCCCTCTTCATTCATCTTATTTCTGAATACCCACTTAGTACCAATAACATTCTGGTGGGTAGGGCTTTGAACCAATCCCAAACTTTATTCATTTCAAACTGATTCAACTGTTCCTGCATGGGTAGAATCCAATGTGTGTCATCCAATGCTTGTGACATATCCTTTGGCTCAATCTGGGAAATGAAACAAGTGAACATAGCTTCATGTTGAGTCCTGGACCTGGTTGGAGCTAGTCTGCTGGATTAAGTCTTCTTGCAGCTAAGTTGTCTTGAATAGCTTCCTCTTGATCATCATTCAAGCTGCAAACCTTCCAGATGTCTTTGAGATTCAGTTATCTCATCTTCATCTAGGTTGAGTCTTCTCATATCTGCCTTAACATATGGACTCTTCTGAATAGTTTCTGATTCATCTTGTTAACTAACTCATCAATGTTTTCTCCATTAACATTAGGTTCATCTCAAACCACATGGATAGACTCATTTGTGACCATAGTCCTCATGTTTAACACTCTCAAAGCTTGACTCTCAGCAGAGTATCCCAAAAAGATACCTTCATCAGCTTTAGCATCAAAAACTTTCAAGTTGTCCTTGTAATTGTTGTGAATGAAGCACTTACAATCAAAGATATGAAAATATCCAACATTTTGCTTTCTCCATGTCCAAATTTCATAGGGGGTTACGCACATCTACCTATTGATCATACACCTATTCTGAGTGTAGCAGGTAGTATTAATGGCTTCAACCCAAAATCTCTTAGGCAATCTAGCTTCAAATAACATACTCCTTCCAGCTTTCTTGAGGGTTCTATTCCTTTTTCAGCCACTCCATTCTGTTGTGGAGTTCTCGCAACTGATAACTCGTGAGCAATACCATTCTCTGTGCAATAATGAGTTATAATTCCATTGACAAACTTAGTTCCTCTGTCAGATCTTATCTTGATAATGGTTTGACTCTTCTCATTTTGAACTCTTCTCATCAGCTGTGGAAAACTCCTGCAAGGTTTCCTTCTTTTTACATATAAAGATGGTCCATGTGTATCTTGAATAATCATCCACCACCACTAAGGTGTATTTGTTTCCACTGATACTAGATACTAGCTGGTTCAACAGGACCAAATAAATCCATATGCAATAAATGCACGATCCTGGTGATAAGTGCCATTTTGTACATATTTTGTGGTAGTAATTCAATAGATTTTAAATTATTTTATTAGAAAAATCATAGTCTTCTAAATTATTTTTGGCATTTTATCGCGGGATGTGTTTAACATTATAGGTGGAGCAATTTGAAGCCAACATTAAGTGCAAAAAGGCAAGAAAATCACTTAACATGACGTGGGGGTGTCAAATAACATGGCAATGTTCAAAAAGAAGGAAATAAATTGAAGAAAAATTAGAAAAAAGGTCCAAAATGGCCAAACCATGTTGCCAAACACGACCATGTTGAAGGGGATCAAAAGAGGAGAAAAACCGCACAAAACAGAGCCTGACACGGCCTGGCCGTGTTGCACAACACGGCCGTGTCAAGCATTTTCCCAGCTTCCAGGACAGCACGGCCTGGCCGTGCTGCCCAACACGGTCGTGTCAGGGCCACTTTCTGATACTTTTTTATGCGGAAATTGTGGAAAACTCACCAACCAAGCCCTTTTGACCACTTTTGTACACCTTTAACACCCCATTTTGCTGCACCATGTCCCCATAGTCCCTCAATCATCATTTGAGTACAAGAATTCACCAACCAACAATGAAAGTGGGGGCAATTGTTTAACAAAAGATGGCACTATCAATGTATTATTGTACAAAAATGGTGTCTATAAAAGCCAAGGGTTGAAGTTGGGAGATTCATTCATTAGATATTCAGAAAATATTCATTTTATTCATTATATTAAGTAGAATTGGGATCAAGGGGTCTTGGAGGAGAAAGCTTGGGGCAATATTGGAGAAGAAGGCTTGGAGCAACATCATCAATCAAGAAAGAAGTCCATTGAGATTTTGAGAAAGATAAGTACACCATGTCTACAATACTTAAATCTTCTTGTGTAATTTACTCTTTTGTCAAAATCATGAGTAGCTAAATTTCTAGTGTTTGAATGTAATGAACTCTAGAATGGATTTGTGATTAAGGTTTGTATGTTTTTAATAAAATTCTCATATCTTGTGTGATTCACTTATTTCATGCTTATTTCATTCGAGTTAATATTTCCGGTATATTAATTTGATATCTATTCCTCATCGGGTAATCGAAAGATTTATGGTGAGAAAGAACCTATATAAGTGAAAAGAGTTGCATGCAATCCTAGGTATAGGATGACATAAATCTTCTGGATTAGGGTCAAACCTAATATGGGAATTCACAAATCGTTATAATGCAATCTTGGGGGTTTTAATTAGAAAGAGATTTCAGTTAATCAACTTGAGGTTAGGAGTTAACTTAAATCGGAAATTTCTACGGTCCATGAAACATGAGATTTTATTAAAAGAGGTTGGTTTTTGCTTAAGGGTTTATGGTTGTATTTTTAACTTGTCAAATCACAAAAACATTCTAGAAGGATTTACATTCAAACACATTTCTATCTCTTGATTTCTTATTTTACAAATCTTCCTTCATTTTTACAAATTGTAATTTGTTAATTTAGATTCTTTATTTTCCTTTTTCATCAGACAAAAACTCTGAAAATTTCTAGATTAGATAACAAAAAGATGGTAATTATTAGTACTTACAATCCTCATGGGAATGACACTCGGTACTCAACAATCTATTCTATAAAATGATAGGTGCACTTGCCTAAGGTTTTAAAGGTAGCTTTTGAGCCATCAAGTTTTTGGCGCCGTTGCCGGGGATTGTAATATTAAGAACACTTTATTTTTGTTAATCTAATCATTTTTTTTACCATGTCCTTTCATCTTATTTATCTTTGTAAGTCTTGGATTACACTTATCCTCTTTATTTACCGCAGTGCATGCGTACTCGTCGCCGAATTTGGAAGCGCGAGACCGCCGGTAGCAACACAGAGGAAAGTAATAATACAGACCACAAGAAGGATATTAACAAAGGCAAGGATCCTGATATGGCGGATGAACAACAAAGAACCATGTACGATTATGCCAAGCCATCTATGGACGACATGTCATCAAGTATCGTAAGGCCCGCTGTTGCCGCCAATAATTTTGAGATCAAACCAAATGTTATTCAAATGGTGCAACCGTTTGTTCAATTTGACGGCCTACCAGATGAAGATCATAATAACCACATCGCGAATTTCCTCAAAATTCGCGATACCTTTAAGATCAATGGGGTGTCTGATGATGCCATCCGTTTACGCCTATTCCCATTTACTCTTCGGGGACGGGCTAAACAGTGGCTAAACACTTTACCAAAAGGAACAATCACAACATGGAGCATTATGGCTGAAAAGTTCCTTTAAAGTATTTTCCACCAGCCAAAACTGCACGACTGAGGAATGAAATTTCTTCATTCACTCAAGAAGACGATGAGAATTTGTACGACACCTGGGAAAGGTTCAAAGAGTTATTGCGGAAATGCCCACATCATGGCCTCCCTATTTGGATGCAAGTCCAAACATTTTACAATGGGCTATTCTCGTCAACGAGGCAAATGATTGATGCGGCAGCTGGGGAAACATTGAACAATAAAACACCAGAAGCCGCCCAAGATCTAATAGAGGAAATGGCCATGAATGGCTATCAATGGCAATCCGTATGAGGTAAACCTAACAGGACAGTGGGAGTATACAATGCAGATGCAGTGGTTACACTAGCTGCACAGGTCGAAGCTTTGACTCAAAAAATCGACGATCTAGCGGCTCCTAAACCACCACCACCACACGTTTTATCTTGTGAAACTTGCGGAGGATTGCATAATCATCAGGAATTCCCACACATAATACCGCAAGCTGAACAAGCCAATTACGTTGGGAATCAAGCCAGAAATTACCAAATAATCCTTACAGCAACACATACAATCCTGGGTGGCGAAAACATCCTAATTTCGGTTGGGAAAATCAAGGTCAACCACGACCTAATCCCAATCCTAATCTATACACGTCTCCTGAAATTCAGCCAAATCAAGGAAAGCCTAACTTGGAAGAACTTATAACAATGTTTGTGCAATCAACAGATACCCGATTCCAAGCCGTGGAAACATCCTTGAGAAATCAAGAGACATCTATCTATAATTTGGAAAACCAAATAGGACATATTGCAAAAATGATTTCCGAAAGGCCACAAGGAAGTTTGCCAGGTAACACTGAGCCAAACCCAAGAGAGCACCTAATTTAAAGGCAATCACCATCAATGTTCCATATGAGCATAACACTCCCTTGTACAATTGATGGTTTTACCGTTGATAGGACACTAGCAAACTTAGGAGCTAGTATCAATGTGATGTCTTATGATACATTCAAGCATATGGGATTAAGTGAACTGAAACCTACTAGGATGGACATTCACTTAGCCGATAAATTGATTAAACATCCTAGAGGTATTATTAATGATGTGTTAGTCAAGATTGATAAATTCATGTTCCCAGTTGATTTTGTTATTCTTGACATGCATAATGATATTGATGTCCCTCTAATTCTTGGGCGTCCTTTCTTGGCTACGGCGAAATCTATCATTGATGTGCATGAGGGAAAATTAACTTTGAGAATGGGGGATGAACAAGTAATTTTTAAAATTCATGTTGAAATTGATAAGGATACTACTTGTTCTTTTGTTGACTCAGTTTCCTTGAGTAATGTGAAAACTAGAAATCTCTTGGAGAAAAAATATGATCAAAGTACAAGCCAACCCATGAAAAATAATCTCCTTAGCAGACTTATTTCCAAAATAGAGACCCGAAAGGTCAAGGAGCGCATTTTGAAGCTTGAAGTTGGAGGTAATGCTACTAAATGCCCAAGGAATTTTCATAAGTCCAAGGCTCCACCCGACTAATCTCCACATTTGGGTAAACGGTCCAGCTATACGACGTTAAAGAAGCGCTAACCGGGAGGCAACCCGATGATTGTTGTGTGTTCGTGTTTTTCTTTTGAACTTATTTTTTTTTAATTTTTACACAAATTCTTAAGGTCAAATTTTTTGGGGATAATTTTCACAATCTTAAAAAAAATGTTCAAACAGCCCAAAACACGGCCGTGCCGTGTCACCGGACACGGCCGTGTCTGGGCTGTCTAAATGCAACATGGCCGTGTCCAATTTTCCAAATTTTCTTTAAAAAAATCAAAAATTGGCCTGAACACGGCCGGGCCATGTTGCCCGAAACGCCCATGTTCGGGCCAAAAAATTTCTTCAATATTATAGCCCAGAACACGGCCAGGCCATGTCGCCTGACACGGCCGTGTCTGGGCTGTTAAAAAACAGAGGGGCGTTTTTAGTTTAAAATTTTCGAAATTTCCCAAACCCTTCACCCTAATACCCACATTATCCCTCAAATCTCCCCCAAATCCTTCCCATTCTTCCATTTAAACTTCAATTCCTACACAAAAACACAATCTTTTCTTGTTTTTGTATGATTCTACCGATTGTTTTCTTCAAGAATTGGGAATTTTGTGGGTTTTGATATCTCTCTTGTGGGTCTCTAATCAAGGTATGCATTATATTTTGTTTTGTATATAATTTCATCTTCTTTTTCTTAATTTTGTTCTTGTGATTTCAATTTGTTCATGCATGTTTGTAATTTCTCTTATTTGGGGCTTTTTGATTTAATTTAGAATTTTTAGGGGTTTTTATGCCTAATTGTTTTTGTGTTATAGTTTAGGGTATTTATTGGATTTTTATAATGATGAGTTTGGCTCCATGTACTTATGGAATTTTTCTTGATGAAATCATGTGAACTCATCTGTTGGAATTTTCTTGCTTAATTTAACAACATGATGGTCTTCAATGAATAGAAGGATTTGCTATTGTTGTTTTAATATGATGGTCCTACTGATATAGGAATTTGTTGTTGCTTGCTTGATAAAATCATATGTTGATCATAAGTGAATGACATACCTTGTTGTGATTTACTTGCTATTTTGATAAGAATTAAAAGTGATCACAATTGGCATTGAGTCATATTGAATATTTGATGTTACCTCTGCTAGTATTCACGTATAGCATGCCACCTATAATCGAGTTTCATGAGACGAATTCGTGGTGACAGTCCTTTTGTTGTGTCCATTAATGGTGTATACTTGGTTGCTATCAAAGTTTCTTTTTTGGTCTATCATGTCAAACGCGCTTCGTTCTCTTTGCTCCTTCCAGTCAGGGACCTTCGGTTCGTCGATCAACCCTCCCGGGCCAATCCATCGAATAATCGTCATGGTATTCTATTCCGGGATGACGAACATAAAGCCCGGTATCAACAACTGTTGGGGAAACCATTACACAACACCCGTTACCCGGATGATGTGACTCTAGAAGCTTTAGGGTTACGGGAAGACATATAATGGATATTTGAGAAAGTCGGTTGGGGACGTTTCATGAGCGCTAAATCTCCTACATATGAGCGCATAACTCTTGAATTTCTCAGTTCGTTCAATGCCGAGATTCTCCAGGGTCCTAATGCCATAGAGGGTCTCATCTCATTCATGCTTTTCAATCAAGAGTACACACTAAACCTCGCCGACTTTAATCAAATTTATGGTCTTCCGATCGGAGGTGAACGTCGAACACCTAGGTATCTCAAGTAATTAACCCCTGTTTTCGTTACGTTCACCGTGTGATGGCTAATACATTGTTTGGACGCGGGGAGAGTGATGGTAATCTAAGGAGGGACGAACTAATGTTTCTTTGGGCTATGGTGTACGGTAAACACTTGGATACTGGGGCCTACCTTGCACGCCACTTTCAAAAGGTCGGGAAGGGAGAGTGTAATAAGATCGTTGTTGGTGGCCTAGTCACTCCAATCGCTCTCCACTTCGAACACGACTTGACTGGCCTACAACAAGCACGTGAGAGCTCACGCATTTATATTGAGGTATGTGTTGCCATGAAGTTAATTGAAAAAATCAATGGTCAATACCATCTATGTTTTCGGCACACGGCTGCCCAAATTTTGCTTCCCGACCCAGCCCGAACCACTGTACGAGATCCCGATAACTGGAAGATGGTTTTCCCACCTGGATGGGGTGATTTTCTACCTCTACCCCCTGGTTCAGATCATGCTCCTCATTCCCCATCTCCTCCACGGGATTCACCACACCGTGCCTCTTCATCTCGCTCACCACCACAGCATCACGATCAAGATGACCTCCAAGCCATCTTACGGGAACAACAACAACAAAGGGGCATGCTATCATACCAACAGACCATGCTCGAACGCCAACAAACTATGTTTGACCTCTAACAACAAATGATGGAGCAACAATTTGGCATCATTCGGGACATTCGCGAGCAACAACAACAACAAAACACCCTTCTTTCTCAACTCCACCAATGGCATCTCTCTCAAGGGCACTTCCCGCCACCGCCATAAGGTCGTATTTTTCTTTGTTTCATTTCTAGTTTCTTTTGATCCATATTGTATCCCATCCCTTATTCACATTGGGGACAATGTGACCCTTGAAGTTGGAGGTGGTGAGATTTGTTAGCATGCTTGGATTTTTTTTAGAACTATTTTCTTTAGCTTTGCGTGAGATTTGCGTGTTTTTTTGTTTGTGGATGTTTTGTTTTCTTTTTATGCACCTTATAAATCTCTTGCAAACAAACATGAGATATTTTTTTATAGTTAGATAAGTTGTTTGTGGATTGGTTATAACCATTTTTATCCCGAACAAGTCATCTTTTTGAGAACTCAAATTGCCAAAATGTTTTAAACTGTGTGACTCCAGTAAAAGGATGAACTTGGCCAAAAGAGTTTAATGTCATGAAAATAGTTTGGATTTGGCTTAAAATATAGATACTTTGTATCAAGATCACTGGAGAAATCATAATTTGGGTTTAAAAAAAATCAAAATAAAAAAAAACAAAAATAAAAAATATATAAAAAAATGTGTGTTAATATTAAAAAAAGGGACAAATCGAGGTTATACTCCTCTGTTTGTTGTTGCTTAGTAACTAGGAACATTCATGAGCCCCATGTTTGTCTTTTACGTAAAACGGCGGCACAAATATGAGTATGGGACACCACCCTAGGAGTTTTTGGAAAGACATTCAAAATTTAAACCTAGTGGAAGTTCGCTTCAAAAATGTCCCGATTTTATAATTATATGCATATTAATAAAAAAACCCGAGTTTTGGACATCTCCTTTTATCATTACATTTTTGTATTTGGTCTAAGCCAATGAATAACAATTTTTGTGATATGACAACTGTGATGATTGAACGATTCCAATTATTGAAGTCACTCTCTTTCTAACAAATTGGTCGACTTGAAAAATTGAATCGATTGGCTCAATTGGGAAGGAAAAGGTTAGCAATTTACTTCAATCATGTCGAAATTGTGGAAATAGATGTCTCCTTTTGTTTTCAACCCCACTCTTTGTTTTAAAAATTGCTTGAGGACAAGCAAAATTTCCAAGTTGGAGACAGTTTGATAAGTGCCATTTTGTACATATTTTGTGGTAGTAATTCAATAGATTTTAAATTGTTTTATTAGAAAAATCATAGTCTTCTGAATTATTTTTGGCATTTTATCGCGGGATGTGTTTAACATTATAGGTGGAGCAATTTGGAGCAATTTGAAGCCAACATTAAGTGCAAAAAGGCAAGAAAATCACTTAACATGACTTGGGGTGTCAAATAACATGGCCATGTTCAAAAAGAAGGAAATAAATTGAAGAAAAATTGAAAAAAGGGTCCAAAACGGCCAAACCGTGTCGCCAAACACGTCCATGTTGAAGGGGATCAAAAGAGGAGAAAACCCGCACAAAACAGAGCCTGACACGGCCTGGCCGTGTTGCACAACACGACCGTGTCAAGTAACACGGCCTGGCCGTGTTTCACAACACAACCGTGTCAAGCATTTTCTCAACTTCCAGGACAGCACGGCCTGGCCGTGCTGCCTAACACGGCCGCGTCATGGCCACTTTCTGATACGTTTTTATGCGAAAATTGTGGAAAACTCACCAACCAAACCCTTTTGACCATTTTTGTACACCTTTAACACCCCATTTTGCTGCACCATGTCCCCATATTCCCACAATCATCATTTGAGTACAAGAATTCACCAACCAACAATGAAAGTAGGGGCAATTGTTTATCAAAAGATGGCACTATCAATGTATTATTGTATAAAAATGGTGTCTATAAAAGCCAATGGTTAAAGTTGGGAGATTCATTCATTAGATATTCAGAAAATATTTATTGTATTCATTATATTAAGTAGAATTGGGATCAAGGGATCTTGGAGGAGAAAGCTTGGGGCAATATTGGAGAAGAAGGCTTGGAGCAACATCATCAATCAAGAAAGAAGTCCATTGAGATTTTGAGAAAGATAAGTACACCATGTCTACAATACTTAAATCTTCTTGTGTAATTTACTCTTTTGTCAAAATCATGAGTAGCTAAATTCCTAGTGTTTGAATGTAATGAACTCTAGAATGGATTTGTGATTAAAGTTTTTATGTTTTTAATAAAATTCTCATGTCTTGTGTGATTCACTTATTTCATGCTTATTTCATTCGAGTTAATATTTCCGGTATATTAATTTGATATCTATTCCTCATCAGGTAATCAATAGATTTATGGTGAGAAAGAACCTATATAAGTGAAAAGAGTTGCATGCAATCCTAGATATAGGACGACATAAATCTTCTGGATTAGGGTAAAAACCTAATATGGGAATTCACAAATCGTTATAATGAAATCTTGAGGGTTTTAACTAGAAAGAGATTTCAATTAATCAACTTGAGGTTAGGAGTTATTCGCGCTCGATGGAGGGTTTAACTTAAATCGGGAATTTCTACGGTCCATGAAACATGAGATTTTATTAAAAGAGGTTGGTTTTTGCTTAAGGGTTTATTGTTGTATTTTTAACTTGTCAAATCACAAAAACATTCTAGAAGGATTTACATTCAAACACATTTCTATCTCTTGATTTCTTATTTTACAAATCTTCCTTCATTTTTACAAATTGTAATTTGTTGATTTAGATTCTTTATTTTCCTTTTTCATCAACAAAAACTCGAAAATTGCTAGATTAGATCACAAAAAGATGGTAATTATTAGTACTTACAATCCTCATGGGAATGACACTCGATACTCAACAATCTATTCTATAAAACGATAGGTGCACTTGCCTAAGGTTTTAAATGTAGCTTTTGAGCCATCAAGTTTTGGCGCCGTTGCAGGGGATTGTAATATTAAGAACTATTTTCTTTAGTTTTGAATGAGATTTGCGTGTTTTTAGTTTTTTTTTTGTGGATGTTTTGTTTTCTTTTTATGCACCTTATCAATATCTTGCAAACAAACATGAGATAAGTTTTTTTTATAGTTAGATAAGTTGTTTGTGGATTGGTTATAACCATTTTATCCCGAACAAGTCATCTTTTTGAGAACTCAAATTGCCAAAATGTTTTAAACTGTTTGACTATAGTAAAAGGATGAACTTGGCCAAAATAGTTTAATGTCATGAAAATAGTTTAGATTTTGCTTAAATATAGATACTTTGTGTCATGATCACTGGAGAAATCATAATTCTGGTTTTTTTAAAAAAAATCAAAATAAAAAAAACAAAAATCGAAAAAAAAATATTTTAATATTATAAAAAAAGGGACAAATCGATGTTATACTCCTCTGTTTGTTGTTGCTTAGTAACTAGGAGCATTCATGAGCCCCATGTTTGTCTTTTACGTAAAACGGCAGAACAAATATGAGTATGGGACACCATGTAAGTCCAAGCGGCTACGATAATCTAGAGGGGGTGAATAGATTATCTCCATTTTCTCAATTTAGCCCTCTTTTTCGAATCAAACAAGCCAAGACAATAAAGAAAGTGTGGGAAGTAAATAACACGCATCGATTTATAGAGGTTCAACCCACCTAGGGCCTAATCCTCTACAACCCTAGTATCTCCGGGATGGATTTCAAAAAGAAAAAGAGATTTTATTAATTACCACAATTAATACAACAATACCTCTTTTGAGATTACCACAATCTCACTTGAAGATTACCACAATCTTCAACGGCACCTTGTGAAGATTACCACAATCTTCCGACTTGAAGAATACCAAATTCTTCAAACCCTAAATAAGGGCACCACACTCTTCAATAAGAAGATCACCACAATCTTCTTGCACCTAATACCTAGATCACTCAAGTGTGTTCTTACCACAAGAACACTCACAAGGATATCTTGTGTTGAATGATAATCCAAATTCAAGATTACAACTCGATAATGAATAATACAATATTGAGTGCAAGTGTAATCAAGAAATAAAGCCTAGACCTCAAGATGTGAAAGTAATAAGATAGGCAAATTACAACAAGAATAATAACAATGAAGAACAAATATATTTGCTTTAATGTATCTTGTTGTGTTGTTGTATTCTCTCTTATTGTGTAGCTTCAATTCTTCATCTATTTATAGATAATGTCTTGAACATGGATAGGCTCCTCTTGGGTACAAATTTCTACAAAAAAAATGCAATTAAAATCAAGATTATAGCTGTTAGAAATCAACCCCATAATTTAGGGAAAAGCTATCTCTTTGACAACGGTTAGAATTTTCTTTGTCAAACAATAGGCGGACGGTCGCTGCGTTAATACAAAATTGAAATTGAACTGGAAAACAAGCCTTTGGACGGTCGGTCAGAGTGGGGTCCGACCGGTCGACACCCTGTCCAACCGGTAGACCCCCTAGGGGACCGGTCCATGTCTCAATTTTGCGTAACAGGGAGATTTCTTTCAACCTGTGCCGGTCGGCGACACGGTGGACGTGGTCGACCTCCTCAGAAAATCTTACATCCCTTTTTATGTTCCAAAACTTAACTCCAGGTACGGGTTGCCCTATAGGGCGACCGGTTGAGCACGAGACAAAAGTGTTGTCCAATTTTTGTCAAAAATAAACTTCAAGAAATACTCCAAAAAATTAGTAAAAATATTTTAAATTGATCGGGAGTATTTGGACAACGTTTGAAATATTGTTTTGATGTAAAAACATATTAACACAAAATCATTGAAAGTATTGTCCAATTTTTGTCTAAAATAAACTAGAAGAAATACTCCGAAAATTAGTAAAATCAATTTAAATCATTTAGGAGTATTTGGACAACATTTAAAAACATTGTTTTGGTATAAAAACAAAATCATCAAAATCATGATAAAAACATTTATTAAACAATTTCCCCCTTTTTGATGATTACAAACCAAAACAATTTAATGAGGTCGATTTTGAAAACAAAACAATTTTACCGGTTAAAAATGAACTATCCGTTTTGAGCGACAACATTCCACGCAATATAATCACAAGGATGGGAGAATCATGTAGGTGATGAACCTGTTTTTTTTCATTGAAACGTTTTATCGAACACTTGGCGGACGTCAAAAATAGAAGAAGATATATATAGCCCTTGTAAATGTAATCAAGCCAAGTTTTTCATCTCCAAACGCAATTATACAACAATCAATCAACAACAATTAATGGGCTCACCACAAACATATATAATTTGCATCAAGAAATTTACATTTAAGCTAAGTTCTCAAGGGTTCAACCCAATTGAGATAAAGAAGTAGAATTCTTACCATTTAATCGGTAAAGATGAGCAGCAATGATGATAAACGAGTAATATAATCCCCAAGATATATAATTTATGCAACAAAACACATTTGAAGTAAATTTTGTGTGAAAATGACAAAGAGGTGCAAAATAAGTGAAAACCGCATAAAAATAAAGTCAGGGACAGAAGCTGATTTTAACCAAAAAATGGCCTGGTCGACCGGTTGAGGTGTTGGTCGACCGGTCCAGGTAGAGGTCGATCGGTTGACCTCACTTCATCCTGTGTCTGGAACTTTCTTTTCTTGTTCTGTCCGAATTTTGAGTTAAAAATCCAATTTTTCACCCCTGAGTTTTAAAAACATGCAAAATGCAAACGTAGACCTCATTCAATATACATTATGTCATAATTAAGCTCGAAATGAGGTAAAAGACTCCGCGGTAAACGGTTTGAAACAAATGTCCGCGAGTTATCTTTGAGACGGAATTAAACACATCTCAAATATTCGTATTTTAGAAACGCAATCCGTTAGAAAAAGATATCAAATCTCAATATGTTTAGTTCGATTATGACGAACCATATTTTGAGAAATTGTAATCACCGGACTTGTTATCCCGAACAAATATGAACGTTTTAAAACCTTGGATAAACAAGCTATAAAAAGAAGTGCCTTTCAAATATTTGAAAATTTCTTTTAACGGCACTTTAATGAGATTCGTTGGGATTGTTTTGAAGTCGAGCATATAGACATAAGGCATAGAAAATGTCAAGTCTAAAGGAGTAATAAACGTAGATAAACATACCTCGAATTTGATTGTCAATCAATATGCCTTCCTCAACCTTTGTCAATCTTTACATTGGTAGCCATAGAGGTTGGAATGGTTCTTCCTTCTTCAATGCCTAACTTCTTCAAAGGTTCTATTGTATAGTTTGATTTGTGAAATATAATCACCTTCTTGGCATTGTTTAACTTGAAGTCCAAAGAAGAAATTGAGGTCCCCCATCATGATCATCTTAAATACACCTTGCATCAACTTATAAAATATATTGCACAAAGATTCATTAGTAGCACAAAAAATGATATCAATCTAAATTTGCACAAGTAAGCATTCTTGCCCCTTTTCAAAAACAAAGAGAGTAGTAACAACTTTACCTCTTGTGAAACCATTTTGCAAAAGAAAATAGATAAGTCTATCATACCATACACGGGGTGCTTGTTTTAAACCATACGAGGCCTTTTATAAAAATCATTTGGCCTAGAGAAATTTTCAAACCCCAGTTGTTTTACATAGACTATTTCTTGAATAAAACCATTTAGAAAGGTGGATTGAACATCCATTTGGCATTCTTCATGACAATACCTTTGAGCTACTAACCTTGCCTTTATCATTAAGCTTGTTCCACAATACCAAAAATTTCTGCAAAATCTTAACAAGATATCTTGCACAAGAGCATAGTAATATCGAATGATATAAACACTATAATAAGCAACACATACTATGCTTAAAAACAAATCATCAAGAGTTTCATAAAACATGTAAGTTCAAATAAGCTTATAGAAAGCTATATAAGGTCTCTTTTGAAATATGAAAACCCGAGAGCACATAGTTGAGACCTCATTTAAGAGAAGTATTTGAACAAGAGTTTTGACAATAATTGTAAGTCCAAGCGGCTACGATAATCTAGAGAGGGGGGTGAATAGATTATCTCCATCTTTTCGATTATGCCCTCTTTTTTGAAACAAATACGCCAAGACAATAATAAAGGTGCGGAATGTAAACAACACGCGTCGATTTAAAGAGGTTCAACCCACCTAGGGCCTAATCCTCTACTACCCCAGTATATCCGGGATGAATTTCAAAAAGAAAAAGAATTTTATTAATTACCACAATTAATACAAATTCAACTTACAACACCTTGAAGAGCACCACACTCTTCTTCAACACCACCTTTGGAGATTACCACAATCTCCCTTTGAAGATTACCACAATCTTCCTTCAACGGCACCTTTGAAGATCACCACAATCTTCAATCTTGAAGAATACCAAATTCTTCAATACCTCAAGAGCACCACACTCTTGAAACACCTATCACCTAGATCACCCAAGTGTATTCTTTCCACAAGAATACTCACAAGGATGTCTTGTGTTGAATGATAACAAAAATCAAGATTACAACTCAATAATGAATATTACAATTTGAGTGCAAGTGTAATCAAGAAATAAAGCCTAGACCTCAAGATGTGAAAGTGAAATACTTAGGCTATAAATACAACAAGAGTGTTGAATATGAAAGCTTGGAAATTTGCAGATTTCTTGTTGTGTATTTGCTTGTGTTGTTTTGTTTCTTGTGTCTTCAATTCATCCTCTATTTATAGGGAAGTCTTCACCAACATAGGCTCCCAACATAGGCTCCTATATCTTCACTTTTGTCTACAAAAAAGAAGATCACAAGATGTAAAAATATTGTACAAAATTGAAAAGTAAATCTTGCTGTCAGAGAATTCAAATGGTATAATTTTGCTGTCACAAAATAACATAAGCCGACCGGTTGCCCTGTATAAGATTTCGAACGTTTGAAAAAGATAGTGCGATCCAAGTACGGGTCGGAGGGGGGGTCAACCGGTCGACGAGGGGGTACGACCGGTCGCCCAGGGGTGCGACCGGTCGGCCCTCCCCTGGACCGGTCCCCCTCCCTCTTTTTTCAAGACCTGCATGTTCTGTTTTGTGTTTTCTTTTCTTCAGGTACAGGTCGACCATTTGGGCGACCAGTCGACCTTCAATTTGAAATGTTGTTCGAATGTTGTCAAAAATAAACTTCATGAAATACTCCAAAAAATTAGTAAAAACGTTTTAAATCATTTAGGAGTATTTGGACAACATATAAAAACATTGTTTTGGTATAAAAACTCATTTAAACAAAATCATCACAATCTTGATAAAAACATTTATCTAACAAACTCCCCCTTTTTGATGATTACAAACCAAAACAATTTTAGGAAGTTGATTTTAAAACAAAACCAATTTTCCGGTCTTAAAGCATCAACCATTTCAAGCAAGATTTATTATAAGTACAACACACAAGAGTAGGAGCAAAGATTTTTCAAAATCATTTTTGCACAAGCTCCCCCTATCAACATGCATATAAAGAACAAGCATTAAAGCAATCAACTAAAAGCTAAAAGCTTAGCTTTTACAACTTAAGCTTGAATTCATGAACTTATAAGCTCCCCCTGTCACAAGACATCATTAGTCAAGCATAAAAGTCCATAATACATCACATGGACTAAGTATTGTTCACAGCTTATGGCTTTCAAGAGCCCTAGCTTATAGCTTTTCTTGCGAGCTTATTTTTGCTTCTTTGAGCGTATGAGCGTTTTTCCTGTTTCTCCCCCTTTGGAATCATCAAAAAGAATGTTATCACGATAAAAACATCATATATTCATATCAAAGTGCGCAAATTTATCGATTTATCGAGCTTTTTGAAAATTGAAGCTTAAATTCCAAATAAAAGGGAAAAGTTGATCAATTGACTTGCAAAAGCTCATTTGATTGACAAAACATAATCTCTATAAACTTATAAGACTTTTCAAATCGAGAGAATCATGTAGGTGATGAAATTTTCATTGAAACATTTCGTCAAACACTTGGCGTGTATCGAATAAAACAAGAAGTATATAACGCCTTTGAAATTCATTTAAGCCAAAAATTTTCATCACCAATTCAATACAACATTATACATTCATCATCAATCATCATAAACAACATATTAATACAAGAATTTCAACAATATATTAAGATACAAGCACATTCTCAAGGGTTCAACCCAATTGAGATTAAAGGAGTAGAATTCTTACCATTTATTCGGTAAAGATGAGCAATGATGATGATAATCGAGCTTAATGAAGTCCAAAATATAATTCATATGCAAGAAAACAAATTTGAAGTGAAATGTGTGTGCAAATGTCAAAGGGGACAAAAAATGAGCCAAAAGAGCCAAAATGGCTGAGAAAAAGAACAGAGACGATTTTAACACAAAAATGGCTATGGTCGACCGGTCTGGGGTGTGGGCGACCGGCCGAAGTATAGGGTGACCGGTCGGCCTCACCCCAACTGGTCACTGGATCCGTCTGTTTTGCAAAATTCCGAGATTTGATCCAAAAATCTGATTTTTCGCCCCTAAGTTTTAAAACGTGCAAAATGCAAACGTAGACCTCATTCAATATACATTATGTTATAATCAAGCTCGAGATGAGGTGAAAGACTCGGCGGTAAACGATTAAAAAGTCCGCGAGTTATCCTTGAGACGGAATTAAACACATCTCAAATTTTTGTTAAAAATGCAATCCCTTAAAAAAAAGATATCGAATCTCAATATGTTTAGTTCGATTATGACGAACCATATTTTGATAAATTTAAACACCGAACTTGTTATCCCAGAAAAATAAGAATGTTTTAATACTTTGGATATACAAGTCATAATAAGAAGTGCCTTTCAAATATTTGAAAATTTCTTTTAACGACACTTTAGTGAGATTTGTTGGGATAGTTTTTGAAGTCGAGCATATAGACATAAGGCATATGGAATGTCGAGTCTATTGGAATAATACAAGAAAATATACCTCGAATTTGTTAGTCGGCCGATATGCCTTTCTCAACCTTTGTCAATCTTTTAGCCATAGAGGTTGAGATGATTCTTCTTTCTTCAATGCTTAACTCCTTCAAGCGTTCTTTTGAAATATAACCATCTTCTTGGTATTGAATAATGTGAATTCCAATGATAAAATTTGAGCTTCACTCATCATGATCATCTTAGGTTCACCTTGCATTGACTTGAAAAAATATCTTGCACAAATATTTATTAGTAGCACCATAAATATTTTCAACATAAATTTGCACAAGTAAACAACCTTGCCCTTTTTCAAAACAAGAAGTGTAGTATCAACTTTACCTTTTGTAAAATCTTTTTGCAAAAATAGCTAAGTCTATCAACCGTACAAGGCCTTTTATAAAAATCATTTGGCCTAAAATTTTAAACTCCGATAGACTTATATTTGAATAAAACCATTTAGAAAGTTGGATTTAACATCCATTTGGTAAAGCTTGAAATTTTCTTAAAACAAGAATGGACAAGTAAAATGCAAATAACTATTAAATGTGCTGTGAGTGCAAATGTTACATCAAAATCAATTACCTTCTTCTTGAAAATACCTTCGAGCTACTAACCTCGCCTTAGTTCGACCAATGTTGCCTTGGTCATTGAGTTTGTTCCGGAATACCCTTTTTGTCTTCTTCATCAATATCACCATAGGGCATCCAATTGATCCAATGTGTTCATAATAGAACATTTACATCCAAATATTTTGAGGTAACTAATATTTGGAGTTCTTCCTTTCTCATCTACACAACTTAACAAACTCATTAACGACATCGCTTATATAAGCAAGAAAAAATAGCCCAAGTGTAAAGACATGCCTCAATCATCAATCACAAAATATCTTGCATAAGAGCATAGTAGAAATATATAGACCATGAAGCAAGAAACACATACTATGCATTTAGAAGATCATCAAGAGTCTACTAAATCATGCAAGTTCAAATAAGCTTAAGAAAGCTACAAAAGGTCTCTTTTGAAATTTGAAAATCAATAGCATATAGTTGAGACCTCATTTAAAAAAGTATTTGAACAAGAGTTGACAAAGCCAATATGTGCAATCAATTATCGAATAGTGCCTTTACAAAAATCCTCTTAATGGCACTTGTATGAAATACTATGAAAAACAAGCACATATGCACATGGCAATACATATATCGAGTCTATAAAAGTAAGAATAACACAAGTAAACATACCTCGATAATTAATGCCTTTCTTGACAAATAATGACGTAAATGGCCATTTGTGAAAATATGTAAATCCTACACAATTCTTAAAACAAATCTAGCATAAATCATAATGATAAAAGTGTAGACTTAGAGATATCACAAGTAAGCTCATGCCATAAAAATCCATAAGAGATGATAACACACTTTAGTATACAAAAATGCACAAGAGTTTTAAAAACATCATATAAGGTCTTCTTTTTCAAAAATATTTTAAAAGCACAAATATATATTGAAGACCTTAATTAAAAAATAAATACTTGAAAACTCATTTGCAATTAAGACATAAATAAAAGCATGCATAATAACAAAATAAAATGCATATTTAAATAGGGAGATACGGGTTACCAATTACGCCATTTCCATGGGTTGTGCCGTTCCCATCGTTGATGATATCTTTCCCTTTGAAAATCTTCATGTTGATGGTGGATTCTCCGATTACTCCGTCTCCAAGGATTATATCCTTTCCTTTGTTGATAATATTTCCTTCTTGGAAATTCATTTTGGTGGTGTCTTCTTCTTTGATCAAATGAGATGGTCATTTGATGTCTTCTTGGCGGTATGTATTTTCCTCGATTATTATTCCGCCGGGTACCTAATATGACATTGTTTTGTGGTACCCTCAAGTGTTTGGGTCCTTTGGAATTAGCTTTGAGACTTTTAGGTCTCCAATAATAATTAGAGCTATTTCTAGCCCGACAAGTATTAACCGTGTGACCCGTTTTACCACAATAAAAACAAGTAGTAATTTTGGGAGCATAATGACCAACATGCATAGAGACTTGATTCTTTTTCATGTGATTGACACCCTTAGGCGTATGATCAAGTTCTAGTTTTGAATTATCACAACAATCAACAATATCGGTCATTCTATTGGTACTCAAGTTGGATTTTAATAAATCCTTTTTCATGCAATCATTATTCTCAACAAGAGTACTATTTTCTTTTTCAAGGTTTCTAACCTTGTCAAGTGTGGTGGTGTGAGCACATGATAGTGATTCATAGGAAGTAAATAAACTATCCTTATCATTTTTCAAAACATTGAATTCCTTTTTCAAATTTTTGTATTTAACAAGTAAGCTTTGGAAGTCATTTTGAAGTTCATCATAATCATTTTGCAAATCACTATAATCATTTTGAATAACAATATCATAGGAAGTAGAGGGTTTAAGACATACCTCATTTTCTTCTTCGATGCCCATAAAACAATATTCAACTTATTCATAGTTGGAAGTTGTAAGAGGCTTGTTCCTTAGATTTGAACTTGAATTCCTTTGAGAAGTAGATGCTTTTGTTTGACTCCTTTCATTTGCAAATACTCCATAGATGGCTTCTAATTTTTGCCATACTCCATGTGCCGATTTTATTCCTACAATATGTTCATATTCCAAATTAGTAAATGAACAATACAAAATATTGAGAGCTTTACCGTTTAAGGAGATGATTTTCTTCTCTTCATCATTGAGCTTTTTGAAGCCTTTTGAGGTGTGTGGTGTATCTTTCATCGGAATGAATTCTCCATTTATGACGGTGTTCCAAATGTCGAATCCGCAACCTTGTAATTAGCATTCCATTCTTTCTTTCCAAAAATTAAAATTTTTGGAATCAAATAGTGGTGGCTTGGTGGTGGAAGTGCCGGTAAGGTGAGCTTCAATCGTAGCCGACGATCGTTCCTCTTCACTCGCGATGTGAAACGAGCTTGCCAAAGAGTTTGGCTCGATACCACTTGTAAGTCCAGCGGCTACGATAATCTAGAGGGGGGGTGAATAGATTATCTCCATCTTTTCGATTATGCCCTCTTTTTTGAAACAAATACGCCAAGACAATAATAAAGGTGCGGAATGTAAACAACACGCGTCGATTTAAAGAGGTTCAACCCACCTAGGGCCTAATCCTCTACCACCCCAAAGATATCAGGGATGGATTTCAAAAAGAAAAAGAATTTTATTAATTACCACAATTAATACAAATTCAACTTACAACACCTTGAAGAGCACCACACTCTTCTTCAACACCACCTTTGGAGATTACCACAATCTCCCTTTGAAGATTACCACAATCTTCCTTCAACGGCACCTTTGAAGATCACCACAATCTTCAATCTTGAAGAATACCAAATTCTTCAATACCTCAAGAGCACCACACTCTTGAAACACCTATCACCTAGATCACCCAAGTGTATTCTTTCCACAAGAATACTCACAAGGATGTCTTGTGTTGAATGATAACAAAACTCAAGATTACAACTCAATAATGAATATTACAATTTGAGTGCAAGTGTAATCAAGAAATAAAGCCTAGATCTCAAGATGTGAAAGTGAAATACTTAGGCTATAAATACAACAAGAGTGTTGAATATGGAAGCTTGGAAATTTGATTTCTTGTTGTGTATTTGCTTGTGTTGTTTTGTTTCTTGTGTCTTCAATTCATCCTCTATTTATAGGGAAGTCTTCACTAACATAGGCTCTCTATCTTCACTTTTGTCTACAAAAAAGAAGATCGGAAGATGTAGAAATATTGTACAAAATTGAAAAGTAAATTTTTTTGTCAAAGAATTCAAACGGTATAATTTTTTTGTCACAAAATAACATAGAGGCGTAGGTTGCCCCGTATAAGATTTCGAACGTTTGAAAAAGATAGTGCGATCAGTGCGGGTCGGGGGGTGCGACCGCCGCCTCGAGGGTGCGACCGGTCGGCCCCCCTCGACCGTCCCCTCCCTCTTTTTTCAAGACTGCATGTTGTTTCATGTTTTCTTTTCTTGAGTCATGGTCGACCATTTGGCGCGATGGTCGATCCTTCAATTTGAAATGTTGTCCGATTTTTGTCAAAAATAAACTTCAAGAAATACTCCAAAGAATTAGTAAAAATATTTTAAATCATTTAGGAGTATTTGGACAACATATAAAAACATTGTTTTGGTATAAAAACTCATTTAAACAAAATCATCAAAATCTTGATAAAAACATTTATCTAACAAGAATGAATATGTGCAATCAAATGCATAATTTAAGAGGAGGATAAAAATCAAATGTTTTATCAAAAAATATAATCCTTTACAAGTCTCGGATAAAACAAGCTTTATCGAATAGTGCCTTTCAACAATCGAAAAATCCTCTAAATGGCACTTGTATGAAATACTTTTGAAATATCTTGAAAACAAGCACGTAGGCATATGGCAAAAATATATCGAATCTATGAGATAAATAACAGTAATGAGCGTACCTCGATAGTTTAATTCTCTTCTTGACACACTATGACATATATAACCATTGGTGAAGATATATATATATATATATCTTACAAAATTCTTAAAACAAATCTTTCACAAAAGCATAATGGTACAAGTGTAGGCTAAGCAATAAGAAATTTCACAAATATGCTCATGCTATATAAATCCATAAGAGATTATAAAGCACATTAGCCTTAATAAATGCACAAGAGTTTTAAGAACATCATGTAATGTCTCCTTTTCAAAATATTTTAAAAACACAAAAATTTATTGAGGACCTTAATTTAAAAACAAATATTTGAAAACTCATTTTGACAATAAAGGCACAAATAAAAACATGCATAATAACAAAATAAAATGCATATTTAAATAGGGAGATACGGTTTACCAATTACGCCATTTCCATGGGTTGTGTCTTTCCCATTGTTGATGATATCTTCCCCTTTGAAAAACATCTTGTTAATGATAGCTCTTCCAATTGCTCCATTTCCAAGGGTTGTGTCCTTCCCATTGTTGATAGTGTCTTTCTCTTGGAAATTCATTGTGGTGATGTCTTCTCCTTTGATCAAATGAGATGGTCATTTGATGTCTTCTAAGCAAAGATGAATTTTCCTTGATTATTATTCAGGGTACCTAATATGACATTGATTTGTGGTACCCTCAAGTGTTTGGGTCCTTTGGGATTAGCTTTGAGACTTTTAGGTCTCCAATAATAATTAAAGTTATTTCTAGCCCGACAAGTATTAGCCGTATGACCCTTTTTAACACAATAAAAACAAGTAATAATTCTAGGAGCATAATGACCAACATGCATAGAGACTTGATTCTTTTTCATATGATTGACAACATTGGGCTTATGATCAAGTTCTTGTTTCAAATTATCACAACTATGAACATCAATAATTTTGGTCATTTTATTGGTACTCAAGTTGAATTTTGATAAATTCTTTTTCATGCAATTAATATCCTCAACAAGAGTACTATTTTCTTTTTCAAGGTTTCTAACTTATCAAGTGTGGTAGTGTGAGCACATGAAAGTGATTCATAGGAAGTAAATAAACTATCCTTATCATTTTTCAAAACATTGAATTCATTTTTCAAATTTTTGTATTTAACAAGTAAGCTTTGGAATTCATTTTGAAGCTCATCATAATCATTAAGCAAATCACTATAATCATTGTGCAATTCATTATCATAAGAAGTAGAAGGTTTAGAACTTACTTCGTTTTCTTCGAAGCCCATAAGACATCGTTCGTTTTCATCGTCGGAAGTTGTAGGAAGCTCATCCCATGTTGTTGGGTTTGTATCCATGTGAGAAGTAGATGCTTTTGAGTGTCTCCTTTCATTTGCATATACTTCTTCTAATTTTCTCCTTACTTCATTTGCCGATTTAATTCCTACAATATGATCATATTCCAATATGGTAAGTGAACAATAAATAACATTAAGAGCTTTACCATTTAAAGAGATGATTTTCTTCTCTTCATCATTGAGCTCCTTTAGAGCTTTGGAGGTGTAAGCTGTGTCTTTCATCGGAATGGATTCTCCATTAATGACTGTGTTCCAAATATTGAACCCGCAACCTTGTAGATAGCATTCCATTCTTTCTTTCCAAAATGTAAGATTTTTGGAATCAAATAGTGGTGGCTCAGTGGTGGAGGCGCCGCAGTAAGGTAGACTTCATTCGTAGCCGATGATCGCTCCTCTTTACTCGCGATGTGGAACGAGCTTGCCAAAGAGTTTGGCTTTGATACCACTTATAAGTCCAAACGGCTACGATAATCTAGAGGGGGGTGAATAGATTATCTCCATTTTCTCGATTTAGCCCTCTTTTTCGAATCAAACAAGCCAAGACAATAAAGAAGGTGCGAGAAGCAAATAACACATGTCAATTTATAGAGGTTCAACCCACCTAGGGCCTAATCCTCTACCACCCCAGTATCTCCGAGATGGATTTCAAAAAGAAAAAATGATTTTATTAATTACCACAATTAATACAACAACACCTTTTTTGAAATTACCACAATCTCACTTGAAGATTACCAAAATCTTCAACGACACCTTGTGAAGATTACCACAATCTTCCGACTTGAAGAATACCAAATTCTTCAAACCCTAAATAAGGGCACCACACTCTTCAATAAGAAGATCACCACAATCTTCTTGCACCTAACACCTAGATCACCCAAGCGTGTTCTTACCACAAGAACACTCACAATGATATCTTGTGTTGAATGATAATCCAAATTCAAGATTACAACTCGATAATGAATAATACAATATTGAGTGCAAGTGTAATCAAGAAATAAAGCCTAGACCTCAAGATGTGAAAGTGATAAGCTAGGCAAATTACAACAAGAATAATAACAATGAAGAACAAATATGTTTGCTTGAATGTATCTTGTTGTGTTGTAGTATTCTCACTTGTTGTATAGCTTCAATTCTTCATCTATTTATAGAGGATGTCTTGAACATGGATAGGCTCCTCTTGGGGACATATTTCTACAAAAAAAATGCAATTAAAATCAAGATTATAGCTGTTAGAAATCAACCCCATAATTTAGGGAAAATTGTCTGCTGCACAACGACTATAATTTTGCTGTCAAACAATAGGGCGACCGGTCGCGTGTTAATATAGAATTGAAAATTGAACTGGAAAACAAGCCTGCTGGATCGATCAGGGTGGGGTCCAACCGGTCGACACCCTGTCCGACCGGTCAACCCCCTAGGGGACCGGTCCAGGTCACAATTTTGCGTAACATGGAGATTTCTTTCAACCCATGTACCGATCGACGACACGGTCGACCGGTCGACCTCCTCAGAAAATCTTCCGTCCATTTTTCTGTTCCAAAACTTAACTTCAGGTATGGGTTGCCCTATAGGGCGACCTGTTGAGCACGAGACAAAAGTGTAAAACCAAAATCATCAAAATCATGATAAAAACATTTATCAACACACCACCTTAGGAGTTTTTGGAAAGACATTCAAAATTTAAACCTAGTGGAAGTTTGCCTAAAAAATGTCCTGATTTTATAATTATATGCATATTAAAAAAAACCGAGTTTTGGACATCTCCTTTTATCATTACATTTTTGTATTTGGTCTAAGCGAATGAATAACAATTTGTGATATGACAACTGTGGTGATTGAACGATTCCAATTATTGAAGTCACTCTCTTTTTAACAAATTGGTCGACTTGAAAAATCGAATCGATTAGCTCAATTGGGAAAGAAAAGGTTAGCAATTTACTTCAATCATGTCGAAATTGTGAAAATAGATGTCTCTTTTTGTTTTCAACCCCACTCTTTGTTTTAAAAATTGCTTGAGGACAAGCAAAATTTCCAAGTTGGAGGCGGTTTGATAAGTGCAATTTTGTACATATTTTGTGGTAGTAATTCAATTGATTTTAAATTGTTTTATTAGAAAAATCATAGTCTTCTTAATTATTTTTGGCATTTTATCGCGGGATGTGTTTAACATTATAGGTGGAGCAATTTGGAGCAATTTGAAGCCAACATTAAGTGCAAAAAGGCAAGAAATTCACTTAACATGACTTGGTGGTGTCAAATAACATGGCCATGTTAAAAACGAAGGAAATAAATTGAAGAAAATTTGGAAAAAGGTTCCAAAATGGCCAAACCGTGTCGCCAAACACAGCCATGTTGAAGGGGATCAAAAGAGGAGAAAAACCGCACAAAATAGAGCCTGACACGGCCTGGCCATGTTGCACAACATGATTGTGTCAAGTAACACGGTCTGGCCGTGTTGCACAACACGACCGTGTCAAGCATTTTCCCAGCTTCCAGGACAACACGGCCGTGTCAGGGCCACTTTCTAATACATTTTTATGCGAAAATTGTGGAAAACTCACCAACCAAGCCCTTTTGACCACTTTTGTACACCTTTAACACCCCATTTTGCTGCACCATGTCCCCATATTCCCTCAATCATCATTTGAGTACAAGAATTCACCAACCAACAATGAAAGTGGGGGCAATTGTTTAACAAAAGTTGGCACTATCAATGTATTATTGTACAAAAATGGTGTCTATAAAAGCCAAGGGTTGAAGTTGGGAGATTCATTCATTAGATATTCAGAAAATATTCATTGTATTCATTATATTAAGTAGAATTGGGATCAAGGGGTCTTGGAAGAGAAAGCTTGGGGCAATATTGGAGAAGAAGGCTTGGAGAAACATCATCAATCAAGAAAGAAGTCCATTGAGATTTTGAGAAAGATAAGTACACCATGTCTACAATACTTAAATCTTCTTGTGTAATTTACTCTTTTGTCAAAATCATGAGTAGCTAAATTCCCAGTGTTTGAATGTAATGAACTCTAGACTGGATTTGTGATTAAGGTTTGTATGTTTTTAATAAAATTCTCATGTCTTGTGTGATTCACTTATTTCATGCTTATTTCATTCGAGTTAATATTTCCGGTATATTAATTTGATATCTATTTCTCATCGGGTAATCGAGAGATATATGGTGAGAAAGAACCTATATAAGTGAAAAGAGTTGCATGCAATCGTAGATATAGGACGACATAAATCTTTTGGATTAGGGTCAAACCTAATATGGGAATTCACAAATCGTTATAATGCAATCTTGGGGGTTTTAACTAGAAAGAGATTTCAGTTAATCAACTTGAGGTTAGGAGTTATTCACGCTCCATAGAGGGTTTAACTTAAATCGGGAATTTCTACGGTCCATGAAACATGAGATTTTATTAAAAGAGGTTGGTTTTTGTTTAAGGGTTTATGGTTGTATTTTTAACTTGTCAAATCACAAAAACATTCTTGAAGGATTTACATTCAAACACATTTCTATCTCTTGATTTATTATTTTTAAAAATTGTAATTTGTTAATTTAGATTCTTTATTTTCCTTTTTCATCAAATAAAAACTCTGAAAATTGCTAGATTAGATAACAAAAAGATGGTAATTATTAGTACTTACAATCCTCGTGGGAATGACACTCGGTACTCAACAATCTATTCTATAAAACGACAGGTGCACTTGCCTAAGGTTTTAAAGGTAGCTTTTGAGCCATCAAGTTTTTGGCGCCGTTGCCGGGGATTGTAATATTAGCTTTGCGTGTTTTTAGTTTTTTTTTTGTGGATGCTTTGTTTTCTTTTTATGCACCTTATCAGTATCTTGCAAACGAACATGAGATATTATTTTTATTACAGTTAGATAAGTTGTTTGTGGATTGGTTATAACCATTTTTATCCCGAACAAGTCATCTTTTTTAGAACTCAAATTGCCAAAATGTTTTAAACTGTGTGACTCTAGTAAAAGGATGAACTTGGCCAAAAGAGTTTAATATCATGAAAATAGTTTGGATTTTGCTTAAGTATAGATACTTTGTGTCATGATCACTGGAAAAATCATAATTCGGGTTTTTTTAAAAAAAAATCAAAATAAAAATAAAACAAAAATCGAAAAAAATGTGTGTTAATATTATAAAAAGGGACAAATCGAGGTTATACTCCTCTGTTTGTTGTTTGTAGGTCCCAAGGAGAGTGAGTAAGGTTTAGAAGGGGGGGTTGAATAAACCTTACCAACTTTTCGATTTTAGTCCTTTTAAAATATTACAGAGTTAAATACACAGCTAAGTCCTTAGGGAACATCTAAGTTAGTTAACCAAATAGAGTTAGCCACTCAGCGGACTCGATTGAGTGTTGATAGAATAACTTCGATTGTTTAGTCTAAACCTTAACTTGGCCGTGATAAGATTTTCATTGGAAGACTTAACACCCTTTTAATTTGATTAGCTTTGTTTTAAACACTTGATTTTAGCACTTAGTTACTTATCGGTTGGATAGCAAATTATCGTGAGATATAAAGTGATATGCGAGAAATGAAATCTTTGAAATGTAAATGACACAATAATTTTTATAGAGGTTCGAAGATGGGGTAATTCTTCTACTCCTCTCTTCTCCAACTCTGGAGGAATCCACTAAGTATTGATCAGTACAAAGTGGTTATCCGATACAAGTCTTGATCACACACGGTGACTTGCTCCTTTGGGACTCGGTCTGGAGATGCCTTGGTCACACGGTGCTTCTCATCCGACTCGGCTTCTTGGGCAGGCCGCTTTGTTACTTCAGCTTACTTGCTCAAGCTTCTTGGACTTGATCACGAAGCCCTCCAATAACTTGAGACCGGTTCGACCTTGAACCTTTCTATAATCCTCCTTGGAATGTAGACCCCTATTGATTTGATCATCCTTTATTCCCTGTGACTTTGAGTTAGCTTCCAATCAATGGATGACTCATCCGTCACTTCAACTTGAGACTTGGCTTCTCGAGTTGACTTGATTGACTCTTCATACGGTTGTATCTCGTTGATACTCCTTGATCGAGTCTTTGACATCTTTTCCTTGCCACACTCACCGCTTCACAATGAGTCTTCATCCTAGTCTTGATTGACTTCTTGTATATCCAGGCATAGCCGACATTTGGCTCACCATACAACCCTATCTATTACAATGCAAATTACAAGGAAAATGGGGTGCCAACTTTCTAGTCTAATTTTTACATGGCATTAATCAAAATCTAAACAATAAATTTCCCAACAATCTCCCCCCTTTTGATGATGCCAAAACATAACAAAATTAAGTAAAATGTAAACAACACGGATACATACAGACAATGCAGAAACAAAGAATGTATGTGTTGAATAGAATATTTTATTGATCATATCATTCTTGTTCTTTACACAGCTGTTTACAATGTGTATCAGAGCAATCAGAGCATATACTATATCTACGCAAAATACAGATCTTTCATTGAATGTACAGAAGACTTACATACATATGTATTTACAAAAGTAAAATACATGAAGGGGTTGGCAGCAACACTTCATCGCCTTCGCTGCCTCCTTCTTTCTTCTTCAGCTCTATCTTCGTCCGCTCTCTTTCTTTTCTTCTGCTTTCTTCTTCTCGTAAGCTCTCTTCGCAGCTTCATCTCTTCTTTTTCTTTCATGTCTTTCTTGCCACAGCTGATCTTGCCTTTTGTTTTCCTATTCAATCCTCTTTACATATTCAGCATTCTTCCTTTTCACTTCCAGATTGGCTATAGCATCATATCCAGCCCAGTAGATCCTTCCTTTCTTGCCTGGATCTACATATTCAATATTTTTAGGTAGAGGTCTAGGTTTAAAGCCTCTACCTCCGCCACTTCTTCCTCCTCCTCTGGGCGTGTATTGTACTGGAGTCTTCTTCTTACCAGCAGAGTGACTGCTAGTAGTCTGGTCGCTTGTCGCCTTCTTCGCACAACTTCGAGATCTTTCTCCTAGTACAAGTCCTGTGCTTGGGCTATGGACATGTTTTTGAAATATCCTTCGGACTCGAGCGTTTTGAATTCTTCAACAGATCTTGGCTCTTGTCCGTCATCTGGAATGGCATCTGTATCTTTTCCTGCCGGAATGCCTCCAAATTGTTTCAACATTTCTTCAACACGGACATCCGTTCTTTTGTCGAAATCCTTCATCTCTGCTTCAACAATCTTTTTCTTATGAGATATGGGCACAACAGAGTGATAGAGCGGCAGATTACGGAGGCGTTCATCGATTATCTTTGGATGTGACATGACCTTGCTGAGGGGTTTCAGCAAGCATTAAGGTCACATCCTTCGACCTTTCCCCCTCAACAACTTTTCCTTTTTCTTCTCTCTCTACAACATCTGTGTTTTTCTTCTCTACAACAGCTGTCTCCTTCAAACTCTTCATGTATTCCTCTTCCCCCTTTTGGCATCATCAAAGGAGAGAGGAACATCTGGAAACATCCCGGCAAACATGAAGTCCCGGTCGGTGATGGCTGGTCTCGCTTGGAATCGGGTGCGGTAAAGCTACGAAATTCGAGAATGGGTGGCCTTCGACTCACCAGAATTAGTTTCATCTCGGCCCATGAGGAGGCTGAATTTGGCATTCATAGTCTCCTCAAGTCGCAGGATTTCTTTCTTTCAAACTCCTGCAGTTGACTCCATTTTGTTTTGTGAGAGGCATGCAACCTCTCAATGTACTCCGCATTCGCCGCTTCATGTCAGCATTGTCTGCGCTCCAAACAAGTATCCTGTTATAGAGTGCCTTGAAGTAACGAACTTGTTCGAGGCGCATGGCTGATTGCTGCTGACACCACTCCCTGATTTTTATAACTATCCCTCTCAAGTCGGCTGTGAGGGTAGCATCTCGATTGTCCAGCCGCATGTCTAATGAGGCCTGATGTCGTTCGATCCTCTCAATCTCTCCGTAGATTTTCTTAAAGACTTCACGGATTTCAGCTGTCACTTCCGATTCAGATGGCGGCCATTCAACACCGAAATCGAATTCTGCTGGCACAATGGAGTCAGTAGGGATAATGGGTTCTTCGCGTGCAGAGAACTTCTTCTTTTCTTTAGCAGTTTCTTCTGCTAGTGCAGGGAGCTCGATTGAGAAAGGGAAGGTCTCTTCAAATGCATCTTCTCATACATGTGAAATCATACTAGAAGTCGTTTCTGCTGCAGCTCTGGAAGCCTACGCAGTTGACTGTGATTCAGCTGGGGCCTTCGATGGTATTGGCCCAGCTGGCTGAGCCTCAACTATCTTAACAGCTTCTTCGGTCTCAGCTGGTTTGTCCTTTTGAGTTTGTTGTTCCTCGTCCTTATCAGTAGCGTCATCGGAAGATGATGAGACTTGAGGGCTTGGCTCATCATCAAAATTGAACGTTTGTCGGCGACTTTGAAGTCCGGCTTACTCGTCTTGGAAGAACATCCTCGGTGAGTTTTTTATGTGCAGCAGGGGTGGACTCAGCTTCATCTTCAGATCCCAGAAAGGATATGTCAGGGTTGTCTTGGGAATAATGAAGAGCACTTATCTCCTTCTCAGTTTCCATCATGTGCCTCGACTGCATCAGCAGTTTCCTCAGCCTGCAAAGCGGTTGGCACTTCAGCTGAGACAGACTCAACTGTCTGAGCTTCGTCGGGGACAACTTGCTGTTGTTCTTTTTCTTTTTCCTTCTCCACTTCGCCTCTTTTCTGCATTGTGGAGTCATCTGCAGCATCCTCCGACCTAGCTGCAGTGGAGTGAGTTTCCCCCTCAGCTGGCGCACCAGCTGAGTGACTTATGTTGGGGTCACTCTGCTCCATACTCCCGGCTGCTTCCTTTGAGTGCTCAGTCGTGGAGGCAGGTGGTAAGACACCTTCATCAGGGGTTGGCTCAACTTGGGTGCCCAAATTCCCAATGTCATCGCCAATTCCCTTAGATCCGTCCTCTAAGTGAACTGGGGAAGTAGTTGCAGCAATGACTGTGGCAATCTGTTGTACCACTCCCAACGGATCAATCTCCAGTTGTGATTTGGAAGACTCTCCTAGTCCTTCCATCAGCTCTTGCTCATGCATCAATGAGGATTCCCGCATGGCTTACTGCATGTCCAACTTTTCCTGTGCAGAAATGGGGTCCATGTCCTCATCACTATTTGAGAGCATGTCAAGGTGAGGATGAGTATGGTCGCTGGTTCCAGTGAGAGGACAAATGTTGGCTTTCTCACGAGCTTCAGCTTCCTCTGCTAATCTCTCCTTTTTTTTTTCTTTGAAGATATGCAAGATATTCAGCGAGTTATCTTCATCAAGTGCCTGAACACGGTGGTAAATCCTAGGAAATTTAGCAATTCTTCCTCTTCCTCGAGTGACTCGGCTTCCATGCTCGCCATTCACGTGAAGACGACGCCTGAATGTCCGGGGTACACACAGGAGAAACCACTATCACATCATCATCTTCATCCTCTTCTTGTTGCACTTCCTTTTCGGAATGGAAGGCAACAAACTCTCGCCGCTCGGCTCCTTCAAGCAAACATCGGGGCGGTGGAGACACAACTCTTTCATCGGGAGATTTTTCTTCTTCCTCAATTTTATTCTATCCACAGTGGGTCTTCTTTTGCCTCTGTTGATCGACCTCAGCAGACTTGGTCGTTTCATCAACAACCTCGGAGATCGCACTTCTTCAAAGAAGCGATCTCGAGATTTTTCCGGTGAGTGGCGAGACTGTTTGTCTTCTCAAGCTCCGAGAGCTTGGTTATTCTTCTTCTTTTGTCCTTACAGAGCAAGTTATGGTTCGGATACTTCTTCCTCAGCTTCTTTGGCGGCGGGGGCCGGTGCATCTTTCTTTGACTGAGGAGCTGCCTTTCTTGGCTTGGCAGTCCTCTTCTTTTTGATGGTCGGAGAAGGCATTTGGGGTTCCTTCTCTGCCTCGGCTGCGTGGGCAGGAGACACGGCTGCAGGGGCAGGTGCATCTTTTGTCTTTGCTGCAGGGGCATCAATCTTCTTTGCAGCCGCATGGGCAGCTTTCTTCTTCGGAGGGGAGGTAACAGTTGTCTCCACGGGGTCAGCTGATTCCCCCTTGCTTGTGTCCGCCCTCTTCGCATGGGCTCTCTTCTGGGTTCCTTAAAGGTTAGCCATAAACATCTTCTTGTTTACATGGAAAGACTTTCCATGCTTAAGGGTAATGCCCTTCACTTCCATCAAGTGGCCAATAACTAGGCCATAGCCGAGTGATCCTCCAAAGGATCCATCCTCCTTGAATGACTTATTCGCAGCGTTCTGGCAGAGTCTGCTGTATACGAACTCAGCCCAGTTAACTTTCTTCCCTTGCATGATCGCAACCATGACGATCAGCTTAGTCTTGGACAGCTGATTGAAGCTTCCAAACTTCATGTCCACACATTTTGAGATGACATCCATCAGCTTGTGATAGTTGTCCTTCAGCAATTTCTTTTCAGCTGTGTAGACTACTTTCGCAGCACACTCAGGTTTGGTTACTTCTTTCCATGCAGCAGCCAAGTCCACATCAGCTTCGTATATCTCCGGCATGCCTTCCTATGGTAGTAAACAGTGCTCCGCAAGGTCCTTAGCAGTAATTAAAATGTCCTTGCGGTGGACGGAGGACTTAATCCCTTCGTCCTGCACCTCAGTGTTAACATAGAACTGCGCCACCTCTTCAACGTATGTCATTTGATATTCCATCGTGAGGAAGGGTTTTAGTCTGGATTTCTCAATTTTATCCGCAATTTTCTTCATAAGGGTTTCATCGGAACCCTGCTTAATCATGCCTTCAAAATACAAAATTGATCCTGTGTGGATTTGCTTTGATAACTTGACGAAATCTGTCTTTGGTGCCATTTCTAGAGAATTTTACCGATTAAATCTTGACGAACTTGCTTTGAGAACAGGTAGGGTTTCGAGAGAGAAAAGAGACTTGCTTTCTAATTTTTGAAGATGAACGATTTTTCAGTGTAGAGAGAAAACTGAAAGAATGAGTATATATGGGTTATGAAAGGACGTGTTTTTGGTTTTTGAATTTTGATCGAGATCAACGGCTCAGATTTAGCACGTCTCATTGTATTTAATTGCTCGCATTTAATGCGGCAGCATTTATATCCAATCATATGTTTGTTGTGCAGCTTTTGACTATACCCGTCATAATTACGCTGACGTCATCCTTAAAAACATTCCCGCTCAATAAAAACGACTGCGTTTTTATCACTTAGCTCATAAATGACTCAGCTCACTACACAAATGACTCAACTCTTCTTTTCTCCTTTCATATAGTGACTCATTGGCCTAACTCGATATTGACTTTCCGACATCTTTGATTCACTTGGCTGATTCATGAGATTTGCTCTGTTTTCATCTTTTCATGTTTCATCTCTTCTCATTGAGTCTTCTGAGTGTCAACTCAGCTCAATTAATCCTAGCTCATGCTTAAGCTCTTCAAATCTTGATTCACATAGGGGTTTGGTGAATATGTCAGCTAACTGTTTATCAGTTGAGATATACTCCAAAGTGATGTCTTTCTTTTCAACATGGTCTCTTATAAAATGATGTCTGACATCAATGTGCTTTGTTCTCGAATGCAACACAGGATTCTAAGTGATTGCAATAGCACTTGTGTTATCACACATAATTGGAATCTCTTTTTCTTCAATTTCATAATCTCTCAGTTGTTGTCTCATCCATAAGACTTGGGCACAATTTGCCCTTGCCTATGTACTACCTTGTTTGTGGATGTGGCTATTGAGTTTTGCTTCTTGCTAAACCAGGAAACCAATCTGTTTCCAAGCATTTGACATGTGCCTGAAGTACTCTTCTTGTCAACTCTACATCCAACATAGTCAGAGTCTGAATAACCAATAAGCTTGAATCCACCTTCCTTTGGATACCATAAGCCAACTTCTTGGCATCCCTTCAAATATCTTAGGATTCTCTTAGTTGCAGTCATGTGACTTCCCTTTGGTGCAGATTGAAATCTTGCACATACACCTACTTCAAAGGTGATGTCTGGCCTGCTTGCTGTTAGATAGAGCAGTGATCCAATAAGTGCTCTGTATCTTGTTTGATCCACAGGCTTGCCATCTGCATCCATGTCCATCTTGACTGATGTATTCATTGGTATTTTCACAGAAGACTTTTCTTCCATACCAAATTTCTTCATTAGGTCTCTGGTGTACTTTGTTTGACTTATGAAGGTACCATCCTTCAGTTGTTTAACTTGGAGTCCTAAAAAGAATGTCAGCTCTCCCATCATGCTCATTTCAAATTTTCCTTGCATGAGGTTTGAGAATTTATCACACAGCTCTTTGTTTGTGGATCCAAAAATGATGTCATCCACATATATTTGAACAAGCAATATACTATCCCCATCTTGAATTCTGAAGAGTGTTCTGTCCACTTTGCCTTTGGTGAATCCATTATCTGTCAGAAATTGAGATAATGTATCATACCATGCTCTAGGTGCTTGTTTCAATCCATATAGAGTTTTCTTGAGCTTGTACACCTTGTCTCCAAGAGTCTTTTGCTCAAAGCCTGGAGGTTTCTCAACATAGACTTCTTCTTCCAACAATCCCTTTAAAAATGCACTTTTCACATCCATTTGATATACAATAAAGTTCTTGTGTGCAGCATAGGCAAGAAACATCCTTATTGCTTCTAGTCTTGCAACAGGAGCAAATGTTTCATCAAAATCTATTCCTTCTTCTTGGCAATACCCTTTGGCTGCCAATTGCTTTGTTTCTTACCACAGAACCTTCTTCATTCATCTTGTTTCTGAAAACCCATTTTGTGCCAATAACATTTTGATGGGTTGGTCTCTGCACCAGTTCCCATACTTTGTTCCTTTCAAACTGATTCAGCTCTTCTTGCATGACTTGAATCCAAAGTGTGTCATCCAATGCTTGGGACACATCTTTTGGTTCTATTTGGGAAATAAAACAAGTGAACATTGCTTCTTGTTGAGCTATGGATCTGGTTCTTACACCATCTCTTACATTTCCAATGACTAGCTCTGGTGGATGGTCTCTCAGCCATCTCACATCAGGTTGAAGTAAATCAGTTGGGTTTAGTCATCTTGCAGTTGTGTTATCTTGAGCAGCTCTTTCATTCTCATTCAGCTGCAGATTTTCCAGCTGTCTTTGAGACTCAGCAGTCTCATCTTCATCTTGATTGATTGCTCCAGCTTCAGCTTCAACATAGGGACTTTTCTGCATGGTTGGCTGATTCAACTTATCAGCTAACTCTTCAATGTCTTCTCCATTTATATTAAGTTCATCAAAAACCACATGGATAGACTCTTCTGTGACCATAGTCCTCTTGTTCAGCACTCTATAGGCTTTACTCTCAACTGAGTATCCCAAAAAGATACCTTCATCAGCTATAGCATCAAAAACTTTTAGATTATCCTTGCCATTGTTATGGATGAAGCATTTACATCCAAATATTCTAAAATACCCAACATTTGGCTTTCTCCCTGTCCATATTTCATAGGGAGTCTTTGTCAGCTGTCTATTGATCATGCATCTATTTTGAGTATAGCATGCGGTGTTGATGGCTTGAGCCCAAAATCTTTTAGGCAAAGCTTAGCTTGCTAACATGGTTCTTGCAGACTTCCTTGAGAGTTCTGTTTCTTCTTTTCGCTACTCCATTCTGCTGTGGAGTCCTTGCTGCAGATAATTCATGAGCAATACCATTTTCAACACAATACTGAGTTATTATCCCATTGACAAACTCAGTTCCTCTATTAGACCTTATCTTTATAATGGTTTGACTCTTCTCATTTTGAACTCTTCTCATCAGCTGAGGTGACTTCTACAAAGTTTCCTTCTTTTTACACGTGAAGATTGTCCATGTATATCTTGAATAATCGTCCACCACTACTAAAGTGTATTTTTTTCCACTTATGCTAGCTGGCTCAACTGGACCAAATAGATCCATATGCAACAGATGCAATATTCTTGTTGAAGATGGATTAGACTTCTCTTTGAATGATGATTTGATCTGCTTTCCCATCTGACATTCATCACAAACACTTTATTTCTTATACACTGAGTCTGGCAGTCCTTCCACAAGATGACTCCTTGCAAGCTTGTTAATTGTCTTGAAATTTAGATGACTCAGCTTTTTGTGCCACAACCAACTTGATCAGGTTGTACTCTTTGCTAACAGACAAGTGCTTTGTGTGGCAGTCGACCAGTCTACCACATACATGTTCTTCTGTCTGGATCCTTGCAACCCTATTTCATTTGATTCAGTGTCTTTAATTTGGCACATTCCCATATTGAATCCAACATTATAGCCCTTGTCACAGAGTTGGCTGATGATTAACAGGTTGAAGTTGAGGCCTTCAACGTATGCAACATCCGTGATTTCTAATACATTTTTCTTGATGGATCCAGTGCCACTTATTTCCCCTGGAGCTTCATTTCCTCCAAATATGACTTTTGCACCTCTAATCTCCTTAAATTTTGATAGATTTTTCTTGTTTCCTGTCATGTGTCTGGAACAGCCACTGTCCATGTACCAGGTTCCTTGGCACTCAGCTGTTCCTTGAACCTGCAACCAAGGAAATTAGTTTTTAGGTACCCATGCTTGTCTGGGTCCTGAGGGGTTAGTGATGTAAGATGATCCAACCAACCTATAGCCAAATGACTTGACTCTAAGAGGTTGCCATCTATCTGTGCCATAATAATAATTTACTTTGGCAAATCGCTTGGGGGCTTTAGGTTCATACAACTGTCTCTTTTGTGTGTATGCCTGGGTGTGTGTTTTAGCAATTGCCTTCTTTGGGTAGTTGTGATATTTCTGAGTATAGTGCCTGGGTGCATATGTGTGCTGATGATAGCTATTTTGCCTTTGGAATGGCCTTTGCTGAGTTCTAGGCCTTTGCCATTTAAGCTTATATTCCATAGGTCTTTGCTGATATTTCACATTATTCCAATCAGCTTGGCTTGGGTAGTTTCTACCATTCCCATCATATGTGTTTCTTTGATAAAATTTCTGGGGTTTTTGGTAGCTTTGTTTATTCTTCACAGAGTACTTCCTATTTGGAGTTTGCTGAGGAACTCTGCTGGATTTCTTCTCAGATGTCCTCTCAGCATACTCAACTGGCTGTTTTACTTTTCCTTTATATCCAAGGCCAGTTTGTTTGTGATTGTTCTTTGGATTGAATGTGGGTGCGACATTTGGTGTCTTGGATTTTTGAGATGCTTCATTACTTGAAGATCTTTTTTCCAAAATCACTCTGGGAGTTTGACTGTGTGCAAAGGAATTGAATCCTATGCCAATTTTATCCACACTATTTTTGGCTCATTATAAGGTCATCCAATGATTTAGATGCCTTTGTAAATGATGCAATCATATTTTTGAGATCATTTTCCCTCTTTTCTATAGCAGCTATCTCTGCTATTAGTTTTGCATTTTCAGCCTTCACTCTTTGTTCTCATCGCCTATGTGACTTAGAGTACTCGGCTCCTTAGGTATTTGTGAGTTTTCGCTTTTAATGGGCTGTTTTCCTCATTTAATAGTGTGTGTGTGAGGATTTAATGTGCTCAAAATCTTTCATCATTTTGCCTAATGAATCATAAAGATCGAGTGGGTGATGAAGTGTGTGTGTCACAAGCACTATCACTAGAATCGAGTGAGATGAGTTAGAGTGTACCTCATATTCTCGGTCGAGGTTGATCTTGTTCTTTAGCCATTAGACAAATCATTGCTTCTTCTTCGTAGTCACTTGAGTAGTCACTTCACTACTCTCTCGAGTCCGCCGCTTTTTCGACATTTGTCTCGTGATCTCTGCCCAACATGGCCTTTTTCTTTTCTGTCTTCTTTATCTCAAGACTCTTCTTTCTTCTTCATTCTTGTATTTATTGACTACAGGATATGGACAAATCAATAGCAAAGTGTCTGGTTGTCTCGAGTTCCAACACAGGTTTTGGCTCTTTGATCAGTTCTTTCCGTTCTTGGGTTATCAGCTCTCTGATATTCAACTTTTTGATGCTCAGCTCTCTTTGGTGGCCTATCTTCCCTTGACTTGGAGGGAGTTCAATGTCTCCTGGAGGATTCACCTTTGTTTCTTTTATAGTTCTTGTTAAAGAACTTGTTGAATCTCTTAACCATCAAGGCAATTTCCTCCTGGTCAATGGCTTCCTTGACTTCAGCTCTCTTCCCATCCTTGACTATAAGTGCAGCTGTTTTGGGTACATCTATCTCCTCTTGATCCTTTCTTCTCAGCTCAAATTCATAAGCTTTGAGGTCTGAGAATAGCTCATGATTGGATGTTTTTGATAGGTCCATTGAGTGCCTTAGAGCCATAGTCTTCATTTCCCATTCAGCTGGGATGCTTCTTAGAATCTTCATACACATCTCCTTTTGTGTGTATTCCTTTCCAAGTGTTGAGAGCTCATTTGTAATTTCAGTGAATCTAGCATCCAACTGATCCATTGTCTCACCTGCAAGCATTTTAAAGTTTTCAAACTTTTGAACGACAACAGATAGTTTGTTTTCTTTAATTTGCTCTGATCCTTCACAAATTAAAGTTAGTTTGTCCCAGATTTCTTTGGCTGTTTTGCATGACTTGAATTTATTGAACATTGCTTTGTCCAGAGTCTTGTAGAGAATATCCTTGGCCACATTGTCCAAGTTGTATCTCTTTCTGTCATCATTGGTCCATTCAGTCCTTGGTTTTTCAACTAGTTTGTCTTGCTTCACCACAACTTCTTCTCCTTCTACATTTAGCAGTTGCTCTCCTTGCAGCTATGTTCACTTTCAATATTTGCAGTGTCCCATCATCTATCACTAGCCACATTTCGTCATGTAAAGCAGATAGATGAGCCTGCATACGAATTTTCCAGTCATCAAACTCCTCAATAGTGAACATAGGAATGCGTGTCAACTTTGCTTCCATGATAATAACTTTGCTGAATAAAATAGCTTTTGAAAGAGCAAGTGTTAAAAACTTCTTTGAAAGATTGGAGATCTGGTTCAGTAACCAGTGCGGAAGGCTCAATAAACCAACCGCTATGATACCACTTGTAGGTCCCAAGGGGAGTGAGTAAGGTTTAGAAGGGGGGGTTGAATAAACCTTACCAACTTTTCGATTTTAGTCCTTTTAAAATATTACAGAGTTAAATACACAGCTAAGTTAGTTAACCAGCAGAGTTAGTCACTCAACAGACTCGATTGAGCTGTTGATAGAATAACTCAGCTGTTTAGTCTAAACCTTAACTTGGCTGTGATAAAATTTTCAGCAGAAGACTTAACACCCTTTAATTTGATTAGCTTTGTTTTAAACACTTGATTTTAGCAATTAGTTACTTATCAGTTGGATAGCAAATTATCGCAGATATAAAGTGATATGCAGAAATTAAATGCTGAAATGTAAATGACACAATAATTTTTATAGAGGTTCGAAGATGGGGTAATTCTTCTACTCCTCTCTTCTCCAACTCCTGGAGGAATCCACTAAGTATTGATCAGAGTACAAAGTGGTTATCACCCGGATACAAGTCTTGATCACATAGCCGACTTGCTCCTTTGGGACTCGATCTGGAGATGCCTTTGTCTGGTGGCTTCTCGTCCGACTCGAAGCTTCTTCAGGGGCGGCGCCTTGTTACTTGACTTACTTGCTCAAGCTTCTTGGATTTGATCACGAAGCCCTCAATAACTTGAGACTGGTTTGACCTTGAACCTTTCTACAATCCTCCTTGGAATGTAGACCCCTATTGATTCTTCAAAAGTTTCCTCTTCAACAGTTTGAAGTTGTCTTTCCTTCACAACTTAGTGTTGGATCGATTTCCTTCGAGATTTAGGCTTGAGGATTTGCTTGAATAACTTGAGAATATATTGCAGGTTACAATTTGAATGATTGCTTGATTGTTCGTGGTTCAAGTAACCTTCTCTTAATGAGATTCCTCAGCCTTTTATTGTGATCTTTCAAAAATCTGCCCGTTGAAGAGATAGGCTGATTTTCAAAAATCACTTGTGTTCGTTGGCTTGTCTTGTTGCAGTCCTTGATGTTGACATTTCCTCGTATTAAATGTCTTGCAGCATTGCAGCGTTTCTGACATTGGTGCACTGCTTCTCATTGGTTCATTCCTTTTGCACGCTTCTGGGACTGAGCACTTTAAGACATGGCAACATGGAAGTATTACTTGTTTAAGTAAACACCTTGACTTCTGTGCAACAGATTCTTTTCAGTTTTCTTGACTTGACTGCAGTCCTTTATTCCCCAGGTGACTTTGAGTTAGCTTCCAATCAATGGATGACTCATCTGTCACTTCAACTTGAGACTTGGCTTCTTGAGTTGACTTGGTTGACTCTTCATACAGCTGTATCTCAGCTGATACTCCTTCAGTCGAGTCCTTGACATCTCTTCCTTGCCACACTCAGCTACTTCACATCGGAGTCTTCATCGTAGTCTTTAGTTGACTTCTTGTATATCTAGGCATAGGTGACTTGACTCAGCTCACACCTATCTATTACAATACAAATTACAAGGAAAATTGGGTGCCAACTTTCTAGTCTAAGTTTTACATGGCATTCATCAAAATCTAAACAATAAATTTCCCAACATTGTTGCTTAGTAACTAGGAGTATTCATGAGCCCCATGTTTGTCTTTTACGTAAAACGACGGCACAAATATGAGTATGGGACACCACCCTAGGAGTTTTTGGAAAGACATTCAAAATTTAAACCTAGTGAAAGTTTGCCTCAAAAATGTCCTGATTTTATAATTATATGCATATTAAAAAAAACCCGAGTTTTGGACATCTCCGTTTATCATTACATTTTTGTATTTGGTCTCAGCGAATGAATAACAATTTTTGTGATATGACAACTGTGATGATTGAACGATTCCAATTATTGAAGTCACTCTCTTTCTAACAAATTGGTCGACTTGAAAAATCGAATCGATTGGCTCAATTAGGAAGGAAAAGGTTAGGAATATACTTCAATCATGTCGAAATTGTGAAAATAGATGTCTCTTTTTGTTTTCAACCCCACTCTTTGTTTAAAAATTGCTTGAGGACAAGCAAAATTTCCAAGTTAGAGGCGGTTTGATAAGTGCCATTTTGTACATATTTTGTGGTAGTAATTCAATAGATTTTAAATTGTTTTATTAGAAATATCATAGTCTTCTTAATTATTTTTGGCATTTTATCGCGGGATGTTTTTAACATTATAGGTGGAGAAATTTGAAGCCAACATTAAGTGCAAAAAGGCAAGAAAATCACTTAACATGACTTGGGGGTGTCAAATAACATGGCTATGTTCAAAAAGAAGGAAATAAATTGAAGAAAAATTGGAAAAAGGGTCCAAAACGGCCAAACCATGTCGCCAAACACGGCCATGTTGAAGGGGATCAAAAGAAGAGAAAAACCGCACAAAACAGAGCCTGACACGGCCTGGTCGTGTTGCACAACACGACCGTGTCAAGGAACACGGCTTGGCCGTGTTGCACAACACGGCCGTGTCAAGCATTTTCCCAGCTTCCAGGACAGCACGGCCTGGCCGTGCTGCCCAACACGGCCGTGTCAGGGCCACTTTCTGATATTTTTTTATGCGGAATTGTGGAAAACTCACCAACCAAGCCCTTTTGACCACTTTTGTACACCTTTAACACCCCATTTTGCTGCACCATGTCCCCATATTCCCTCAATCATCATTTGAGGACAAGAATTTACCAACCAACAATGAAAGTGGGGGCAATTGTTTAACAAAAGATGGCACTATCAATGTATTATTGTACAAAAATGGTGTCTATAAAAGCTAAGGGTTGAAGTTGGGAGATTCATTCATTAGATATTCAGAAAATATTCATTGTATTCATTATATTAAGTAGAATTGGGATCAAGGGGTCTTGGAGGAGAAAGCTTGGGGCAATATTGGAGAAGAAGGCTTGGAGCAACATCATCAATCAAGAAAGGAGTCCATTGAGATTTTGAGAAAGATAAGTACACCATGTCTACAATACTTAAATCTTCTTGTGTAATTTACTCTTTTGTCAAAATCATGAGTAGCTAAATTCCTAGTGTTTGAATGTAATGAACTCTAGAATGGATTTATAATTAAGGTTTGTATGTTTTTAATAAAATTCTCATGTCTTGTGTGATTCACTTATTTCATACTTATTTCATTCGAGTTAATATTTCCGGTATATTAATTTGATATCTATTACTCATCGGGTAATCGAGAGATTTATGGTGAGAAGAACCTATATAAGTGAAAAGAGTTGCATGCAATCCTAGATATAGGACGACATAAATCTTCTGGATTAGGGTCAAACCTAATATGGGAATTCACAAATCGTTATAATGAAATCTTTGGGGTTTCAGTTAATCAACTTGAGGTTAGGAGTAATTCGCGCTCGATAGAGGGTTTAACTTAAATCGGAAATTTCTACGGTCCATGAAACATGAGATTTTATTAAAAGAGGTTGGTTTTTGCTTAAGGGTTTATGGTTGTATTTTTAACTTGTCAAATCACAAAAACATTCTAGAAGGATTTACATTCAAACACATTTCTATCTCTTGATTTCTTATTTTACAAATCTTCCTTCATTTTTACAAATTGTAATTTGTTAATTCAGATTCTTTATTTCCTTTTTCATCAAACAAAAACTGTGAAAATTGATAGATTAGATAACAAAAAGATGGTAATTATTAGTACTTACAATCCTCGTGGGAATGAAACTCGGTACTCAACAATCTATTCTATAAAACGATAAGTGCACTTGCCTAAGGTTTTAAAGGTAGCTTTTGATCCATCACCTGGTTGAAGAAGGACTTGGCTTATCCTTGAATGAAGACTTGATTACTTTCCCATCTGGCATACATCTACTCTCCTTCTTGTAGACTGAGTCTGGTAATCTTTCCATAAGATGACTCCTTGAAAGCTTTTTGATTGTCTTGAAATTCAGGTGACTCAACTTTTTGTGCCACAACCAACTTGATTTGGTTGTGCTCTTTGCTAGTAGGCGTGTACTTGGTGTAGCAGTTGACCAATCCACTACATACATGTTTTTCTATCTTGATCCTAATGGCACAACTTCATTTGAGCATCCTTGATCTGGCATACACCCATGTTGAATCCTACGTTGTAGCCTTTATCACAGAGTTGGCTGATACTCTGTAGATTGAAATTCAACCCTTCAACATAGGCTACATCTATGATTTCCAGTCCATTTGTTTTTATGGGTCCAGTGCCTCTTATCTCCACTGGAGCTTCATTTCCTCCAAATATAACTTTGGATCCTCTTGATTCCTTGAAGTTTGAAAGATTCTTCTTATTGCCTGTCATATGTTAGGAACAACCACTATCCATGTACCAGGTTCCGTAGCACTCAGCAGTTCCTTGAAACTGCAACCAAGGAAATCAATTTTTAGGTACCCAAACTAGTCTGTGTACTGAGGGGTTAGCACTCTAAGGTGATCTAACCAACCTATAGCGAAATAATCTGACTCTAAGAGGTTGCCACCTATCAGTTCCATAACCATAATGAATTTTAGCAAACTGCTTGCGCATTTGCTTTCTTAGGATGATAATGAAACTTTTGTGCATTTTTGGGCATAGTGCTTGGGTGCATATGTGTGCTGATAATGGTTCATTTGCCTAGGGAATGACCTATATTGAGTCCGAGGTCTTTGCAACTTAGGCTTGTATCCCTTAGGACTTGGCTGATATCTTTTTTGGTTATTCCAATTAGCCTGACTTGGATAATTTTTACCGTTCCCTTCATATGGCTTTCAAATAATACTTTCTGTTTGGAGTCTGCTGATGGACTCTTCTGAATTTAGTTTTAGATGTCCTTTCAGCGTACTCTGCTGGCTTCTTGCATTTGCCTTTATAACCTAGGCCAGCATGTTTGTGATTGTGAGTGTGAGTAGGTGCAACATATGGTACTTTTGGCTTTTGGACTCCCCCATTTCTTGAGGATCCTTTTTCAAAAATCACTCTTGGAGCTTGGGCATTAAGAAAGGAATTGAATCCTATGCTTGCTTTATCTCCACTTTCTTTTTGTAACATTATCAATTCATCCAATTATTTAGATGCCTTGTTGAGTGATGCAATCACATTTTTCAAATTTTTTTCTCTCTTTTCTGTTTCAGCTAAGTCTGCGTTGACTTAAGCAATTTTAGCCTTCAACAGCTACTTGACTGAGAATACACAGCTCTTCAGTCAGCTATGAGTTTTGGCTTTTGAGCTGGATGTTTTCCTCATTTAAAAGTGAGTGTGAGGACTTCACGTGCTCAAAGTCTTTCATCATGTTTCCTAATGAATCATAAGATATGTGGGCGATGAAGTGTTTGTGTCACAATCACTATCATCAAAATTAGAATTAGATGAGTTAGAATGTACCTCATCTTCCAGTTCTTTGGCCATGAAGCATATCAAAGCCTCTACTTCGGTGCCTGAGGAATAATCTGCCTCACTGCTGTCTGACTCCACTGTCTCTTTGCACTTGGTTGTGCCAGCTTCAATAGCCACCATGGCTTTCTTCTTTTCTTGTCTTCTTTTCCTGAAGACCTTTCTTTCTTCCTCATTCCAATATTTGTTGACTGGTGGATAGGAACAGTCAACAACAAAGTGTCCTGGCAGTCTGCAATTCCAGCACAAGTTCCCAGCTTTCTGGTAATCAGCTTTGTGATATTCAGCTCTATCGTGCCCAAATCTCTTGGGTAGTCTATCGTCCTTGGTCTTAGAAGGAGCTGAGTGTCTTCTGGGGGTTTCACCCTTGTTCTTTTTATAGTTTTTATTGAAGAACTTGATGAATCTTTTCACCATTAGGGCAATCTCCTCTTGGTCGATGTCCTTAGAGTCAGCTTTCTTGGTTTCTCCAGGCATGAGTGAAGCTATCTTTGGTACAACTGTCTCTTCTTGCTCATTCTTTCGGAGCTCAAATTCATAAGCTTTCAAATTTGAGAATAGCTTATGGTTAGAGGTTCTCGTCAAGTCCATGGAATATCTCAAGGCCATCACCTTCATTTCCCACTCAGCTGGGAGCGACCCCAAAATCTTCATACACATCTCCTTTTGTGTATATTTTTTTCTAAGAGCTGAGAGCTCATTTGTAATCTATGTGACTCTGGCATCCAGCTAATCCATAGTCTCACATCCAAGAATTTTAAATTTTTCAAATTTTTGTACAGCAACAGTTACTTTATTTTCTCTAATTTGGTCAGATCCTTCACAAATTAAAGTTAGTTTTCCCCATATTTCTCGAGTTGTTCTGTATGATTTCACTTTATTGAACATGGCTTTATCAAGAGTCTTGTACAGAATATCCTTGGCAATTTGTCCAAGTTGTATCTCTTTCGATCCTTATTTATCAACCCGCATCTTGGCTTCCCAACCATTGCAGGTCTCGGTGCAGCAGGTACAACTGGTAGGGTGCAGCGTCGTGATAGCAGCTGCAGCAGCTAGCCTCTCCTCGGCCGCGTGGTGCGGCAAAGAAGAAAGAATGACCTCGGGAGCGGGGAGCCCTTACAGTTGCGTTCACCTTCGTAATTTGAATATTCTCATCCTCAATGACGAACCACATCTCATCATGTAATCCAGAAAGGTGTGCCTGCATGCGAATTTTCCAGTCATCAAATTCTTCAATAGTGAAAATTTTAAAAACAACAAGTGTTGTATCTTTGAAAAATATTGAGATCTAATTCAGTAACCAGCGCAGAAAACTCAATGAACCAACCAATATGATACCAATTGTAGGTTCCAAGGTGTGATAGAGTAAAGTCTAGAAGGGGGGTTGAATAGACTTTTAGATTTTTGATTTTTATCCTTTTAAATCAGAGTTTAGTCACAAGTCAGCTTAGTCCTTGAGGGACAGCTTAGTCAAACCTTCATTGTAGAGTTAGCCACTCAACAGACTCGAGAGAGCTGTTGATAAGATAACTCAACTGATAAGTTGCCTCTTTTTAAAAACACAATAGACTTAGTTTTTCAGCGGAAGTCTTTCACCCTTTCATTAGAATATGTTTTCAACACTTGTTTTAAGGTTTAGTTATTATCAGTAGACTTAGCAAATATAACAAACAACAAATAAGATATGGAAGAATTAAAGTGCTGAATATAAAAGACACCTAGCAGTTTTTATAGTGGTTCGATGATGTGGTAATTCCTCTAATCCATTCTTCTCCAACCCCTGAAGGTAATCCATTAAGTAACAGTGACTTCGTTATAAAAGGATGACAATCCAAGCTTAGACTTCACACAACTGGCTTTGTTTCTGGGACTCAGCTCTTCACCAGACAGTTGTCCTACAACTTCAGCTCCTTTAGACTTTTTGATTTGATCACGCAACCCTCCAACAAGTCCAAAGTTTTGGTTCGAACTGAAACCTCACTATACTTCTTTCAACCGTGGATGTGTAAGACCCCTTTACTTTCAATAAAGTTTTTCTCTTCAACAGTTTGAAGTTGTCTTTCCTTCACTGAGTGTGTTGGATCGATGTTCTTTGAGTTTTAGGCCTGAGAATAGTATTGATTGCTTGAAAGTAGTTTGCTCTTGCTTTGTAGGTATGTGTCTATTGCTTGTAATTCGTCAGTATGCAAAGTTATCTCTCTCTGATGTACCTTAGCCTTTTATAGTGCCTGTTTGAAAAATGTATCCGTTAAAGAGATATATGCATTTTTCAAACTACACTTTGAGGTTGTTGGCTTGTCTTGTCTTGCAGCATTGATGTAGACTTATCCGAGAATAAATGCTCTGCAGCCTTGCCTGAATCTCTGCAGGTTTGCAAGAGCATCCCATTGGTTCCAAGCGTTTTGCATTCTTTCAGCAAAACAACTTTATTATCTGCAGTCTAACATGTTTGTACTCTCAACAAACATTTGACTTTGCTTAACAATTGATCTTTTTAGCTTTCTTGAGTCCTTTTTGCTGCTTAACCCCTTAGACAGTCATCTCCACTAATCTGGGAGTGACTCAACTGTCAGTCTGCTAACTGAGATAACTTTTCTGGTACTTGACTGATACTTCACTGCACTACACAACTGGCACATAACAGAGTCTTCTCTTCAATCTCCAGTCAACTTCTGCAATCTTCAAATTGGCTGCTTCGACTCAACTAAAGAACCCTATCTATTACATAGTTGATTTTTCAGCAGAATTGGGGTGCCAACTTCCTAATCTAAGTTTTACATGGTATCATAAAAATCTAATACATAAATTTCCCAACACGCTCCAATAGCGGAGGTACTAATAGCCACCCAGAAGAAGGGGATCATTGATCCTCCGCAAGTATTGAGAAGCAACCCTATAGGTGCATGCTCCAATTTGTACTAGAGATACCACAGAGAAATGGGGCACACCACTGAAGATTGTTATGTTCTGAAGAAAGAAATCAAGCGACTTATCCCGAAAGTCCACCTCAAGGACTACGTGGATCAAAGCAAGTTTCGCCGTGATCCAAGACCGCATGAATAAGAATCTCAGCAGGGCCAGTGCTGCTCAGACCCCCGGAGGGAGGAAAGGCATGATAATCATGTTGTCGGAGTCATCAATGTGATCTCTGGAGGACCAGAGGCGAAAGACGCCTGGAGTGCTCTCTGGGAATGAAGCGAGGAGAGAAGGGGGTGACCTGCGGAGAACCCATCCAAGAAAAGAATCGTTGAACACCCTCAGAACAAGGGCATACCTATCACATTTGGCACTCAAGACAATATTCCAGACACCCAAGTGCACCCTGACACTATTGTCATATCAGTTATGTTGGCCAACTTCGTGGCTAAGTGGGTCTTGGTGGATATGGGAACGTCATATTCTGGGAAGCCTTCGACAAGATGAGGATCCGACCCAATACATGTTGCTCCAGTTTCGACACCACTGATTGGCTTCACTAGAGAAGTGATCAAGTCCTCAGGCGAGATCAACTTACCACTTACATTGGGCATGGACGCCCCTAATCAATTTACGAAGATGATCCGTTTCCTCATTGTAGGTGCTCTTTCTCCTTACAATTTGATATTGGGAAGGTCCAGCCTTAACCAGTTCCGACCCATCCCCTTGATGGTTAACTTAAAGTTGAAGTTCCCCACATACTCGGGTATAGGAGAGATTGTTGGAGACATTAAGATGGCTCTGGAGTTCTATGTAGCCACCTTGAAGATGATCAAGCTCCCCAAACCGAATGATAAAAGCACTGCACAACCTTAGACACCAGCTCTCCCTAAACTCCTGGAGATTTTAATATTTAGTATTTTGACTGTTTTAGTATATTTCCACTCAAGAAGCGTTAAACATGTATTTACGTTTCAGTTCTAGTTCCACCCACTGGGCATTAAACTTTATCATTATAATGAATAAAAGTACTTTCATGTTTCTACTTTGATGTTGTGAATGCAGTTAATGACCATATATGGCCAAGGTCAATGACTAGTTGGGTGCTCTCCTCAACAAACCCCATCTTTCCGGCTAAAGCCCCGGATGGGAGGGGCTTCCTCATGGGGGTCCTCATAAATAACCTCCCTGGCTAAGACCCTAGAGGGGAAGACCTCACCCGGCTAAAACCCTGGATGGGAAGACCCCTTCCGGCTAAGACCCCAGATGGGAGGGGCCTCCTCACGGGGGTCTTAGTAATTCATCTCCTGCGGCTAAGACCCCGGAGTGGAAAACCTCACCCGGCTAAGACCCCGAGTAGGAAGACCCCTTCCGGCTATGAACCTGGATGCGAGGGGCCTCCTCAGAAAGGGGTCCTAGTAAAAAGTCTTCTTCCTCCGGCTAAGACCCTAGGGGAAGGGGTCTCCTTGCAAGAGTTCCCGTAAATTCTTCTCCACGATTAAAATATTCAATAAAAAGAAGGCAAAAATGCTAACACATGTGGGAAAAGATACAAAGGATGAAGCAAAAACTTGGAGGAATATCAGGGGATGTCAATTCCAAACTCTGGAAGGGCACCCCGAGAGTTCTAGAAGGGCGCCCTCCTCTGGGTTCCAGAAGGGCACCTCCTGATGTTAAAGCACAAGATATAAACAAGTCTCCTACAAGAAGTCACATGTAAATATTACTAGAAAAGCATGATAAAGGGAAGCAAATATGCATAAGGATGATGGAGAATCATCCTGCCCCACGTGGCTAAGAAAGCATCTCAAGACGAAAAGAGAAAGCAAGAAATACCCAAGTACATAAACCGAGCCCTAAATAGGTGGGCAAGAATCAAGGGCCATCAGGCCGAAAAATAACTATCACTGCTCAAGTAGGGGGCCCCTCATCTTTATCAGCAACATCAGCCTCTCGAGGCTCATCTCCATCGCCACCAGCATCATCAGGAAGATCCTGCAAGGCCTTAGCCTTTCCCTCCTCCTCATCAAAGACTCCACAGTCCAAGATATCAATCAGCTTGCTAGAAGCCTTCCCACTCTGCCGTAGAATTTATTGGCAATGGCGAACCGCTTTATCAAAAAAGATGGAAAACTCCTTCAACAATTCTGACCGATACTCTGGAGAAGCTCTGCAAGCCTCAATCGAGTGGGACCTCTCATGAGCGATATCTGCGCTTTTGACTAAAGTACGAGAAAAAGACATCACCACTTAAACTCCTTAAACAGCTTGGACATCTTGCCATCATATTGATTTGTTTCATCCGTCAAGCTCTTCACTTTATCCTAAAAATGATGGTTCTCCGCCTCTATCACCTCGCCTTGATGGTTCAAAGCCGCTGAAAGGTTTAGAATCTACAACAAAATTTGCATAAGTCTTAGCCAAATGAAAAGACAGAGAATGAAGAATGAAGATGCAACGTAACCACGAAAGCTTACACGAGCAACATCCCTATGTTAGGAAATTTATTTGTTAGATTTTGACGATACCATGTAAAACTGAGACTAGGAAGTTGGAACCCCATTTTCCTTGAAATTATATGTTGTAATAGATAGGACTGAAAGAGCTGAGTGAAGTCAGCTAGGTCAAAGAATGCAAGAAGTCAACTGCAGACTAGAGTGAAGACTCTGTTGTGTGTCAGCTGAGCATGGCCTAGATGGAAGACAATGACTCGACTGAAGAAGAGCCAGCTAAGGAGTATCTGTGTGAAGTATAAGGAAGTGTCAGTCAAGTCTGTAAAAGGAGCCAAGTCTAATAGTTGAAGTGACAGTTGAGTCATTCTTATGATTAGAGCAGACTCAAGTCAAAGGGGTAAAGGCAACAGTTAATTCAAGACAGCTGACATTGATCCGTTGGAAGAAAGTCAAGAATATTACTCGATATAGTAATATGTCCAAGCTACCAGGTCTTAAAGTGTTTGGCCTAGAAACATGCAAAAGGAATAAACCAATGGGAAACACTGGAGCATGTGTCAGACCTTGTAACGATACAGAGGCATTTAATACGAGGAAGGGTCAAAATCACAAGTGCTGCAGACCAAGAAAAGACAAGCCAACGAACAAGAAGTGTTATTTGAAAATATCCTATCTTTTCAACGGGCGAATTTTCAAATGAGCACTATAAAAGGCTGAGGAAGCATTTGAGAAAAGGTTACCTGAACCAAGGACGAACAAACCAAGCAATTATCAAACAAGAATAACCTGCAATATTCTCAAGTTTATCAAGAAAATTCCTCAAGCCTAAAACTCGAAGGAACTCGATCTAACACACGCTGTGAAGGGAAGATTACTTCAACCAGTTGAAGAGGAAAAGTTTAAAGAACGAAAAGGGGTCTACTCTCCAAGTTGAAGGAGTGTAGAAAGGTTCAAGGTTGAACCAGGAGATTCAAGTTTGTTGGAAGGCATTGTGATCAATTCCAAAGACTTGAAGGGAGCTGAAGTAGCAAGGCAGCTGTCTTGTGAAGAAGTTGAGTGGCAGGAGAAGCCAGCTGTGTGATCAAGGCTGTCTCTAGACTGAGAACTACATTGTAACTTGATCTATTACCTAGTGGATTCCTCCAGGAGTTGGAGAAGAGTGGAGTAGAGGAATTACCCCATCCTAGAACCACTATAAATTACTTGTGTCATTTACTTTCAGCATTTACTTTCTTGTTAATATTTCTCATATCTGTTGATAAGTTATTTTGCTATCTGTTGAGGGGCTCATTTGGGCCTCCCCCTGAGTTGGAGTTCTACTCTTCTTGCCGCCCCCGCTTCAGCTAAGTCCTGCCAACGCTTTCAGGAAATAATATGTCGGAAGGCGAATTTATTGTTCATCAGTATGATCTTCGGGGAGTATTGGGTATTTAGTTGTCTTTAGTCTTTTTGTAGATCCTTCATGTTCCTTGTATATATTGTATTGATATTGTATTTTGTTTCTTATAGGAAAGGTCAGTTTTAGCCTCGTGGAGTTGCTGTCATATGCCTGAAGGAAGAAATGAGATTCTTCCCGTGTTGAGAAGGGATCGGGATGAGCCTCCGCCAGCCGGGAGGAGAGGCACACTTCTCCTTTGTGCAAGTCCAGTGGTGAGAGGTCTTCGGGATCTAGGGCTGGAGATTGCTCTGGGGCTGATGCTTCCTTTAGATTGCCCCTTGCTCCTTTCAGTAGGAAGAGGCCCTGGGAGGACATTCAGATGACACTTTTGAGATGGAGCCTGCTAGTGGCTTGTTTGGTCATGGTATTTTTGGTTTGGATAGTGAACATTCATGCTAGGACCTTTCCAACCCCACTGTCGGACTATGCCGCAGTCGGGGCTTGATCATTGATGTTGACCAAACTCACTTGGAGCCTTTATCTTTTGAGGATTTGGAGGTTTCTGCCTTTGGAGATATGGTGAGGGTATGTCTCCCTCTCTTTTCTCTTCATCTCCCTGTAAGTTTATTTCTTTCTCCCGTTTACTTATGTTTTTGTTTTTTTATCGTAGTTGATCAATGCTATTGGTGCTGCTCATCGCAAGGGTAAGTTTTTGGTGGAGGAGGTTCGTCGTTATAAGACAAGATGAGGGAGCTGAAGAAGCATGTGGCGGACCTTGGGAAGAAGAGTGATGGCTTCAAGGAACAATATGATTAGGAAGCATCCACCGGGAAGGAGTTCAAATCTTCCCTAGGAGTTCAGTTGATTGCTTACTTCTGCTGTTAAGGCCTATAAGGCTTCTTCTGACTATCGCGATGCCATTTTGGATGATTCATCCTTATACTTTGTGCGAGGAATTTGCCACAGCCGGAGCTTCTGCTAGAGAGCGGTAAGGTTCCTAGGGAGGTTATTGTGCTGCTCGACCTGGGCATCTCCGATGAGGAGGAAGGTGAGATCGAAGGATTGCGTGATATTTCGGATGATGCCACCGGGGATGATGACAATCAAGATGATATGGGAGGCACCGGGTCTTTATCTTTCGTCGTTGTTTAGTGATTTCTTTGTGTCATTCTTTTGCCTACTTGTTTAAGGTGTGATATGATTCGACCCATTTGTTTAGGGCATGCTTTTGAACATTTAGACTTATTTTTACTTTTATGTCTTTTGAAATAGTTTCCACCCCTTCGGGGTGAGTTGGTAACTTTTGGACATTGTTTGGTCCCTTTTCTTTTGCATCTTGGCTATATGTTAGATCTATGTATTTCTCGCTTTTGTTAAAGTTGTTTATGAAGGTAGAGTATCGCTGTCTTTTTAGTAGTTTTAATTGGGAGGGGCACTCGAATAGCAAAGTGTTATCTGTTTGAGGGAATTCCCCAGGATCCTCGGGTAGCGGTGCTACCTCTCTGATGGATTCGTTGGGGGTTCCCAGATAGCACAATGCAATCTCACTTAAGGCTTCCCTCGGGAGCCAGGGTAGTAGTACTACCTCTCTGAAGGCAATATTGAGGGGCCCTGGATATCTCAATGCTATTTGGCTTAAGGCTTCCCTCGGGACCCTCGAGTAGCGGTGCTACCTCTCTGAAGGCATTATTGAGGGGGCCCGAATAACATAACGTTATCTCCCTTAAGGTTTCCCTCGGGAGCCCCAGGTAGCGGTGCTACCTTTCTGAAGGCATTACTGAGGGGGCCCTGGTGATGCAATGATATCTCGCTTAAGGATTCCCTCGGGAGCCCCAAGTAGTGATGTTACCTCTCTGAAGGCATTACCGAGGGGCCCCGGATAGCACAATGCTATCTCGCTTAAGGCTTTCCCCAGGAGCCCCCGTAAGCGATGTTATCTCTCTAAAGGCTTTCTCCCGTATCCTTGTCACTTGAATGTTTGCCAATTAGCTTTAGGGGGTCCCCATTCATAAGTGATTACTTATCATCCTTGTAGATGTTTTGCACATATATGAATAGAAAATGCAAGCTTTTTTAATTGTCATAAAATATTGAGGCCCCTCAGAAGGGGTCCGGGCTCGATGAAGGCCGGAGAGTGGGGGAGTTCGAACATCCCCTTATTTCTTGACTTGGTAGCCACCTCCTCTATTGGGTATGATTTTTCCTTAGATCGGCTACGTAGCATTCAGGGGCCATCTTGATGTCTCCTTTTGCTTTTGCCATGCCCATCTCCGTTGGGAACTTCAATTTGAGGTGGACCGTGGAGGTAATAGCCTTGAAGCGATTCAAGCTCAATCGTCCACAACGATGAACTTAAGCATCTCGGTGACTTGTTGGGGAGAGCCTGCTCCTAAAGTCAAGGGTAGGCTTATCTCTCCCACCACTTTGATTACTTTCCCCATGAAGCCAATGAGGGGGGCATAGACTTGGGTTATTTGGGACAGATGAATTTGTAACTTCTCGAATGCTCCCAAGAAAATGACGTCCATAACACTTCATGTGTCTGAGGACTCTCTTAACCAGGAAGTTGGCTATCGTGATGGAGATGACTATAGCGTCCAGATTCATTTGAGTGTTGGTCATATAATCTTACGCTTCGAAGACAATCAGAGCACTATTATTCCTCACCGGATTTGTCAATCTCCTATTAGACTCTGTTCCTGCACTGATGTCTTAATGTTCTCTTTTATGAGTCTGGAGTGCAATTCTCACCCCTTCTGCTTGGATCCCCCTAAAATAACATTAATAACTCCCGCATATTCATATCTCACCTTTCTTCGGACGTTGCTCAGGACAATGTGGGCGGGTGTGTCCCGCTCATGTGATCTGGGATCCCTATGTAACTTTCACTGATCTACATAGTTGTTGGGAAATTTATTTTGTAGATTTTGATGAATGCAATGTAAAACCTAAACTAGAAAGTTGGCACCCCATTTTCCTTGTAATTTTCTTTGTAATAGATAAAATGGAAAAGCCGAGTTGAGTCGCCTAAGCCTGGAAATACAAGAAGTCAATCAAGATCGAAGTGAAGACTCATTGTGGAACAACTGAGTATGGCCAAGAAGGTAGATCAAGAACTTGACTAAAGATGTATCAGCTGAGGAACAGCTGTGTGAAGTGTCGGTCTAAGTCATCTCAAGAAGTCAAGTCACAAGTTCAAAGTGACAGTTGAGTCTTCAAATGATTGGAGCAAACTCAAGTCACGGGGAATTAGGCGTGACGAGCCAAGAGAAGTCAATGAAAATAATCCGTTTACGTAAGTCAAAAAAAAACATTACTTAAATAAGTAATACTTCCATCTTTGCCAGGTCTTAAAGCGCTCGTCCTTAAGCGTGCAAAAGGAATAAACCAATGGGAAGCACCGCACCTCATGTCGAACACGAAAAGTTGAACATTCATTTAATACGAGGAAAGGTCTACATCTCAAGATTGAAGACCAAGAAAAGATAAGCCAACGAACACAAGTGTCTTTTGAAAATCACTATCTCTCTTGGGCGATTTTTGAAAGTTCACTATAAAAGGCCTGAGGAATCTCATTGAGAAAAGGTTACCTCGAACCACGAACGAGCAAGCATTATTCAAATCAGAACCTGCAAAATATTCTCAAGATATTCAAGCAAAATCCTCAAGCCTAAATCTCGAACAACATCAATCCAACACAAAGTGAAGGAAATATAACTTCAAATTGTTGAAGAGGAAACTTTTGAAGAATCAAAAGGGTCTACTTTCCAAGGAGGATTGTAGGAAGATTCAAGGTCGAACCAAGTATCAAGTTATTGGAGGGCTTCGTGATCAAATCCAAGAAGCTTGAGAAAGTGAGTCAAGTAGCAGTAGCGGGCCCCTGTGAAGAAGTTGAGTCGGACGAGAAGCCGGTGTGTGACCAAGGCATCTCTAGACTTAGTCCAAGGAGCAAGTCACCGTGTGTGTGATCAAGACTTGTCTCTGGGATCGATAACCACTTTGTGAACTCGATCATTACTTAGTGGATTCCTCCGGGAGTTGGAGAAGAGAGGATTAGAAGAATTACCCCATCTTGAACCTCTATAAAAATTATTTGTGTCATTTACATTTCAACACTTTTATCTATGCATACTTATTTATATCTCATTGATAAATTGCTATCTAATTGATTAATAACTAAGTGCTAAAATCAAGTGTTAAAACAAGTTTAAAACAAATCAAAGGGTGTTAAGTCTTCGCTGAAAAAAAACTCAACACGGCCAAGTTAAGTTTCGGGTTAAACGGTTGAGTTATTCTATCAACGGCTATATCGAGTCGTTGAGTGGCTAATCTATTTGAATAACCAACTTAGCTATCCCTCAAGGACTTAGCTGTTTGTGTTAACTCTGTAATATATTAAAAGGACTAAAATCGAAAAGTTGGTAAGATTTATTCAACCCCCCCTTCTAAACCTTACTTACACCCCTTGGGACCTACAAGTGGTATCGAGCGGTTGGTTCATTGAGCCTTCCGCAGATCGGTTCTTGAACTAGATCTCTATCTTTTCTAAAAGATTTTTAACACTTGTATTTTAAAAATCTTTCATTCTTAGCAAAAGTTATTATCATGGAAGCAAATCGACACGCATTCCTATGTTCACTATTGAGGAGTTTGATGACGGAAAATTCATATGCGAGGCTCATCTATCTTGCTCTACATGATGAAATGTGGCTAGTGATAGAGGATTGGCCACCGCAAAATCGAAAGTGAACACGGACCACAAGAAGAGTTGTTGCGGTGAATGAGAAGAAGGCGTGGCCGAGGCAAGACCCGGCCATGGTTGAGAAACCAAGGATTGAGTGGACCAATGATGACAGAAAGAGATACAACTTGGATAATGTGGCCAAGGACATTCTCTACAAGACATTGGACAAAGCAATGTTCAATAAAGTCAAATCTTGCAAATCTGCAAAAGAAATATGGGATAAATTAACTTTAATTTGTGAAGGATCGAGCAAATTAAAGAAAATAAATTGTCTCAGAGTTTGTACAAAAATTTGAAAATTTTAAAATGCTTGCAGGTGAAACCTTGGATCAGCTGGATGCCAGATTCACTGAAATCACAAATGAGCTATCAGCATTTGGGAAAGAATACACACAAAAGGAAATGTGTATGAAGATTCTGAGAAGCCTCCCAGCTGAATGGGAAATGAAAGTTATGGCTCTGAGACATTCAATGAACCTCACAACAACATCTAATCATGAGCTGTTCTCAGATCTCAAAGCTTATGAGTTTGAGTTGAGAAGAAAAGAGCAAGAGGAGATAGCTGTACCTAAGACAGTTGCACTGATAGTCAAGGATGGAAAGAAAGCTGAAGTCAAGGAAGCCATAGACCAGGAGGAGATTGCCCTGATGGTTAAAAGATTCAACAAGTTCTTCAATAAGAACTATAAAAGAAACAAGGGTGAATCCTCCATGAGACATTCAGCTCCTTCCAAGTCAAGGGAAGACAGGCCACCCAAGAGAACTGAGCACCAGAGAGTTGAGTATCAGAGAGCTGATAACCCAAGGACAGAAAGAGTTGATCAAAGAGCTAAGAACCTGTGTTGGAATTGCAGACAACCAGGACATTTTGCAATTGACTGTTCCTATCCACCAGTCAACAAGTACAGAGATGAAGAAGAAAGAAAAGTCTTCAGACAAATAAGAGAGGAAAAAGAAAGCCATGTTGGCTCTGTTGAAACTGCTGAGACAACTAAGTCGAAAGAAGCAGCAGACTCAGAGAGTAGTGAAGCTGACTACTCAAGTGATTTGGAAGAAGAAGCAATGATTTGTCAAATGGCTAAAGAACAAGATCAAACAGACCAAGAAGATGAGGTACACTCTAAATCATCTCACTCAAATTCTAGTGATAGTGATTGTGATACACACACTTCATCACCCACTGATCTTTATGATTCATTAGGCAAAATGATGAAAGACTTTGAGCACATAAAATCCTCACACACACTATTGAATGAGGAAAACAGCCAGCTCAAAAGCCAAAACTCACAGCTGACAAAGGAGCTGAGTACTCTAAGTCACATAGCTGGTGAGAACAAGGAGCTGAAGGCTGAGAATGCTAAATTAATAGCAGAGATAGCTGCTATAGAAAAGAGGGAAAACGATCTCGAAAATGTGATTACCTCATTTACAAAGGCATCTAAATCATTGGATGACATTATTATGAGGCAAAATGAATGTGGAGATAAGACAGGCATAGGATTCAATCCCTTTGTGCACAGTCAAACTCCTAGAGTGATTTTGGAAAAAGGATCTTCAAGTAATGAAGCATCTCAAAAATCCAAGACACTAAATGTTGCACCCACATTCATTCCAAAGCACAATCACAAATAAATTGGCCTTGGATATAAAGTGAAAGGAAAACAGCCAGTTGAGTATGCTGAGAGGACAACTGAGAAGAAATCCAGCAGAGTTCCTCAGCAAAATCCAAATAGGAAGTACTCTGTGAAGAATAAACAGAGCTACCAAAAACCCCAGAAGTTTTATCAAAGAAACACATATGATGGGAATGGTAGAAATTACCCGAGCCAAGCTGATTGGACTAATGTGAAATATCAGCAAAGTCCAATGGAATACAAGCCTAGATGGCAAAGACCTAGACCTCAGCAAAGGTCATTCCAAAGGCAAGAGAGCTATTATCAGCACACATATACACCCAGGCACTACACTCAGAAATATCACAACCACCCAAAGAAGGCAATTGCTAAAACACACACAGGGGCATACAGACAAAAGACAGTTGTATGAACCTAAAGCCCCCAAGCAATTTGCCAAAGTGAATTATGATTATGGCATAGACAGATGGCAATCTCTTAGAGTCAAATCATTTGGCTATAGGTTGGTTGGATCATCCTACAACACTAACCCCTCAGGACCCAGGCAAGTATGGGTACCTAAAAACTAATTTTCTTGATTGCAAGGTTCAAGGAACACTGAGTGCCAAGGAACCTGGTACATGGATAGTAGCTGTTCCCGGACATATGACAGAAACAAGAAAAATCTGTCAAGATTCGAGGAAATTAGAGGCGCAAAAGTCATATTTGGAGGAAATGAAGCTCGGGGGAAATAAGAGGCACTTTGGATCCATCAAGAAAAATGGATTGGAAATCACGGATGTTGCTTATGTTGAGGGACTCAACTTTAACTTGCTCAAAGATAAGTCAACTTTGTGATAAAGGCTACAATGTTGGATTCAATATGGGAGTGTGCCAGATTAAAGATGATGAATCAAATGAAATAGTGCTACAAGGATCAAGACAGAAAAATATGAATGTGGTAGTAGTCTCACTCTTCACACCAAGCAGACTGTCGTTAGCAAAGAGCACAGTACCGAATCAAGTTGGTTGTGGCTCAAGAAGTGAGTCATCGAACTTCAAGATAATCAACAAGCTTGCAAGGAGTCATCTTGTGGAAGGATTGCGACTCGGTGTACAAGAAGGAAAGTGTATGTGATGCATGCGGATGGGAAAGCGGATCAAATCTTCATTCAAGGAGAAGCCTAGTCCTTCTTCAACAAGGATATTACATCTGTTGCATATGGATTTATTTGGTCGATTGAACCCGGCATAAGTGGAAAGAAATACACCTTAGTGGTGGTTGATGATTATTCAAGATATACATGGACAATCTTCATGTGCAAAAAGAAGGAAACTTTGCAGAAGTTACCTCAGCTGATGAGAAGAGTTCAAAATGAAAAGAGCCTAACCATTATAAAGATAAGGTCTGATAGAGGAACTGAGTTTGTCAATGGGATAATTACTCAGTATTGTATTGAAAATGGTATTGCTCATGAGTTATCTCAAAGCAAGAACCCCACGTGAGAATGGAGTATTTGAAAGAAGGAACAGAACTCTCAAGGAAAGCCGCAAGGACCATGTTAGTCAAGAATTTGGACTACCTAAGAGATTTTGGGCTGAAGCCATCAACACTGCATGCTATACTCAAAATAGATGCATGATAAATAGACAGCTGACAAAGACTCCCTATGAAATCTGGATAGGGAGAAAGCCAAATGTTGGGTACTTCAGAATATTTGGATGTAAATGCTTCATCCACAACAATGGCAAGGATAACCTAAAGGCTTTTGATGCTAAAGCCGATGAAGGTATCTTTTTGGGATATTCAAATTTGAAAGCAAAGCCTATAGAGTCTTTGAAGAAGAGGACTATGGTCACGAAGAATCTATTCATGTGGTTTTTGATGAACCTAATGTGAATGGAGAAGACATTGAAGAATTAGCTGATAACCTGAATCATCCAACTACGCAGAAGAGTCCTTATGTTGAAGCTGAAGCAAGAGTAATCAATCAAGATGAAGATGAGATAGCTGAATCTCAAAGACAGCTGGAAAATTTGCAGCTCAATGATAATGAAAGAGCTGCTCAAGTCAACACAGCTGCGAGACAGCTGAACCCAGCTGATTGCTTCAACCTGATGTGAGATGGCTGAGAGACCATCCACCAGAGCTAGTTATTGGAAATGTGAGAGATGGTGTAAGAACCAGATCCAGAGCTCAGAGAGAAGCAATGTTCACTTGTTTTATTTCCCAAATAGAACCAAAATATGTGTCTCAAGCATTGGATGACACACATTGGATTCAAGCCATGCAAGAAGAACTGAATCAATTTGAAAGAAATAAAGTATGGGAATTGGTGTAGAGACCAACCCATCAGAATGTTATTGGCACAAAATGGGTTTTCAGAAACAAGATGAATGATGAAGGATCTGTGGTAAGAAACAAAGCAAGATTGGTAGCCAAAGGGTATTGCCAAGAAGAGGGAATAGATTTTGATGAAACATTTGCTCATGTTGCAAGACTAGAAGCAATAAGGATGTTTATTGCGTACGCTGCACACAAGTACTTCATTGTATATCAAATGGATGTGAAAAGTGCATTTTTAAATGGACTGTTAGAAGAAGAAGTCTATGTTGAGCAACCTCCAGGCTTTGAGCAGAAGACTCTTGGAGACAAGGTGTACAAGCTCAAGAAAGCATTATATGGACTGAAGCAGACACCAAGAGCATGGTATGATACATTGTCTCAATTTCTAATCGACAATGGATTCACCAAAGGCAAAGTGGATAGAATACTCTTGAGAATTCAAGATGGAGAGAGTATATTGCTTGTTCAAATATATGTGGATGATATCATTTTTGGATCCACAAATAAAAGAGTGTGTGATAAGTTCTCAAACCGCATGCAAGGCAAATTTGAAATAAGCATGATGGGAGAGTGACTTTCTTCCTAGGACTTCAAGTTAAGCAATTGAAGGATGGAACTTTCATAAGTCAAACAAAGTACACCGAGAGATTTAATGAAGAAATTTGGTATGGAAGAGAAGTCTTCTCTGAAAAATACCAATGAACACATCATCAAGATGGACATGGATGCAGATGGTAAGGTCAGATCAAACAAGATACTGAGCACTCATTGGATCATCGCTTCTATTTAACAAATGAGACCCGGACATCACCTTTGTTGTAGGTGTATGTGCAAGATTTCAATTTGCACCAAAGGAGAGCCACATGATGCAGCCTACGAGAATCCTAAGATATCGAAGGGATGCTAGGAAGTTGGCTTATGGTATCCAAAGGAAGGTGGATTCAAGCTTATTGGTTACTCGGACTCGACTATCTTTGGATGTAGAGTTGACGGGAATAGTACTTGGTACATGTCAAATGCTTGAAAACAGATTGGTTTCTGGTTTAGTAAGAAGCAAAAACTCAATAGCCACATCCACAGTTGAAGCAGAGTACATAGCTGCGGGTAGCTGTTGTGCCGAAGTTTTATGGATGAGACAGTAGCTGAGAGATTATGAAATTAAAGAAAAAGAGATTCCAATTATGTGTGATAACACAAGTGCTATTGCAATCACTCGAGAATCCGTGTTGCATTCAAGAAAAAGCACATTGATGTCGATATCATTTTATAAGAGATCATGTTGAAAAGAAAGACATCATTTTGGAGTATATCTCAACTGATAAACAGTTAGCTGACATATTCACTAAGCCCTTATGTGAATCAAGATTTGAAGAGCTTAAGCATGACCTAGGGTTAATTGAGCTCAGTTAACACTCAGAAGACTCAATCGAGAAGAGATGGAAGATAGAAAGTGAGAAATGAACAAGTTTTTCACATCAGCCCAAGTGAAACGACCATATCGGAAAATCAGTTGTATCGAGTTAGCTGACAGTTGAGTCGCTTAATGAAAAGAAAGAAGAAGAGTTAAGTCATTTGTGAAATAAGCTGAGTCATTTATGAGCTAAGTGACAAAAATGCAGTCGTTTTAAAAGAGCGGGAATGTTTTTAAGGATGACGTCGGCGTAATGATGACGGCAGTGCGATCAAAAGTCGCACAAAGAAGCATATGATTGGATATAAATGCTACCGCATTAAATGCGAGGAATTAAATGCGGTTTGACGTGCTAAATCTGAGCCGTTGATCTTGATAAAATTTCAAAAATCAAAAACCCGTCCTTTCATAACCCTTATATACGGTTTTCAGTATTCTCTATCACACTTTACTGAAAACTGTTCATCTTCAAAGCAAGTTCATTTCTCTCTCGCAAAACCTACGAGTTCTCAAGCAAGTTTATCGAGCTTTATTCGGTAAAACTCTCTGCAAATGGCACCAAAGTTCGATTTTATTAAGCAATCAAAGCAAATCAACTATGGATCAACCGTGTATTTTGAAGGGATGGTAAAGCAGGGTTCAGATGAAACCCTAGTAAAGAAGATAGCTGATATGCTAGAAAAGTTCGGTCTCAGGACTTTTCTTACTATGGAGTACCCGCTCACCTACCTTGAAGAGGTGGCGCAGTTCTATGTAAACGCTGAGGTGCAGGACGAAGGAATCAAGTCCTCCGTCCATCGCAAGGACATCATGATTACTGCTAAGGACCTTGCGGAGCACTGTTTGCTGTCGTCTGAGGGTATGACGGAAATAAAACGGCGATGTTAACTTTGCTGCATGGAAAGAAGTAACCAAACCGGGTGTCTTTGCGAAGGTAGTCTACACACGGTGAGAGAAATGAAGGACGACTATCACAAGCTGATGGATGTCGTTGCAAAGTGTGTAGACATGAAAGAAAGTTAACAGGGCTGAGTTCGTGTACAACAGACTCTGCCAGAATGTTGGGAACAAATCGTACAGGGAAGATGGATCCTTTGGAGGATCACTCGGATATGGCCTGGTAATTGGCCATCTGATGGAAGTAAAGGGCATTCCCCTTCAACATGGAAAGCATTTCCATGTAAACAAGAAAATGTTCAGGGCAAATCTTTCAGGAGCCCAGAAGATAGCCCATGCGAAGAGGGCGGATACAAGTGAGGGGGGAATCAGCTGACCCCGAGAACACAGCTATAACCTCCCCTCCCAAGAAGAAAGCTGCAAAGAAGAAGGCTGCCCCTGCAGCAAAGAAACAGGATGCACCTGCCCCTGCAGCCGAGTCACTTGCCCGAGAAGCCGTGTCTTTTGCCCCCACAGCCGAGGCTGAGAAAGAAGCACAATACCTTCTCCAGCTATAAGGAAGAAGAGGACTGCCAAGACGAGAAGGGCAGCTGCCTCTAAGGAAACTCATAAGGCCTTTACTTTCGAAGAACCGGAGGAAACAGAACCAGACATTCCTCTGGTTAAAACCAAAAAGAAGAAGGATAGTTAAGCTTTCGGAGCGTGAAAGGGCGGTGAGTCCGCCACTCGGTGAGAAAGCTTCCGAGAGGCTAACGACACTCGGGAAGTGCATCTCTGAAGTAGTTGATTAAATGCCAAGTCTGCTTGAGGGTGATCGCAGAGGCCCCAAGAAGACCGAGTTGTGGAGAGGACAAGCGAGGAAAAAAAAAGCGGTGAGACAATGAATCTTGATTGAAAAAGTTGTCTCTCCGCCTTTGCTACGGATTGACTTTGGAGGAGAAGAGCAACAGAGCATGCTACCTTCCATTCCAGAACAACAAGGACAAGAAGAGGAGGATGAGGATGATGATGTTATCGTACTTTCTCCTGTATATCCAGACATCTAGCGCCGTCTACGAGCATGGAGGGCGTGGAAGCTAAGTCACTCAAGGGTGCAATTTGAATGCCCTGAGTTCATAGAAGAAGAGGAGGAATTGTTCGAATTTATCGGCATCACCAAATTAGTTCGAGGCCCTTGATGAAGACAAGCGCTTGAACATCTTGCAAATTTTCATGGAGAAGGCTCAAGCCGAGCGGTGCGGAGAGAAGTGAAGCTCTCGAGAAAGCCGATATATGTCCTCTTCTTGGAACTCGGAACACACTCACCCTCATATAGATGTGTTGTCGAGAGAATAATGAAGATATGGATCTGTTCTTTGCAAAGGAGAAGTCGGACATGCAACAAGCTATGAGGGAATCCAGGATGTTGCATGAGCAACACATGTTTGAAGGACAGGAGAGTCCTCACAATCTCTCTTTGAGATAGACCCACTGGGAGTAGTGCAACAGTTGCCACGATTATAGCGCAACTACATCCCAAGACACTCGAAGATGGGTCCAAGGGACTTGGCGCTGAAAATGGGAACTTGGACACCCAAGTTGAGCCAACCCCTCATTGAATGTGTGTTACCACCCCCATGACGATCGAGCACTCAATCAAAGCGAGTGAGTCCGGAGAAGAGTGACCCCATCATCAGTCACTCAGCTTATGTGTCAACTGAGGGGGAAACTCACTCCACTGCAGTAGGGTCGGAGGTTGCTGTGGATGACTCCATACTGAAGAAAGGACGCGAAGTGGGCGAAAAAGAACCACGGTGGACATTGTGGCTTTCGAGCAGTTAAGTCTATCCCGGTGAAGTGTCACCGCTGTTTGCTGAGGTTAAAGACACTGCTGTTGCAGTCGAAGCACAGGATGGAAATGACCCGGGAGTTAACACTCTGGGTAATGAAAGTGCAATCCAAGGGGTTGAGACTCCTTTGGATGCCACGGTCCAAGACCCTAAGACAGTTGCGTCTGTCGAAGGGAATGTAGAAGGCCTCTCTGCAGTTGAGACTGTTGGAGGTGTTGAAGGCCCAAGGGAGGTTGAGACTTCCCTGGGTAAAGCTTAAGAAGTTCAGAACATCCCTCTTGTTAACATTGTTGAATCTGAGAAGGAGATTAGTGCACTTCATGACTCCTAGGAAAATCCTGACATATCATTTCTGGGGTCTGAAGATGAAGTTGAGTCCACACATGTTGAACATCAAAAGGACCTAGCTGAGGATGTTCTCCCACGGCACGAGTCGATCGAGTTTTAAAGTCTGCTCGTTAAACTTTTAACTTCGATGATGAACCAAGCCCCCAGGTTTCATCATCTTCTCGATGACGCCGATGTTGCGGTAGAGGAACAACCAATTCATTTAGAAAAATCTATCGAGGCCGAAGAAAAATTTGTTAAGATAGTGACGCTCGATCCGCCAACCTATTCAACAAGACCAGTGAACCGAGTCATCTACGCAGCTCCACATTTGCAGCGATGAAGAACGACTCCACCGGGATCATCACGAGCCTGATGAAATTTCAATCCCTTATGTGCGAGATGATACTTTTGAGCAATTATTTCCATTTTCACTTGTGCTGCCAGAGCTAGAGGAAGAGATTGCTAAAGAGCAGCGCCGATACACCATCCGAGAAGATCCGATTATCCCTACCGACTCCATTGTGCCATCGGACTTTGACTTCAATCTTTGAATGGCCACCGGTGAATCGGGTGTGACGGTGAGATCCGTGAAGTCTTCAAGAAAATATGTGGAGAGATTAAGAAGATCGAACGTCTAGACAATAGAGATGCCACCCTCACAGCAGACTTAAGAGGAATAGTGGTATGAATCAGGGAGTGGTGTCAGTAGCAGAGTGCAATGCGATTCAAACAAGTTCGATATTTTAAGGCATTGTACAATAAGATGCTTGTTTGGAGTGCTGACAATGCTGATATGAAGCAGAGAATGCAGGTGTATATGGAAAGATTGCATGTCTCACATACAACTGAAATGGAGTTACTGCGTAAATTTCATCGAAAATAAATTCTGCGTGTTGAGGAGAACATGAATACAAAGTTCAGCCTTCTCATGGCTGAAATGAAACTGGTGGCAGCTGAATCAAAGGCCACTCATTCAGAATTTTGAATAGCACATGCCGCAGCAGACTCCAAGCAGAACTCAGCTCTCAGCAGACTGGACTTCATGCTCGCAGGAATGTTTCCAGGGGTTCCTCTCTACTTTGATGATGCCAAAAAGGGGGAAGAGGAATACCTGAGGAATTTGAAGGAAGAAACAACTAAGAAGCAAAAGGAAGAAGCGGTTTGTTGAAGAAAGAAAAAGCGATTGAGGAGGAAAAGTCAAAGGATTCGACACTAATGATTGCTGAAACCCCTCAGCAAGGTCATGTCACAGCCTCAATAATCAGCAAACTTCCAGTAACTCTGCCGATCGAACACTCTGTTGTGCCCATGTCAGAGAAAAGAAAGATTGTAGTAGCAGATCAGTTAGAGTTCGATAAAAAGACGGATGCCCGCATTGAAGTAGTGATGAAACAATTCGGTGGCATTCCTACAGGGAAGGATCAAGATGCTATTCTAGATGACGGATCCGAGCCAAGATCTGTTGAAGTATTTAAGATGCTCGAATCCGAAGGCTATTTCAAGCAAAATCCTCAAGCTTAAATCTCAAAGGACATCAATCCAACACAAAGTTGTGAAGGAAAGATAACTTCAAACTGTTGAAGAGTAAACTTTTGAAGAATCTAAAGGGGTCTACTTTCCAAGGAGGATTGTAGGAAGGTTCAAGGTCGTACCAGTATCAATTTATTGGAGGACTTCATGATCAAATCCAAGAAGCTTGAGAAAATGAGTCAAGTAGCAAGCGATTGCCCGTGAAGAAGCTAAGTCGACGAGAAGCCGATTGTGTGACCAAGGCATCTCCAGATCGAGTCCAAGGAGCAAGTCGGTTGTGTGATCAAGACTTGTCTCTCTAGACTGATAACCATTTTGTGAACTGATCATTACTTAGTGGATTCCTCCATGAGTTGGAGAAGAGAGGATTAGAAGAACTACCCCATCTTCGAACCTCTATAAAAATTATTTGTGTCATTTACATTTCAGCACTTTTATCTCTGCATACTTATTTATATCTGCTGATAAATTGCTATCTAATTGATTAATAACTAAGTGCTAAAATCAAGTGTTAAAACTAGTTTAAAACAAATTAAAGGGTGTTAAGTCTTCCGCTGAAAAACTCAACACAGCCAAGTTAAGTTTTAGGTTAAACAGTTGAGTTATTCTATCAACGGCTCTATCGAGTGCGTTGAGTGGCTAACTTTTTGAATAACCAACTTAGTTGTCCCTCAAGGACTCAGCTGTTTGTGTTAACTCTATAATATTTTAAAAGGACTAAAATCGAAAAGTTGGTAAGGTTTATTCAACCCCCCCTTCTAAACCTTACTTACACCCCTTGGGACCTACAATAGTCTTTTATGTAGCCTCTTTGGATTAATTTTTTGATCTCCCTCTTCAACTGGAAATATTTTTCCGTAACATGACCTTTGTCGTGGTGAAAACAACAATATTGATCAGATTGAGTCCGTTCGAGGATGTCTCTCATTCTTTTGGGAGGTTCTCTTATCCATTTCCTTTGGGTCGTGTACATCACTTCAACCCGAGGTGCGTTTAACGAAGTGTATCTGCGTTCGAATTCTTTTCTGCTCGACTCCCTCTTGTCGCCCCTCTTTGAACTTGGTTTTTCTTCTTCCCTTGTCTTTCATTTTGGCCTACGTCAAGCCTGATGGCTTCCTCTACTCGAATATGCTTCTCGGCCAGATCAAGTAACTCTTCCAAAGAGATAAGGGGTTTTCCTGCTAGGGACTCCTTAAATCTTCCTTGGCAGAGGTTTTGTTGTAGAATCCCCGACAAAGTTTCATGTTGCACGTGGGCTACTTCATTAACCCCTTCTAGAAAACATTGCATATATTCTCTTAGTATCTGTCCCTCCTTTGATTTGGAAAAGATGGGAGATAGTCTTTGGGGCACTTCCTGTTAATGGAGAATTGATGCATGAAGCTATTAGTGAACTTGACCATCCCAACAATAGATCCGACCGGGAGCTAGTTGAACCAAGAGAGAGCTTTTTTAGTTAGAGTAGTTCTGAAGATTTTGCAATAGGTCGCATCCATCGTGTCGTATAAGTCAGTCTTACTGTAAAGCTTGTCCAAGTGTTCTTGTGGGTCTCCCGCTCCATCGTACTCCGAGAGATTGGAAGTCTTCATCCCCGAAGGGATTCTTTCCACCAATATATTTGGGTTGAAAGGACTCCTTATTATCACTACGGTCGCCCGGGAGGTGGCTTGGCTAATGTAGGGAGCTCTTCACTCCCCCACTTGAGAGTAATAGCGTGCTCGTGGGGTTTCTAGTTGGTACCTCGGAGCATTTCTTGTCGCCCCTCCTCCTTCCTCAGTTGGGTTTTCCCCTAGTCCGGGGTTATCATTCTCACCTACTCCTCATGTGAAGTCTCGATTGTTGTTCGCCAATCAAGCACAGTATGTTGGTTCTCTAGTTGCGACTTCTTTCTCCCTCAATGCATCTCGGGCTGCATTCTGGGAAGTCTCTTCCAATAAAGCTTGCAAGGGTTCTTGAGTCAAGCAGACTTCCTCCCCTGCGGGAGGAGGGGGAGGTGAGTTTCACTTTGGCCCTGGGGGGGGAGGGGTCGTGCTCCTTGTGCTCTACCTTCCGCATTCAGGGAGTTAGTCCCCCTTACTTGGGATCGTGTTTGCATTCTCGTGTCTCGGTCATGTTCCCCAGGGCGACGCCAACATGATGCTACAAAAATACTTACAACTCATTCCGAAGATGTTCTGTTGAGGGATCTGAGTCCAATCCACTGAGTAATCCATGAGGGAGAAATCGACTTTCAACACACAAACATGGTTAGAATGGCCTCAGGGTTGTCTCGGGGAAGCCCTTCTGATACTTAAGTCAGCAAAATATAGGAAATAATCCCAAGCACAAGAGTAATTAGCAGTAGATTATGCTCAATGAAAACTGGATTAAGGAGAGGACTATTTATACCTGAGACATTGGGTTATATGGGCCTGTTAAATCTGTGTGGGCCTCATGGTCTCATTTTATGGGCTAGCTTGAATATTAATTGGGAAAAGGACAGGAATACCATATTCACAGCCCAAATCCCTAACAAATACGCCCCCTTCCTTAATCATTTCCAACAAATACTAACCCAGTAGGAATTATGACAATTATACGCTCTGCATCATATTCTATCAAATTGCTGCTCCAAAAATTACGGTGCACAAGATTCCGATCACAATCTAAGTCTCCATCGCAACAAATAGCAGAAACTAGAAAAAAAACACAGAACACAGGAAACAACGTGATAAGAAGGGATAATTCAAACTCCAGATCAAGAGGAAGAACAAGAACAAACCAGGTAATAACAACATGATCTGTTTATCTTAATCCGAAAAAAACTTTGTTTCGATCAGTTTCATGATTTTAGAGATAGAAATTTAGAATTCAATATGTATTAGATGAAAATGATATTGAATTGAACCAGGAATTTTGCATGAGAATTCAAACAAACTGACAGTTTTGAGCTTAAAAATGTTTATTTCGTTCGAATTATAATCTAAAATTCTACAAAAATTCCTTCTCATGAATATCTACAAAAAAATCATGTGAATCTCAAAAATCTGTATGCAATACATTACGTAATTCTTTCATATATGTTTCTTTGTTGTTTCACAATTGTTTCTATTTGCAATGCTTCACCTAATACAACACATTGCTTCTTTCCGTACATGAAACATTGTTTCATATGTGTTTCATTTATGTTTCTTATATGTTTCACATAGGCAAATTTTCATTGAATTCCACAGTTGCATGGAGAAAATCCCAGATGTGGTATACCAATTTTGAGATAACATGAATACTAATTCCAATGGACTGCACATTCAGCACCCTAAAGGAAATCTTGGAACAACAAATTCAATACAAAAAGGATGTAGAAGCTATGCAGATTAAATACAAATTGACAGAGGCTCTTCCACTATTGAAGATCGAAAATGATTACAATCGAAATTCTACGGAAGTGAAAAGCAAAAAACAGACTGGATGAAGTTTCCTTTCTGTATAGACACATATTGGAACTCAAAAGGCCAATACATTTCCAAATCAAATGAGACAAGCCTACAAGTAACAACACAGCAAAATGCAACGGAAGGAACAAACAGCATGTCAGTAGAGAGCTCCATGATGGAAAACATGGGCCAAAATGCGATTGACTACATCGACTATGCAAACTTCATCAGTAGAAATGTAGTCGGAGAAGAAACAACAGAAATTCAAGAAAGTAGACATGGTGAAGAACAATTCCAAAAGGGAGATGTCTACAACACCAAGGAGGAATTGATAAAATATATCAGTTGTTATGCATTGAAACATCACTTCAAATATAAGGTCAAGAAGTCGTGCAAAAAGAAAATACGTCGTAAAGTGTCTTAATGAAAATTGCAATTGGCATTTGAAAGCCTCATCAACATCAGGAACGACAAAGTTCATAGTAAGAAAACACGAAACAAACCACATTTGTCCGCTGGATATGACAATGAACGACAATAGACATGCCACTGCAAAACTAGTTGGGAACTTATCAAATCAAAGTACCTCAACAACATCAAAATAGTCTACACGCCAACAGATATAATTAGAGACATGAAGGATGGAATAAGTCTCGACTACAAAAAGGTGTGGAGATCAAAAGAGAAAGCACTGAAAAACTAACTCTAGGTTAGAACGTAAAAATATGAAGAAGCTGGGTAGAAATTTGAAGAGATAAGACCGAATGGGTATTTTTGTCATCTGATAGTATTTTTATCTTTTTTTAAAAATTAAGGGTATTTTGTGTAATTTTCTCATATTAATTCTTGTAAGCCCAATAATAATGATAATACTGAATTTAAATATAAAAAAGGAAACTTACATTTTTACCCCACAACAATATTATTGTTTACAAAAGTAGTCATTGGGAATTAATATTATTAAACATATGTTTAAGAAAAATATATTTAAAAAAAAAGTAATATTTCAGAATGTATAATTTTGTTTTCAAAACAATTGTCCGTGGTAAATTGAGACTTATGAAGTGTTTTCTTTATTTTATACTAGTTTTTGACCCGTGTGATACACGTGGTGTACTATATATGTGATGCCTCCTTTTGGTGCCTGGCATGTGCATTTTCCTAATAGTTCTATGAATTTTATCTCTTGTATTATAATTATTATAAAATAGAATCAGACAATGTGTGGTAATACGATTCAATATTTTTTTTTGATGAAGTCAAAAAGAACAAATTTCATGCCTAAAAATCATGAAAAAAAACATTTAAGGCTATGCATTAGTGTTCGATTTTCGAAAAGTGATTTTTCATAAGATCGCACAAGGCGAAATTACATCACACATTTCATTTTTGTCATGTATAGATTCTTAGTAAGTGTGGAAATTGGTGCCATATTTTTTTCTTCAAAATTGTAGAAGTAAATTAGATGCAAAACTATTTTCGAAAGTTATTCGTATGTGTAAGTTAAGGGCAAAGATTTTTGCAAAAGTTCACTGTGTAATAAATTAAAAATTAACACATGTATATGAGAACTAAGTACAATAATTAGGAAAATAGGAGACAACAAAATACAGTTCTGGAAATTTTGTTGATTTTAATAGATTTATTTTTGGGAATATTTTTATTTTTACGGATTATATCATGTATTTTATTTATTAACGTTGTTAAGTCAATTTTTAATTTTTTTTAATTTTTAATTTTTTTGAAATTTTTGGATTTTCTAATTATTTTATTCAATTAAAGTTATCGTATTTTATCTTTTTCAAACCGTACAATACACAAACTGTGTTTTTACAATAATATTTTTTAGTGATTACAAAAAGTTTAGAATTTCAATTGATAATTAAAATATAAATAGATAATTAAAATATAAAGATAATTAATTTGATTATAAATCAACCGACTAAATAATAGAAAAATAAATTGTCATAAACTATGGAAAAACTTTTTAAATAAAAATATTTGGTTGATAACAAATTTTGTAAGTGTGAATTGTATCTATTTGTGGAGCATATTTATCTATAAGAAAGTAAATACTTGAAAAATAATTTAACTGTCCAATGTTAAATATTTAATATATTATATTTTTAATATAATTAATAATAAAATTATTTTAAATTTCAATAGGTTTTAGGGCTTAGAAAGCTGAACACTTATCAGAATAATTAATGAGATCAAATAAAAAATATTTTGTATATTTAACAACATTTTTTAGGGGGATAAAAAATATTTAAAAAAAATTAAAAACTATTCTATTTTTATATATAAACATATATAAACAAAATGTTAAACATAAAAATTTATATCTAATAGTTCAATTGTACAACTTTGAAAGGTGAATATCAAAACACGTTGACAAGTATGAAAAATAATTTCTCTTATCATGAAAACTACATTAATATAAAAATAATTTTCTACGTATAGAAAACTATTATGATTATAATTTTATATTAAATAAAAAATATTTTTTTCTTACATAAGTATATATAAATATAAAATACTATGTATGGATATATGTAATATATATAATATTCGGATACATACTTTGAGATATTTTTTCCAATCAAAATATGTTTTTTATTAAATTTAATCAACTTAATGATAATTCTATATAATATATATATGGAGATATGAGTTATCCTCAAATATCAACTATACATATATCATAAATATCCAAAATAAATTAATATACAAATTAAATAGCCAAATGGCTAATTCTAAAAGCTTATTACAAATTAATGAGTAAATATATATTATATTTTTTATTTGTTATGTTTATTTTTTGTGGTATATATGCAATGTTGATGTCAAACTGAATATCACAAAAAGACGATTAATTAGATATAGTATACGTAAAAAACAGATCAAAAATTAAAAATTATTAAACCTTAAAAAATTAAAAAAAGGATGAATATAATAAGTAATACAATACATACAGATTTAGAAAGCTCATTTTACATAATATATATTTTATATAATTTAAAAAAATAATTTATTTAAAGAAAGTTGACTATAAAAAAATAATCAAATCCCAAACATATATTAATGAGATCAAATAAAAAATATTTTGTATATTTAACAACATTTTTTAGGGGGATAAAAAATATTTAAAAAAAATTAAAAACTATTCTATTTTTATATATAAACATATATAAAGAAAATGTTAAACATAAAAATTTATATCTAATGGTTCAATTGTACAACTTTGAAAGGTGAATATCAAAACAAGTTGACAAGTATGAGAAATAATTTCTCTTATCATGAAAACTACATTAATATAAAAATAATTTTCTACGTATAGAAAACTATTATGATTATAATTTTATATTAAATAAAAAATATTTTTTTCTTACATAAGTACATATAAATATAAAATACTATGTATGGATATATGTAATATATATAATATTCGGATACATACTTTGAGATATTTTTTCCAATCAAAATATGTTTTTTATTAAATTTAATCAACTTAATGATAATTCTATATAATATATATATATGGAGATATGAGTTATCCTCAAATGGCAACTATACATATATCATAAATATCCAAAATAAATTAATATACAAATTAAATAGCCGAATGGCTAATTCTAAAAGCTTATTACAAATTAATGAGTAAATATATATTATATTTTTTATTTGTTATGTTTATTTTTTGTGGTATATATGCAATGTTGATGTCAAACTGAATATCACAAAAAGACGATTAATTAGATATAGTATACGTAAAAAACAGATCAAAAATTAAAAATTATTAAACCTTAAAAAATTAAAAAAAGGATGAATATAATAAGTAATGCAATACATACAGATTTAGAAAGCTCATTTTACATAATATATATTTTATATAATTTAAAAAAATAAATTATTTAAAGAAAGTTGACTATAAAAAAATAATCAAATCCCAAACATATATTATATTTTACTTTTTTCTATATAATTTTATTATTTTTTAAGTAATGTGGTTTAGGCGGGAAAATATTTAGGTTATTATTTCAAAAATTGTCTCTCTTTATATATATATATAGATATAGATTTTGAAAATTATAACAAAAAGTGTTTTCTAACATTAAATGTTCAATGCCCCCCCTCCCCCAAAAAAAAGAAAAAGAAAGGTGTTGCAGACACAACTGGTTTTGATTTGAAAAAATAAAGAGGAGTCTTATTTTTCACAAATAAAACATAGACATTGAAATAAGTTTTAAGTATTAAAAATGTAAGGTAATTTAAGAAATCATCCAAGACATAAAAAATAAAATAAACAACTATCAAGCTAAAAGTGTGTACAAATTCTCATATTTGCACCACTTATCGAGTATGTCGTACATGATTTGCCTATTGTGATTTAACTGGCTGAAAGAGTTTGCAGGTTATTGCGTCAAGTCCGAGGATTTAACCAGTGCACACTTGAAAGATAATGGTTGTGGGTTCTTCCGTTATATAAAAAAAATGTATGTATTCAAAGTAAAGGAAATATAGTTAAAATTCTCTTGTATATATTGTTGAAATTAAAGAATCCACAAATTTTGATAGAGAAAATAAAGACTTGTATTCTTACGATGCAAAACCAAATGTTAATTACAAAATAGAGACAAAGAGACTTATATAGGCGAATAGAAATCCTAACCCTAAAAGGGCTATAAATCGTTACCATAAAATGACTAAAACTAAATAAGGAAATCATAATATTATAATACTATATTTTAACACTCCCCCTCAAATTGACGATGCAACCGCAAAAAGCATTGAGAGTTTGTCAAATAAGAAACGAAAATGTGAAGTGGAATTTGTCTTGGTAAACATATCAACAATTTACACTGAAGAATAAACAAAAGGGCAACGTGATGACATTACAGGGTGCACATCTTCAAGTCTTGAATAGCCCTTTACCAAATAAAGAAAAACCAAGTCAGTCAATAACTAAACCATACCAGTCCGCAAAAAAATGTAAACCAAACTAGACAAAAGGAAAGACGATCCAAAACCAACCACATGATGATCAACAAAAATTTTCTCCACAAACCATTTCAAATTCACCAAACTAAACCCACCACATGATAGGATTCCCAGATAGTACAACCTGAGGTTATTGGGAAAATCCAATATTTGGACTAATATGTGTTAAGTAAAATGTGGATAAAACATATGCAAGCACATATAAGAAATCAAAACATCTTTCTCTTGTCTTCTACAAGTTAAGATTATGTCTTGTCTTCTGACAAGTTTTTAGAACGAGATGGGAGATCCATTGGAGACTTTATACGATCGTTTACGTCTCGTAGAAGAAGAAGAAGGTGGCTTGGTACTGGATAACAAAGATCCCTAAGTGGTGACAGATGAGTTTAAATGGTGTTTGGTTGGACGGTTTCTCACAAACAGACAGATCCATCTACAAGCTATGAAGAGTACTCTGGCATCTCCTTGGCGACTGGTTAAGGGTGTTTTGGTTAAAGAAATCAGCCCAAACAAATATCTCTTTCAATTTTTTCATGAATTGGATATCCAACGAGTTCAAATATATGGTCCCTGGGCCTTTGATAACCAACCTCTCCAGGTTGAAAGGTTGGGTTATGGCTATCAACCTACAAAAATCCCTTTAGACCATATCGATCTCCGGGTACAAGTCTATGATATACCGGTTGGTTTTATGGCGGAGAAAGTAGGGATGTATATTGGAAATTTTATAGGAGTTTATCTGGAGTCCGATCCTAATAACTCTAAAGGTGGCTGGAAAAACTATATGAGAATTATAGTTTCGGTTGAAGTCCATCATCCAATAAAACTTCGACTGAGGATAAATAAATCTGGTGGTGATTGGGTATGGATCAATTTCAAGTACGAGAGGCTCCCTACATTTTGTTTCTTTTGTGGGCGCATTAGGCATTCCGAGAAATTCTGTGAAAAAATTTACAAACTCCAACCCATACCAACTGAACGAGCCTACGGGACTTGGCTGCGAGCGTCGAATTAGAGACAAAACTCAACTCCAGGTAATGTTTGGTTACGTGATACGTCGCCGCCGGAGGAGGGGTCAGGCGATCGGATAGGGAAAAAGAACAATTTCCGAACAAAAGTTACAACACCCAATTCAGAGGCAAAATTCAAGGGAGTTAAGGCGCGTGATTCGGGGAAGATGGTAATCTTTAGCAAGAATCATGGAGGGATTGTTGGCAGTTATGGAGAGTCAGTTACTTATCACTTGAAAATAGGAAAAACGGCTTCTAATCTTGAGGGGGTTACTTGTGCATATTCAAAAACAAGAAGGATGAAAGTGTTAAAGGACTCTACTAATTTTCTTGGGCCAGATACCGTTGAGGGCCCATTAGCATGCTCGAACTTGGTGACAAAAAATAGAGAAGAGGTGGACTCTGGTTCCCAGGCCCACCTAAGCCAATGAGTACCTTATGTTGGAACTGCCGTGGGCTCGGCAGCCCACGGACAGTTCAGGTGCTTTTGGACTTGGTCCAAAATAAAAGGCCAAAATTTATTTTTTTTTATTGAAACAATAATAAATAAAAATAGGGTAAAGTTTGTCCGTAATAAACTGGGTTATGAAGGATGTTTTGCTATAGACAGTCAGGGTCACGGTGGTGGTTTGGCTATGATTTGGAAAGAAAAGGACGATGCAAATCTATTGACATTTTCTTCGAATCATATCAATTTGGAGATCTCTAGTAGGGAGCTCGGAAAGTGGGATTAGCTGGTTTCTATGGATTCCCAGAAATAAATCGTAGGAGGCAATTGTGGGATCTTCTTCGAAACCTCAGTTCTAGGTCATCTCTTCCTTGGTGTTTCATTGGGGATTTCCACGATTTGCTTTTCCCTCATGAGAAGAGAGGTGGCAAAGATCACCCTCAGTGGCTCTTTGTGGGTCTTCGAGATGCAGTGGATGAATGTAATTTGTTGGATTTGGGGTTAATAGGATATTCGTTTACCTGGGAACGAGGCAGAGAAACAGATAACTGGATAGAGGCGCGACTGGACAGGGCAATTGCAACGCATAGTTGGATGAATATGTTCAGAGGGAGCAAAGTTTGGAACTTGGAAGCTACTGCTTTGGACCATTCACCTATCTTTCTCGAGTTAACATCATATCAGTTTATTCAAAAAGGCCGCCGATTTGGTTTGAGAATAGCTGGTTAAGAGAAGAAGATTGTCACACAGTGATGGATCAAAGTTGGGATGGAAGAATTGGGATGCCAATAGAAAGAAGGCTAGGTAGTATGGGCGAAGATTTGCATAGATGGGGAGAACGATTGCGGAATTTATTTCGAGAAAAAATCCAAGAGATTAAGAGGCGTATGAAATTTCTTCGCAAGAGACAGGACAACCACTCTTCCCAGGCTTTTTTGGAGGCTCAAAAGACTTACAGCTCGTTGCTAGCTCAGAGAGAGTCATTTTGGAAACAACGATCCAAATTATTTTGGCTCAAATGAGGTGACCAAAATACAAGGTATTTCCACGCTACAGCATCTCAACGAAAGCGAAATAATATTATTTCTATGTTGAAAGACCTCTCAGGGAATCAATTGACATGGGATTTAGGCCTTGAGGAACACATTGTTTAGTACTTTGGAGATTTATTCACATCTTAACAGACAGATTTGGAGGGTATCCTTTGTAATATAGAATGAAGGGTAACAGAAGAGCAAAATGAGATGTTAATGGCCCCTTTTAATGAAGATGACATCAAAATTCATTATTCTCTGTGCACGAGATAAATCCCCATCGGATGGATTAAATCCAGCATTTTTTCAAAGATTTTGGGAAGTAGCTGAGAGGATATTACAACAAAGATGTCTCCATTGTATCCACACATGTTCTTTTCCTAGGAAGGCTTCAATGATACCCTTATATGTTTGATTCCAAAGAAAAAGCATCCAACTTTTGTCACGGATTTAAGACCTATCGCATTATGCAATGTGATTTATAAGGTGGTGTCCAAGGTATTGGCAAGAAGGTTGAAGATCATTGTTCAAAATATTATATCGAAAACACAGAGCGCATTTGTACCAAATCGGCTGATTTCTAACAATATTCTGGTGGCATTTGAGATAAACCATTACCTTAAGAGGAAAAGCCAAGGAAAGAATGGGATGGCAGCCCTGAAAATTGATATGAGCAAGGCGTACGATTGGATAGAGTGAGATTATCTCCGGGAGATTATGATTAGATAGGGCTTTAATCACAACGGGTTGATAGAATAATGTTATGTGTCACCACTGTTAAATACCGAATCAGTTGTGGAGGGTTTGAATCGGGAAACATTATTCCGACAAGAGGTCTTCGCTAAGGTGATCCTTTATCTCCTTATCTATTTATTATTTGCGCCGAAGGTTTATCTATGTTGTTACAAAATTATGAAAGAAGAGAATTAATTCATGGATGCTTAGTTTCAAGGGGTGCACCAAGCGTTTCTCACCTATTTTTTGTTGATGACAGTTTTTGTTTTTTCGTGCTAACGCGAGTGAAGCTACAAAGATGAAAGAATGTCTCCAGATTTATTCACAAGCTTCAGGCCAATTGGTGAATTTTCAAAAATCCTCGATTTCTTTTAGCAAAAATACAGAAGCGGGAATCCAAAGAGTTGTCTCTGAAATACTTGAGGTGAATGTAACGGAAAATCATGGTCGCTACTTGGGGCTACCCTCACTGGCTGGAAAAAAAAGAAGGAGATTTTTTCCTTTATTAAGGAAAGGATTTGGGCAATATTGCAAGGGTGGAGACGTAGCTTGTTGTCCCGGGAAGGTAAGGAGATTTTATTGAAAATGGTGATTCAAGCTATTCCTAGTTACACTATGAGTATTTTTCTTTTGCCACTCAATACTTGTCAAGAGATTGAACAGTTGATGAATGCGTTTTGGTGGGGAAACGGAAGTGCAGAAACAAAAGGCATTAAGTGGATGGCTTGGTCGAATATGTGCAGTCACAAATCCCAAGGAGGATTAGGCTTTCGGTGGATACACGAGTTTAATTTGGCGCTTCTCAGAAAACAAAGTTGGAGATTGATATCTAACCCAAATTTGTTGGTTGCCAGAATTTTCAAGGCCATATATTTTTCTTCCACTGATTTCTTTGCAGCATCATTAGGAAATAATCTGAGCTATGTTTGGCGTAGTATCTGGGGGCAAAAGATGTTGTAATTAATCATTGTACTTGGAAAGTAGGGGATAGGAAGAGTATTAAGGTTTGGAAGGATCCGTGGCTCCCGGATCCGAATAACAAATTTGTCTCAACACCTCAGATTGAAATGCTGGAAGATATAAATGTGAATAATTTGATGAAGAATGATTCTCTCGAATGGGATACAGACCTGGTAGCTAACATTTTTAATGATAGAGACAAGGATCAAATTTTGAAGATCCCACTTTCAAGTTTGGAAAACTCAGATGCTTGGATGTGGACTGGAGATAGTAAAGGTGTTTATACAGTGAGGAGTGGCTATCGAATCCTATGTCAAGGTATGTTTTCTCCTTTTATTAATTATGATTTTGATTGGAAAGGATTATGAGCTTTGAAAGTTCCACCTAAAGCAAAAAATATTGTTTGGCGAGCGGGACAAAATTTTCTTCTTACTAGAGATAAGCTTCGTGAAAAATTTATTGATACACAAGCTTGCTGCCCTATCTGCGAACTTCATTCAGAAACAGTTCACCACTGTTTTTTAACTTTCCCCTTTGCTCGTATGTGTTGGAGCTGGTTGCTATACCGATTAAAGGTTCTTCGTCTCTAAATTTTCTAGAATGTATTAATTCTGCTTGGGAGCATTTGTCTGGTGAAGAAAAACAAATGTTAATCATGGTGATATGGGTTATATGGAGAAATAAGAATGATAAAGTTTGGAATGGTGTCACCAGGGGAGCGAAAAATATTCTGAACTTTGCAAGTTCATCCTTGATTTAGTGGGAATCGGCACAACAAGTTGAACTTAAAGATTGGAGACTTAAGCCTGATGATGGAGCTATCGTATGGAGAAAACTACGAAGAGAAGAATTAAAGTTCAACATTGATGGGGCTATTTTCTCTCAGAAAGGTCGCATTGGATTCGAATGGGTTAATCGTGACAGTCAAGGAGATTCTCTTGTAGCAAAGAATGGATCTCTTCCAGGCTAAGAAAATCCTTTCCTAGCAGAAGCTATCAGTCTTAAGGAAGCTTTAAATTGGATAAAGAATAATTTTAATAGTAGAAGAGTGGTGGTGGAATCGGATTCTCTTGGTATCCTTCAAGCTTTAAGAGGTTTAAGTTCAGAAAATTCATATGTTCAAGATGTAATTGATGTTTGTTTGAGTCTCTTAAAAGACCTTCCTTTGGTCTATTGTTTGTTTGTTGGGAGGTCAGTGAATCGTGTGGCTCATGCGCTAGCAAAAGCCTCGGATTCTTCGTCTGGCTCTGTTGTTTGAGAGGGTTGTCCTCCCCATTTTCTCTATACTTTGTTGCAGCAAGATTTGCTGGTTTAATGGATATTTCCTATTTTGTCAAAAAAAAAAAAACTCACCACATGATGATTGACCAAATTTTACTCCACAAACCATATCAAATTCACTCAACAAAATTAACCATAAGATGATTGTATGAAGAGAGTCATCTTTACGGGCAACCATGACGAACGAAAATAAATAAACTAAATTTGAACCAAAAAACTAGCAAAAATAAACCAAATCTGAACCCAAAACTAGCAAAAACGAACCAAAGCTGAACCAAAAAAACTCGCAAAAAATGAACGAAAAATAATTACTAATAATACTTGATACCATGTTGAAATCAAAGAATCCATATATATTAAAAGAGAGGAAATAAAGATTTGTATTCTTACGATGCAAAACCAAAAGTTAATTACAAAATAGAGAAAGAGATACTTATATTGGCGATTAGAAATCCTAACCCTAAAAGGACTATAAATTTTAACCATAAAAGGACTAAAACTAAATAAAGAAATCATAATATTATAATACTATATTTTAACACATGTTACAATTAAACCTCTATAAATTAATAATATAGGGATAGTCAAAATCTATTAATTTTACGAGATATTAAATAATTGATAAATTAATAATCTATTAATTTATATAAGTATGACTTGCAGAAAAGTTTTTTTCTTATTGATAATTCTCATGCTCATCTAAAAACTAAAAAATATTGAAGGATTGTAAAATATTAATTATTTTTGCCACCAAATAAAATATAAAACGATTCAAACTTATAATGTGGGTATATACAACTGAAGAGATGTTGAAACTGCAGAGTTGTTGACAAGTGAGCAGCTAATTGAGAGCGACGTATGAATTGTAAAATTGAAGATAATCATTATGTTGTAGATCTCATTTTCAAAAGAATGTTCAACAACAATGAAATTGAATAATTTGTGGCGCTACGACAAAACTACACTAAAAGTTCTTATTGAATTAACAAAAGTCAAAGAAGAGATTAAAGATGACATCAACTTTAACCAGAAAGAAATAATAACAGTGTCATTTTTTATGAAGTCTTTACAAATTATACATAAGCGTATCATATATTAAGAAATTATTAATTTATGTATTACATGGGACCTATATGAATTCTCGTATATGTATTATCTTATAAATTTAGCGAATTATTAATTTAGCATATTATCTCCGAGTGAGGACGGTGCAAAAATATTATTTGAGTGAGATTATTAATTAATCGAGTATTTATTTATCGAGGTTCAGCTATATTAGGCTCGCCTAAGATTTAGAAAACATTGGATAGTCAATATATAAAAACAAAAATTCATATAAGACGGTCTCACGGATTAATTTCGTGAGAAGGATCCTAAATGACTCATATATTAGCTAACTCATTTGAATTTAGATCAAACTAGCTTTGATTTGTAAAATAAATTGAATTCGTCTAATGAATTTAAATCCGTGAGACGGTCTCACATAACACTTATGTATAACCTGTTAAATAAAATGAAACTTAATTAAGACAATATTACTTAAAATATACATCTATCCCGATTTTATATGATCACAACTCGTGACCTTCTCAATTTCAAGATAATGGCGAAAAAAAAGTACATCTCATACTTTGAAATAAGAGTATAATCAATTCCCATCACCCTAATTGTTGACGTCAAATTTGGTCAACAAGGAATCAAATATAAAAATAGTGAATATAATAAATGGCTGTAAGTGCCTTTTTTGTTTATTAAATGGCCAAGGTAAAGTACAAAGTTGTTTTTTAGCCATCTCCCCTTTTTTCTTTCTTCAATCCTATTTATACTTATTACATTTGATAGCCTAGCAATCATTACATCTAAGCTATTAGTGGGACACTTGTCTCCTCCTTATTGTGCATGAGTTGATTAATGGACACTTGTCTCATTGAGTGGGACACTTGTCTCCTCCTTGTTGTGCATGAGTTTATTAATGGGACACTTGTCTTATTGAGTGGGACACGTGTCTCCTCCTTGTTGTGCATGAGTTGATGAGCTGGTCTTTTAGTAGGCCTTTTCTGGTCTCCGGGCTCTCCGGGAGACCCGGGCTCTCGGGGTCTCCGGTCGGCTCTTCTGGTCTCCGAGGTCTTTGGGCTCTCGGGAGACCCGGGCTCTCGGGGTCTCCGGTCGGCTCTTCTGGTCTCCGGGCTCTCCGGGGTCTCTGGGCTCTCCGGGAGACCCGGACTCTCGGGGTCTCCGGTCGGCTCTTCTGGTCTCCGAGGTCTTTGGGCTCTCCGGGAGACCCGGACTCTCGGGGTCTCCGGTCGGATCTTTTGGTCTCCGAGGTCTCGGGCTCTTCGGGAGACCCGGACTCTCGGGCTCTCGGTCGGCTCTTCTCGGTCTCCGGGCTCTCGGGAGACCCGGACTCTCCGGGTCTCCGGTCGGCTCTTCTAGTCTCCGGGCTCTCCAGGAGACCGGACTCTCGGGGTCTCCGGTCGACTCTTCTAGTCTCGAGCTCTCCCGGGAGACCCGGTGTACATAAAAAAATTATCTGTTTTATTTGGGTATCAACAGGCCCCCAAGTTCTAGGCCGAGGAAGAGATATGTTGAGTCGGGCTGGAACTTTAAGAGTTAAGTGCATAAATGCCCTTTTTTTTTAGGCCAAGCAAGGCCGAGATGAGATGTGCTCGGGCTAGGCCAAGGTGAGCTCGAGCTAGGTCAAGATGAGATGATTTTTTTTTTTGTAGCGTTGTGTTAGGCCAAGCATGGCCGAGATGAGATGTGCTCGGGCTAGGCCGAGGTGAGCTCGAGCTAGGTCAAGATGAGATGATTTTTTTTTCTTTGTAGCGTTTAGTGTTAGGCCAAGCAAGGCCGAGATGAGATGTGCTCGGGCTAGGCCGAGGTGAGCTCGATCTAGGTCGAGATGAGATGAGATGAGATGAAATGAGATGCAATGAGATGCAATGAGATGAACTCGGGCTAGGCCGAGATGCGCTCGATCTAGGTCGAGATGAGATGAAATGAGATGCGATGAGATGCAATGAGATGAACTCGGGCTAGGCCGAGATGCGCCCCTAAGCTCAGTGCGTAACCAAGTCTTTGTTTTGTGCTCGGTGCGTAACCAAGTCTTTGTTTTGTGCTTGGTGCGTGACCAAGTCTTTGTTTTTGTGCTTGGTGCGTAACCAAGTCTTTGTTTTGTGCTCAGTGCGTAACCAAGTCTTTGTTTTGTGCTCGGTGCGTAACCAAGTCTTTGTTTTGTGCTTGCGGTGCTTGGCGCGTGGCCGAGGCGATTTTTTGCGGCGCTCGGCGCATGGCCGAGGCGATTTTTTGCGGCGCTCGGCGCGTGGCCGAGGTGATTTTTGCGGCGCTCGGCGCACGGCCGAGGCGATTTTACGGCGCCGATCAGCCGAGGCGTCATCGAGATGAATTGAGCACAATGGCCTTCCTCATTATGTGATGGCCCCCGGGCTATGGATTGACAGAAAATTGTACATTTACGAGTAGAATTGACCCGCAAAACGCCGATAGATCGTTTGGACGATAATTTTGGGAAGCATTGGCAAGACTTTCTTAGAAATCATAGGGGCTCAAGCCACGCTGCTTTCAATTGAAGTGAGAAACTATAACATATTTCCAAAATCATAAAAGAATCAATCAAGCCTCCGTTTGTGCTGCCATGTAGAAAAGATATTTATTTTTCCTTCCCTTTTTTTTTAATAGGTAGGAGGCCCCCCTTCCTCTAGCGCCCATTTGTTGACGTCAAATTTGGTCAACAAGGAATCAAATATAAAAATAGTGAATATAATAAATGGTCAGTAAGTGCCTTTGTTTATTAAATGGCCAAGGTAAAGTACAAAAGTTGTTTTTTAGCCATCTCCCCTTTTTTCTTTCTTTAATCCTATTTATACTTATTACATTTGATAGCCTAGCAATCATTACATCTAAGCTATTAGTGGGACACTTGTCTCCTCCTTATTGTGCATGAGTTGATTAATGGACACTTGTCTCATTGAGTGGGACACTTGTCTCCTCCTTGTTGTGCATGAGTTTATTAATGGACACTTGTCTCATTGAGTGGGACACTTGTCTCCTCCTTGTTGTGCATGAGTTGATGAGCTGGTCTTTTAGTAGGCCTTTTCTCGGTCTCCGGGCTCTCGGGAGACCGGGCTCTCGGGGTCTCGGTCGGCTCTTTTGGTCTCCGAGGTCTTTGGGCTCTCCCGGGAGACCTAGGCTCTCGGGTCTCCGATCGGCTCCCGGTCTTCGGGCTCTCCGGGTCTCTCGGGCTCTCGGGAGACCCGGACTCTCGGTCTCCGGTCGGCTCTTCGGTCTCCGGGCTCTCCGGATCTCTGGGCTCTCCGGGAGACCCGGACTCTCGGGTCTCCGGTCGGCTCTTCTCTCGGGTCTCACGAGGTCTCTGGGCTCTCCAGAGACCCGGACTCTCGGGCTCTCCGGTCGGCTCTTACAGTCTCTCGGGCTCTCCGGGGTCTCGGGCTCTCGGGAGACCCGGACTCGGGGTCTCCGGTAGGCTCTTCGGTCTCCGAGGTCTTTGGGCTCCGGGAGACCCGGACTCGGGGTCTCCGGTCGGATCTTTTGGTCTCCGAGGTCTCGGGCTCCGGAGACCCGGACTCTCGGGCTCCGGTCGGCTCTCGGTCTCCGGGCTCTCGGGAGACCCAAACTCTCGGGGTCTCGGTCGGCTCTTGGTCTCCGGGCTCTCCGGAGACCGGACTCTCGGGGTCTCGGTCGGCTCTTCTAGTCTCGAGCTCTCGGAGACCCGGTGTACATAAAAAAATTATCCTGTTTTATTTGGGTATCAACACTAATCATTCCGTGTAATTTGGCAAGAAATAATTCAACCAAAATCCTTCGGTCTTTGTGAGATTATTGCGGGCTTTATCAAATCCATTAACAACACTCTCTTATGCCCACGCCCCGGGCTCCAAATGTCACCCATATGAGAGAAGTCCATATGCCGAGTGTCCATGGTTGGTAAATATAATACGAGCAAGTCAAAAACCTCACAAAAAACAAAACTTGTAATGGCAAATTTGGATGTCAAGGGATCCAGGCAATACCCGACCCGACTCGCATCATTTTCGGCTCATAAGGGTTGGGTTTTTAGCATTATAAGTGGATCTAGTTATTTGTTCAGACTCAGACACGACCCATTTACATTTTATTATTTTAAAATTTGTTATATATATATATATATATTTATACTAAATATTTTTTATTTGATGAGTATATTTTTATATTATTTTTATTATAAGAAGATAGTTTTAATATTTTCTAAATTACTAAATGGTCTAATAAATCTAACAGGTCTCGATTTTGGGGGTTTGAGTCTAGATCCTTACAACTCTCAACGGGTCAGTTCTCGGGTCTGCCAGACCCAACCCATTGACAACCTTATTTGCATTTGGTGGTCAAAAAGAAAAAAATGCAAGAGAAGTGTTCGACTAGTAACCTTTTTTTTAAGTAAAGGCGCACAACCAAATAAATAAATTATTGGAAATTAGGTTTTTAATAAATGGATTTTGACCCATGTTTGGCCAATTATTTAAGTGGGCTCATTTATTTATTCGAAAAATAAATGATGTAATCGTAATCTACAATTAGCATTTTGAATTTCTCAAAACCAATTTCAAGTGAATGAGAAATTAATGCATAAAGTTAGCCACTTAAATGCTATTTATATAAGGAATATAAAAGGGTGGGAATATAAAAAGCAATATCTCACATAGGAAACATATTAAATGTTTGACTAGTTTATATAGAGCTTCACCGCTAATAAGAAGTAATCAAGTGGAGCTCCTTATGGTACATCCTAGTGGACCAAATCAATTTTGACTAGCCTTTGGCTAGCTTAAATAGCACCGAGGACGGTGCGAAGCACCGCTCGGGCTCGCTCACGTTGCACATAGTCGCGTAGGGAGCTTTAGAAGCGCACGTACACATCGTCGTGAGGAGCTTTGAGGATCCTTAAAGTTTTGACAAATCGAACTATAGTTCAGGTGGCAGTGACTTGGAAAGAGCTGTCTGAATGGTGACATGTGGCACGCAGCGATGCTTGATGTTGACAGACGCACTGTTTGCCGACCGACACAACCTGCTTCGAGTGTGTAGGGGTGCATAGTAAAGGTTGTGTACCTTTGGAAGAGATGCAATCTGGACCATCAGATTGTGCCTGTTGATCAGAAGGCACGATCCAACAGTCCAGACCGATTCGAACCAATGGATGCAATTGTTCTGAACAGACATCCAGAACTCTATATAAACAGACCCCTAGAAATCATTTTTGGACATCAAAAAAATCCAAAAATCATCTGCATATCTGCATATTGTTTCTGTTTTTTCCCTTCTGCAAAATCAAAAGTTCCGAAATACGTGAAGTTCGCTGTAAGTTCGGCTTTTGCAATCTTGCTAAGCCGAACTTAAAAGTCATTGTTTCTTAGAGACGATTGCCTAAAACTGTTAGCACTTTTGTGCGGGCAATATCATCTTGCGAATAGAGAATCTAATTCTCTCCTCAACTTATATATTCGGCCCATTATTCTGTCCATTTTCTAGCAAACCAAACACCATGAGACAACAATCGCAAGATGAAATTGACATTTTTCTGAAAAATGGCCAACATAAGTTTCACTCCGATGGGCGCTGCTCGGCGGGAGAACAACCGGCGAAATTTTTCGGGGTTGACTTCAAGCGTTGGCAACAGTATATGCTGTTCTATTTGACCACTTTGGGTTTGTCCCGATTTCTGAAGGAGGACCCTCCGACCATTGGTGAAGAAGAAACAAATAATCAAAGGTGGATTGCTATGGATGCACGGCACAATAGCGACTTTCTGTGTCGCAACTATGTTTTGAATGGGCTGGAAGACACCCTCTATAACGTCTACAACTCATTCAAAACGTACAAAGAATTATGGGATTCTTTGGAAAAGAAGTACAAGACAGAAGATGTCGGCACAAAGAAATTTATTGTTGGCAAATTTCTGGATTTCAAGATGGTTGATACCAAAATGGTATCAACCAAGTTCAGGAAATTCAGATCATACTTCATGACTTAGTTTCTGAAGGGATGATTGAATGAGTCATTTCAAGTGGCTGCAATTATCAAAAAATTGCCGCCATTTTGGAAAGACTTTAAGAACTACCACAAGCACAAGCGCAAGGAAATGGGGCTTGAGGATTTAATTAGTTCGACCTCGGATTAAGGAAGACAACCGAAAATCCGAAGTAAAGTCCAGCAAAACTGGAATGGAGGCCAAGGCCAATATTGCAGAATCGAGCACTAGCAAGAAACGGAAGCAATCTGGAAATACTAAAGGGAAGGCCAAAAAATTCAAAGGAATCTGCTACAACTGTGGCAAGCCCAATCACATGGCCAAGAATTGCCGACACCCAAAGAAAAAAGGCAATTAAAATGGCAACCAACAACAAGCCAATGTGACCGAGGACAAGTAAGTTCCGATAGACATGTCGGAGCTCGATCTCATCGTTGTTGTGTTTGAAGCTAATAAGGTGGATAACGCAAGGAAAGGGTGGATAGATACCGGGGCTACTCATCACATCTGTGCCGATAAGGAGATATTTTCTCCTACACTCTGATAAATGGAAGAAAATTGTTCATGGGGAACTCTTCGACTTCCAACATCATGGGGCTTGGAAAGGTTGTGTTGAAGATGACTTCCGGAAAAGAGCTGACACTTGTGGATGTGTTGCATGTCCCGGTTATCCGTAAGAATTTAGTTTTTGGTCCCCTGTTAAGCAAGGCTGGTTTTAAACTAGTGTTTGAGTCCGACAAGTTTGTAATGACCAAGAATGGTCAGCTTCTTTGTAAAGGGTACCTTGATAAAGGGCTCTTCAAAATGTCTATAATGAATGTTTTCCGCCAAGAGGAGAAGAATAAGAATGTTACTTCTATTTACTTGTTGGACTGTTCTAATTTATGGTATGATAGATTAGGACACGTAAATTTCAACACAATTAAAAAGTTAGTTAATCTGGAATTAATGCAAACGTTTAAAACCAATTCACAAGACAAATGCGAAGTTTGTGTTGAAGCAAAAATGGCTAAAGCACCATTTCATTTCAAACCTCTCGAGTTAATTCACACAGATGAGTGTTATTTAAAACTTGTGCAAACTCGAGATGGCAAAAAGTACACGTTTATTGATGATTGCACAAGATGTTGTTATGTATATCTTTTGAAAAGCAAAGATGAAGCTTCAGTAGCTTTCAAAACTTATAAGAATGAAGTTAAAAATCAGCTTAATTTGAAAATTAAGATGATTTGAAGTGATAGAGGTGGAGAGTATGTTGCTCCGTTTGAAGAATTTTGCTTGGAAGCGGGTATAATTCATCAAACGACAACTCCCTACTCACCTCAATCAAATGAAGATGCAGAATGCAAAAATCGTACTCTTAAGGAGATGATGAATGCAATGTTTATAAGTTCTGGCTTACCCAAAAACTTGTGGGGGGAAGCTATTCTTTCTGTAAACTACATTTTTAATAAGACCCACATAAAATATAAAGATGAAACTCCATATGAGTTATGGAAAGGACGAAATCCATCATATAAATACCTTAAAGTGTGGGGGTGTTTGGCTAAAGTTGAAGTACCTAAGCCAATATTAGTGCACAAGTCAGCAATTCCTGATATAAATGAAGGGATGATCATAAAATCAAGAAATGCTATGTTCTCGAGAATATCTTTCCTAACAAAGAAAGGAAAGAAGAAAGTTCTATCAAAAGAACTTATGAAACTGGAGGTTTACCATAAAGTGATGAAGAGGAACCAAGACGCGGTAAAAGGACAAAAGTAGCCAATTCTTTTAGTCCTAATTTTCTAACTTATATATTAGAAAACAAACCTATAACTATTCAAGAAGCATTGTCTAGTCCAGAAGCTCCTCTCTAGAAAGAAACTATCAACAATGAAATAGATTACATCTTGCACAGTAATACTTGGGAGTTGGTTGATCTCCCTCCGGGATGCAAACTTTTAGGATGTAAGTGGATACTTAAAAGGAAGTAAAAAGTAGATGGACTTATAGATAAGTACAAAGCCCGGCTGGTAGCCAAATGGTTTAAACAAAAGGAATGATATGACTTTTTTAATACATATTCTCCTGTTATGAGGATCACATCCTTTTGAGTTCTCATTGCTATTGCATCTTTGCATAACTTTGAGTTGAATCAAATGGATGTGAAGATTGCCTTCTTGAATGGTGATCTTGAAGAGGAAATTTATATGGAACAACCCGAGGGGTTTGTTGCACCCGGACAAGAGAGAAAGGTGTGTAAATTTGTTTAGTCACTTTATGGACTAAAACAAGCACCTAACCAATGACACAACAAGTTTGACACAATTATGTTGTCAAATGGTTTCAAAATCAACGAATGTGACAAGTGTTTCTACATTAAAAGTACAACTGATGCTCATGTCATTGTCTGGCTTTATGTACAACTGATGCTCATGTCATTGTCTGGCTTTATGTAGATGATATGTTGATCATGGGCAGTAGTCATAATTTAATCATGAATACTAAGATTATATTAAAGAGAAACTTTGACATGAAAGATATGGGATTATCTGATGTTATTTTAGGGATCAAAATCTCTAGAGTCAGATGGAATTGTCTTGTCACAATCCCATTATGTCGAAAGCATACTTAGAAAGTTTAATACTTTTGATAGTCCTCCGGCTAAGACACCTATAAATATGAGTCTACACTTAGCCAAAAATAGAGTAGAACCAGTTTTTCAGCTAGAATATGCAAGGATGATTGGCAGTCTGAAGTACTTAACGAATTGTACACGACTAGACATTGCATATTTAGTGAGTAAGCTAAGTAGGTTCACAAGTAATCCGAGTAAGGATCACTGTAAAGCTTTGATAAGGGTACTTAGATACTTCAAGTATACCATGAACTATAGAATACTTTATACGAGATATCCATCAGTATTAGAAGGATACTGTGATGCCAATTGGATATCAAAAACAAAAGACTCCAAGTCCACAAGTGGTTATGTATTCTCAGTAGGTAGATGAGCAGTGTCATGGAAATCTTCTAAGCAAAAGTGTATAGCTTGATCCACTATGGAATCCAAGTTTATTGCTTTAGATAAAGCTGGAGAAGAAACTAAATGGCTTAGAAATTTTCTAGAAGATATTCCTTGTTGGAATAAACCAGTGCCTGCTGTATTGATACATTGTGATAGTCTAATCAGCAATCGGTAGGGCACAAAGTAGTATGTATAATGGTAAGTCTAGACATATTCGTCGAAGACATAATACCATTAGACAATTGATCTCGAATGGGGTTTTTTCGGTTGACTGTGTGAAGTCAACGGAAAACCTAGCGGATTCACTTAATAAAGGTATAAATCGAGACCAAATGTACAAGTTGTTAAGGGGAATGGCTTTAAAATACACAAAATAAGAATGTTCATAGCGGTAACTCAACCTTGTGAATTGGAGATCCCAAGACCTTGGTTGAATGGGAAACCTAAGTTATGAATATTCAGCTGAACACTTGGAAATTGTTTCAACTCATTCCCAGAACGTCCAAGTGAAAAACCCTGCAGAGTGTGGTGAGGTTAAGTTTATCTTTTAATGATTCCTATGCCTAAAAGTTGGAGTATGGCATGATACTCTTTATAGGAGATCACCTATGTAAGTGAGAAGTAATGGCGCTTTCGCTTGTAACATTTATGAATCTAAGATATGGTCCAGGGTCGAAATGGACACAACGTGAGAACAAAACATGTTAGAAATGTTATTGTGTAAGTATTGTTGTCGTGGTTTACACAAACGTCTGAATAGATCAAGACATCAAGTCACTAAGCAGCTAGTAAATTTGATAGTACTTTACTAAGGAAGGTTTAAAGCCACAAGCTACCTATCCTGATGCAATAATGGTTCATTGGAACTTTCGAACGAGTCTGCATACATGCGTGCATTAATGTTCATTCATGTGGGGGATTGTTGGAAATTGGGTTTTCAATAAATGGGTTTTGACCCATGTTTGACCAATTATTTAAGTGGGATCATTTATTTATTTTGAAAAATAAATGATGTAATCGTAAACTACACCGCGGGTAGACGAAATTACCATTTTGAATTTCTCAAAACAAATTTTGGGTGAATGGGAAATTAATGCATAAATTTAGCCACTTAAATGCCTTTATATAAGGAATATAAAAGGGTGGGAATATGGAAAGTCATATCCCACATAGGAAACATATTAAATGTTTGACCAGTTTATACAGAGTTTCACCACTAATAAGGAGTAATCAAGTGGAGCTCCTTATGGTACACCCTAGTGGACCAAGTTAATTTTGATTAGCCTTTGGCTAGCTCAAATAGCACCAAGAACGGTGCGAGCACCATCTGAGCCTGAGCTCGAGCCTGAGCCTAAGCCAGGCCCGCGCACATCGCACAAAGTCGCATTGGGCGCTTTAGAGGCACACTTTGCACTTCGCACGTACGCATCATCGCGAGGAGCTTTGAGGAGCCTTATAGTTTTGACAAATCGAACCATGGTTCGGTCCAGTGGCTCGGTGACGTGGCAAGAGTCGGCCGAATGGTGACATGTGACATGCAGTGGTAGTGACTGGACACATCTGTTCGCTGACTGGACACGACTGTTAAATGTGCAGGGGTGCGCAGTAAAGCTTGTGTACCTTCGAAAGAGATGTGATCTGGACCATCAGATTATGCCTATTGATCAGAAGGCACGATTCAACAGTCCAGATCGATCCGGACCAATGGATGCACCTGTTCTGAATCTGCATGAATCTATATAAACAGACCCGCGTGAATATATTTGGGATATCAGAAAAATCTGAAAATCATCTGCATATCTGCATATTGTTTCTGTTTTTTCCCTTTTGCAAAATCGAAAGTTCCGAAATACGTGAAGTTCGTTATAATTTTTGCTTTTGTAAGTTCTGCTAAGCCGAACTTGAAAGTCGTTATATCTTAGAGACGATTTCCTAGAACCATTAGCACTTTTGTAAGGGGCAATTTCATCTTGCGGATAGAGAATCTAACTCTCGCCTCGACTTAAATATTCTATCCCATTATTCCGTCTATTTTTCTGGAAAACCAAACACCACAGACAACATAAAATAGAAAAAATGTTGATTACATGGTCGATCACCTAGCCTATAAGGGAGACCGCTAGAAAATGTAACCATATCCATGTAACCACAAGCTGGTTACATAGCTAAGCCAGAAAAGTAACCCCAAGATAAAAGAAAAGACAAAAATTGAAGAAAAAATTGTACCGTGACACAAACAATTGTGACACGACACAAAAATAAAGTAAAAAACAGAGAAAATTCTCTTTCTCGTGTACCGCGGTACACAATATGATCTATGAAAATAGTCTTTGAATGCTCAGAATGATTCACTATTAGAGCATCATCATATGCCTCATTAGCCCAAGATTTAGAGGCAACCATATCCATAAGTTGGAATGTCTTTAAACTATCTGACGCAACTCGTATGGCTGCCCTGGAACCAGTATTGTGGATTCCAAAATCTTTCATTTTTTGTTTGATGCCATGCAATTTAATATCCGCCTCATCTAATGTTTTGGTTCTAGGATGTGGTATATTACCTCTTGAACTCCGCGTAGCTAGGATAGGCTCAACTAGAGTCTGAGACCAATGATTATTAGACGAGTGATCTGCCTCTATGTAATTGGATTGAACCACTAACTTAGTTGCTAAAATATCCTCCTCCGAACTAATGTGTATGTGAGCCATGAAAGAATCCTTCCTCTCCACAGAATGCGAAATAACTAGAGAGCTGTCGGGATAAGTATCAACAACAGGAGTCGAAATAACCCGATTGAATATTCAGAGCTGGTTATTCATAGGCTAATAAAGAACCAGAGGTAATTTCGAAACCTGCACAGGGTGGTGTAGAGTAGCCAAAAGGATGCACTGCATGTGAGAAGGAGGGAATTGTCCCAGCATTAGAAGCCTTCTCGAGGATAAACCCTTGGGGTCTAGTTTGACACTCTCCCGATTGGCACAACATTGAGGAGTGACTTTACGAGCATTTTTGGAGTGACTATGGCCTCTAACATGCTAAATTTCCGTAGTTGAGACCTTACTACAAGAAACTAGAGAGTGACCAATAATGTCACAGTGCCAACAATACTTCGGAAGCTGTTCTTATTGAAAAAAAGATAAGACCTGGATGCTTAGTACGTTCATCATTATTTTTTCTGGTAAAGGCGACGATAAATCCACTTCAACAAGAATTCGATCATAGTGACCCATCATACCATTCAGAGTGTTGTTGTCAATATTCAAAGGGGTACCCACTATACGTGATATATGTATAAGAATATCACGGATACCAATATTCCTAACGCAGACCATGAATTCACATCCAAACTTGGGCAGTCAAGCTTTTAACAATATCAAGAAAAAAGTTGGGAGTCCACTGTTGTAAATGAAACATACCCGGAGACAAGGACCTTAATCTTTTAACCCACACCTTATCTTGGTTCAAAAGGTTATCAAAATGCAGATTAAAATAAACCTTTCCCAGAGAAATAATACGGAAATTAGAGGACAATCCCCATAAAAATTTAAGTTTCTCATACAATTGTACCACAATAAAAGGTTTAGATCCCTTGGTGTATATAGTACGACCAATTAAAGATTGTTCACAAATTTGACGATAGGAGGCATGAATATCATCATAAATCTTCAAAGTAAAGATATTACATTTCTTGACCGGGTGAAAAGATGCGATATGAGCAGTCATATATGTATTATAAATCGAATGGGCTTGACCTACAAGAGCCTGACTGTAAGAACCACTGAATGCAGGTTCAACAACATGTACTGCAATCCGTGTAGTGTGTACCACAACACCATTATGAGAAAGCATTTTTTTAAGTATGCAGGCAATGTGTACCGCGGTACAGACGACAAAAGACACATCAGGCCTAGGGTTTCACGAATATCATCAGGCTGCTGCAAAAGAGGCAGTGCATCCGGAGATCTGGGCTTGTGCACCATAGAAACAGTAGGATTTATGGTTAGAGTCTGATGAAGTTTTGACAAAAAGACACACATGATAATCGACTCATCAACCCTAGTTTGCGCAGAACTAGGGTTTTATATTTATGGTAGGTTGTTGTTGCACGGCTTGAATCCCAGGAATCGAACAAACCGGTCGGGCGATGAAAGTCTTTTAGGCGTGTAGCGATGCAGTCTGCAGCGGAACAGAGGAAACTGACATGGGAATCATGGCCGAAAAACCATTTGAACTCGATCTGGGAGATGAAATCTCTAGAAAGAGGAAGTCATCCAGTTCCATGGAGGAGAAAAGCTGGACGAGTGGATGACCCGTCTAAATCTAATGGAATGCTTTACGGGAGAGAGGAAATATGGTTTTTTAGAGAAAATATTTTTTTTATCTTCGTTCAGTAACTAATTGATGATTTTTATGTTCTTGAAAAATTAATATTTTACATATTATTATTATTATTATATTACTGAAAATCATTATTTAGAAACTGTATTAGTATAATTAGATGAAATCTCTAAATTACACATAGCGGGTATGGTCCACATTGGATGACGATCTTGGAAATATGCTACTATGACTTTTGTTAGAGTGAGCAGTGTTGAAAAGGAGAAAAAATGACTAGAAATTCAAAAATAATCAACGATATTTAAAAAAAATATAAAGAAAGGGGAGATAATAAAAATACTTGAATTAATTTTAGAAATGAGGAGGGAGTTACCGGCCAACTCAAGCTCTTTGCGGCTGGCTCCGATTTCACCTATGATAAAAAAAACCAAAAACTGGTAAAACCAAGCGAACCAAATCGCATCACGCCGCAAGTGCTTATTTATTGGAAAATCATGATTAATATTTTTCAACTAGACCGCACTACATATGATAGTGCAATTATAGGTAATAAGGTCTCAAACCGCACCGACTGCATGCAATAGAATACTATATATATTAGTTATATATATTAGTATATTTATCTCAAACTGTAATATATTTGTTTGTGAATATGTGTTGTCATATTTAATTATTTTCACTAATTTACTGTAGGTATTGTAGGTCTCAACGGATGTCAGGTAAAGTCTAGAGGGGGGAGGGGGGTTAAATAGACTTTACAATTTTTTTGATTTTGCAAATCAGAATTTTAAGAAAACAACTAATTCATTGGATAACTGGGTTGAGATTCAACAAGAGAGTTAGCCACTCAACATTTCTCTTGAAAGAGCTGTTGTTAGAGTAACTCAGCTAAAGAATGACAATTGTTTATAGAATCGATTTTCTTTTAAGTCAGCGGAAGACTCACTACACTCGTTCAATCCAATGCAGTGTAGACCCCACTTTATTTTCATAGATTTCCTCTTCAAGTGTATAAATTCTTTGATCTTTCACTAAAAGTGTTGGATAAAGTGTTCTTGATTAAGCTTGAGTCCGGCAGATAAACTCGAGATAGAGTTTTTGAATTTTTTTTACTCTTACTTATTCACTTGTATTGTGTATCTTATTTTTCTTTGAAAAATTCTCAACTTTTATAGTGAGAATTTGAATTTTTTCTATTGAAGAGATCGACAAATTCAAATCCCACCGTTGGACTATTGGCTTGTTCTTTCTTGCAGCTTTGATGTTGATATTTCCTTGTATTTTTATGCCTTCTATAGCTTTTTGAATATGGCAGTGTGCATGCGCATTATAATTGGCTAATCCTTATTACCTCATAAATGTCTAGCACATTTCTGGTCAAACATTGCACTTCACTTATTTCGAAGTATATCTTCCTAGGACAGAGTGCAACGGACTTCATCAGTTGAGTTTGGTTCTTCGTCTGCTTTACCCATTTAAGAGGGATATTTGAATCTTCCGAGAGACATAAAGAGTCTTATGTTGTGCTCGATGTCGATCATCTAAAAGGCATGGGTGACACATTCGCTTAGAGTCTTCGATAATATACACAACTATGAATCAATCATGAGTCTTCCGACGATGCCTTCTTGGCCAAGTCTTTTGCAATTCTACTTGGCTTTTGAGTCGGCTAAATCTTATCTATTACAGGATGTAGAAATTATATTGAAATAGGAGTCCCAACTTCCTAATACATATTTTCTAAGCATCATCAAAATCTATTCAATAAATTTCCTAACAATTTTCCCTTTTTTGATGATGCCAAAACTATTACAACAAATGTGCCTTTGAAAGTAAATAATTTAAAAAGAAAGAATCAATTTTATTGAAGTAAACTTTCGGCACTTAAATTTACAAAGTGTATTTACATTTGAATGTAAAATTAAAACATTTACAAAGACTCGGTTTCCGTATCTTACCTCTCATCATTTCTGTTTCTTTTTCAGCCTTCTTCATGTCCAAGCTAGTAGGTAGTTGTTCTTATGTTGGGGTCAACTGAAAGACCATAACCTCTTGATTCTGTTCCTGGGGGAGACCCTCTTCTTGGTTGACTTTAAGTCATGCCTCTCCCACTAGAGGAATCACTTCTCTGTATTCCTCTTGTTGCATCACTACCTCTTCCTCTAGCACCAACTTGGTTGCCTCCTCTTGGCACTTGGCTGCCACCACTTTTTTGTAGGCTGATGGAGGTATTCTGCTAACCTTTTGTTGGTTGTTCCTTAGACAACTCAATACTTTCCAAGCCTTTCTCCCAATAAGCTTTCGGGCTTCTTCTAGAGTCATGCCCTTATTGGATCCTTCTGAGGAAGGAGTATCAAATTCTTCATAAGTTATGTCCTTAGGGATCTAGCCTGCTAGTGGCCCACCAAACATTTGCCTTAGCAAATTTATCATATCCTCTTGCCTTTGATCAACAAAAGTAAATTCTTCTCTTGATTTATTCATAGCAAGCTCAACTCATTCTTCAATTGATCGAGATGATGGGATTCGAGATAAAATTGGAGTTCTGCCCCTGGATCACCAACTTGTTGTACAACCACATGAAACTTACGATTTGTTCCCTTCAAAAGAAGCGATTTGCCTTAGTTGTCTATTCCTTAACTATGTGTAGGACACCATGGATATCACTTGCTTATTGTAGCATCATGATTGTCAATCCTTGCGAGAGATCTGAAAATCCTCTTTGCATAGCATATATCTCCCCCAAACATGTCTCTAAAAGCTCTTCTTTGCTCGGAGGCCGGTTGATTGTCATTCCCAAGAGCAAAGTCATACTCGGGGGTTGGCCTCGGGGATCGTATGGAACTAAAAGTTTGTGTTTTTTTGGTTCTTTAATAAAAACGCAATCATTGGACCTTAATATGCTTTCATATGACTCTTCATTATTAGGAATTTCCTCGGGAATATGAAGTCTTCTTCACCAAAATTGTCAATAGGAGTCGAGGAAGGTCCCACTTCATCCCCTATGGGATTTAAGTGCCTATTCTCCGACTAGCGACTCTTTGTGCCTCATCGTGTTAGCTTCATTGCACGAGCAATCGTGTTAGCTTCGCTTAGTTGGGTGTGCCTCGGACTTTATTAAGAGCATCACCGGAATCGATAGATTCTTCAATTTGTACTTCTTGTGCATCAATTGTCTCAATAATGTCATTTATAGGGGATTTAGTATATTAAAGGAGGTCAACAAGAACAAATCCATCTTGTCGTGCAAAGCTTAGACCTTGCTTCTTGATTGCCTTCGCCTGCAGGTTAGACTCAACTTTGTCATCGATGTCCATCTATACAGATTTTGTGTCTTGAGTAGCCAATCTATTGTCCACACATTTGGACACAATATCCATTAACTTGTGGTACTCCTCCTTCGCCACAATATTGGTTGCGAGATGAATTGTAGTTTTCAGCCTCATCATCCATCGCAATCTCCTTCCAAGTCTTTGGACTCGAAAGTTAAGCGGCAAAGAATCAATATTTTGTACACGGTGACTCAACAATAGACTCAACAGTTATTTCTTCGACATTCACAACTATTGTCTCCGCTCTTGGCTCAACAGTTGATTCTTGCAAAGCATGAGAAACCAATACAGATGGTCTATCATCCACTGCCTTCAATCTAACTTTCAGTGGGGTGGCATCCGATTCAGTCGCCTTGGACTCAAATGTCGCAGCTTGTAACACCCTTACCCTTGTATTACATATTTAAATAATATAAAATCATAGTTCACATGCAGCACAGCTGCATTATACATGATATTAACTTGTTAATCATGATTTGAAACCCATTTTCTCAGGCGGAAGCATTCACTTAAAGAGATTTAACAACAGTTAATCACACATGTGCATTCATTCTCGTATTACAGGACATTAACGATCGTGCCCCTTTATATGTACAGATCAAAATAGCCTATATGATATGCAAATGATGAGCTGAGGGAGAAGGATGGGAATCCAGCCGGCCGACCTTTGATCTATGCTTTAAACTTCTGTCACACCTCACAGATCAACTTTTATCTACAACAACTAAAAATTGACAACATTGCATTTGGTGAGTTGCAAGCTCATCAAGTATAATCCAAAAACAATTTATTTAACATCACACAAGCACATTATCACAACTATTTCACACTCTTTGTTCATAATATTCGTAAACACATAAATGCACGTGCTTGATCATATTCTTTTACTGTTACGGGCAAGCTAATACCAAGAATATATTGTGATCACGAAGATGACCATGGCACTCTGTAATTCTTAATTCACGTAGAGTTAAGTGAACTCGGGGTGGCCGTACGGTACTCTGTAATCCATAATTTTTGGATGACTGTAATTCTGTAACACATGATGAATGCATTAATCTCTGATGAATGCATTTCTGTAATCACATATTTCCTTTCCATGTCAATAATATCAGTAGAGATCGATATCCCATTTCCATATCAATAACATCAGTAGAGATCACATATCTCAATTCAATTTCAATCTCATCACATAGAGATCATATATCTCAATTTTATATCCATCTCATCACATAGAGATCATGTATCTCAATGTCATCACAATATCACCATAGAGAATCATGTAATTCACGTTAGGGCACGATAAGCTACTAGTCACTATAGCCAAACAAGTAAACAATTCATTCCAACACATTAATCATCTAACTACACAAGTCAAATAACAAGCTAAAAGATTATACTCACAAGTGGGTGTCTTTATTCGATGTATTTCGCTGTTATTTGGCCTTTATCGCTTCTTTATCGAAATCCTGTCCTATTAACATATGAAAGACATGCACAACTATATTCAAAATCATATAGTTAATACTAATAAATTAAAGTCATCTGTATGCTATTTATAACATGTCCTTGTAATGGAATCATACTTGTTAGGATTTTGAACACAATGAACGGCAAATCTTGATTCACTTTTGTTTTCGTGTTAAAACTCTAAATCAATATATGTATGATATAATTTTAGCAATAATTATTTATGTGTTTACCTTTTATTTATTTAATCTATTCTTTCCTATTTAACTATTATAAAGTGGAGTATTGATTCAGCTAATTGATAAGCCGAAGCCTTTTTTTTCAGCCCATTGATTTCTTCTATAATTAACCATTTGATTTCCTTAAACGGCCAGTTGAAATTATAAATTTGTTGATCTTAGCAATAATTATATCAGAACCCTGATTTATTAGGAAAGACTAAATAAGGTTGGGTAAATTCCAAATCAAGTAGTAGAAGTAAACTAGTATCTGAAATAAATTACTTCTATTAACTTATTATAACTGATGATTACCGTAAGATTTAGCTTGAATCCTGAATCCCGCACCACCTGGATCAAACACTTTAATGGGTATCAGTTTTTGTTTCTAATCTATTAATTGTGCAGATAGATGACCGATAGCTTACCCATTAAGCTAGACTTAGTCGGCCAAAAGAAATCTTTATACATTTATGTTATATAATATTCATTTTGTGTGTATATGCCTATATGTATTAGTTATACTTTACATATGTATATATATCCACAATGGTTGTCTGTACACGTGTGTGTTTAGTATTACATATATTAACTGTACAATTTGCTATATGATATTTATATATATAATTGGTAGCAGGCTAATGACATATAAGTTATATTAAAATATAATTAATCAATAAATTATTATTAGTAGTAGTCTTATTATCCTTTAATAAAAAGACTATTCTCAAATAATATCTTGACTATCACCTAATAAATATATAATTATCTTAATATCCCACTCTTTTTCATGTATTCTATTAATCATTCTACTTAATTTATCCACATTTTACATTCTGTAGATACACTCATCAATGTCATTCTTCACCTCTAGGTGTACCACGTGTAAATTATAAATATATATACTTAGTGACACTTAATGTAAGTAAGTTAAAACTAGAAACTTCACGATTTTGCATGCATTCTAGTGTGAATATAAAATGTCAAAATGCGTGGAACTATGCTTATGAATGATTAACCCTGAAAATTAAATGAAAAAGTTTTGGGTTATGACAATTCTCCCCCCCTCCTTAAAAATTTCGACCTCGAAATTTGTACATATCTGTAAGCAACCACGAATATTGTTTTCTCATGTGTTGTTCATGTTTCCCACATAGCCTCTTCTTTAGAATGATTTTTCCATAATACTTTTACCAACGGAATCACTCGATTTCGAAGTTGTTTCTCTTTGTACCTCACTATTTCAACTGGTTCTTCAATATAACTCAAATTATCAGTAATTTCAACTGGTTCATCTCGAAGAACATGTGACGGGTCTGATCTGTATCGACGAAGCATACTAACATGGAACACATTATGAATCTATGACAATTCAGGTGGTAAGGCAAGCCTATAAGCTAATGGTCCAACCTTTTCAAATATTTCATATGGGCCGATATAACGAGGACTCAATTTACCTTTCTTTCCAAATCTGAGAATACCTTTCCATGGGGAAACACGGAGAAATACTTTCTCACCAACTTCATATTCCATTTCCCGTCTCTGTTGATCAATATAACTCTTTTGCCTATCCTGAGCTGCTTTTAATCGACTTTTAACTATTTTCACTTTTTCAACTGTATCTTGAATCAGATTTGGGCCTTCCAGCAATCGTATTCCCTCTTCATCCCAACATACTGGACTCCTGCATTTTCTACCGTATAACGCTTCATAAGGCGCCATACCAATGCTACGATGATGTTAATTATTGTATGAAAATTCCATCAACGCAATGTATTCATCCCAAGAACCTTTAAATTCGAGAACACAAGCACGAAGCATATCCTCTAGAGTTTGAATAGTCCTCACTGATTGCCCATCAGTCTGTGGGTGAAATGATGTACTAAAATGTAACTTAGTACCTAATGCCTGTTGTAAGCTACCCCAAAATCTAGACGTAAAACGAGGATCGCGATCTGAAACAATAGACAGAGGTACACCCATGTAATCTAACAATCATAGTTACATATCGTTTCGCCAGATTTTCCAGGGTAGAACCCAATCTGAATGGTAAAAAGTGAGCTGACTTTGTTAGACGGTCCATAATAACCCAAACTACGTCATTTTTCCTCGGTGTCATAGGCAGACCATAAAGGAAATCCATAGTAATACACTCCCACTTCTAAACAGGAATAGGTAATGGATGCAATTTACCCACCGGGGCTTGATGTTCCGCTTTAATCTGATGGCAAGTTAAGCATTTTGAAATATACTCGGCTGCATCTTTCTTCATTTTGGGCCACCAATAATGGCTTTTTAAGGTCTAATACATTTTTGTACTACCGGGGTGCATGGCATATGGTGCAGTATGAGCTTCTTCCATTATCTCATGCCTTAAGCCATCAACATTAGGGACACAAAGTCGATTGTTGATCATCAAACTACCATCATCATTCAGAACAAATGATGTACTATTTTCTTGTTTCACTTTTTCTGCAATACTGGTAAGTTTTTTATCACGAAATTATGCTTGTTTAATGCTTTCAATCATCATAGGACAAACACAAAACGAAGCGCAGATAACGCCCATGCCATTTACATTCAATTCTTCATTCATCTTTCTCAAGTCTAACAAATATGGTAAAGAATGCACTGAGAGATAGGAAACAATACCATAAGATTTTCGACTCAAAGCATCATCAACGACATTAGCCTTTCCTGGATGATATTCAATAGTGCAATCATAATCCTTAAGCAATTCAAGCCATCTTCTTTGACGCATGTTCAACTCTTTCTGACTTAATAAGTATTTCAAGCTTTTATGATCAGTGAAAATTTGAAATGTGGCACCATATAAGTAATGTCTCCATATCTTTAACGCAAAAACAACCGCAACTAATTCAAGGTTGTGCGTAGGGTAAGACATTTCATATGGCTTAAGTTGTCGAGAAGCATAAGTAATAACCTTACCATGTTGCATTAAAACACATCCTAAACCTTGGTAAGAAACATCACTGTAAATAACAAAGCCATCGGTACCCGAAGGAATAGTCAAGACTGGGGCGGTTGTAAGCCTTTCCTTCAACTCTTCAAAACTTTTCTGGCAACTATCTGTCCATTTGAAAGGAACATCTTTTCGTAGTAATTTTGTTAGTGGAGTTGCAATAAGAGAAAAGTTCTCAACAAATCGTCGATAATATCCAGCTAAACATAGAAAACTACGAACTTCTGTAATATTTTTTGGGTTTTCCCACTTGATCACTGCTTCGATTTTCTGTGGATCAACTTTAATCCCATCACCAGAAACAATGTGTCCCAAAAAGATTACTTGATCTAACCAAAATTCGCATTTACTAAGTTTTGCATACAACTGTTTTTCTCGCAAGGTTTGCAACACAATTCTCAAATGTTGTTCGTGTTCCTCAGTAGAGTTAGAATATTCCAAGATATCATCAATGAAGACAATGACAAATTTATCTAGATAGGGTCTAAACACATTATTCATCAATGCCATAAATACAGTGGGTGCATTAGTCAGACCAAAAGGCATTACCAAAAACTCATAATGGCCATACCTTGTTCTGAAAGCTGTTTTTGAAATGTCGGCCTCTGCAATCTTCAACTGGTGATATCCTGATCTGAAATCAATCTTTGAGAAAATTCTAGCACCTTGCAACTGATCAAATAAATCATCTATTCTAGGCAATGGATATTTATTCTTCACGGTCACTCGATTCATTTGTCGATAATCTATGCACAATCTCATAGTACCATCTTTCTTTTTAACAAACAATACTGGTGCACCCCATGGCGAAACACTCGGTCTAATATACCCTTTATCCAACAATTCATGTAACTGCGTCTTTAATTCTTGTAATTCAATAGGTGCCATTCGATAAGGAGGAATAGAAATTGGTGTTGTGCCAGGCTGGAGTTCAATGGTGAACTTTATATCTCTATCTGGAGGTAATCTAGGTAAATCATCTGGGAACACATCTGGATACTCTTTAACCACTAGAGTGTCTTCAAGTTTCAGACCACATAAGCGTGTGTCTATTACGTGAGCTAGGTAACATTCACAACATTTCTTAATCATTTTAAAAGCTGTAGATGCATATATTATACATGTAGGCAAAATTTATCTTTCCCCTTTAAATACAATAGGCGTTTGATCAGGAAGGTCCAACATAATTTCTTTAGTAAAACAATCCAGTTTAACGTGGTATTCAGTTAACCAATCCATACCCAGAATCACATCGAAATCTCTTAAGGGTATAACAAGTAAAATAGCACTCAATTCTGATTCACCGATCAAAATTTTACAATCACGATATACAGTATTTACAATCACCACGCTCCCTACTAGGGTTCGAACCAGTATATCATAGCCTAATATTTTCGGTTTATTACTCAAATGTGATGCAAATATTGTGAAATAAATGAATGTGTTGCTCCTGGATCAAATAAAACATAAGCACTTGTGTATCAGAGATTGAGAGATTACGAAACTACGGTGCAGTGCGGCTTTAGCTTCTTCCCGTGTGTCATAGCAAAAACTCGAGCTGGACCTTGTAGTCTGCTCGCTTGACTTTCCATTGCACTAGCGCCTCTTCCTATACCGAATCTTCCTCGACCTCTACCTCTATTAGGATTGAAACCACTAAATCTAGTTTGGTCAACTGTGGGTTCCTCACGTGGTTTTGTGCAATTCCTTGCTATATGTCCAGGTTCGCCACATCTAAAGCATTTTCCTATAAGCAATCTACATTCTCAATAATGATTCTTACCACAATGTGCACATGTGGGAACAAGTGGTGTAGAACCAACACTCTTACTGGCTGATGTTGCACCCCTAAAACTACCACTTTTTGAACTGCTCGGGAAGCTCCTCTGTGCAGGCGCAGTATATTCCTTTATATTCCTAAATCCTCCAGTTCCGTCACCCTGCCTCTCACTACAAGAAAACTGCTAATAGACACCACCAAAAAGACACCGGTTTTAAGACTTTCATGGTGTCTTTTCCCATTTAACAGCGGTTTTGTAAGAAACCGGTGTCTAATGAGTGCTGTCATTTGATAAACGACAGCGGTTTCCTAGAACCGGTGTTTATTGTAAAATAATTTCCCGAATAGACGCCGGTTTTGGCATCGGATTTCCAAATTGGTGTCTATTTATATAAATTATTTTTGATTAGACACCGATTGTTTCACACCTTTGGTTATAGAATCGATGTCTTTAATTTTTAAAGATCTTTAGACACCTGGTTCTACAACGGTGTCGTTAGGTCCCATAATTTATTTTTTTGTGGAGGGCCCCTAATTAATTAATAATTAGGTTAATTATCACTTATAGCACTCAACCCATTTCCTTTACTAATCTTTCTCCGTACTCAACTCATTTCCTTCAAGGCGTCGTCTCCGTCTCCACCTCTCCCCTATGTCCCGTCTCTCACTCGTCATCGGTCGCCCATCGCCCGTCATCTCTCTCCTCCACTCGTCACTTCTCCCCTCCGCTAGTGGTACAAATGATAACCCAAGAGATGGGGTAGAAGAGGCTGGGGTACAACTCCAAAGTGAATAAAATTACGGCAGAAGAGATATTCTCTGAGGTCATCTTGGACCTCCAAGTTGAGATGTGACAAACAAGAAGAGGAGGAGAAATTTTCTCTCCACATGAGTCCATGACCGATTGAATCTTCCATGGCGTCAGCTGAGTGATTATTTCCTCTATCTTCTTCTTTTAAATTTTCTGCAAATTGCTTTGTTTTCCACTACGAATTTTCTGATTGATTTTTGATTTCTCTACTTTTTGCGTGCCCCAGAAATCGAACCATTATCCTTGCTTATCGTGGATGGGTTGTTGGACTGGTCCTCCATTGCACAATATTTTTACACTAATTTTGGTCTTATCCTTGACCTTCACCTTGTTGTTGTAAATCAGGACCAAACATACTCTCTTACTGCCTGTTCGCACAGAGCTCTGTGAATGGTTTTTCAAACCCCTCAATCTCCATTGGACCTGGATCAATCACAACCCCAGGTACATTGGCTAATCGAATTTTGTTGATCATGGAGTTTAGGTTGTTGCGAGTGATGTTGTTGGCGAGTCATTTGAATGCTTGTCGTATGTTTGGTGAGGATGAGACATATTCTCGAATTTCTTATAGTAATTTTGAGAACATTTAAAATGATGCCTAGAAGGTGTTTGATAAAATGTGTAACATAGTAGATAAAGCCCCGATCGAAAATTATGTATGCTAATTCATTTTGAAAAACAGTGTACACACAAATTCTTTGATATGACTATTGTTTTCCACACATCTCTTGGATATGTTTGTGTATATGAATTGGTGTTCTTACATAGCTAGAGACACACATGATTATGGAATTCTCTGGGTTTCCTTCTAGCTAATGTTTTTCCAATTATAAGATATAGTCTAGATTCAACTTTTAGAATAGTTAGAAATCAAGTTTGATTACAAGAGCATCCAACCATTATGTATTGTGAATTCTCATGAAGTATGGGTGATTACAAGAGCATCCAACTCAATATTATCTGATAAAAATATGGTGAAAGCTCATCTACTGAAATTTCTCCTTGTAGCATGGGTGTGACATAGGTTGAAGTATTTGGTTTTGTGTCACGCAGCAAGACTTGTTGCTGAAACTTTCTGAGTTGGAGAATGATAGCAAAGGTCTAATGGATGGGCTAAAAGCAGATATGGTTGAAAAGCAAGACGAAATTGATCTATTGCATAAGAAAGTTGAGAAACGTGAAGAAAATGTAGATTCACTTGAGAAAAGAGTTAGTGAGCTTGAGAAGACATTACAGGAGAAGGACCAGCCTATCGTGGATCTCAAGACCAGAGAAAAATAGTTCAATGACCAGAAAGCAGAGGTTTTCTTAAATTAAGTCCTAAAGTTTATTTTTTTATAAAAAGTTTTTGGATGAGCCACTAATTATTTGGTCGTCGGTTTTAGATTAGGCATCATTGGCTTACACTGAAAGCAAGCTTGAGGAAGCCAAGAAGCAATATGATCACGTTAGAAAGCAAGCACTTAGAACTATCAAAACATTTGAAAGAAATATCTCGGAAGAAATGATCGGGTATTCTTTTTTTTTTTTTCTTTCAATATTATAATGAGACTCACATTTACAATTACATCTCCCCTATTTTTTTATACATTCATAAAACTGACTTGGTTGAAGTCTGATCAGGCCATTAATGATATAGGAATTTCCCCAACTCCCACTTGTGAGATTTTACATTTTGAGCATCGTTTTTTTAGCAGCATTCAACATGAACATGCTGATAAAGAAATGAGCCTCAGATCTAAGCACACTGTAGAACTAAAATGAGCCCAACTTCAAGCTGAAACTGAATTAAGAGAGGTATTTCTTCTGCGAAGTATCGTAGTTGTAAATAATTACAATGATATTATTTATCTAACAATATATGTCCCTCAGAAAACAAAATTAATTAGGTCTGAGCATGAGGCTCAGATAAGAGCTTTGAGGTGTGAGCATGAAGATGATTGCAAAAGACTGCAGGAGTTGAAAATGCAAAAGACGAAGGTGTTTCCTCTAGTTGCATGGTAAATGCATTTAGCTAGACGTTAATGTTGTTGTTAAGATTCATGAGTCACGTATATACATATACATAGCACTAACCAAGGGCTATTGAATGAGAAACGTCGAACCGTCGAATATAGTTCAGAGTATATTTTGATTGCTGGTACTAACTGGAACAGATTGGTGATATGCATGTTTCTAAGTTTACATCTTATAGACCATTACATATACTTTTTCTCCTGTGATGCCTTCGATATTTTTCTTTGCATATCATGTTTATTGTTGTTGAATGGAAAATGCAGAATAATCTGAAATAATTGAGTGTATTGATAGCTCATAATGAAGTCAAAGTATTAACTTTGTCTTCTAATGTCGTGTGCGATATAAAGAGAGAGATCAATATATTGCGAACCTATGTGGGGACTCAATGTTGTCAAATTCTGGACATCGTTAGAGATCAGCACTCAAAAACTCCTAACTTGATATTTGGGTAAATATCTCCTTAAGTTAACTAATATTTCTGCTAGATCCTAATTTTATGCCAGATTTAGCATGTTCATTCAACTAGATTTATGCCAGATTTACTTGTGTGATATTTGCAATAGAAACCCAAAATATTAAGTCTTGTTGTATTAGTGTGTCACTCACACTTTTTTCTTTAAGTGGATTCTTAAATCTCAATTTACACGGTGCATGAATAATAGAAATAAGAAAATAATGTATGCTAATTCATTCTTAAAAACAGTGTACACACAAATTGCTGCTATGACTATTGTTTTCCACACATCTCTTGGATAGGTTTGTGTATATAAATTGATGTTCTTACATAGATAGAGACACACATGATTATGGAATTCTTTGCGTTTCCTTCGAGCTAATGTTTTTCCAATTATAAGATATAGTCTTGATTCAACTTTTAGAATAGTTAGAAATCAAGTTTGATTACAAGAGCATCCAACCATTATGTATTGTGAATTCTTATGAAGTATGAGTCAAATTGTAGTCTGAAGCAGAAACTCTGGTTTCTAAGCAGACTGAAAGTCAAGCATTATAGTCAAATTGGAGGATAGTCAACATAAGGGAGCATTTGATGATGGAGAACATAAGGGAGCATAAATGTCATAAGAGAAGACATTGCCTTTGGCCTTTTTAGCCTGAGCTGCATAATCTTGGCAAGCTACTAATAATATAGCTCCCAAAGAAAAATTGCAATTTTCTATAATGCCTTTATGGATTTCATCATATATAAGAGCATGTGGCCAATAATAGTCATATACAACTTTCAACTGATCTTCAGCATCAATGTATGCATTCCCCATCTGAAGCCAAATCACATTTTTCATGAGTAAGAATTCTTGAATTTGTTTTGAGATAATTACAAAAACTACCCTGAGGTATACCTTAATTACAAAAAAAAAAAACTCTGGTTATCTTTTAAAATTACAAAAACTACTCCTGAGATTTAGCCTTATTACTAAAATCCCATGGTAATCCCCCTTTACATTTGTTTTTAACTTACAAAATTGCACCCTCAAAGAAGCCTCTGCAATTTACTTCATTTTGTTTTTTATGACATCCAAATACAAACCTCAACTAAGTATGCTTGATTATGAATTATGCATCTTATTCTGCTTTCAAGATCATTTAATTGTTAAAGAAATTTAAGTATTGTCGACATCTTATTTTGTTTCCTTTTCATTTTTGCTACCCTTTTTGATTGTTATATGTAATATTGTTCAGGGAAGTTTTTGGAAATGGCATGTACAATGCTTAGGGCAATTGGAAAATCGTAGGATTTATAATCAAGTACATGATCTAAAGGGTATAATTATTGTTTCTTATTTTTGTTGTAATGATAGGAGCTGGAATGACATGACCAATACTGATCATGCCTTTAGTTGAATGTATATAGCCTTTTTGTTGGCTGATATAATCGAAAGAAAACTTCGCTACTTTTTGTTGGATTATGGATCTTTGTAATTTTAGTATTAATGCATTTTTTGTTGATTGGTGGAATTGGATTTCATGATGAATTGCTCATTAATATGGATTTTTTGCAGCTTTAATTTGTATTATATCTAGAGCTTATAAATTTTATTTCATACAAAAGACACTGGTTTAAAACTGGTGTGTAAAACCGATGTGTATTCTTTTAAAAACAGCGGTTCTAAACTGATGTCAAATACATAAACTTTTAACATCAGGGCATTAGAAAGGGGATATTTAATCTCTACGACACCGGTTTAAAATCGGTGTCTTTTAAGGTAACGACACCGGTTCTCAACCGCTGTTAAAAAGTTCAGACTTTTAACACCAGTGGCTTTAACACCGGTTGTTTTACTAATAGACACCGGTTTAAAACCGCTGTTAAAAAGTTCATACTTTTAACACCAGTAGCTTTAACACCGGTTGTTTTTACTAATAGACACCGGTTTAAAACCGGTGTCTATCAGCATTTTTGTTGTAATGAGATCTTCTTATTATACTGAAAGTTTTGTTTTGATTCAGCTTCCAATTTCTCCGCACGTATTCTGACTTTCAACTTACTATAGGACTCCAAATCAGAGGTGTAATACGATTTGAATAGCAAATCGAAGTCCGGACTCAAACCTAGTACATTTCTTTTTTCCGTGGCTACCATGTGTGGGGCATTATGAGAAAGTTGATTAAACAACACTTCATATTCAAAGAATCGATCAACTTCCTGTTTAAGTTCCGGAAACTCTTTTGCTTTTCGATCCCTATAAATCTCTCGGCAAATACGTATCATGAAATTCTCTTAGAAAATCATCCCATGTTAGTACGGGTGGTTGAACAAGATCTACTATGAGGTATAGTCCCCACCAATCATACGCATTTCCCGAAGGAGGATGATCTTTGCATAATCAAACTTTTCTTTGAGTACACTTCATCAAATTGAGAATCCTCTCTGTTCGTTTCAACCATGTTTTTGCATCCGCTAGATCGCGTAGTACCAACAAACTCAATGACTCCCATTTTTCTAAGTTTATCATACTTTTGTTCCGTGGTTCGGGGGATTTACCAATGGATAAGATGGATACCTAAAATGAGCAGTATTCCATGCACATGATGTGGAGGTGAATGAGATGAGTGTGACTACGGCTTGGCTGCTCCTTCCCCTCAGTGAATACTTTGCTCATCATTATGTACATGTGCTTCTTGACTCACAACCCTTTGCCTAAAATATGACATAGATTGTAACTTTCGTATAACATTTAATAAAAATGCACATGTCATGCCATGGTCTACAAAACCCCTACCCGGGCTCTGATACTAAACTAACATGTAACACCCTTACCCTTGTATCACGTATTTAAATAATATAAAACCATAGTTCACATGCAGCACAACTGCATTATACATGATATTAACTTGTTAATAAGGATTTGAAACCCTTTTTCTCCGGCGGAGGCATTCACTTAAAGAGATTTAACAATGGTTAATCACACATGTTCATTCGTTCTCGTATTACAACACATTAACGACCGTGCCCCTTTTTATTTACAGATCAAAATAAAACTCCCTATATGATATGCAAATGATGAGCTGAGGGAGAAGGATGGGAATCCAGTCGGCCGACCTTTGATCCATGCTTTAAACCACCTCACAGATCAACTTTTATCTACAGCAACTAAAAATTGACAACATTGCATTTTGTGGGTTGCAAGCTCAGCAAGTATAATCCAAAAACAAGTTATTTAACATCACGCGAGCACATTATCACAACTATTTCACACTCTTTGTTCATAATATTCGTAAACACATAAATGCACGTGCTTGATCATATTCTTTTACTGTTATGGGCCAGCTAATACCAAGAATATATCGTGATCACGAAGATGACCATGACACTCTGTAATTCTTAATTCACGTAGAGTTCAGTGAACTCGGGGTGGCCATACGGTACTCTATAATCCAAAATTTCTGGATGACTGTAATTCTGTAACACATGATTCAAGGTCATTAGTGGCCATAACAGAGTCCATTAATATCTGATGAATGCATTTCTGTAATCACATATTTCCTTTCCATATCAATAATATCAGTAGAGATCGATATCTCATTTCCATATCAATAACATCAGTAGAAATCACATATCTCAATTGAATTTCAATCTCATCACATAGAGATCATATATCTCAATTTTATATCCATCTCATCTCATAGAAATCACGTATCTCAATTTCATCACAATATCACCATAGAGATTCATGTAATTCACGTCAGGGCACGATAAGCTACTAGTCACTATAGCCAAACAAGTAAACAATTCATTCCAACACATTAATCATCTAACCACACAAGTCAAATAACAAGCTAAAAGATTATACTCACAAGTGTGTGTCTTTATTATGATGTATTTCGCCTATTTGGCCTTGTCTGCTTCTTTATCGAAATCCTGGCCTATTAACATATGAAAGACATGCACAACTATATTCAAAATCATATAGTTAATATTAATAAATTAAAGTCGTCAGTATGCTATTTATAACATGTCCTTGTAATGGAATCATATTTGTTAGAATTTTGAACACAATTAACGACAAATCTTGATTCACTTTTGTTATCGTGTTAAAACTCTAAATCAATATATGTATGATATAATTTTAGCAATAATTATTTATGTGTTTACCTTTTATTTATTTAATCTATTCTTTCCTATTTAACTATTAAAAAGTGGAGTATTGATTGACTAATTGATAACCCGAAGCCTTTTTTTTTTTGATCCATTGATTTCTTCTATTTTTTTGAATAAGTGCGAATATATATATAAAAATGAAAAGAGAGTAATCGATCACAAAAGTGCGGATCAGGTAACCAAAAGCAAGCCTCGGAAATAATGTCAACAACCAAAACGAAGTGGTCACAAGCCGACCAAATGGTGAATGGTTGGGGCCTCGTTAAAACCTTCAAGGTAAAACCCACCCTTGTGGGAAAAACCTTGGAAGGAAAAAAAAAGAAATACCCCCAGGAAAAAAGGTGCCAAAAAAGAAACCGAAACGGTGGCGCATTAAGTAACAAACCTAAAGGTGGATTGGCCAACATAATCATCGGTAAGGTAGTGAAGAATGTCGTAGGCGGGATGCCCCACGGGCGCCACTCTCCGTCTTCTTGCTCAAAGATATCGCCACCCGGTGATTGCCTTCGTGAAAGATATGAGAGACTACAAGATCAATGCAAGCGGCGAGCGATGCAAGGTTCGGCGCCAATAGCTAAGATGGCGCCATGGGACCTCCATCGTTCTCTTCTCAAGAGTTCACCACATACATCGAATCCGATTCCGGTCAAAGTTGCGTCCATCCTTTTTGGATGCGTAATGAATCGCCCACATTGCTGCAACCAATTCCGCTTTAAATGCGTGCCACTGAACCACGGTGATGGACAAAGCATCCGTGAAAGAATCCTCTACAATTCCGGAAGACACCGGATCTTTGTTAGATTGCCTGGCGCCCCTGAGCGCCGCCATCCGTGTTAACCTTGATCCAACTCGGGAAGGGTTTTTGCCACTGGACCTCCACAATCTTCGGAGCATGCCTGGCCATTCCGGGAACTCTTAAACCACGCAGGATAAAGAGGTCCTACTGATCATTATTCATGCATCCCCGGTCCAAAGATGCTAATTCAACAATGAGTACCTGAAGGTGAATGAGTGCCGCCTCCGGAGTCCAGATTTTGTTGTTGAAAATCAGCTCATTACGGATGTGGCAAATAAGCCAGATGCAGGATAATATTGCCACACGCCAAAGGAAAGCGACCTGGTCACTAAAATGAAGAGACATAAGCCGCGTGCAGTTCATTGAAGCGTAAGTGCGGAAGGGGTGCACGTGAAAGGCTTGGAAGATCCAACGCCATATATGCCCTGCAAAAGCGCAAGAAACAAATAAGTGATCAATCGATTCCCCGATTCCTGCAAAGAACACAAACCGAAGGGCCATAAAACTTCCCCTAGCTCGTAAAGAATCACGGACGGCCAATCGGTTGTGTATAGCCCTCCATGCCACCACCGATCTTCGTTCGGGATATGCTAGACCAAATCCAAGAACCCCATCATCGATCGGGGCGCAGGGGCGTAAATAATTATAAGCCATCTTCGAGGTAATCGAACCATCCTCGAGTTCATCCAAACACGAGTATCCGGGATGTAGGCGCAATTGGGGACGCGCATAATAGCTCGAACTAGCTCCAAATAAGCCTCCACAAAGAAGAGGGTGAAGTGCCAGGATCCATCATAAAAGTAATCGAGATGTTCTTTGGAATAAATATATATAATTCTCGGAATGCCAATTATGTCAAAGAATGGAGTATCCCAACCAATTATCAATCCAAAATAATACCTCGGAATTGGCGCCGGGATCCAACGAGCACCATCCAAGCAATCGAAATACGGGGTTTAATCCCGGACCAAATAGAAGAAGGAAGAAAGGACCTCAGGATATCCCCATATCTAGTAAAGTATCATTGTCTCGAGGTCCCGAAACCACCGAGTCCGAGTTCGAACCTTCCAGCCCAATTTCATTAAGAAAGCCTTGTTAGCGGTCATGATCGATCGCACGCCCAATCCTCCATCCGCCGGGCGTGCGGCATGTATTCCGATTGACCACTACCTTTCCTTTAGAATTCACGTCCCCGTCCAAATGAAATTACGCATGGCTTTTTCCATTTGTTTTAGCAGGCGTGGCAGGCCATTTATAAATCATCATGGAGTGCACGAAAGAACTAGTTATCACCGAGTTAACAAGGCAAACCCTACCGAAGGGAGAGACGAGCCTTTCTATCGTCAAAACTTAAGGATTATCTTGTCAAAGATAGTCAGTAAATCCGCGACCTTTGGAGGTCCTTTGAAGATTGGAGCGCCCAAGTAGATGGTGGGGAACGCCCCTGGATGAATCCCTAGAATATGTTGCACCCTCCCATGGACATAATGCGAAACCTGCGCCCCAAAATAGACTTTAGATTTCTGTGGACTGAACACTTGACCCGAGATATCCGCATAATGAGTAAGAATATGAAGCAAGACCCGGGCATTGGATGAAGACACCCCACACATGATGACAATATCGTCCGCATATAAAATAGATAATGGAAAGACAATACTCCTTGGCGCCATGAAGGCAGATAATCGGGACTAATCCATCGCTACTGCAATAAACCGACCCAGGACCTCCTCCGCAATACAAAACAATAGGGGTTATAAAGGGTCCCCTAGTCTGACTCCTCTGGAGCAGGGAAAATAACCAACCGGCATCCCATTCAACAGCACTGATATTCTGGATGACCGAAGGACCACCTCCACGCAACGCACGAACGTCTCGAAGAAACCAAAACGGCGCAAGACATGAAGTAAAAAATCCCACCTCAATGTATCGAATGCCTTGCGAATATCGATTTTCAGTATCCTATTTGAATCTGTGCGTCCCTGTAAGACATAAAAACCCTTCAGAAACCATGGCAATACACTCATGAATTTGTCTACCCGGAATAAAACCAAACTGAGTCGGGGATAAATAATCAAAAATGATCGAACCCAAGCGCATAGCCAATATCTTCGTGATAATCTTGAAAAGGAAGTTGCTCATGACAATCGGGCAGAAGTTGTCAATGACATTGGCATCCTTAGTCTTTGGGATGAGCGCCATGAAACTGGCATTCAATCCCAGAGGTGGTGACGAATTACTAAAGAAATAGCGAACAGCGTCTGTTACCTCAATAGAGATGAAATCCCAGAAATGGCGGTAAAAAATCCCATTGAACCCATCAGGCCCCAGAGAACTGTCTAAGTCCATATCAAACACCGTTGTCTGCACCTCAGAATCCGAGGGAATGGCTGTGAGACTGGCATTATCCCGCGCCCCAACCATTGGAGTGACCACCTGGTCGACTAGCGAGAAATATGTGGTAGAGCTCCTGGTTTCCGCAAAGAGCTCCTCGTAAAATGAAATAATATGATTCCCAAGGACCGTAGCATCATCGGTGAAATTCCCCGCCACCATACCAGCCCCCGAATCCTGCGCGGCCATACAAATGCAGCTACGCCCGATGAAAAAATGTTGTGTTACGATCCCCATCCTTAAGCCCGGCGATGCGGGCCCTTTGCTTAAGGAATTGGTGATCGTGATCGCAATGTCTGCGACGACCTCACCAAGGCCCGGCTCTCTATCTCGGAGGTCATTTGTGTAACCCAATGTCTCGATGTCCCGATTGAACCGGCGTAGTAACTCCATCCGACTATCCCCCCCCGCAATGAATATCCCCAAAAGCATCCATGTTCGGTCTTTAATAACTTTGACGCAATCGTTTGAGCTTCCTCATGACACGCAATATAGGGTTGGGTGTGTCACATGAAGAGACCAAGAATTTATAACCAGATCCCGGAATGAATCGTGATGAATCCACACGCTGAAACGAAATGGTGTCGGGCCCTTGGCAATGGTGAAGAACATGAAACCAAAATGGGGTGGTGATCGGATCCAACAGGGAAGAACTAAACCCTTGTGACCGCCAAAAAGCCAGGAATGGGCAAGTTGCAAAGAGCTCTGTCGGCTTAGCTTGGAGTAAAGATAGAGGCCTCGCGCGGGAGCACCAAGTGAATGAGTTACCGATTGTAAGCACTGCAAATAAACCAAAGATCCTCCAAGAAGTTCCCGAAATCGACAAGATGCTTGGGAAAGGGTATCATTGCACGAGCGCTCATGATTCCCAAGACAACTGACATTAAAATCCGCAACAAGTAATAGATCGGTAAGACCCAAATTCCTCAAATCCGGCCAAAGCTCACGTCGTGCAATGTAATCACACAAACCATGAGTGAAGCCAACATGAAAGATCAAAGTACCAAACTGAACTTGGAGAACAAGACATTGTGAAGAAGACCAAACCTGATTAAGTATGGAGATGGTGGAATCGTGAAAAATCCAAATGTCCGCCGCCCATTCCGAGAAAGCTTTGACCGCAAAAATTCAAACCAGGCCATGCCAATACGAATCGGAGATAGTCGAAATGTCCACCTTAGGTTCACAAATAGCCAAAATCGAAGGCTTATGCTTATGACATAAGACCTTAAGAACATTGCGAGAAGCAACATTCCCAATCCCCGGATGTTCGGAAGATGCAATTCATTAAGATGTCGGGGAGTGGCGCCCGTGACGAACGCACGGTAAAAACAAGCGTGTGATGGGCTCCAGACTCTGTCAATTAAGACTGACCCACCTCATTTGCGTAGTCTGCCCATCTTTTTGAAGCAGCGAAATTCATCTCGTGTGGTCTTTGGGCATTCACTCAATAATGATGTCGTGAGTGGAGAGGACGGCCCCGACATAACTCTTTGAAGAATTCTATCTTTCGCCGAGTCCAATGAACTATCCCTGAAAGCACGGTTGAGGGTATGAATTGGCTTTCCCAAAGGATAATGAATCGTGATAGGCCAAATGGTGGAGACCGTGCCGGTGTTGGAAGCAGTGGCCTTGGGATAAGCCTCCCTAACTGGATATTCGGACTGGGAATCTGAAGGATGTTGATTCGGTGAGTCGTTTGAGCCCAACACCTCAAATGTGTTGGAGATGGTGACAATCGCGGGTAGGAGATGCAGTGCGTGTAGTCGGGGCCGCGTTTCCCATTGAGTCATCTACGGCCTTACCCTTGTTGTTTGATACATGTTTTTATCTTAATTTTTATAATTTTATTTTGTCACCAAAACAATGTTTTTAAAGGTTATCCAAATACTCCTAAATGATTTAAAATGGTTTTAATATTTTCCGGAGTATTTCCCCTAATGTATGTTTGATAATAATGGACAACACTTTTAATGATTTTACATCATAGATTTTTAATCCTAAAAAAGATTTCTAAATGTTGTCTAAATACTCTCGATTGGTTTAAAATGTTTTTACTAAATTTTCGGAGTATTTCTTGGGTTTTATTTTTCGACAAAAATTGGACAACATTTTCTCGTGGTTGACCTGGGTCGCCCTATAGGGCAACCCGTACTGAAGATGTTTTTAGAAACGAGAAAATGAGACGGATGGAATTTTGGTCAGGCCGCCGTCGGCCGATCGGCGTCGACGGTCGCCCCGGTCCGACCTGTACTGCGACATTGGCGATGAAACAGTTGAATTTTTCCAACAAAATAGATGAGGGGGACCGGTTGAGATAGGGTCGACCGGTCAAGCCTCGTCGGCCGGTCGCCCTGTTGTAATTTTCAAAGTGTTCTCATTTTCTCTTATTTTCGTGCGACCGTCGCCGCCTGTGTATTTGACAAAAAAATATGACCGTTTGACAAAGACACATTTCCTTAAATTGTGGGATTGATTTCTAATGACTATATTCTTGATTTTGATTGCATTTTTCGTAGATTTTCAATCCCCAAGAGGAGCCTATGCTTGATCAATCATCTCCTATAAATAGAGGAAGTTTTGGAGCAACCAATACAACAATTGAGATACAACACAACAAGATACACTTCAAGCAAACACTTGGTCTTTCATTGTTATTATTCTTGTTGTAAAATTGCCTAGCTTATCACTTTCACATCTTTGAGGTCTAGGCTATTCTTGATTACACTTTGCACTCAAATTGTATTATTCATTATTGAGTTGTAATCTTGATTTTTGGTTATCATTCAAACACAAGATATCCTTGTGAGTGTTCTTGTGGTAAGAGCACACTTGGATGATCTAGGTGATAGGTGAAGAAGATTGTGGTGATCTTCTTATTGAGCTGTTGAAGAATTTGGTATTCTTCAAGGTTGAAGATTGTGGTAATCTTCACAAGGTGCCGTTGAAGGAAGATTGTGGTAATCTTCAAAGGGAGATTGTGGTAATCTCCAAAGGTGGTGTTGAAGAAGAGTGTGGTGCTCTTCAAGGTGTTGTAAGTTGAATTTGTATTAATTTTGGTAATTAATAAAATTCTTTTTCTTTCGAAATCCATCCCGGATATACTGGGGTGGTAGAGGATTAGGCCCTAGGTGGGTTGAACCTCTTTAAATCGACGTGTGTTGTTTATATTCCGCACCTTTTTTATTGTATTTGAGCATTCGCGTCTAATAAGAGGGAGAAATCGAAAAGATGGAGATAATCTATTGACCCCCCCTCTAGATTATCGTAGCCGCTTGGACTTACAAGTGGTATCAAAGCCAAACTCTTTGGCAAGCTCGTTTCACATCGCGAGTGAAGAGAAACGATCGTCGGCTACGAATGAAGCTCATCTATCCGGCACCTCCACCACCAAGCCACCACTATTTGATTCCAAGAATTTTAATTTTTGGAAAGAAAGAATGGAATGCTATCTACAAGGTTGCAGGTTCGACATTTGGAACACCGTCATTAATGGAGAATCCATTCCGATGAAAGATACACCACACACCTCAAAAGGCTTCAAAAAGCTCAATGATGAAGAGAAGAAAATCATCTCCTTAAACGGTAAGGCTTTAAATATCTTGTATTGTTCATTTTCTAATTTAGAATATGAACATATTGTAGGAATAAAGTCGGCACATGAAGTATGGCAAAAATTAGAAGCCATCTATGGAGTATTTGCAAATGAAAGGAGTCAAACAAAAGCATCTACTTCTCAAGATCATACAAGCTCAAATCTAAGGAACAAGCCTCTTACAACTTCCAATTATGAAGAAGTTGAATATTGCCTTATGGGCATTAATGAAGAAAATGAGGTATGTCTTAAACCCTCTACTTCCTATGATATTGTCATTCAAAATGATTATAGTGATTTACAAAATGATTATGATGAACTTCAAAATGAATTCCAAAGCTTACTTGTTAGATACAAAAATTTGAAAAAGGAATTCAATATTTTGAAAAATGATAAGGATAGTTTATTCACTTCCTATGAATCACTATCATGTGCTCACACCACCACTCTTGACAAGGTTAGAAACCTTGAAAAAGAAAATAGTACTCTTGTTGAGAATATTGATTGCATGAAAAAAGATTTATTAAAATCCAACTTAAGTACCAATAAAATGTCCACTATTGTTGATACTCATAATTGTGATAAAGGACTTTGATCATAAGCCTAATGGTGTTAATCATATGAAAAAGGATCAAGTCACTATGCATATTGGTCACTATGCTCCTAGAACTATTACTTGTTTTTATTGTGGCAAAAAGGGTCATACGGCTAATTCTTGTCGGGCTAGAAATAGCTCTAAATATTGTTGGAGACCTAAAAGTCTCAAAGCTAATCCTAAAAGACCCAAACACACGAGGGTACCACAAAATAATGGGTTATTAGGTATCCGGCAAAGCAAAAATCGGAGAAAATTCATGCCACCAAGAAAACATCAAATGAACATTTCATTTGATCAAAGAAGGAGAAACTACTCTCAACAAAGCCAATTTCCAAGAAGAACGTATAATCAAATATGGGAAGAACACAATCCTTGGAAATGGCAAAGACATCATCAACAAGATGATTTTCAAAGAAGAAGAAACCATCAACAATGGGAAGGTAACCAACCTTTGAGATGGAGTAATCAAAGAAGTCATCATCAACAAAGTGACTTCTCAATGGGAAGATATCATCAACAATGGGAAAGACACAACCCATGGAAACGGCGTAATTGGTAAACCGTATCTCCCCATTTGTATATGCATTTTATTTTTAATTCTATGCATACTTTTAATTGTGTCTTAATTGCAAAATGAATCTTCAAGTATTTATTTTTAATATAGGTCTCTTATATATTTATGAGTTTCAAAATTTTTAAAAGAGACCTTGCATGATTTTCTAAAACTCTTGAGCATTTTATTAGAATTATGTGGCTTATTATCTCTTATGAAATCTTATAGCATAAGCTATTTTTGATATCTCATATTACTTGCCTACACTTGTATTTTCTATGCAAATGTTGTCTAAAGATTGTGTAGGATACATATTTCATACTCATTGGCTATTACGTCATCAAGTTTCTTAAACCATCGAGGTATGTCTACTCGTATTTTTCTTTAAACTCGATATTATGTTTATGCACATATCTTTCAAGATATTTCACTTTAACCCCTTAAGTGTCCCTAAATGATCTTGCAAATATTTTCTTTTAAAAGGCACTACGTGTTTAGTCTCGATTTCATTGTTTATATGTTTTCCCAAAACCCATATTTGTTGGATATAGTCCAAACTTATATTTTTGCAAAGTTTTAAAACTTTTGGGGTGAAAAATCGAATTTTAGAAAATTCCGGAAAAAGAAAAATTGCACTGGGACGGTCAAAGCGGCGCGGCCGTCGCACGCCGACGTCGGCCGCACCCCACCCCGACCTGGCCGCCAGGGCAATTTTACAACTTATAACGATCTGTTCTTCGTTTCTAAAACAGAAGAGAAATCCTCCTCCAAACCCTTATCAGCGATTCTTTCCCCCTTTTCTCTTATTCCTCAATTCTTCATCATTTTTCACGATTCTTGTTGCTAATCTTCTTATTTTCACAAGAATCTTACATATATGGCTCCCCCAAAGAATTCCACTGGTCGTAATCCCATCTCCAAGCGTAGAAGGGGCGGAGAGGGTTCGTCAAGAAATCGGCAAGAGGAAGCCGAACAAAGGGATATTCGAGCCGCTCAAAGAAACGTGGCTCAAGAAGGTGATGATGTTCAAAATCCCATTCTCTCGGGCCCAAATTACCGAGCTACGCGGAACGATTTCACTCCAAAATTGCCGTTGGGCTTAAAGGTAAAAATCCTTTGTTACTCAAGCCCCTAATTCCCACAATGTTCTTAATTTCATTCATAAATATGCGGAATGGTATTATGAGGACTCGGGAATGGGAGGAAAGTCTATTGCTCGGACTAAAATGTGTCGTTTTAGTTCATTTACAAATGAGTATCCTACAATTAGAGGATTTTTGAGGAGCAAGGTTGGATGTATTTATGGGAACATGCTTATGTGTTGTATGATGATGATATTATCCAACTCTTTTATGCCAATATGTGGGTTGAATATGATGTTGAAAGGAAGCCTCTAGTAGTAAATTCACTTATAAGGGACGACATTTTAGATGGACTCCCAATGATATTTGTCGGTTTTTACGTGTTAGAGAAGGTGGTTGGGATTATTTCTCTTGTGGGACTTGGAATGATGAAATGTTGGGGGTGTCAATGAAAGAAGTGAAGACGTATTTGGGAGTATGGCCAAAGTACTCTTTGTTGGCAATGACACTTGAGCATCGTATTTTGTCGGTCATTGTTGCATATTGCATTTGTGGTAAATCGGGAAAGATGCCTAGCAACATGGATTACTTTTTGACGTATAAAATTGCTAGGAGGGAACCACTCAACTTTGGTGCCATACTTATTCAATGTCTAATCGAGTCCATCACTCAAGGTAATAAGAAGTTAGTTATGGGAAATTGGATTTGTAAACTTCTTATTCAATCGGGACTTCCTTCGTCGGAGTTTAACTCGGAAGTTTTTCAAAATGACTTCGACATTGATAATATCTCCCAAATAGTCACGATGCGCAAGAATATGGACATCCGACCAACCAAAATGGCTAGAGGAAGAGGTCAAGAGTCCCCCGATCCTAATGACTACTTTGATGATACCGAGGCCGCAAGATTGGTGGAAGAGGGTGAACCGAGCAATCCGGAGGGTAATCTAGGTGCTCAACCGCCTAGGAGGTATACTCAAGCCGAATTTGATGAGATGAGGGCTTTTCATGAGACGAGATATAAGGCTTTGGAGCAAAAGACCTCCAAAATGCAAAAGTCTATCGGCAAATTGAAGAAATTTATCAAGGATTTTATTCCCGGATCTTGCTTCTCCTCGGATGAGGAATGATGTCCCCACCCCCTTTACTTTCTAGCATTTTCATTAATGTTGCTTTGTATTTTGATAAACTTTTGTAAAACTCATTTGGACTAATGATATTTGCTTGTTTTTCTTAAAGGGTTAAAATTGCAAGTTGATAATGACTTGTGAATGATCATGACTTTGATGGAGTATTTGATGGTAAAAATACTCTAAAGCATTGTTTGATAATTGGTATGAAGTACTTGATGGTAAAAGTGCTTCTCTTATTGCTTTGTTCATTATGCTTAGTTGGATATGTTGGGACATTTGATACATGTATTGTTGAAAGCATGACTTATTACTTGATGGATGCTCTAATTGTTGGCATTTGTAATGCCTTGATCATTCTTAGCTTATCTCAATTGGGTTGAACCCTTGAGAATCTACTTTGAGCTTATTATTTGATAAACAAATTGTTGCATATGGTGCATATGATTTCTTTTTGAGCTTTGGAATGAGGTTGATTGATGATATGAAATTTTTGGCTTGAACCATTTACAAAGGTTATATACAACCTCTTCTATTTTTCACGCACACAAGGTGTTTGTTGAAATGTCGCAATGAAACTTTCAACTTCTACATGATTCTCTTGCTTCAAAATATCTTAAAATATTTTTTAAATCATATTTTTAGCTAAACTATGAGCTTATGGATCTCTCATGTTTCAATTTTCCCATTTTCCTTGGATGATTATGCTTTAATTGCTCAAACGGTTTTTAAACCGTCCTTTTGGCATGCTTTGATATTATTGTATGGTGTTTTCACCATCCTAACATTATTTTTGATGATTCCAAAGGGGGAGAAACAGGATATTGGCTCATTAGCTCAAAGAAGCTAATAAAAGCTTGTCATAAAAGCTATAAGCTATGGCTCATAAAAGCCATAAGTTGTGATTTGTTCTTAGTCCAATTGTTGCTTGATGAACTTTTATAATTGTTTTGTGACAGGGGGGAGCTTATAAGCTCTTAAACAAATTGTAAAAGCTAAAGCTTTTAGCTTATGGAAAATCGCTTTTACATTATTCTTGATATGCTTGTTGATAGGGGGAGCTTGTGCTTTTTATTGAAATATATTTACTCCCTACTTGGTTGCTTTAATATTTTGGAAATTTTGGTTGCTTCCAAACGGTCAAATGTTTTTACCGGAAAATCTTTTCTAAAATTGCTCTCTTAGTTTGTGTAAAAAAATTGTTTTGGTTTGTAATCATCAAAAAGGGGGAGATTGTTTGATACATGTTTTTATCTTAATTTTGATAATTTTATTTTGTCACCAAAACAATGTTTTTAAAGGTTATCCAAATACTCCTAAATGATTTAAAATGGTTTTAATATTTTAGGAGTATTTCCCTAGTGTATGTTTGATAATAATGGACAACACTTTTAATGATTTTACATCATAGATTTTTTACTCCTAAAAAAGATTTCTAAATGTTGTCTAAATACTCTCGATTGGTTTAAAATGTTTTTACTAAATTTTCGGAGTATTTCTTGGGTTTTATTTTCGACAAAAATTGGACAACATTTTGCCGTCTCGTGGTCGACGGCCATCTCTATAGGGCAACCCGTACTCAAGATGTTTTTAGAAACAGAAAATGAGACGGATGGAATTTTGGTCAGGCCAACCGGTCGCCCAAGGGGTCGGCCGTGCCGCCGATCGGCCGACCGGCACTGCACGTTAGCGATGAAGCAGATTGAATTTTTCCAACAAAATAGATGAGGGGGACCGATTGAGGCAGGGGTCGGCCGGTCGAAGCCACGTCGACCGCCGCCCTGTTGTAATTTTCAAAGTGTTCTCATTTTCTCTTATTTCGTGCGACCAGGTCGCCTGTGTATTGAAAGCAAAAATATGACCGTTTTGACAGACACATTTCCTTAAATTGTGGGATTGATTTCTAACAGCTATATTCTTGATTTTAATTGCATTTTTCTGTAGATTTTCAATCCCCAAGAGGAGCCTATGCTTGATCAATCATCTTCTATAAATAGAGGAAGTTTTGGAGCAACCAATACAACAATTGAGATACAACACAACAAGATACACTTCAAGCAAACACTTGGTCTTTCATTGTTATTATTCTTGTTGTAAAATTGCCTAGCTTATCACTTTCACATCTTTGAGGTCTAGGCTATTCTTGATTACACTTTGCACTCAAATTGTATTATTCATTATTGAGTTGTAATCTTGATTTTTGGTTATCATTCAAACACAAGATATCCTTGTGAGTGTTCTTGTGGTAAGAGCACACTTGGATGATCTAGGTGATAGGTGAAGAAGATTGTGGTGATCTTCTTATTGAGGTGTTGAAGAATTTGGTATTCTTCAAGGTTGAAGATTGTGGTAATCTTCACAAGGTGCCGTTGAAGGAAGATTGTGGTAATCTTCAAAGGGAGATTGTGGTAATCTCCAAAGGTGGTGTTGAAGAAGAGTGTGGTGCTCTTCAAGGTGTTGTAAGTTGAATTTGTATTAATTTTGGTAATTAATAAAATTCTTTTTCTTTCGAAATCCATCCCGGATATCTTTGGGGTGGTAGAGGATTAGGCCCTAGGTGGGTTGAACCTCTTTAAATCGACGTGTGTTGTTTATATTCCGCACTTTTTTATTGTATTTGAGCATTCGCGTATAATAAGAGGAGAAATCGAAAAGATGGAGATAATCTATTCACCCCCCCTCTAGATTATCGTAGCCGCTTGGACTTACAGTTGTCCTGCTGAACAGGACGATAAACTTGACGAACCCGTGAATGTCCCCGCTGAACCGAATTCTAACGTCCCGATGACGTCCCTGCACGTCCCTGATCTGGGGAAACACGTCTTTCCTTAGAAGGTTTGTCGCTGGAATGAAGCGACAAGAAGTGTCGAGTGTCCCGTAATACCACATTTTGAGCAGTCAGCAACTTTTCATACGTGAATCGAAACAAATGAGCACTGACCCACCCGTTCAACCATAATGTGATCCTCCAGGGGCTTAGACAAATCGATATCCACCAAGACCCGGATGAAATGACCCAGGGAACCCTCTAAAGATCGTTGGTCTATTTGAATCGGGTTCCCAATCGCACTGGCTATCCCCAAGATGGTGTTAGGATCCCAGTATTCCAAACCAAGTTCGTAGATACGCACCCAAACACTTGCCATTGATGTGTGCACTTTGTAGGGATTGAAATCCGAGACCCATGGAGAGAGAGGATAGTACCCAGATTGAGCGCCCAATTAACACGAGCATGAGCTCGAGTACGATCCTGCGCATTAGAAAACTTAACACAAAAAAATCCCTTACCCAGGGGGATTAGTTTCCATTCAGTGTTAATACCCCATAGTTCAGAAAGGCGTTTATGCAAAAGCATTGTCGCCCAAGGTTTGTTACCTTTTCCCAAAATAACTCTACCAATTAACGAATATGAGAATTCAGCAAGACGTTGTTGATAAACGTTTTCATCAATAGTGATTGAGTAAAAATCCCCCTTTCTAACCGGCTTAGGGATAGGATTGGGGTTACCAGAAACCGCATGGGAGAATGTTTTGAAAGTACCTTGAGCCTGCGTATTTGAATCCATGTCATGATGGGTACCTGAAACAATTTTAGCAAAAGAGTGGCCAAAATTGGATTGATTGATATTATTATGGCTGCATTTCGAGGGTTCGATACTTGGTGAGGGCCCATGGTGGCAGAGCATCCAGCGTGTTGAGAAGAATTTGTGGGAGGGCAGACCATTGGTTGGAGTTGCGGACGGCAGAGATTGGCCCAGGGGACATCACCCCCCTGGGATAGGGTTGTCCTAGAAGATAGGACAGCCGCCGGCCCCTCATGAGACCCCTTAGAGGGGCCGGCCCCCCCATGGCAATGGGCGGCCATGGGGGTAAATATGGCAGCAGCAGCGACTGCTGTCCTGGTGACCGGGGGCGCGCCCCCTGGGTAATTCCATGTGCGTAGGGACCGTCCCATCTGTCTCAGCGGCAAAGCGCGGCAGCGTCGACGATGATGCGATCTGCGCATGCAACGGAGGTGTGCAGAGGCGAGCGTAAGTAGCGGCCCGCACGTGAGGCCTCGGGGTGCGTCGCGGTGGGCAGCTGCGGTATTCGGGAATCGTGGGAGAAGCAGGGTTGTGAGACGTCGAACACATGTATACGTCTGGGGAGATAAGCCCTAGGAGCGGGGGCGGTGCGAAAGCAGATGATGTCGAAGGGATGAAGGAGGATGGTAACCCATAGGCTGACCACGTCGTCGACGACGCCGGGAAAGGTGACGCAATAACAGGCGCCGTCGGGGTTGGAGCAACGTGAGGCGTTTGCGATGTGGAAGTATTCGGGGGGCGATCCGGTGGGCGTAAATAATTAGATGTTAACCCGTGGAACTCGTTGGATGACGTCATGGTTATCCCTGCCAGCAAGGACGCCGGCGATGAGAGAGAGACGGGCAGGATGATCACCGGCGATGATGAATGCCTAGAGAGAGAAAAACATCTCCATTAATTTCTTCTATAATTAGCCATTTGATTTCCTTAAACGGCCAGTTGAAATTATAAATTTGTTGATCTTAGCAATAATTATATCACAACCCTGATTTATTAGGAAAGACTAAATAAGGTTAGGTAAATTCCAAATCAAGTAGTAAAAGTAAACTAGTATCTGAAATAAATTACTTCTATTAACTTATTATAACTGATGATTACCGTAAGATTTAGCTTGAATCCTGAATCTCGCACCACCTGGATCAAACACTTTAATGGGTATCAGTTTTTGTTTCTAATCTATTAATTGTGCAGATAGATGACCGATAGCTTACCCATTAAGCTAGACTTAGTCGGCCAAAAGAAATCTTTATAAATTTATGTTATATAATGTTCATTTTGTGTGTATATGCCTAGATGTATTAGTTATACTTTATATGTATATATATCCACAATGGTTGTCTGTACACGTGTGTGTTTAGTATTACATATATTAACTCTACAATTTACTATATGATATTTATATATATAATTGGTAGCAGGCTAATGACGTATAAGTTATATTAAAATATAATTAATCAATAAATTATTATTAGTAGTAGTCTTATTATCCTTTAATAAAAAGACTATTCTCAAATAATATCTTGACTATCACCTAATAAATATATAATTATCTTAATATCCCATTCTTTTTCATGTATTCTATTAATCATTCTACTTAATTTATCCGCATTCTACATTCTTTTTTTTTTTTTTGTTTTTTCGATAAAATGATCAAATATATAAAAATGAAAAGATGGTGCTGTTTACAAGCCAAGCAGCTAGCATAAACCAAAAATGAATCGTCACAATGTTCCAAAAGATCGTAAAAACAAATGAGTCGCAATAAACTGCTTACACGCCAAGCAGATAGCCAAAATTGGGGCCTCGTTAAAACCTATAAAAGTAAAACCCATAGGGAAAAACCTTTGATAGGAAAAAGAGTACCCCAAAACTATGCAATTCGAAATGAAATCTGTCCGCTACTGTCTTCATGTAACTCTGTGACAATCGACTCCGGAATCGTGTGCGACCAATCCAAGGGGACGTCCATCTTAGAAAGTTTATCCGCTACTTTGTTGCCCTCTCTGTAGATATGTGAGACCCGAACTCCATGTGAGAGATATAGTGAATAGTCATCCTCCATCTGGCTAAGAACTTCCATGGTACTTGAAGAGATCTTGCTTCCAGCAACCCGCATACGTACATTGAGTCCGATTCTAACCACAACCTGATCCATCCTCGCTTAAACGCCCGCTCTATTGTCGTCATCGTTGCAATTAACTCTGATTCAAAAGCATAGCCTCTACCAACATTATGAATAAAACATCATGTGAAAAATCCTCTGCAATTTCGAAATATACCCGCCGCCATACATCTGCCCGGTGCTCCCCGCGCACATCCATCCGTATTCACCTTCATCCATCCTGGTAATGGAGGATACCATCTAACGTACTTGATCACAGGTGGTGGTTTTGGCCTTCTCTGCACAGAGAGCCTTCTTACGCATAGAAGATCATATACCGAGTTGGACATATAGTTGCCATCTTTGGCTGCTGATTCCACGATGAACGCCCTAACCAAGATGATAGCAAGCGTGTGATGGGGCCTAACATCCCTGAATATCCACTCGTTGCGTGCATGCCAAATAACCCAAATAGTCGAAATGATGGTTGCTTTCCCAGTGAAGTAATCAGATCGAATCTCTGTTGAATAGCCCAAACGTAGAGATTATTCACTCCTCCATTAAGTGGCATTTGCACTTCGAAAGTGTCTTGAATCCATTTCCAAATCGCCTAATAAATATATAATTATCTTAATATCCCACTCTTTTTCATGTATTCTATTAATCATTCTACTTAATTTATCCGCATTTTACATTCTGTAGATACACTCATCGATGTCATTCTTCACCGCTAGGTCTACCACGTGTAAATTATAAATATATATACTTAGTGACACTTAATGTAAGTTAAAACTGGAAACTTCATGATTTTGCATGCATTCTAGTGTGAATATAAAATGTCAAAATGCATGGAACTATGCTTATGAATGATTAACCATGAAAATTAAAATGAAAAAGTTTCGGGTTATGACACAGCTGACTCATAAGGCTCATCCTGCAGTCCACTCTGGGGTTGAGTCTTCTACTATTTTGAGGCTGCTGGCCTTCGAGGAGTAGCTATCCTCCTCTTCTTTGTAACAGGGACAACTAGTTGAGTTTTAGTTGTTTCTCCCTCAGAAGTGCCCTTCTTCTTTGCTTTGGCTTTCTTCTGGGAAGCTACCAGGTTTTCTCGAAATAACCTTTTGTTCACGTGAAAAGTTTTTCCCTTTCTCAGAGGCAATCCCTTCTTCTCTAAAATGTAGCCGAGAACCAACCCATATCTAACGGTGTTCTTGAACTTACCCTCCACATCTTCATAATGAAAACACATTTTGAGTCAGCTTTTCAAACCTGAACTCAGCCTTGTTGACTTCCATCTTCTCTAAGATAACTTACATAACCACCAACTTGGCTGAAGACACTGATTATAAGATCCAAATTTAATGTCCACACACTTGGATACAATATCCATCAGCTTGTGGTACTCCTCTTTCTCCACAACTTTGGTTGCAGATGGATTATAGTTCTTAGCCTCCTCACCACTGCAATATCCTTCCAAGTCTTCTCCAGATCAAACTCATGATCCTTCAGCTCACTTAGACTAGAGTTGGGAAATTTCAATAGCTCACTCACATCTGCAGCTATTATCACCACCTCATTTCCATTCACAGAAGAATAGATCCCATCGTCTTGTACACTACATTAACATAGAACATTGTCATCTCCTACTAATAAGTCTGTGGCATCTGGTAACTCAAGCAACTTTGTCTTCTCGGGGCATGAGATGGTCTTCTGTGCCCTGGTTTGATCTGAAGATTGCTTGACCAAACCATCCGAATCAATTTGTGCACTGGAGTACACTTTCTCAGCCAACTTGGCAAAGTAAAGAGCTGGAGCAATAGATTTCTTTGGTGCCATCGCATATATGAGACATTTGAGAGAGATCGAATGAGGGATTTGCACAGAGAGATTCTGGGAATTTTTAGAGTGTTTTCTGAGAGTGTGAGGACAGAGAAAGATGATGAAAGGGTTGTTATATGGAAGATAATGCGACATGATCAAAATTGTTGAGAATTTGTATTTTGATCAACAATTGCAATTAAATCCTGATAAATCATTTTAATGTTGCATTAAATGCTCAGTAACATTTAAGGTCAATCATGAGTTTCCTCATACTGTAGACGTGCAACTTTATTTTCAAATAACTGAGCTGTATTTGATGATGGTAACATCATCTCAGGAAACATTCTCGCTTCATTAATACGACATCATCTCAGGAAACATTCTCGCTTAATCATCTCAGGAAACATTCTCGCTAATAAATGTGTCTACCTTTTATTTCTTGGATATTGTTTGACTCTTCAGATAGATAATCAACTGATATCATTCAACTGTCTGGTTGACTTAACTCTGTTGAATGTCCAATTTTGCTATTTTTACTCTACTGAAAGAGTAAAACTCTTTTGAAATGCGATTATTTCTACTTTGGACTCTTCTGAATGACTCTTCTGAAGGAGTTAACTTAGCTCAAGTAAGCCAAGTTCATTATTTAACTCTTCAAATCATGATTTACATAAGGGCTTTGTGAGTATATCAACTAACTACTTTTCAGTTGACACATAATTCCATCTTGATCTCTTTCTTCTCCTCATGATCTCTGATGAAATGATATCTGACATCAATATGCTTTGTTCTTGAGTGGAATACAAGATTTTAAGTGGTTGTAATTGCACTTGGATTATCACACATAATGGGAATTTCATTCTCCTCACTGTCATAATCCCTCAGTTGTCGTCTCATCCATAAAACTTGTGCGCAATAGCTTCCTGCAGCTATGCACTCAGCTATAGATGTAGCTATTGAGGTATGTTTCTTGTTGACCAAGAAACTAGTCTATTTCTAAGCAGCTGACATGTACCAGATATACTCTTTCTATCAACTCTACATCAACATAATTTGTATCTGAGTATCCCATAAGTTTGAAGCCTCCTTTCTTAGGATACCACAATCCAACTTGTTGGCTTCCCTTCAGTTATCTCAAAATCTTTGTGGTAGCAGTTAGGTGACTTTTTTTTAGTGCAAATTGCAACCTTTCACATATACCTACTGCAAAGGTGATATCAGGTTTGCTGGCTGTCAAATAGAGCAACGATCCAATGAGTGCTTGATATCTTATTTCATCTACTGGTTTTCCTTCACCATTGTAGGTCCCAAGGAGTGGCAAGTAAAGTCTAGAAGGTGTGTGTGTGTGTGTGTGTGTGAATAAACATTGCAATTTTTTCTCTTTTGCAAATCAGAGTTTTAAAAAAATAGCCAAGTCCTTTTAGACAGATGGGTTGATGTCCAGCAGGAGAGTTAACCACTCAACAGTTTTATAGTAAGAGCAGTTGGTAAAGTAACTCAGCTAAAGAAAGTCAATGGCTTAAAAAATCGGTTTTCTTAAGTCGGTAGAAGACTTACATTCTTATGAATTTTATCAATCAACACTTAGTGATTTTAGAGAGTTATAAGGCATGTTGGATAGCAAATAAACAACATAATATAAGGTTGTAGAAATGTAAATACAAGAATATAAAGACACAAGATTTATAGTGGTTCGAGGATGGGGTAATTCCTCTACTCAATTCTTCTCCTACTCTAGGAGGAATCCACAAAGTAACTGGTGACTTTTGTTACAAAGTAATACAACCCTAGTATCCTTGATCAAACGACCAGCTACAACAAGGATTCATCTCTTCACTTGACTACCTAGCTACTTTAGCTCTCACGAACTTGCAGGATTTGATCACGAAACCCGCCCACATATCATATTCTTAGTTTGTTAGGAACCTCACTATACTCCTTCATTCCAAGGCAAAGTATACCCCACTTTGGTTTTCTGATTTCCTCTTCAACTATATAAAGAACTTCGATCATTCACTGAAAGTGTTAGATGAAGTGTTTTTGATGAAGCTTGAGGATTGTAGACTTTCATATTTCCTTTGCGGCTTTTTGAAAGTTCCAGTCTCCAGGTGCCTTCTTATAGGTTGAACCTCCTTTCTTTCATAAATATCTTGCACATTTATGGTCAAACATCGCACTGCATTAATCTCGAAGTATATCCTCCTTGGACACATCACAATGAATTTCTTTAATTGACTTTAGTCTTTTAGCTACTTTAGCTTTTTGAGACTGATATTCGAATCATATTCTTATTTCCTTTGCAGCTTCTGAAAGTACCAGTCTCCAAGTGCCTTCTTGTAGGTTGAACCTCATTCCTTTCATAAATATCTTGCACATTTATGGTCAAATATTGTATTTCATTAATCTCGAAGTATATCCTCCTTGGACACATCACAACGAATTTCTTTAATTGACTTTAGTCTTTTAGCTAATTTAGCCTTTTGAGACTAATATTCGAATCATCTGAGGGAGTCTTCTGATGTAGTATGCTATCAGTCTTCTAAAAGACTTGGTTGGTATACTCAACTGAGATTCTTCTGACAACTTACTCCGATGTGAATCAGCTGAATTATCACAAATCAACTGCGTGTCTTTTGATACTTTCTTCAGCAAGTCTTCTGCAATTCTACTTTGGCTGCTTTTGAGTCAGTCTAAATTCTATCTATTACAAGTGTAGAAATTGCATGGTAATAAGGGTGCCAACACTATTGATGATGCCAAAACTATTACAACATTCGTGCACTGAAAGTAAAAAATTTAAAAAGAATGAAACAATTTTATTCATGTAAACTTTTAGGTACTTACAATTACAATGTGTATTTACATTTGAATGTAAAATTACAACATTTACAATGACTCAGCTTCCCTTATATTCTACCTCATCTGCCTCTATTTCTTCTTTAAGTTTCTTGAAGTCCAAGTTAGTAGGCAACTATTCTTCTCATAGGGTTAGTTGAATAATCACTTGCTCTTCCTGGTAGAGAGCTTCTTCTGGGTTGACCTTGAGTTCTGCCTCCCCCACTAGAAGATGTTTCGCTTGTACCTCTTCCTCTGCCTGCATCTGTCTCTTCCTCAGGCACTGACTTGGCTGCCTCCTCTTGATACTTGGCTACTAGAGGTACTCTTCTGGCCTTTAGATGGTTGTTCTTTAGTCATCTAGATACCTCCAAGCCTTTTTCCTAATAGTTGTCCCAGGCTTCTGCTAGTGTCATCCCTTTGTAATACCCTTCCGAGAGAAGAGCTTCAATCTTCATTCGTTATTTCCTAGGGGATTAATAGCAACAAACACCTCTCTTTATTTCTTAATAGCAAATTCAACATTTTCTTCCACAGACAGAGAGGTTGGGATTTGGGATAAAATTGGAGTGCATTTGCCTTTGCCAAATGTTGTAGAGGGACCTACTCCTTCTTCCCCTTTTTGGCATCAATAGCTGAGGGAGGATGAAGTGTTTGCAAAATAAAGTCCATCTTCGTCTTAGTAGTGGACTATGCTGCAGAGTGACTTGAGCTGAGTTTAATCAATTGATCTAACAAAGTTACTTTTGATTCATTTTGGCATCTAAATACTCAAACTTCTTCTGAATATTTGCTTCCAATAAGTCCATGTCACTCTAGTGTCTTTGGTTCATCATATTGGTGTGATCCCTTTGGCCATTCTGAAATGCTACTTGGTTAGAATCCCAGATCACCATCTTGTTGTTAAGCCTCTGCAAACTTCCGACTTGTTCCCTTAAAGAGCAGTCGTCTCAGCTGTCCATTTCTTGATCATAAGAAAAATACCATGGATATCACTTCCTATTGTAGCATCATGATTGCCAATCCTTAAGCATAGATTAGAGAAACCTCTTTCCATAGCATCCATCTCCCCAAACATGTAATTGAATGTTGTTCTTAGCTCAGAGGCCAGCTGACTGTCATTCCCTTGAGAAACGTTGTACTCAGAGGCATGGCCTCAAGGATCATATGAAACTAATTTGTGCCCTTCTGGTTCTACTGGTTCTTCGATAATCACGCAGTCATTGTACTTGGAGAAACTTGCATATGGATCTTCATCATCAGGAATTTCCTCTGGGAATGAGAAGGGTTCCAAATGAGAAGAGTCAAACCATTATCAAGATTAGGTTTGGTAGAGAAACTGAGTTTGTCAATGGGATTATAACTCAATATTGCACAGAGAATGGTATTACTCATGAGTTATCAGCTGCAAGAACTCTACAGCAGAATGGAGTGGCTGGAAGGACAAAACTCTCAAGGAAGTTGCAAGGACCATGTTAGTTGAAGCTGGATTGCCTAAGAGATTTTGGGCTGAAGCCATTAATACTGCCTGCTACACTCAGAATAGGTTTATGATCAAATAGTCAGTTGTCCAAAACCCCCTATGCAATTTGAACAAGGAGGAAACCAAATGTTAGATATTTGTTATTCACAACAATGGCAAGGACAACTTGAAAGCATTTGATGCTAAAGCTGATGAAGGTATCTTTTTAGGATACTCCTCTGAGAGTAAAGCTTTTAGAGTGCTGAACAAGAGGACTATGGTCACAGAAGAGTCTATCCATGTGGTTTTGGATGAACCTAATGTAAATGGAGAAGACATTGATGAGTTAGCTGACAAGATGAATGATCCGACTGTTCAGATGAGTCCATATATTAAGGCTGATATCAGAAGACTCAACCCAGATTAAGATGAGATAGCTGAATCTTAAAGACAACTCAAAGGTTTATAGTTGAATGATGATCAAGAGGAAGTTGTTCAAGACAACTTAGTTGCACGAAGACTTAATCCAGCATACTTACTCCAACCAGATGTGAGATGGCTGAGAGACCATCCTCCAGAGCTTGTCATTGGAGATGTTAGAGAAGGAGTAAGAACCAGATCAGGACTCAACATGAAGCTATGTTCACTTTTTTCATTTCTTAAATTGAGCCTAAGGATGTGTCACAAGCATTGAAACACATTGGATTCTAGCCATGCAAGAGGAGTTAAATCAGTTTGAAAGGAATAAAGTTTAGGAATTAGTCCAAAGGCTTACCCGCCAAAATGTTATTGGTACTAAGTGGATATTTAGAAACAAAATGAATGAAGAGGGATCTGTAGTGAGAAACAAAGCAAGATTGGTAGCCAAAGGGTATTTCCAAGAAGAGGGCGTAGATTTAGATGAGACCTTTGCACCTGCCAAATTGGAAACATTAAAGATGTTTCTTTCTTATGCAGCAAACAAGAACTTCACAGTCTATCAAATGGATATGAAGAGTGCATTTTTGAATGGACTTTTGGAAGAAGAAGTCTATGTGGAACAACCTCCAGGTTTTGAGCAAACAATTATTGGAAATAAAGTCTACAAGCTCAAGAAGGCGTTATATGATTTGAAGCAAGCACCAAGAGCATGGTATGACATATTGTCTCAGTTTCTTATAGACAATGGATTCACCAAAGGCAAAGTTTATAGAACACTTTTCAGAATTCAAGATGGAGAGAGTATACTACTTGTTCAAATATATGTCGATGACATCATCTTTGGATCCACAAATAAAGAGTTGTGTGACAAATTCTCAAACATTATGCAAGGAAAGTTATAGATGAGCATGATGGGAGAGTTGACTTTCTTTCTAGGTCTTCAAGTCAAGAAAATGAAGGATGGAACCTTCATAAGTCAAACTAAATATACCAGATATTTAATGAAGAAATTTAGTATGGAAGAGAAGTCATCCGTGAAGATTCCCATGAATACATCTGTTAAAATGGTTATGGATGCAGAAGGAAAAGTTGTTGATCAAACAAGATATGGAGCCCTCATTGGATCATTGCTCTATTTGACAGCTAGCAGGTCAGGCATCACCTTCGTTGTAGGTGTATGTGCTAGATTTCAATCTGTTACAAAAGAAAGTCATATGACTGCAGCCAAGAGAATCCTAAGGCATTTGAAGGGATGCCAAGAAGTTGCCTTATGGTATCCAAAAGAAGGAGGATTCAAGTTGGTTGGCTACTCATTGGATCATTGCTCTGTTTTGACTAGAAGGCAGGACATCACCTTCGTTGTAGGTGTATGTGCTTAGATTTCAATCTATTCCAAAAGAAAGTCATATGACTGCAACCAAGAGAATCCTAAGACATATGAAGGGAGGATGCCAATAAGTTGGCTTATGGTATCGAAAAGAAGGAGGATTCAAGTTGGTTGGCTACTCAGACTATGTTGGATGTAGAGTTGACAGGAAGAGTACATCTGGTACATGTCAAATGCTTGGAAATATATTGGTTTCTTGGTTCAACAAGAAACAAAATTCTATAGCTACATCCACAGCTGAAGCAGAGTACATTGCTGAATGCAGTTGTTGTGCCCAAGTTCTATGGATAAGGCAACAACTGAGAGATTATGACATTGAAGAAAGAGAGATTCCAATTATGTGTGATAATACAAGTGCTATTACAATTACTCAGAATCCAATATTGCATTCAAGAACCAAGCACATTGATGTCAGATATCATTTTATAGGAGTTCATGTTGAAAAGAAAGACATCACATTGGAATACATATCAACTGATAAGCAGTTAGCTGATATATTCACAAATCCATTATGTAAATCAAGATTTGAAGATCTTAAGAATTACCTTGGATTGATTGAGTTGTGTTAAGAAGCTCAGAAGACTCATCCATCAGGGTTAAAGAAGAGAGAAATACATATCAGAAGAGTTTCACATATCAGTCAAGTGAAACGACTTTATATGGGTTGTCAGTTTGTATCGAGTTAGTTTGACAAGTGTTTATTGATCGATTCAAAGAAGAGAGTAAGTAAGAGTCGAGTCATAAATGAAGAAAGCCGAGTCATTTATGAGCTAAGTGACAAAACAAAGTTGTATCCTCGGCGAAAATATTTTTAGGCTTGATGTCGGTAAAAAACTGCGGCGTAGTTTATCCATGATTGGATATAAATGTTGATGCATTTAATGAGGGTATCTCAACCGTTGATCGATTTTAATCTTTTCAAATTCTAAAAACCGTCCTTTCAAGTCCCTTATATAGAGAAATTTCATTTTCTCTCTCCTCACACTTACACTATTGCTATCAAAGGAATCTAAATTTTCTCTCTACAAAGAAGTTCAAACCCTAGCTTTCATCTTTCAAGTTCAAGTCTAAAAATAGCACCAACATACAGCTACGTGAAGCTTGTTTGAGAAGATCCTTTGGAGCCATTTTGTGGATTTGAAGGCCTTGTCAAACGAGGGCATTGACAAGGACTTGGCCAAGAAGATCGCGAAGAAACTTGAGAAAGCCGGTCATAAGAAGTTTCTAACTATGGAACTTTCTCATACCTACCTTGAAGACGTTGCTATGTACTACATGAATGCTGGAGTTTGCGATGACGATATTCGCTCTTATGTCAACAACAAGGAATTTAAGTTGACTGCTGCCGACCTAGCTGAATATTGTTTGCTCCCTACCAGTGGTTTGAAGGTATTAACCGGTAAGGATGTTGATTTGGTTGCTGCTTGGAAAGAGATAGCCAAGCTGGAGGCTATTGGAAAACAAAACTACTCAGCTGTGAAGAAGTTGATTAAGGAAGACTACCACAAGCTTATGGATGTGGTAGCTAAGTGTATTGATATGAAGTTTGGCTCATTCAATCAACTCTCTCAGACTAAGTTGATTATAGTGATAGCCATTATGGAGGAAAATGAGATTAAGTGGGCCGAGTTTTTGTTTTGGCAAGCTGTGCCAGAATGTGATGAACATGAAGGTTGGTGAAGATGGGAAGTTTGCCAGCACACTGGGATATGGCCTGATTATAGACCATCTGATGGAAAAGAAGGGTGTTCCTCTTCGAAATGGGAAAACCTTTCATGCAAACAAGAAGATGTTTAAGGCTAACCTTTCTGGTGATCAAAGGCAGGCCCATGTAAAGAAGCCCGCAACCTCGGAGGGAGAATCAGCTGAGCATGTCTCTGAGGACATAGTTGTTTCTGACAAAGCCCCCTCACCAAATAAAGCTCATGTTCCATCTGATTAGTTATGCAGGACATATCTGATTATGCAGGACATAGTTGTTTCTGACAAAGCCCCCTAACGGCAAGGCTAAGTGGCAACATGCATGTCAGCTTAGTTATGCAGGACATATCTGATTATGATTTTGAAATTCTATTCTTGAATATTTATGCAAAGATTTGTCAGAGAAGCTACATGGAATGTGTACTAAGACAGAGGGTTGCAAGGTATTCAAGTTCTTAAAGGGCAAGAATTACTAGTAAGGGAAGGAATCTTGTATGTAGACCTGGTAGAGGAAGTGATGCACCTAGAGGCAGAGGTTATAGAGGCATGTAAAGATATGTCAGTGATCAATGTTCGTGAATTTCTTACCGCAAGTGTACAATGTTAAGTTTTAGTATAGAGTGTAGAGTAGGGTTAATGTCTCCACAAGGATTGATATCAAATAAATACTAAGTATAGTAATTAAAATAGCCTACCTTTATCTAGGTGAGTCGAATAAGAATGAATATTGATTAAACTAATGAAAATCTTAAAATGATAAAATCCGCTTGAGATTAGCTTCTTAATTTAAAAGAACCTCACAAATCATGGGAAGCACATAGTAAGTGCATCTTGATTACATAGTCTTAGGTGAATAGCGAGCAAACCTATTCATTATATGAATTCCATGCAAATACAATCCCTCTGCGTCTCATCTCTCGATTAAATCAAGTGTATGGTAAAAGTCGAAACCCTTTATTGACTTAATAGTTATGATCCTATTTCAAGTCATTTTGATCATTTGATTAATCACTATTTATCATTACCATGACCAAGGTCTTGTTTTGATCAACGACTATGAAAACATAGGAGAATCACCTAGTCCATAAGTGACAGATTCTTTATTGGCGACCCATTAGCCTTCATACATAAAGACTAGGCTCTAACATAGACCCCTTGTGATTGTCAAGAAACCGGGTAATGCGTCAAAGTTCATAGTGTTATAAACAAGACTCCTATGGTCCCTCAAGTCTAAGGACTAATTAAAGCACTATCGTAAATTAGGAAATTCTATATTCGACAAACAATTCCACTAAGAATTTCCACGGGGACGTTCAGTATACTTGTTCTCCAACAAGAACCCACATGTATGCACTAGCATCCCTATGGGAATATCTACGGAATGAGACATTTCTCCTTTCGAGCATACATCATATGTGCGATTCTCCTGGGATGATATATTAATGGCCTTCGGTCGTCATCTTCCTGGATTGGACCGATATCTCGCCGTAACACTTAGCGCATGTGGAACATTAGCCCTAGTACATAGCATTGCATACATAATGCTTCCAATGGCGGATGCATAAGGTATGCGAGTCATTTTTTGTCTTTCATCATAAAGATTTCGAAAGAGTAATACCCTAACTCATGGGCAAGAATCCTCTCCTAGACTCTTCCATGATAAACATTTTTAGCACTTTGTGTAAATACATGGATTGGGATAGTCTAATCATCCTCTTGGATCTATCTCTATGGATCCTGATCCCCAGAATGTAGGATGTTTCTCCCAAATTCTTCATGGAAAAATGAGTAGATAACCAAGCCTTTGTTGACTGCAACATTCCTACATCATTTCCAATTAGTATAATGTCGTCAACATAAAGAACAATAAAGCTCATTGCACTTCTATTAACCTTCTTGCATACACAGGGTTCATCCAGATATTGAGAAAACCAAACATTTTGACTGCCTCATCAAATAGGATGTTCCAACTTTGGGAATCTTGTTTGAGTCCGTAAATGGTATCTAAAGCTTGCAAACCTTTTGCTCGTCTCTTTTAGATATGAAGCCTTCCGATTACTTCATAAAGATCTCATTCTCAAATCCATTAAGGAAGACGGTCTTCACATCAATTTGCCAAATCTCGTTGATATAATACACTGATATGGCAAGTAATATGCGAATAGATTTAAGCATAGCTATTGGTGAAAAAGTTTTCTCATAGTCAACTCTCTTCCTTTGAGTATAATCATTTTCCACCAAACGTGCCTTGTAGGTCACTACCTCTACATCTACTCCAAGCTTCTGCGTTGTAGGCCCATTTGCAGGCAATGGGTACAATACCCTATGGTGGGTCCACGAAGGTCCACACCTTGTTGGAGTACATGGAGTCCATCTCGGTTTGCATGGCCTCTTGTCATTTTCCGAATCAGTGTCCGACATTGCTTTTCCATAACTCTTTGGATCATCATCCAGTGAGCATTCCTCTTTGTTGTTCGCTAGCAAAGATCCAATCGTTCAATTGGTCTCGAGATTCTACTAGATCTTCTAAGAGGCTGTGTAATTGAAGTATTAATTGTAGGTTATGGTGTCACGATTGTATCTTGTAGGGCAACTCGTGGTTCTTGAATTTCTTCAAGTTCTACAACATCGCCATTTCTATCTAATAGAAACTCTTTCTCTAGAAAAGTGGCATTCCGTGAAAGCACCTTTTGTTCCAAGGTGTCATAAAAGTAGTATCCATTAGATTCCTTTGGATACCCCACAAACTTGCATAAAGTGGATCTTGCATCCAACTTGTCTCCCACTAATGGCTTCACATAACCAGAACAGCCTCATACCTTTAGGTATTTATAGGAAGGGTTTTTCAAAGCACATCTCATATGGAGTGGAAGGCACCGACTTACTTGGCACTCTATTTAATAGTTATGTCGTTGTTTCTAGAGCATAACCTCATAATGAAAGAGGAATTCTAGTGAAGCTCATCAAGGATCGAAGCATGTCCAAAAATGCTCGATTCTTTCATTCAGAAACCCCATTAAGTTATGGAGTCGCTGGCAGAGTCCCCTGTGAGAGAATCCCATTTTCTTTTAGATAATCAAGAAATTATGTGCTCAAGTACTCGCCCCTTCGATCCGATCTGAGGGTCTTAACACTTCGCCTAGTTTGTTTCTCCACTTCATGTCTAAATTTTTTGGACTTTTCAAATGCATCAGACTTGTGCTTCATAAGAACACATACCCATACCTAGAGTAATCATTAGTAAAGGTAATGAAATAGTAGTAATTGCCTTGGGAACCAAGAGTTAGTGACTCGCATAAATGATGTGTGTAAACTATACGTGCATTTTGGGGCTTAAAATGATACATAATTGATGCATTTGCATGCATATTTACTATGTTTTTACTTGGTTTCCTTTAAAGGGCATGATATTGCGTATTCTTGTAATTCTTACAGGAAACGGAGCTTAAAATGAAGAAATGTCAGTAGGGATGCTCGGATAAGATTGTCGAATGCAAAGAGAAGATCAAAAAGACGGAAAAAGGGAACAAAATCAGGTCCACACGGTCAGACCGTGTAGCCTCACACGGCCGTGTGGACTTGTGTTGGGAAAAGGACACGAGTATGGGAAGAAAAGAAGAAAACAGAGGGGCGAAACAGTCCACACGGTGGGCCGATCGTGTGACATCACGGCCGTGTGGACTTGGATTCCAACCGCACCACCTAACCGTGCGACATGCCTGTGTCAGGTGCGACAAAGGGCTACGCCAAGACCACACGTCTGTGTGGACCCATACGGCCAGGCACCGTGTGGGAGTCCGTTTTGGCGCGTTTTTGGAGTTCTTTTCCCGTTCCAACTCTACAAGTGATCTCTTTGAGCATCTATAAAAGGGGACCAAGTCTTACACGAAAAAACATAATTCCATACAACAAAAACACATCAAATAACACAGAAACTGAAGAATCAAAGAGCTTCTGAGAGCAAAAGGCTAGGTTGCAAAGAATACCATAAGGCTTTCGCATTTAGGGAGCACAAGAGCTTCGAGGGCTTGGAGGGAGAATCCATCCTGACAAGAATGGGTTTTCTTTCTATGTCTAAGAACTCTTGTCTGTGCTTATATTATGTCATATGGCATATTTTTCGGATCTTAGAGGCATAATCGAAATTGTGGATTTGTATTAAATATGATTACTTATTTTCTTAATTGCTTCATGTGTTCTATTTTATGGATTCGAGTGCTTATTTATAATTGCTTTTTATTTGGCTAATAAATTGCACGTCATATTTGTTATTACAACATTCGAAGATGAGTTCTAACAAAGACGAAAATTGAATTCAGACATGAAACATGTGTGACAGGCATGTTTGTGGGGAGTCATTCAATTCACATATCGTTTTGGAGTTATTAATGATTGTAACAATCCGGAAGGACTACAATTGTTCTTAACCAACTGTTTACGCACTACCCGGGAGGGGGAGTAAATGATATTAGGAATTTGAACCCATAGAATTGCATGAATTGGTTTTTAAAACTTTATTCGCATTTAATATTGAAGAATCATGTTGAGATTATGTGCCTAAGGTTGCTCCTAAAGATGTTGAAAATACTTGTGGGGTTCACAAATTTATTTTATTTATTTCTTTTTTTTTCGATTTTTAGTTATACAATACTTGATTTTCGGTCGCTTCAATAAAATTGGAATACGAGATCCAAAATGGCAAAGCTGCACATGTTGTTTGTCCAACAAAGGGCAATTTAGTCATTTTCCCCTTAAGACAAGACTCACAAGTTGGCATTTTATAAGCGTCTGAAAGCTCAAGTTTATTTGCCAACTTGTCGATTCTTTTCTTTGTGATATGACCTAATCTTGCATGCCACAAGTATGTCGAATTATGATCATCTAATTTATGTTTGTTACTTTATTGAATATGCAAGACAATGGATGGATAGTTTATAAATCATTAATTAATGCTCCAACAAAAGTTAAAAAAGAACCTTGAAAAAGAGAACAATTTCCATTAGAAATAGTAAAACTAAATCCTTATCTATCCAACACAAGGATTGAGATGATATTCTTTATTAATTCAGGAACATAAAGACATGAATTTTTAAAACTATCCTACTATCTCCTATCGCTAAGCAAACAGCAGTTCCTTGGCCATTGCGGCAACCTTTGCTCCATTTCCTAGCCAGAGGATCTTTTCTCCTTTACTTAGCCGCTTAATTCTTGTCATCCTCTAAAAATCATTGTAAAGATGAGAACCACAAGTGGTATCAAATAAACAAGAAGCATCATTAATCAAAAGATTAACTTCAACAAAGAACATACGTAACCTTTCTCGGATCTTAGCAAGGTACTCCTTGTAGTTCTTCTTCCAATGCCCCATTTTTCCGCATTCGTGACATTTGTCATTGGCCTTGAAATTCTTTTTCACCCCTCTAGTTGCCTTCAAACTATTGGCCTTCTTCGAAGTACCCTTCTTCTTCCCTTTCTTTGACTTCTTAGCCTTATATTGGGATGAATACCCAACTAGTAAGGCATGTTTCTCCTTTTTCATGGTGGACTTAGCAGTCTTCAACATATTGACCACATCTGGAAGGCTAGTCTCCATCTTATGCATGTCGAAGTTCACCACAAAAATGTCAAACGACGGTGACAATGACTGAATAACGAGGTCCATATGGAGTTTGATGTCCATAACGACTCCAAGGGACTCAAGCCTTTCGATCAAGGCTATCATCTTCAGTCCATGGTCATGAACCGAAGAGCCTTCCGTCATAAAACATCAGAAAAGCTCATTTGAGACCTGGTATCTCGCTTACCTAATATGCGCACCATACAACTCCTTCAAATGGAGAAGTATTTCAGCATCATGCTTAAGGCCATCATTTTTCCTTTGCAACTTATTTGACATGGATGTCAACATGTAGCACCGAGCTTGCACATCATTATTCAACTGTATGTGATGTTCTACAAGCTCCTTCTCAGTGGCATTCACTGGAGGATTTTTTTGGTGGAGCTGCATCGAGAACATATTCTCGACACTCGAATTGGAGAACTATCCGAAGGTTCCTTAGCCAATCGACAAAATTGGGACATTGAATCTATTGGTATGAAGTATAGTAGCGAGTGGATTTTTAGCAATTTGTATATCTACAAAAATTGAAGCAGAAAATATAAGCATGCATTCTACAATTTATTCATTTATAATAAGGTCTTAAATTATAAGCATTTCCCACTACTTAATTCAAATCCCATCACCCACATGATTGCAATTCGAAAAATCCATTTTCCTAGTGGGTTTTGAAGTCCAATTACTTTTATTTTATATACCCCAATAATATGAGCCCATATAATAAAAGTGAAAGGGTAGCCAACCCTTTAGCAATTACATCTCCATGCAATCTTCATAATTATTTTGTCTGATATTTTCCCACATGCCCTAATAATATGAGCCCATATGGTACTTTGTGTCAAATGCAACCAATCAAACAACTAAGGATAGTCCCACGACTCGTGGCCAACTCCCTTAACTGTTAATAACCATGTGCATCTCTATATGAGTAATTGTCACAACTACTACATTTACTTAGCACATCCCACGACTCATGGCCAATGGGCTAAGCTAGGCAGCGTTTCACATGCCAATTACATTTTATTAAAGATTTGGACTTTGAGTTCCAACTCAATTATGTCCGTTCACATTTGACATTGAGTTTAAAAATTATTTTACCCCAAACTATTTTGAGAAAAATCATTTTAAAAATTCTTTAATTCAAACAATTTGAATGAGGGTTAATTATTAATTACCAAGACCTCATTAATTTTTATCTTGTCTATTTAATAACATACATTCCCAAAGACTGCAATAATAATCATAAGGAAAGCATTAAATAAACCTATGCATGCATTTACGATACATACATAACATGAATGCTCATGGGGTTTTTCCTATGCAATCCACTCGAGCCAAAGTGGATATAAAGGTCAATCTAGGGTAATATTTAAGGATGCAAATAGATCATATCTATAACATGAATATATCACCCATACATTCATGGGCATTATTTTCCTTGAAATTCTCCGTTTTTGCTTCTTTTTTCTTGTCCAATAAAAAGAATATCTCACCAACTAATTCTACTCTCATTACATATATAAAAATAATAAGAAAACATAGGCGGAATAAGAGATACCACTACAAGATATATATAAATAGACATCACCAAAAAGACATCATTTTGTTGACTTTTTTGTTGTCTTATGTGTTTTAACATTAGTTTTTTAGAAAACTGATGTCTATGAACGCTTCCCCTATTAGACATGTGTTTTACTTTACTGATGTTTATTATTTCTAATTAGTGATGTTTATTGTGTTTTTGACATCAGAAACGATTAGACAACGGATGTTTATTGACAGGAAAAGTGTTATTTACCAAAAACTGAAATAACGTTCTCTTTGTCCTAGTCTATATCTATATCTATACTATCTTAAAAGTATGAATGTTTCTTGCAATTTTTTATTGGACAAAAATATCCTTTGGACATAGTAAACTTTTAGGACAACTAGGTAATTTGGTATTTATTTAGCTTCTATTTGTTCAATTATAAGACAATGTGACCTTTTATATTCTACATTTTAAAAGTATTTATTCTTTCAGCTATAACTCTTAAAATATTTTGAATTTTCAAATAATATTAGCTTCATATTAAACTAGATTTCGAGAGCTTTCTAACCATATGTCATAAGCATATATAAGGACTTCACATGAGAAAATTTTAACATTATAAAGTTCAACACTATGTAAAAATTAAGAATTTATGTTTTTCTATAGTTTTGTTATTTATTTAATCTTTTTTGTTTAATTATATGAGAGATGTTCATTATAGAAAAAAAAATTTAGAATCTGAAAATATATTTTTTTAATCATCTAAAAGTATCATCCTCAGATAAAATTCCGAATGTCTTTGACGCCAAATAAATGTTAACACTAAGAATACTTTAAATTTCTTATAAAATCAATTTCAAATTTAAACTAGGTTTTAAAATCTTCAACTATATGTTCTAAACATATACACAAGTCGTTATAGAAGAAAATTTTAACTATTTAACTTTTAGTATGATGCAAAATTGTATATTTCTTATATTATTTTAAATTTTCACAATAATTAAATATGTATATTATAATTTATAAGGAAAAGATCAAATTACAATATACACGATAAGAAAAAATAAAATAAAATATTTTATGTGGTTTTGATGCTAAATAAAAGTAGAGAAAACATATAATTCCTTTATGGTCGAAAAATTCTCCCCAATTAGTAATATGCAGTTTAAAAATTAATTTATTGATGATTGTTAAAGAAATAATATTGAAAATAAGAGAGTTTCATATTTTTATTTTTATTGCAATTTCATGTATATTTTATTTTAATTAGCCATATCGGTAAAACTAAAAAGAATAAGATTAACATGAGGAAAAAAAAAAAGAACAAGAACCAAAACGAGTTTGTCGCAAAAAAAAAGTTACCTTTTAAATTTTAACTATATATGTTAATATGACTTTTACTTAATTTTCTATATATAACATTATAAGTTTTAGTTTCTAATTTATTATTTTTTATATTATGATTTCAATCTTTCGATTATTTATATCCTATAAAATTTAAGAACAAGTGAAAAAAAAAATGTTAAAAGTTGTATATATAAATTTATAAAAAAAAACAAAGAAGACAAACTTAATAAACAAAATTCATATGTATTAAATTGACATTTGTGATAAAACTTGAATGTCATTTGAAAATTACACCCTTAAAAATTATAAGTTTAAAATATCAATATGATACATATTTATAATAAAAAAACGTATACCAAAATAATTAAATTTTAATAAAAAATGGTGTGAAATAGTCAAACATGCATGAGCTAAAATTGGATTAGTGTAAAAGATCATATTTACTATGCAAAACAAAAAAAATAAATAAACTCATTTAATATGTAACAATTTAACCACTGAGAAAGCAATTATATATTACAAATTATATATTAGTTCAAATACTAACATAACATTCATAAAAACTAAGTAAATTAAATAATTACAACAAATAAGAGTGAAACCTAAGAATAAAAAATATTAAAAATAAATGGTTATACTTGACATTAATGAGTTGAGATTGCTCTAAATAATTTTGGGGGTTAATCTCACATATATAGATAGTTTAGGATTAAACCAAATGAAACATATTATAAAGATGTGAAAGAATAAAAGTAAATAGTTAAAAAAATATGTGGGTCCTAGTGGGAATTCTAAAGAAAAATTAAATGGCTTTCATATAATATGTATAATTTGATATTTTCGATAAAATCTCGATTCATTTGAAAAGCAAACCTTTATGACTTATAAATATTCAAGCACAAAGAAAATTATTATAAATTTGGGTGCAAATTATTCTAATTTTTACAAAATCAAATATTATGAAAAACACGAAAACAAGAATCGAAATGAAAAGTCACTTTGTGTGTATATAAAATTATAAACAAATAAATAAGTAAACTATACTTATTTAATATGAAATAGTTTGATATTTATGTCAAAGATTAATATTTCTTAAATTACATATTAATTTAGGTACCAATATAATAATCAAAATATTTAAAATAATATTTTTGTATCAAATTTAATGTGTTAAACTATATATAATAATAAATTGGTGTGAAGTGACCATGTTTAGTGCCAAGTAATATGAATTATTCGAGCATAAGGAGGCGAAAGAGAATAGTTAGGGGGTTTAACACTTGATATCTAAAGTTTTGGCAACTATATTTTCTTATTTGATCAGAAATTAAATCAAAATTTTAAATAAAGATTAAAGTATTATATACCATTTTCTCAATAAAAGGCACTAAAAATGGATTGATAATTATATTTTACAACAAATAATATAATTTTGTAAACGAGATTAATGAGATCAATTTTAAATTTACAGTCCCTTCAAACAAATATAGATTAGTTTCAGTATATTAAGAATAATTGCAATTTTCATAACTATACGGCTCATAAAATTTACAACTATGTAAATTTTAATATAATCAAAATAGTCAAATTCAATTGCAAGTACAAACTCTAATAGTATAGCATATCTTTCTAAAACTTTATGAAATTTAAAAAACTATATTTGTTTTTAGTTTATTATGTATAACTTTTAAATACATAAGTTAATGCAAAAAGAAATTCAAACATAAAAGTTAATTATTATATTTAATTATTGAAGATTGAACGAAGTGAAAATTTTTAACTTATTTTTTGTTTCATAAAGCTGTCTTTGGTTTTATTATTTATAAAATAAATATTTTTGTGTGCAATTGAATAGAGTTTCAAAACTCGATTTCGACTTAACACTTTTTCATAGTTTTATTTAATAACGACTCTCGATGAAAATAATGGATTAATTTTTATATATTAGGTTAATGTTTATTATTATTAAGACACTGAATATAGGAGGACTACAAACTTTAAGTTGAAGTGTTAATGATAAAATATTGAATTTGTCACTAGAATTAAAATAATATATGAATTATTTTTACATATATATTATATTATAAATTTTTTACATTTCTTTAATCGAATAACTGAGATAGAATAAAAAAAGTAAGCACATGAAGTATAAGAATTTGACTAACCTTTATTTTATTTTATTTTAATTGAATAACAATAACAAATAAAATAGTGATATTATGATGGATTTTGGTATGATATTTATTTAATTATTTTTTTATTAATGCGATAACTTGCACGTGATTTACTAATCATTAGCTTATGATTTATTAGCTAAATTTTTTGTCTAATTATGTAAAATTAATGCATCCAATGCTAAAAGAATTCGAAAATCATGTAAGAGAAAATATTTTTCTAGCCATAACATGAAATAAAAGACCGATGAATGTGATTGTAAGCTAATATAAAACTAATTTCGTTGTTATAGTAATTGTAAAATTTTTGTGGGATTGAGTTCTTTAAAATGATTATTTAACACTTCATATCGATTTATAATTAAAGCAAAGCAAAATATATATTAAATATTAATCAATAAAATTATTAAATAGTAAAATTATTTTAGTAAAGTCATGTTGATCACGAGCCTTACGTATTTCTTATTAGTACTTATTATAAAAGTGTGAATGAGTTTGAAGGTTTCTTGAAAAATTTGATTTACCAAAAATATCCTTATAGTAAAGTTAGTTTTAAGGGCAATTAAGTAGTTTTCTATATTGATTTTGTTTTTATTTTTTTTATAATATGATTAATGTCTATTTATATTCCACATTCTTCTTATATGCATTCATTTAATTGTAATTCTTATAATATTTTGAACTTTCAAATAATAATAATTTCATATTAAACTAGATATCGAGAGCTTTCCAACTATATGCTATAAACATATATAAAAGACTTCATATGAGATGATTTTAGTCATTCAAGGTTGAGTGTTATGTAAACAAATACATTTATAATATTTTTATTTAATTTTCTTAATAACTAAATACATCTACAAAAAGAAACAAGAGTATGAATTTACAACTAAATGAAGATAAAAAAAATAAAATAAGATTAATTCATTTAATTTGATTTAAATAAATAGTAGGACAAAATACATTTTCCAAATTCATTTTTGGTTGCAAATATCCCATAAAATAATAACTTTAGCATCTACCATCCTCCCTAAATTGTGAGATAATTAAATGACATATTTTTTAGTTACATGAAGATGGAGGTTTGAGACCATTGGGAATTACTGTCACGCCCCAAACGGGACGCGACGACGATCCACAACTTAAATACAAATAACCAAATAGTCTAGACGAATATCATCGAGCACCCAATGAAACAGAGTCAAATAGCAGCGGAATAAAGAACAAGGTACAAATTACAACTTACAGTCCCACAATTATCCGAATTACATCCCCGAAAATCAACTACAGATAACAACTTAATAGTCAAAGGGTCCTACGCCCTTCAGTTACAGACCAGAATGAAAAGAAAATAAAATAGTCCAACAACAATAACAAGAAGCGAGTCCATCAACAACAACAACAACAGGTAGTGAGTCCAATAGACGGGGTACAAGGGCTCAATCTGTAGTCGGTTCAGCATCTTCAACGAAGTCCTCATCTAAAGGTTAGAAAACGGTGGGAATGAGGAAATCTCGGTGGATGGGGTGATCGTGTGCAAGTGTGGCGATATATAGTTATTGCGAGAAAACAGTTATATGAAAACGCGTGAGTATGATGCATGAATTCACGCACAGTCCACAAGCGTCGTCATAAATATATTTAGGTAATATACTTATACAGTTTAAGAAAATAATGGTTGCGTACGGATTGTAACGACAATCCCATGCAAGACAAATAATGGTTGCGTATGGATTTGTAGCGCCAACCAATGCAAAACAAGTAGTGGTTGCGTACGAATTTGTAGCGCCAACCAAACGGGTCCGATAACTCCGGAATCGTGTGGATCAGACAGCGATTCCTTCGTTCTTCCTTGTAACTCCCCGGGCAAGATGGTCCAAGACCTGTCACCTTATCGCTCCGTAGGCAAAGACAAAATCCATAGTGGAGCTTGCAAGGCTCGGATTTATCATAATCATGATTATACCTCAAGTACTACGACCCGCTTCCTTTGGACACTCCGTCCCTCAGTTGCGGGATTAACACGATGGGGCCAGAAGAGTGGAATAGCAGCCGAGCTGCCCGGTTCCATCCCCGACGTATCCATTCCGACTGTGAGCTCGACACACCAAGTTGACTCGGGCAGGAAAGTAAATACAAGTACAGGCAGTCAACCAGGCAGTCGAGTATTATTGATTCAGGGAAGTAGTTCAGGAACATTTTTGAAAATTCACGAGTAGCAATATGGCGTTAGTGGAGTTATTTGGATGAAGATGATTATCGAGAGGATAAGCAATCTAAGATATCTTGAAAGATTAGGTGGAACATAAGTCCTGTTATAGATTCAAAACCGCAAGACGAGGAAGTCGCCCCGCGATCGGGTATTAATCGGTCGAATCGGTCCGATAAGTCAATGTTTTTTTTGAGAAAATAAAATACTTTAATTAAATCTCCAAGTCAGAGGGTCCAGGGCTATTTTAGTAAAAGATAAAATAATTTGAGTTAGGTCCTTTATAAAAGAAAAATTACAATTTAGCCCCGTTTTGTAAAAACCAAAACTTTTGGGGTTAAAAATTGAATAAATAAATATCCCGACCTTGAAAAATTATGAGGTCAGTTCCTAAATTCTCCAAATTGTTCAGAGATTCAGGTTTTTAAAGTTTTGAGGTCGAGTTTTTATAAAATTCTCACATTAGCCCCAAATTTGTTAAAATTGTCATTTCGGGCCTTAAGTTAAAAATAATCGGAACTCACAAACCGGAAGGGCTTTTAATGTGATTCCAGTTGAAAAATGTCACTAAGTTTAGTAGGATATTGGGACAAAAGCAGTTTTTAAAAGAAATAAGTTTAGGTCCTTTAACTTTTGAAAATCTCATTTTTGTCTCATTTTGATATAATTGCCTTTAAGGCTTTTAGGGGTCCAATTGTTATGAAATTTGAACCTTGGGTCCAAAATATTATTAAGTTATAGTTAAATTAGTATTTCCAGGTGCATGGGCTGCATAAGTCCTGGAAATTTCATTTGGGTCCTCAAGTTTAGTCTTTACACTTTAGTCCCTCAATTTTAGTAAAATTACTTTCCAAGCTCTAAACACTTAGATTTTTGGAATACATTTAAAATATGTCATTTCCAGTCCCTTAAGAGTGAAAATTTAAAATTTTAAAATTAAGGTCTGGTACAGTTTCAAAAATTGCAAAGTGGCCCTCGAACTTCTAAGATTTTACAATCTAGTCTTTGGGCTTTTAAAGGTTGATTTTATTTATCTAAAAACTCTTAAAACTTTATTAAAATGTCCAAAAGTCATTTTTGAACCTGAGTACAGTCCCAAAATTCGAAATTTGCAGAGGGGTCCTTTAAATTTTATTTTCTTGTAATTTAGTCCACCAATTTTCCATTTTTGCATTTTTAAGTCCAAAATTGAAATTCAATCAATTATACTCGACTTGTCCAGGTTATAAGTCATCCAAAACATGGATCTCAAAGATCATACACATGCATGTCCAATACATACAAGAATTCATCAAATAGAACATTAAATTGTACATGCATGCACCTAAAGTTCAATAAATAGCAATTTTGAGCAACACTTGAGACATTTCATGACTTGATACATAAAATTGACATGCATTACATAAATTATATATCTCAAGGGCTCATGATCAAAATTCTGCATGCATTTTAACAAAAGCACCTAGAAGTTAAAAAAAAATTTCCACCCACCTTAAATTGGAAAGTTGTGAAATAAAAGGATAAATTTCACAACTTTGGATGAGGTCACTTAGGTCAGCCCCTAAGTTAAGAAATATCAAAAATTTGGAGTTAGAAAAATGAGAGAAAAATTAAGGAGAAAAAGAAGGAGATAAGGAAATTGAAAAGACTACACTTTACCTTGTGTAGTAGGTGATTGGAGACTAGTTGAAGCTTCAAATTGGAAATTTTGGTTCAACTCCAAAATCACCTAAGGTCAGCCCCTATTTCTCAAAAATGAAAAAGGGGTGTTAAAATTTGACAAAAATAGAAAGAAGAAGAAAGAAGGGTTCTAGTGTCCAATTCTTACCTTGTAGTCCAATTTTCTCTACCGATTATTCTTCAAGTCTTCTAATTAGGCCACCATGCATGCATGTCTTCAAGTGGTCTTCTAAGTACCTCAAAATCCAAAATTCAAACTTATATTAAAAAGAGAAGGTGATGAGTAGTAAGATTTTAAGTTGAATTGAGGAGTGAAATTTCTTACCTTGAGATAGGGGGTGTTCGAATTTTTGGTGTTTAAGTGGAAAGATTGTTTGTTTTGGTTTAGATGTTTGAAGAAATAAAGTATGTTTGATGTTAGGAAGAAGATGTTCTTGAAGATATGAAGATGGGTTTGAAGATGTGAAGGACTTGTGTTTGAATATTTGAAGATGTGAAGAAGTGGTACTTGAAGATATGAAGAACTTATGTTTGAAGATTTGAAGATGTGAAGAGTTGGTGTTTGAAGGTTTGAAGATGTGAATGATTTTGTGTTTGAAGATTTGAAGATGTGAATGATTTTTAGAGAGAGGTTAGAGAGAAGTTGGAGAAAAAGCTTGAGAGATGAAGGTGTTGGATGAAAAATGAACAAATTTGTTCATTTTTCTTCATGTGGCCGTCCACATTGCTAGAGGGGGAGGGAATTTTTTGATTAATTTTGTGTCTTGCAAATTGTCTCTTGCATGGAGACAAAAGGGTGGTCAAAGGTATGGGCAAGGTATGGGAAGAGAAGGAATGTTGGGAAGACTCCAACATGTTGGGAAATTTAATAATAAAGAATTTATATATGAGATGATGTGTATAATGTTTGAATTAATGGTATAATTATACACAAGATGACTAATATAAGGTGTAAGTGTGCAAGAGTTGGATGATATTTCTACTCCAAAAATATCACTATGGCCGTCCACTATAGGGGTAAATGGTAATTCCATTTTTTTTTTTTGTCCCAAATTTGATGATAATAGTTGAAATATATCAATCGCAAAATAATTAGTGATTTCCTTGATCACTTATAAGTCTCATGATCACTTATACTAAATCAAATTCTTAATTCTATATGGTAAAAGTTTCTAAAATAAATAGTCTCTTAAAATTCTAAGGTGACTAATAAATACAAAAATAGTAATAATGATCAATCAAGTGATCATAAATGCAAAATAGAACTAATAAAGATCATGATCACAAGTAATAAATAAAATGAAATAAAATACAAAATATATATGTTATTAATAATTACCCGTCAAAGTGGCGCGGTAAAATAGTCGATCAATTACATAGACGACAAAAAGATCAATCATAGTTCGGAAAAATCGGGGCTTCATCCTCCTCCTCCTTAAAAGAATTTGGTCCCTAAATTCTCTTTAGAATAGTTCGGATATTGATTCCTCTCATGTCTTCTTCCTTCTCCCATGTTGCGTCTTCGTCTCGGTTGTGGTTCGCCACACTACTTTAACCATCGGAATCTCTCTCTTACGCAACTAACGTGTCTCACGATCAATGATTCGGATCGGCCTCTCGGTGTAAGATAAATTTTCCATTAGAGGAGGAGTATCTCGAGTGATGATATGTTCGGGATCTAGTTGATACTTCTTCAATCTCGTCACGTGGAATACATTGTGCATTCCCGCATATGGTCTTTGTAACTCGAGTCGAGGCTAACTTCCCGATCCTCTGTAAAATTTTGTAAGGTCCAACATATCTCGGACTCAACTTGTCTCCTTTCTTCGGATTGATCAATCCTTTTCGTGGTGAGAGTCTGAAAAATACTTCATCTCCGACTTCAAATTCCAAATCCTTTCTTCTCTTGTCCGCGTAACTCTTTTGGCGGCTCGAGCGTGTGAATCCGCTCCTTGATCGGCTTGACCTTCTCCATGGCCTCTGAACTAAGTCGACCTTTGGAATCGAGGGCGACTTTCGTTTCTCTTTTAGAGTCCATTGGTCGTCAATCTCCCAGTGTAGTGGGGATCTACATTTTCGCCCATACAATGCCTCGTAGGGTGCCATCCCAATCGTGGCCGATAAGCTGTTATTGTAGGCGAACTCGGCTAATGGTAAGTGCGAATCCCAACTTCCTTGAAAATCCAATGTGTAGGCTCGCATGACATATCTTCAAGGGTTTGAATTGTTCGCTCGGATCGGCATCCATCGGTTTGTGGATGTCTTCTTTGTCTTTGAAACTTAGCGAGATACCCAATTCCTCGTGCAAGCACTTCCAAAAACGGAGACAAACCTCGGGTCTGTCAGATACTATGTCGTGGTACTCCATGCGGTCGAATGATTTCTCGGATATAAATCTATGCAAGTTTCGCAAGCTATCGGTTTTCTTGATGGGTAAGAAGTGTGCGATTTCGTGAGTCGGTCTACAACTACCCAAATAGCATCATGGCCTCCCTCGGTCCTTGGTAGATCCGTCACGAAGTCCATCGTTATGTGTTCCCATTTCCACTCGGGAATTCTCAATGGTTGTAGTAAACCGGATGGTCGTTGGTGTTCGCTTTCACTCGTTGACAAGTTAAAAATCTCGCAATGAACTCGCTACATGGTTCTTCATGTATACCCACCAATAACTCCGTTTCAAATCCTTATACATCTTGTTTCCTCCAGGATGTATAGTGTATTTTGATCGGTGTGCCTCTGCTAGGATTTTATTCTTAATCGCTTGTCATTCGGTACACATACTCGATTCTGGAATCGATAGCTCCATCTTGGTGCACCGAGAATTCCGATCTTTCTCCTTTAAGTATCTTCTCTTTCGAGTTTTTGAAGATGTGCATCTTTCCCTTGTGCTTCTTTGATCTCATTCAAATCGGGTTTAACCAAAATGTTAGCACATGAAATCGAGTATTGGTTCTCGTCGATTCCAATTGCTCGGCTCTTCTAATGATTCCCACTCTCGAATCATAAGTCCGGCTAAGCTCGCCTTTCTGCTTAGAGCGTGCATTACGATGTTAGCTTTCCGGGGTGGTATTGAATATCGAAGTGATAGTCCTCAATCAACTCCATCCATCTCCGTTGCCTCAGTTGAGATCTTTCGGGAGAATAGATACTTCAAGCTCTTATGATCCGTGAAAACCGTGAATGTTGCTCTGTAGAGATAGTGTCTCCATTTCTTCAACGCGGACACTATCGCTGCCAATTCCAAGTCATGCATTGGATAATTGGCTTCATATGGCTTGAGATTTCGTGATGCATAAGCGATAACTTTTCCTTCGCATGAGCACCTTTGCTCCTAGTCCTTCCTTTGATGCATCACTTGAGAGGCATTTAAGTTTTATGTTCCCTTTGGAAGGGCTAAGATGGAGCAGTAGTAAGTCATTTCTTGACTCTTGGAAACTCGCCTCGCATTTGTCATTCCACTCAAACTTGACTTGCTTCTAGGTTAGTTGAGTGAGCGGTCCGGCTATCTTGGAGAAGTCCTGGATAAATCTTCGATAATATCCGGCTAGTCTAGAAACTCCCGATCTCCGTTCTGACTCGGGTTGTTTCCATTCAACCACTTTGTTGTCTATACCTTCGAAGGATCTACGGCGATCCCGGTCGGATACTATGTGTCCCAAGAACGTGACTTCACTAAGCCAAAATTCGCACTTGCTAAATTTGGCATATAGGTTATGCTCGTAGTGTCTCCAAAACAATTTTAGGATAGCGTTCATGCTCTTCTCTAGACTTAGAGTATACGAGTATGTCATCAATGAATATCACTATGAATTGATCCAAATAAGGTTGAAAGACTCGATGCATCAGGTCCATAAATGCTGTTGGTGCATTCGTTAGACCGAAAGGCATCACTACAAACTCGTAGTGTCCATATCGAGTTTGAAAAGCAGTTTTGGAAATGTCTTCTTCGCGGATCTTCAGTTGGTAATATCCTTGTTGTAAATCAAACTTCGAGTACACCGTCGCTCCTTGAAGTTGATCAAATAGTTCGTCTATCCTCGGGAGGGGATATTTGTTCTTGATGGTCACGCTATTAAGACCACGATAATCTATACATAGTCTTAAGGTGCCATCTTTCTTTTTGACGAACAAAGACAGTGCTCCCCACGAGAGACGTACTCGGTCGGATAAATCCCACATCCATCAAGAGATCACGTAATTGCGTTTTCAACTCTTGTAACTCAAGAGGAGCCATTCTATATGGTGTTCGCATCGGAGTCCCCCTGGTAACACCTCGATGGTGAACTCGACTTCTCTATCGGATGGACGGTGGTGAGTTCTTGTGGAAATACATCCGTGTATTCTGATACTATAGGTACTTGGTTAATTTGTGTCTCAACCGTGGGTTTGTTAATTACAAACGCCAAGTACCCTCGAGCCCCTCTAGTGATCGCCTTCCTCGCTTTCATTGCTGAAATGATTGGGGCAATCTTAACTCGTGCCCTTCCCGAAATTTCCACTTCGGGTTTTCCGGGTTCACATAGCTTAATGGACTTGTTATGGCAGTCCATTTGTGCATGGTGTGCAGATAACTAGTTCATTCCCAATATCACGTCGTATTCGGATATAGGTAATTAGATTAAATCGGCGGAAAGTTTATCTCATCAATCTTAACCGCATGCATTATAGATAATATCTCATTATCGACTTGCACCCATAGGAGTTGACACTTCTAGACATATAGGCATATCCATTAATGTAAAACTGAATACACCCATGAAGTACAACAATAGTAACACGAGTCAAAGATACATCCCAACCAAAATACAATGAATCTAATACAAAAGAAAGTAAGGTACAACACTAGAATAGCGTCTACAACAACGAAAGTACAAACCGACAATCAAGCTAACTAATCGGTGAGATCGCCATCATCGTCACTCGCGGCTATGTCATGTCGGGGCCTGGTCGGGTGAGGTGGCGCTCGACCTCGGCCAATCAACGAAATCCAACCACCTGCTCGAATCCTGTGCATCATCAAGTAGAGCGGCCTCAAGTGCCTCGGGCTCTCCGACCTCGACCGGATCCTCCTCGGGTTCCTCCTCGTGTCAGATGCACGGGCTCCACCTCGGGTGGTGGCAATGGTTGTGCATTAGCCTGCCGGAGCGGCGTCTCTCGAGCTAGGGCCTGTGTAAGGTCCTCTATCATGTCATCTCGCTTGATGAGGGTCTCTCCAAGCGCTCAATGGTGTCGCGAGATAGGCGGGCGTCAATCTCCCATTTTTGGCGCGTCACTTGCCCTCTTCATTTTCTCTCGCACATTATCCAGCGCTCCTGGATACTCAGATCGATCCTCCCACGCTCGTATGGTGTCGTCGCGATCCTTAATGATAGTGGTCAACTCGCTCTTTTCATCTAGGCTCCTTGCCAAGCGCCGTGTCGAGGTCCTGCACGCTTGCGCTCCTCGGATAGCTCGAGGTCGCTTGATCACTCTCCGATGCGGTGAATCATCGGTGCCCGGTAGTACTCCCGCTCGGCATGGGCATGAAAAACGCCCCACCAAGAAGGTGGCGTCGGCTCCATCCCGATCAAACAAAACTAAGGCGGATCGTCAAAGGTAGAGGAAAGATAATGAGAGAATAAGGAAAGAATGAACAAAGAAGGTCGGGTCAAGAATCAACTAAGTCAAGACAAGTATGACTATGGAACCTCAAAATATGCGTTCTAACTTAGTTCAAACATCAATAAGGCGGTTCTATGCCAATTTGAAATCGATTCCACACTTAATGAGTCAAGTCGCAGTACTACCCAACACGGACCAAGGGTCCTATCTCGGGTTAGCTCGGTGTAAGTTTCCATCTTACTAGTCGAGCTACGATACCACTCTAAGCGTCACGCCGCAAATGGGACGCGACGACGATCCACAACTTAAATACAAATAACCAAGCGAGTCTAGAGCGAATATCATCGAGCACCCAATGAAACGAGTAAAATAACGGCGGAATAAAGAACAAGGTACAAATTGCAACTTACGGTCCCACAATTATCCGAATTACATCCCGAAAATCAACTACAGATAACAACTTAATAGTCAAAGGGTCCTACGCCCTTCAGTTACAGACCCAGAATGAAAAGAAAATAAAATAGTCCAACAACAATAACAAGAAACGAGTCCATCAACAACAACAACAACAACAACGGTGGTAGTGAGTCTAAGGACGGGTACAAGGGCTCAATCCGTAGTCGGTTCAAAGCATCTTCAACGAAGTCCTCATCTAAAGGTTAGAAAACAGGTGGGGATGAGACAGAAATCTCAGTGGATGGGGTGATCGTGTGCAAGTGTGGCGATATATAGTTATTGCGAGAAAACAGTTATATGAAAACGCGTGAGTATGATGCATGAATTCACACACAGTCCACAAGCGTCGTGATAAATATATTTAAGTAATATACTTATACAGTTTAAGAAAATAGTTCGTGGTCACAGGCACTATGTGATTTGAGCAAGACAGTAGAAGTGCGTGCGGAATGTAACGACAATCCCATGCACGACAAATAATGGTTGCGTCTGGTTTGTAGCGCCAACCAATGCAAAACAAGTAGCGGTTGCATACGGATTTGTAGCGCCAACCAACGGGTCCGATAACTCGAGAATCGTGTGGATCGGACGGCGATTCCTTCGTTCTTCCTTGTAACTCCCGGGCAAGATGGTCAAGACTTGTCACCTTATCGCTCCGTAGGCAAAGACAAAATCCACAAAGTGGAACTTGCAAGGCTCGGATTTGTCATAATCATGATTATACCTCAAGTACTACGACCCGCTTCCCTTGGACACTCCGTCCCTCGGTTGCGGGATTAGGGCGATGGGGCGGAGGAAGAGTGGAATAGCGGCCGAGCTGCCGGTTCCATCCCCGACGTATCCATTCATTGTGAGCTCGACACACCAAGTTGACTCGAGGCGGGAAAGTAAATACAAATACTGAGCGATCAACAGGCAAATCGAGTATTATTGATTGAGGGAAGCGGTTTAGGAACATTTTTGAAAATTCACGAGTAGCAATATGGCGTTGGTGGAGTTATTTGGGTGAAGATGATTATCGGAAGGATAAGCAATCTAAGATATCTTGAAAGATTAGGTGGAACATAAGTCCCGTTATAGATTCATAACCACAAGACGAGGAACTCGCCCGCGATCGGGTATTAATCGGTCGAATCGGTCCGATAAGTCAATGTTTTTTTTTTTAGAAAATAAAATACTTTAATTAAATCTCCAAGTCAGAGGGTCCAGGGCTATTTTAGTAAAAGAGAAAATAATTTGAGTTAGGTCCTTTATAAAAGAAAAATTACAATTTAGCCCCGTTTTGTAAAAACCAAAACTTTTGGGGTTAAAAATTGAATGAATAAATATCCCGGCCTTGAAATATTATGAGGTCAGTTCCTAAATTCTCCAAATTGTTCAAAGATTCAGGTTTTTAAAGTTTTGAGGTCGAGTTTTTATAAAATTCTCACATTAGCCCCAAATTTGTTAAAATTGTCATTTCGGGCCTTAAGTTAAAAATAATCGGAACTCACAAACTGGAAGGGATTTTAATGTGTTTCCAGTTGGAAAATGTCACTAAGGTTAGTAGGATATTGGAACAAAAGCAGTTTTTAAAAAAAATAAGTGTAGGTCCTTTAACGTTTGAAAATCTCATTTTTGTCTCATTTTGATATAATTGCCTTTAAGGCTTTTAGGGGTCCAATTGTTATGAAATTTGAACCTTGGGTCCAAAATATAATTAAGTTATAGTTAAATTAGTATTTCCAGGTGCATGGGCTGCATAAGTCCTGGAAATTTCATTTGGGTCCTCAAGTTTAGTCTTTTACACTTTAGTCCCTCAATTTTAGTAAAATTACTTTCCAAGCTCTAAACACTTGGATTTTTGGAATACATTTAAAATATGTCATTTCCAGTCTCTTAAGAGTGAAAATTTAAAATTTTAAAATTAAGGTCTGGTACAGTTTCAAAAATTACAAAGTGGCCCTCAAACTTCTAAGATTTTACAATCTAGTCCTTGGGCTTTTAAAGGTTGATTTTATTTATCTAAAAACTCTTAAAACTTTATTAAAATGTCCAAAAGTCATTTTTGAACCTGAGTACAGTCCCAAAATTCGAAATTTGCAGAGGGGTCCTTTAAATTTTATTTTCTTGCAATTTAGTCCACCAACTTTCCATTTTTGCATTTTTAAGTCCAAAATTGAAATTTAATCAATTATGCTCGACTTGTCCAGGTTATAAGTCATCCAAAATATGGATTTCAAAGATCATACACATGCATGTCCAATACATACAAGAATTCATCAAATAGAACATTAAATTGTACATGTATGCACCTAAAGTTCAATAAATAGCAATTTTGAGCAACACTTGAGAAATTTCATGACTTGATACATAAAATTGACATGCATTACATAAATTATATATCTCAAGGGCTCATGATCAAAAGTTACATGCATTTTAACAAAAGCACCTAGAAGTTGAAAATTTTTCCACCCACCTTAAATTGGAAAGTTGTGAAATAAAATGATAAATTTCACAACTTTGGATGAGGTCACTTAGGTCAGCCCCTAAGTCAAGAAATATCAAAAATTTGGAGTTAGAAAAATGAGAGAAAAATTAAGGAGAAAAAGAAGGAGATAAGGAAATTGAAAAGACTACACTTTACCTTGTGTAGTAGGTGATTGGAGACTAGTTGAAGCTTCAAATTGGAAATTTTGGTTCAACTCCAAAATCACCTAAGGTCAGCCCCTATTTCTCAAAAATGAAAAAGGGGTGTTAAAATTTGAAAAAAATAGAAAGAAGAAGAAAGAAGGGTTCTAGTGTCCAATTCTTACCTTGTAGTCCAATTTTCTCTACTAATTATTCTTCAAGTCTTCTAATTAGGCCACCATGCATGCATGTCTTCAAGTGGTCTTCTAAGTACCTCAAAATCCAAAATTCAAACTTATATTAAAAAGAGAAGGTGATGAGTAGTAAGATTTTAAATTGAATTGAGGAGTGAAATTTCTTGCCTTGAGATAGGGGTGATCGAATTTTTGGTGTTTAAGTGGAAAGATTGTTTGTTTTGGTTTAGATGTTTGAAGAAAGAAAGTATGTTTGATGTTAGGAAGAAGATGTTCTTGAAGATATGAAGATGGGTTTGAAGATGTGAAGGACTTGTGGTTGAATATTTGAAGATGTGAAGAAGTGGTATTTGAAGATATGAAGAACTTATGTTTGAAGATTTGAAGATGTGAAGAGTTGGTGTTTGAAGGTTTGAAGATGTGAATGATTTTGTGTTTGAAGATTTGAAGATGTGAATGATTTTTAGAGAGAGGTTAGAGAGAAGTTGGAGAAAAAGCTTGAGAGATGAAGGTGTTGGATGAAAAATGAACAAATTTGTTCATTTTTCTTCATGGCCGATCCACATTGCTAGAGGGGAGGAATTTTTGATTAATTTTTGTCTTGCAAATTGTCTCTTGCATGGAGACAAAAGGGTGGTCAAGGTATGGGCAAGGTATGGGAAGAGAAGGAATGTTGGGAAGACTCCAACATGTTGGGAAATTTAATAATAAAGAATTTATATATGAGATGATGTGTATAATGTTTGAATTCTTGGTATAATTATACACAAGATGACTAATATAAGGTGTAAGTGTACAAGAGTTGGATGATATTTCTACTCCAAAAATATCATTATGGCCGTCCACTATAGGGGTAATTGGTAATTCCATTTTTTTGTCCCAAATTTGATGATAATAGTTGAAATATATCAATCTCCAAAATAATTAGTGATTTCCTTGATCACTTATAAGTCTCATGATCACTTATACTAAATCAAATTCTTAATTCTATATGGTAAAAGTTTCTAAAATAAATAGTCTCTTAAAATTCTAAGGTGACTAATAAATACAAAAATAGTAATAATGATCAATCAAGTGATCATAAATGCAAAATAGAACTAATAAAGATCATGATCACAAGTAATAAATGAAATGAAATAAAATACAAAATATATATGTTATTAATAATTACCCGTCAAAGTGACGCGGTAAAATAGTCGATCAATTACATAGACGACAAAAGGATCAATCATAGTCGGGGGCTTCACAATTACAAAGAAATATATGTATTTATATTAAAAATTAATTGGTTTTAAGATTAGTGAAATATAAGTTATTACTAAAATTTTGTAAAAAATATTTTGTTATCCAATCTTTATTCATTAATCTTTATCTATGTTTTTTTTTACTTTTTTGTAATAATGGATATACGATTTAACATGATTTAGACTCAATATTTTTATTAATGCAAAAACTTAGGTTATCAAAATTTAGCATGTAAAATTACACGATTAATTATTTATAATACATCTAATACAATAAAAGATATTAAATGTAATATAAAAGGCATCTCCAACCATCAAAACCAAACAAGAGAAAATTTGTTTGTAAACTAAACATAAAAACCTATATAGTTTTATAATGTTTTTAAGTTTTTCTTGGATTGAGTTATATAAACAATCAGTTAATAATTCATTCGACCTATACATAGTAAAAGTAAATTATATATTGAAACAATATTGAAAATTTAATAATTATGTCAATAATGTTATACATGTACTCACAATCTAGAATTAACTTGTGTAGTACATTAACTAATTTCTATTTACATGATACATAATATTATTTCAAAGAAATTATTGATAAAGCAGAAAACAAAGCATACACAAGGAAAATGTCACTTACAATAAATCTAACGATGAAGGTTTTGAAAAGATACCAAGGTATTAATAATATTTAAAGTACTTAAATATTTTATTAATCCATCAAATATTAATCATTATTTGATGAATTTTAAATAGAGATTACAACCGAATGTGGTACAAGGTGCTTTCATTTATGTTTGAGTAAGCAATCACTATATGTATCGGATCTCCAATAAGTAAATATTCAACATTGATTGAATATGTAATAATATTATATAATAGATTGCTTATCTTTCTTCATATTTTTATTTTTTCTCTTTCAATAATATATAGTTTGCATAGCATGAAAATGGATCGTGATTTAATATTTTATATGATATAAACATGCGATTTTTCTTTTAATTTTAATTTATTGGCCATGTCAATTCTATTGATTAGTTTATTTTATCTTCATTTTCTAATATATAAATATTTAATTTAATAAGAATAATAAGCGAGTGAGAACATTAGATGAAGCTAAGGGCTCATATGACCACACTTCAATTGAGAATTTACATTTCCACTATTTTCCTTGAGAGTAAGTGTTGGTTTTCGAGTGATAAATGAAAATATGTTCGGTTGAATGTAAAATTTTGAAAATAAATATAGGCTAGTAAATGGATTGATATTTGGTTGAGTATTTCTTAAAAAAAATTTAACATAAAAAACACGTCATACAAATAAAATAATATTTTTATGAATTTGAAAATAATTTTATTAGTATGTTAGGGGTTAGCCTAACAATTAATTTTTGGTGAAAAGTGAGAGATAATGATGTAAATTTGACAGATGTGATTGAATGACAAGGTAGGAAAATATGTAAGAAAAGTAGAGTTGAAAATTAATTTAAAATGAGTTATTTTTAGTAAAAACACTTGAAACAAAAATATTTTTGGTTTTATGAGTAGTAAAAAACTGAAAATAGGTGTTTGGAAATGAGAACATACGAAAAGAAATTTCACTTGTTCATCACTTTTAACCAAAAGGCAAAGCACTGGTGGTGAATGGAAGACTTAATGTTATTCTTAGTTGAGAGATAACATACATTTCGGAGATGGAGAAAAAAGAGGAAGACATTAAATACGTCAATCAATCATGTATGGGCTAAGAATGCATAAAAAAGTTACAAAATAAATAAACATGAAGAAGAATGAAACACTTAAAAAAGTAAAACCAGGAGTTGAATTGATGCAAAATGAGTTTTTGGAATATCTTTTTTTTTTGTAATTACTTTTTAGTTTTTAATATTCATTGTATTTTGTTCAATGATAATATCATGTAAGTATTGTGTTTTGATTCAAAATGTTCTAACCATATTTCATCTACTAAGAGTTTAATTTAAATTTTGTAAATTTTATTTTAAGATCAAACTACGAGTGACATTTACCATATATAAAAAATAATTTAATAAAAATTATTCCATTTATAAGATTTAATTTTTTAATTAAATAAAAAAATTATTTGGATTACGTCAACGCACGTAATACACCTAACTAGTTCCAATAAAAATGCTTTCCATAATTCTACAAATTAAGGTTTTCTCTTTTTTTTACCCAGTTTTTCTCTTAAGGAATTTTCCTAAATTCCAAACCTTAATTCCTCAAATCTATGCGTCTTCTTTTGCTTCACAAAGCATCTCAGAGCAGGATACAGAAATAATCGTGATTTTATACCCAGGCCACTCCCCCTCCATCTCTCTACTCCTTCGCCTGCCCCATCCCTTTCCTCAGATCCAAACCCTAACCCTAATGTCACCCTTATTTCTACATCCACTCCCGATTTTGCCACGCGTAAGCATCGGCAGAGTCCGCTGTTTTAGACAAGGACACCTATATTACCGCCATCGAGAAGATTATCGAGCAAGACTTCTTTATAGACATCCCCAAGCTATGTGATCGCCTCGATTGGCTGCAGGCTATTCGAACCCACGATCTTATGCTCATCTGATACGCCCAGCTCAACATCATTGATCGTTGTTGCCTGCGGAAAAGTGGAGACTCCACCATCGATTCTTCGCTCTGATCCACTACTGCGACCCCTTGTTCGTCCTTTTTTCGAATTCTTCTATTACGCATTCCTTATATAATGAGAAAAAAATATTCTTGTAAGTGAACAAATGAAGTCTTCGAACTTGGGGTGAAGACTCAATTCAATTTTTAAGGTCTCTCTCTCTCTCTCTCTCTCTCTCTACCTTCGAATTTGGGGTGGCTCAGTTTCTAATTTTTATCAGTTGTTCTTACTATGTGTAGATTGACTAGGAAAGGTAAGAAGCACAAATTTGTTTTCATAATTTTGGATTGTATTGTGGTATTGGTTTCATTTGTGGGCAAGAAATATTTGAGTTGTTTTAATGTGAGATTGGTCATTTTAGTGGAATTATGGATTCTATAGTGTAATTTGTGTGATTTTGCTTCATGATTGTTCCACGTGCTACTTCAATTTTAGAAAGAAAATTTTATGCAAACTTAGTGTAGTTGATTCTTTAGCGATTTTCTGTGAACTCAAAATAAGATGTAGTCAATCATTTGACCTGCTAACTGACCCAATTCTCACCATGTTTCTGCATCAAATTTTTTGTCCTAGGTGGAGGGTGCTTTCAGGAAATTTGTTTAGTGTTGTCGCTAATACAATTGCTATAATTGGTCTGATGGTTTGTCTTATGCTAATTTCTTCGGGAAATTTTTATCATGTTGGAGACTTTTAATACTATTGTCCTGATGTAAGATATTCGTGAAAGTTTCAGCGACGCATCAACATAATGTTGCCGCAATTTTATACTGATTTTTAAGTTTGAGATTAATTATGCTTAGAAACTGATTAGTCAAGGTTAAACATGATTGACTACACTGCAATTGGAATAAGATATATCATTGTAATTGCTTAAAGGTGAATTTTTGTTAATTAAATCAACTAGCCTAGTTGGTCGTATATTTGTAATTCAGCTTCAGACTATGATATGTATATCCAGGGATAAATCTCATTGAAGTTTCTTCTTTCTGTACTCAACAAACATACACTTCAGTTGTTACTGATAGTTTACTGGTTAAGAGAAAAACACAAATAGCACTTCTCTGATATGATATTTAGCCTTACGAAAAACTTGAAAACATTTGTATGCTTAGTCTTATAAATTAATGCAACTTATGGTGCACATGCTTTTTCTACCACAACCCATCTCATCAGATTTGGCTAACATTACCACAACATTAGTTTAGATTATAGTTTCTTAACTTTGAAAAAAAAACATTATGGATTGTTCACATCCATCAAATCAAATTTATAATTTGGTAAATCAATGTATTATTTGATCTAAAGAGATTTATATATTTGATATACTAATCATCACGATGTAGATTCTCTGAACATCTAGAAGTTTATTTACCCAAAAAATGACTGAAAACATACTATACTATCAGAACAGAGTTTCCTTGCTAAAAGCATAAAGTAATCTCAATGATTGGTAAATCATTAAAATCTGAGGTAGATACATAAACAAACTTCTATTCTAGGTTTAGTTTAATGGAATGTGCTGGTTGACGTGGCCTAAATTTACCTTTCAAGTATCTTTATCGCCATGATGCCATCCATAATTGACTCACTTTTCTTAAAAACTGATATACAATTGGTTTGCACATAACTTCTTACGAATTTATCTCAAAAAAAAAAACTTCTTACGAATTGTTGTAATAGCATATGACGAAAATTTTACTAGCTTGGCATTTGCTCATATGTATTTTATAAATTCTGGACGAGTACATTACATATTTTCCCCACAATTTAAAGATTTCGTTGTATCATGTATTGGCTTATTCCAATTCCCTTAGTTATTACTAATCGTACACTTATTCTTTTAGTTAAAAATCAAGTCTATCAATTGAATGATGCAGCGATCAAAATAATAAAAATCCCATGGTTCTGGGCTTCACAAGTGATTCTAATTCTGCTGTAAGTTATCTTATATCATTTAAGCATTATTTTCTTATGTTCTCTTACTTGGTCAATACATTATATTTCATGGTGAATTGACGAAATGAGGATTCTTTTCTTCTTATTTTAGTTTTTATTTTAGTAACAAGTTTATAAATAAGTTTCATGTACTTAAGGGATGATATATGTGGTTGCTAAAACCTTTACCTCACTAAATCAATGGTTGATAACATCATTATTTGCTAACAGGTAAGTTACCCTTTTTTGTTTAACATTCCATGTTCAGAATTAAGTTTCTGTTTAAGATCCACATGCCAAGAAAGATCAGTTTTATATGCTATTATGCTTTCATTAACAGACCCACTTTTTTAAAAGCGCCCCTTTATGCTTATTTTACCTTGTTGGTGTATATTGAACATGTAATATTTTTGGTCTTGTAACAGAACCTGCTTCTTCAAAATTAGTATTTTATCTAACATGTAATATTTTTGGTCATGTAATAGTAAAGGTATCCATTTGTGCTTATTTACCTTGTTTAGTGTATATCCAATTTGTCATTTCCCCCATCATTAGAAAGGGATAACACTAAAGTTTGTGAATGAACAATTAAACTTTTCGAATGAACTTTATTTTCTGGAACAATTAAACAGTTCTCATTTTGTTTATTCGCTATATGTTTTTCTTTGAACATGTTTTTTTTAATTTTTTTCTTGCTAAGAGAGGATAAGATATTCCATGGTATTGTACCTGCAGATGCTCTTATCCTCCAACTAGTTGCAAGGTTTTAACATAAAAGATATTCCATGGATATGGATTTGACGACACAGGTTTGTGACTTTTCATCATTTTGTTCAATTTATGATCATATCACAGAGTTCAATTTCTGAATTTCCAAAAAAATTCATTGACAGAGAAAGAATTCCATGAAGTATTTAACAAATTACTGGATACTCATGGGGTACTTCTCTTTTTTCCTAGTAGTTTAGGTTTGAACTTCTCAATTACTTTTCGTGACCAAGTGAACAGCCATTTCCTGATGAGAAAATGTATTTTTAGTTCCAAATATTTTTCTTGATTTCTCAAAATGCTAAATACTTGAGACTTTCTGTAGTTCTGCTAAGGTATCAAAACCATATTATATTTGCATATTTGAAACCAAGATTATACCTTAATTTGTACATAAATTCTTGCTTCTTATTTTTCTTGTGTAGGGATTTCTGCTGGGATCGTATGGCTTGACTTGGGCTTTGAGAAATCAAAGCAAATTTTAGAAGTTTGCAATCCTGAACACCCCATTGACAGTCTCATCCCCACTTCCTTGACTATTTCGATAACTCAGGTTTTATTCTTGATCCCTAAAATTAATCAACTTGCTCCAATTTCAGGATGTTTACCAGAGGGATCGAGGATGTTTCTGTGTCTATTCCATTTCCTGTCAAACAGTCTCAAGTGGTATGATTAACTATGGGTAGTCTTAACATATTATTTCCAAGCAACTAGTTTGTTGTGCCTCTATTTTTTTGTTGTGCCTCTATTCTTATATGCTCTTCTTGTGAGCTGGTGCAGACAAAAATTTTCCATCTAGATATGGTTGGCAGACCTCAAAAAATGAAAAGTTTGGAAAAGAAATTGGTAGTCGCGGTCCTTCAATCACAATATAAAATTGATTGTTGGTTTTGCTAAACTCGGATGATACACAAACACTAACACTCGTGGGATCTTGTTTAAAAACATTACTAGTAAGGATTTTGCATTGTAACATTTTGGATTTTAAGTACACGTTTGTATAGCCACATTTTAGCCTTTATGTATACTCGTTGTTCATATTTTGAATCGATGACTTAATGCAGGTTATATTTGTTAATTTTGATTGTAAATAATCATTGGCTAATTTAGATTGGTGAATATTGGTACTATTGCCATTAATTACAAGGTTAAAAATACAATATTGTTGAGCAAAATGAAATTAGTTTAAACCGATGTTAAAAGAGACAAACAACATCAGTTATAAAATGATGTGTTAGGACGTAACGACAACGGTTATTATAATATAGACATTGGTTTGGAAATCGAGGTCATTTAGTAACTAATTAAACTGAAACAACAACGCTTATAACCCATTGTGGTTTCAAGAACCAACATCGGTTAATAACTGATGTTAACAAACGATGTTGTTATACGAAACAACATCGGCGAAACATCGTTGTTAAATAATTTGAACTTTAACAATAGGGGCACTAACATCGTTTACTTTTCTTAATAAACATCATTTTTTAACCAATGTTGATTCACGAATTGACATCGGTGTTAACCCGATGTTGAAAACCGCCCTTAACAACAGGGGTTTCAACATCGAAATTTTTCTTCATTAGACATCGGGTAAAACTGATGTCTATGAGCAGTTTTTTGGTAGTGCACACAGACCTCACCAAAAATTAAATACTATAATTAAACCATACATAGCAAAATAAACCGTCTAGACTCCATGATCATCCCTAACATGCTTAATCTATTCATCACACGAAATAAAAACAAGCATGCGCACATTTTCCCATTTTGCGTGTTAATTCAATTTGGGATAAATCAAGTTTTGATAATTCATAAAACTAATTTATTAATTTAAAATTAACGATTAATATAAAAATAAATTATAAAAAACCTTATTTGTAACAAGTACAAATAATATATATACACTAATATATACACACACATTTATATATACACACACTATATATATAACCACATACGTGCAGATTGTTTGCAAACTTTGCAAAACTATTTAATAATAAAATTGTTGACAATATTTATCACACACAAAATCAATCAAAATAAATTATAACGGTATAATCACGCATAAGTAATTCGAATCGCAAAACCTGGCTCTAATACCACTTTGTTGGATTTTGTGAATGCGAGATGGCAAACGATCGAAAATTAAAAATTTACGTAAAAGTAAATAATCTTATTAATTTATATCTAATCCGATATTCGATTCGAATTTTTAGGATGGCGTTTAATTACCCTTTAATAGAATTAAAGTTGTGAAATCATACGTTTTGTGAAAACTCATTTTCTCATGTAGCACGGGTTAGAAGGATCTGAATTCCTACAAGCAGTGTGAATCCTCGCAATCTTTCTTCAACACTTAGATTGCAGAACGATTTCGCCCCTAGGAATCTTAGTATCTTCCCTCCATAGTTAGTCCACACAAATGGATAGAACCTTCAAGTGGAATCTCGCTAGGGATCCTAGTTGATCTTCTAATCTTGTTGTTTGGAGTATTTATGGATTGATGTAGAAGAGATAAAACTTGGGATTCACACGGATGAAAGCACTTCACAATTTTTACCACAAAAATTTCGACCAAGAGAGAGAAAGAGGGGCGACCGATTTTGGGCGTCATTTTTGTGAGAGATTATCTGTACCAAAATTGATCTCAAACTCTTGTATTTATAGTTGGTAATTTAGGGTTTAATTGGAATCCTATTCCAACTTGGAATTTGTTTTCCTTGCCCATAAAGTAATACAAGTTATGGTTGGAGTCTAACTCTTCCATAAGTTAATTTTCTAATCCAATTAGGAAACTTCTACATTATCCAATTACTTGATGGACCCTCCTATATGGACTAATTAAATTGGGCTAGACCATTTAATTTTAATTAATGGTCCATTAATTAATTCGTCAATTAATTAACTAGGCCCATTTAATTTAATTGATCTCCATCAATTTATTCTACCAAGCCCAATTAAGTAATGGAATTATTTAATTGACTAAATTAATCCAATTATTAAATTAATTTAGGTTTCTTGTAATTAATTGATTGCATTAATTAATTATTTCACTCACACATGGGTTACCTAACCTTTATTAGGTTCAATTAAATAATCTTATTATTTAATTAAATATTTAATTCATCAAGTGTATTAAATTAAAATCCCATTTAATTAAACAGATTCAACTCTTTGAATCATTCTAAGATTAAAAAAGTTTCATCTCGTTTTTTGTATGTAACCCTTTAGGTTCACAACTAAGCTAACAATATGATTGCAACATTTGCAACTTATGAGTATCATATATAATTTGATTAATTAATCTAATTAATTAATCCACTTGAGATTAACTCATTAATTTCAGGAACCTCGCAAATCAAGGAAAACACCTAGTAAGTGCATCTTGATTACTTAGTCTTAGGTGAATAGCGAGTGAACCTATTCATTATACGAAAGCTATATATGCAGATATCGTCCATCTGTCATCTAATCTCCCGATTAAGTCAAGGGTATGGTAAAATTTGAAACCCTTTATAGACTTAATAATTACGTCCCATTTCAAGTCACTTTGATCCTTTGATGAATCACTATTCATCATTGCCCTGACCAAGGTCTTATTTGGATCAACAACTATTAAAACATATGATATTCATCACCTAGTCCATAGGTGACATATGTTAGTCCAAATGGCTACGAAAATCTAGAGGATGGTGAATAGATTTTCCAAAATTTCCGATTCTTTTTTGAATATGAAGTTGATGAAAAATAGAAGTGTAGAAAATAAAACAACACTTAATGATTTATAGTGCTTCAATCCACCTAGGGCCTACGTGCACTACCACCCGGTATGTTCGAATGGATTTCGAAAGGAAAAGGTTTATTAATTGACACCAAACAATTACAACCTTTACCTCGAAGAGCACCACACTCTTCTTACAACATCAACTTAGAAGAGCACAAACTCTTTTCACCACTATGAAGAGCACCAAACTCTTCAACACTTTTGAATCAACCAAATGTGTTCTTGCCAAAAGAATACTTAACAAGTATGTCTTGTTTTGGATGATTTTACAAGTACAATCAAAATTACGCTTTGAATGAAATAATACAACTCAAAAGTTCAAGTGTGATTAAAAAAGGAAAGCATATCAAGCTAGATATGAAAGTCTATGTCTTGAAACTTAATCAATAAGAATATGAAAGTAGAAGCTTGAGGAATTTGTTGATTTTCTTGTTGTGATTGTAGATTGATGAATATTTATTGATCTTTCAAATTCTTCAACATTTATAGGAGATCTTCAAGATTTGATTTCCAACATAGGCTCCTCCATTTTGAATTTTATCTGCAAAAGAAGGATCAAAAGATCTACAAAAATGGTTGATAAATCATAGAGGTATTTTTGTTGATCAATGCTTAAGCAACGGATAGATTTTGCTGTCAAAAAGCTTAGGGCGACTAGTTGCTATGTATAAAATTCGAAAGTTTGAACCTTGGATCAAGATTTGACACAATTCAGCATATAGGGTGACCGGTCACTGTCTAGGGCGATTAGTCGCTATACATGGCGACCAGTTACTCTGTATAGTAACCATTCACTCGAGAAACAGAGAAGTTTGAAACAAAAAATCAAACCTTCAGGCACCGGTCGCCCTACTTAATTCTAGCTCTCTGTTTTGTATCAAGTTTTAAAATCATTCAGGTACGGGTCTCCCTAAAGGGCTACCGATCAACCACAATGCAACGAGGTTTGTCCGAGTTTTGTCAAAAATAAAGTTCTAGAAGTACTTCAAATGACATAGTAAAAATCATTTGAAATATTTTGAAGTATTTGGACAACTTTTGAAAGTATTGTTTTGGTATAAAACTCATTTATATGAAATCATCACAATCAAAATAAAAATATTTTTCTAACAAACTTCCCATTTATGTGAGCTTTTTCTAGTTCATTTACCTTACCATGTAATATGAGCTTATGAAATATTTCTGCCTCTTTGGAATAATCAAAAAGACCATTAGCATGAATTAAATATCACAAATATATATATATATATACCAAAGTCGCGCATAAAGATTAATACATGCCATTATCTAAAAGAGTTAAATAACAAATAAGAGTTTGAAGAGACAAAAAGAAGCTAAATAAAACATAAGTGTTCATTCTTCATCAGACGAGAAGCAAGCGATGGGGAGGAGTACCTTAATAAATTTCTTAAGTTTCCTGACCGACTTTTTTAGCTTATTGTTTTCTTGTTTGAGCTCCTCATGGTTTTTCCCGAAGGTCGCATGACAGACTCGAAGAGGGACAATGTCGGCGTTAAATTGATAGTTAACATCCTCACTTTCTTCATCACTTTAATCAGCGGTGCCAGTATTACCCTCCGGAACCCCGTGATCACCCCCGCCGCCAACCTTTCCGCTTCTACATCATCAAATATGTCATCCGGAGCATGCAATGAGGAGGCTTGAGAACAACCTTTTGCCGACTTCGTAGGAAGTCTTACAATATTCCTATGCATCCGAAGCATTTATTGTACATTATCATTGTCAAAGTCATTATGAATAACTTCAGAGTTAAGCTCAGCAAGAGAAAGTCTGGATTGGAGAAGAAGCTTACATATCAAATTACCTGCAGGGAATTGCTTCGTTCCCAAAGTGACCGCTTCAATCAAGATCGAATAAAAACTCGACCCATAATTCACCAACTCTCCTTCTTGATCTTATAAGTCAAGAATAATCCATAAGGCTTGGTAATTTCACATATTTACCACAAACACAATATGACACTATAAGATATATAATGCGACGTTCATTTGTCATAAAAAGTGTGGTAAAAATCGGCATGACTCCCAAAAACGTTTTAACCTCATTCAAGGACACCCCAAATTTATCATTGTCCCAATGGGTACAAGCAACATAGGCCCATCCGCCTTCTCGAACACCCAACAATCGACATGTATCATCTAGGGTCCAACGAAAATGAATCCCCTTAACAAAAGAATTCAAAGCCACGGGCTTGTCACCAAATTCAAACTCAACCCACATATTAGCATAAAAGTATTTAATAACCCCGTCGTTATACATAACAAATGGATGCTCCCACAAATACATCCAACCTTATGTAACAAAATAATCAGGAATAGTGTGAAATTCATCCGAAAATGTACCAAAACAACATATTTTGGTATGTCCAACTAGTTTATTACCCAACTCCAAATCATCAAAATATTTCTCTGCGAATTTATGAATAAACAACGAAGAATTAGCACTAGTAGGAGCTTGAGAGAGTAGGGATTTCTTACTATTCACCCACTTAATGTTATCCTTCGAGATAGTGCCCCGGAGTTCGGCCACTTAAGCCCACGTAAGTTGGGGATTTTGATTATCGGCTTGCCTGTGAGTCGTTTCTCGTTGACTAGCCCATATTTCGCGTTGTTCAGACGTAAATTGACGATTAGAGGATGAACCTTCTCTAACCTTTTTTTGCTTGGGGTTGGGATTTGAATCGATGAAATTCTTTGGGGTGCCATATATGTGAAATTCTTACAACAAAGATGAGATTAGCAACAGGAATCACAAAATTTGGTGATATATAGAGAGAAATCAAAAATTTCGGGGGTGTTTGCACCTTAGGGTTTGAAAGAGGGCAAGAAGATTTGTGAGAGAAAAATAGATACAGACCAGTTTTTAGTATTCTGTCAAGTTATGGCGACCGATCGCTATGGCCGGGCAATCGGTGCCTAAACATAGCTACCGGTCGCTCCTCTATGGCGACCCATCCCTGTTCAGTGCAGTTCTGTCTCTATTTTTAAAAGTTTTGAAAAATAGAATTTTTCACCCCAAAACTTTTTAATGACAATAAAATGCTCAAAAATGTAAATATAGGCTTTATTTGATATGCATTATGTCTAAACGAGCTCGAATTGAGTTAAAAGACTCGGCGGGTAATAATTTTGTAAAAATGTCCGCGAGTTGATTTTGAGACGGAACAAAGTACATCTCAATTTTTCGTTTTGAAACACAATCCCATAAAAAATGATGTCGAACCTCAATATGTTTGGTTTGATTATGATGAACCGGATTTTGAGAAATATTGATAGCGGAGGTATTATCACAAAAAATAGGAATATTTTCGAAAGAAAATTTGTACTCTGCTAAGGTTTATTTCATCCAAAGTAATTGTGTACAACAAAAAGTCGCGGAAATATATTCGACTTCGGTCGTTGATAAAGATACACAATTTTGTTTCTTAGAAAACCATAGAACTAGGCAATCACCTAAAAATTGACACGAGTCATATGTACTTTTACGATCATCAATATTATCGGCATAATCTGAGTCATTGTATCCTTTTAAAGAAAAGTTTTCATTCTTTGGATAAAACAAGTCATATGAAATAGTGCCTTTTAAATATCCAAAAATTCTTCTAACAACACTTAAATGAAATTCTTTGGGATTGCTTTAAAATCGAGCACATAAGCATACAACATGAAGAATATCGGGTCTACATGTGGTTAAATAAAGTAAACTACCAATTATACCTCGATACTTGGTTTCATCAACCAGTTTATCTTTTTCATCCTTGTCGAGTTTGACGTCTGTTGCCATTGGAGTTGCAACAGTTCTTCCTTCTTCAATTCCAAACTTCTTTAGAAGTTCTTTTGTGTACTTTTATTGTGAGATGTACATGCCTTCTTGGCATTATTTGATTTGAAGTCCAAGGAAGAAGTTGAGTTCTCCCATCATATTCATCTCAAATTCACCTTGTATTAACTTAGAAAATTTCTTGTACAAAGATTCATTAGTAGCATCAAAAATAATATCATCTACATAAATTTGAACTAAGAAACTATCTTGTCCTTTTTCAAAAACAAAAAGAGTTGTACCAACTTTGCCTCTTCTAAAATTATTTTCTAAAAGAAAAGAACTTAGTCTATCATATCATGCTCGGGGTGTTTGTTTGAGACCATATAAAGCCTTTTTAAATTTATAAACATCAATTGGTCTAGAAAAATGTTCAAACTCCAAAGGTTGTTTAACATAAAATTCTTCTTGAATAAAACCATTTAGAAAAGCGGATTTAACATCCATTTGGTAAAGTTTAAAATTTTTAAAACAAGAATAAGTAAGTAAAATACGAATAGCTTCTAAACGTGTTACGGGTGCAAAAGTTTCATCATAGACAATACCTTCTTCTTGACAATAACCTTGAGCTACTAACCTTGTTTTATTTCGGATGATGCTGCCTTGATCGTCTAGCTTGTTCTGAAATACCCATTTTGTTCGGATGATAGTTTGTGATGGAGGATAAGGCACAAGTTCCCAAACATCATTCCTTTCAAATTGATTTAGCTCTTCTTGCATCTATAGAAACCAATCTTTATCTTCAATTGTTTCCTTTGCATTTTTTTTTTGCTCTTTTTGAGATATTAGAGCTTTTTCGGTAAATTCCCTTCTAGTCATTACCTTGGCAAGTGGATCCCCAATTATAAGATCTTTTGGATGATCTTCTTTGAATTTTAGAGCTACGGGAAGATCCGAAGTATCACCCTTATCCTCTTGTTGAATATTTGAGGTAGAAAGTTGATCATTTGGAATACTTTGTCCAATTTCATCCTCTTCATCACTATCATCATTTGGTATTCTTTCAACATCAGAGGCTTCATTGAATTTGACGTTAATTGATTCTTCAACCACCAAGCTTGTCTTGTTATATACCTAAGATTTTGCTCTTAGTCGAAAGTTACCCCATAAATATCCATTCATCGGCCTTAGGATCATGTTTATCCAATTGATCCTTGGTGTTCAAGATAAAACACTTGCAACCAAAATTTTTGAAGTAGTTAATATTTGGTGTTCTTCCTTTCCAAAGCTCATAAGGTGCTTTGTTCAACTTTGGATGAACATATACTCTATTAATATCATAGCAAGTGGTGTTTCTGGCTTCGGCCCAAATATATTTTGGAAGAGAAAACTCATTGAGCATAGACCGACACATTTCTTGTAAAGTCCGATTTTTCCTTTCGGCTCGCCATTTTGTTGAGGAGTTCTCGGAGCCGAAAAATTATGTGCATATCCCTTTGTTTCACATAAGACTCTAAATTCGCCATCAAATTCACCTCCTCGATCACTTCTTATAGATTTGATAGTATCTTCTTTTTCATTTTCTATAAGTCTACACAACTTAGCAAACTCATAAGAGTCATCACTTTTATTAACCCTAGTATATCTAGAAAAATCATCAACTATGACGAAAGTATAATATTTTCCACTTAGACTAGCCATTCCAATATCCCCATACAGATCTAGATGAAGAAATTGTAGAGGTTTGGTTGTGGAAATTTCATTTTTGGGCTTAAAACTACTCTTAACTAATTTGTTCATTTGACAAGTGTCACATAAGCCAAGATTTTCAAATTTTAATTTGGGTAGTCCTTTGACATGTTGATTTTTGTAAATATTTTGCAAATTTTTGTATCCAACATGTCCAAGTTGCCTATGCCTTAAATTAGTTGAATCATTGTTGGCGACAAGACAAGAAACATTTTGACTAACCAAATCACTTGTACAAATTTTGGAAAGATTGCCTTTTCTACACAAATAATTTTACTATTTTTGAGAAAATGACATTTTTTTTATTGAAAAAGAACATCATAATCTAAATCACTTAATTGGCTAACACTTATCAAATTAAACATAAGACCATCTACTAATAAAACATCATTAAGAGAGAAAGAAGAATTACCAATGTCTCCATTGCCAATGATTTTGCCCTTGCCATTTCCGAACATAACCATTCCTCCTTCTTGTCGTTTGATGTTGGTGAAGATATGTTCCTTTCCAGTCATATGACGCGAAGATCCCTGTCCATGATCCATTTAGAATTTCCTTCCACTGTAATTGCCCCAAGTACCTACATTTAAATTAGTTTTAGGTATCCTAGAGTGTTGGGGTCCATGGAGGTTAGCATTGAGACCTTTGGGTCTCCAAAAATAACTATTACTATTTCTAATCCTACAAGTTCTAGCAAGATGTCCATTTTTGCCACAATAAAAATAAGTAATAATTTTAGGACTACTAGCACGTATAAAAGTAAGACTTGGTTCTTGTTTTTGGAATTGGTTTGAAAAAGTTTGTAATCAAGTCCTAATTTAGAATGCTCACTTCTTTGTGCACCAAGAATTTTATAACCTTATCGGTACTCCAGTTAAAACATTGCACATCTTTTTTCACATTTTCTATATCTTTTGTGAGAAATTGTTTTTCGGAACTAAGAGTTTTAACTTTGGCAAGAGTAATAGTATGAGCATGATCAAGAGATTCATAAGAAGAAAATAACTTATCTTTCTCTAATTTTAACTCTTTAAAATCCTTTTTTAAACTCTTATATTTGCAAATCATATCTCTAAATTCATTTTGCAATTCATCATAATCTCCTTGAATTTCATCAATTAATGAAGAAGAAGAAGAGTTAGAGCATACCTCATTATTTTCATTGTCTATGGCCGTAAGTCCTTGCTCGGCTTCTTCATTAAAAACCACATCCCTGCTAATCAACACTTTAAAGCCACTTTCAGATTTAGACCATAATCTGTACCCTGTGGCTCAGAATAAAAGTTTTGGCTCAAAATTGGCTAACTAGGGAATCATGAGTTCATAGGTAGACTTTTTTTTAGGCTAAGTAGGCTAAACAAAGATGGCCTTAGATCATTTTCAAAAATTGCACACACACACATGGCTTGAATTAAGATACCTGAGCAAGTTCTAGAGTTCTATCAATCATGAATGACACACTCAAGAAAGAATGGGAACCTCTCGCCAAGGGGGCAACCGACCATTAATTACTATAAGTGAGAGACTCGAAGGGTAGAAGGATGTGGGGAAATTAATAGATGACACATATCAGTTAACAACCACAGCTATCACCAGGAGTACTTACAACATTTTGATGCCATCACCCAGTAGCAACATCAGATGTACGAGATGATGTCTTGTATGGATCAGTGGCATATCTCACAAGGCCACTACCATCCTCCTCCACCACCTCAGTGATCTTTGTAAGTACTTATTATGCATTCCTCTTTCTTTTGATAATTCCTTCATATGTTCGGGACGAAGCATATTTTAAATTTGGGGGGTTCACCACATCTCCACCAAACTTATTCATTTTCTATAATCTCAAGAAATATTTAGGGATAAAAACAAGTAGCTTTTCCCAAGTTTTGACGTCCGAATTCACTGCCTTCTTTTTCGGAAAGAACTTTTTCTTCTTTTGTTCCTCCTCCGCCATTTTAGGACAATCGGTTATAAAGTGCCCGGATTTTCCGCATTTAAAGCACAAGTTATCTCTTGTCTTTCTTACCTTACATTTATTAACAATTTGGCAAATCTTTGTACGAGGGCGGTCGTTCCCTCATCATCCTCATCACTTGCATAATAAGAATTATTAGAACTAGAAGCAACACTTTTGGGAGCAAATTTCATGCCCAGTTGAGAGGTGGATGGTTTCAAATTCTTCCTTTCTTTGAGATAGACTTTATTAATGAGAAGATTTCCAATAAGCTCCTCAAACTTGAGAGTTTCAAGATTTTGAGCTTCCGTAATAGCCGTCACCTTTTCGGACCAAGAACCGGGAAGAGCATTGATCGCGCGAAATCTTTTCACTATACTACAAGTGTATAGCGTAGTTTATAGAATAATGGCAAGCAAGGTCGTATTCCTCAGGGATTAAAAACGAAACACTTAGGTTATCGTAACATCATATTCCAATTTTATTGAAGCGACCAAAAATCACAAGTTTTATAAATCAGAATTAACAAATAAAATAAAATAAGTAAATTTGTAAAAATCGGAACTCCATAAGTCTTTTCAACAAATACAAGAGCAACTCTAGACACATAATGTCAACATGTTTCTTCAATATTAAATCCAATCAATGTTTATCAAAACCAATTCATGTGTTTCTATGGGTTCATTCTTATATTAGTTTATTCTTCCTCCCGGGTGACACATAAACAGTAGATTAATAACAATTGTAGTCTCCAGATGCATTACAACTATTATTAACTCCCAAAAGATCTTTGAATTGAATGACTCCTCATAAACAGTTGTAGTCTCCCGATGCATTACCCTGTTTATGTCTGAACCCGATTTTCGTTTGTTAGAACTCACCTCCCAGATTATGAACTAACAAATATGACAAGTAAATTATTGATTAGATAATCTACAAGAAATAAGCATTCGAATTCATATAATAGAACACATAAATCAATTAAGAAAACAATCAATAAAGATTTTACATGAATCTACAGTTTAGATTATGCCCTAGGATCAGAAAGATTTGCCCAACATATTTGATAACAATTTCATAGACAAAGTTGAAATCAAATAGTTTGACATCGTTTAAGTACAAACAAGAGATCTAAACTAAGAAAGAAAACCCCTTGTCAGGATGGATCCTCCTTGCAAGCCTTCGATACTCTTATGCTTCCGTAGATGCGAAAGGCCTTGTGGTTCTCTTCATAGATTAGCCCTCCTCTCTTAGAAAACCTTTGATTTGTGTAACCCTAGTGTATTGTATTGTATTTTGTGATATATCAAGTTGTATTTTCGTCCATGGCCATGGTCCCTTTATATAGGTGCTTTGAAAGATCACTGGTAGAATTCTGACGGGATTAGAAATCAAAATTAGCCGTAGACAAATCACACGACCTATGTGTAGATCACACGGGTGGGTAGTGCGATTGGTTTTTGTCTCCGAAAATCTGAACACTTCACACGGTCACATGATATGAGCAATATCACTTTTTATTTGGAACGAATGCTATCATTTTTTTATCAAATTTAGCTCCATTTTCTACAAAATATACAACGATGCTATCACTTTTATCCAATTTAGCTCCATTTTGACAAAAATACAAGATCTTCATCATGCCCAACAGGAAACCAACCAAAACACATTAAATATACATGCAAATGTATCAATTATATATCATTTTAAGCCCTTAAATGCACGTATATTTTACACGTATCAAACATTTAATACTTTGTTACCTTGTCTTCTTTAGAGATGACTTTCCGAGCACCAATAGAGGATTGACGATGTTGTCAAGCATTTCCATCATTTTAAATGCTTTCACCTTGAACATTATGAAGTTTTTGAAGTCTTTAACAAACATGGTTTTCAATTTTGTTTGACCTTCTTAGTTCCTTCATATATGGTTTCGAGTTTTTCCATACTTCATGTGCGGAACTTATTCCTAATTCGATTATACTCGGTGGCGGTAAATGAACAATGCAAAATGTTTAAAGCCTTACCGTTTAGAGAGAAAGACTTCTTGTCATTTTCATTGAACTCTTTGAAAATTTTGGGACCATAGTTCCATCCACCAAATTCTTGGTTGGTTAAGCTATTCCGTATTTTCGCCCATGGCCATGGTCCCTTTATATAGGTGCTTTGAAAGATCAGTAGAATTTCGGGATTAGAAATCAAAATTCAGACAAATCACACTTTATTGCGATCATCACACGGGTGGGTAGTGCGATTGGTTTTTGTCTCCAAAATTTGCTGAACACTTCACACCTGTCTTTTGACATTTTATTTGGAACGTGCTATCACTTTTTATCCAATTTAGCTCCATTTTCTACAAAATATACAAGATACGCAGTATCATGCCCAACATAGGAAACCAACCAAAACACATTAAATATACATCCAAATGTATCAATTATATATCATTTTAAGCCCTTAAATGCACGTATATTTTACACGTATCAAACATTTAATACTTTGGTTACCTTGTCTTCTTTAGAGATGACTTTCCCGAGCACCAATAGAGGATTGACGATGTTGTCAAGCATTTCCATCATTTTCGAAATGCTTTCACCTTCGAACATTATGAAGTTTTTGAAGTCTTTAACAAACATGGTTTTCCTAGCTTATTTAACCTTCTTAGTTCCTTCATATATGGTTTCGAGTTTTTCCCAGACTTCATGTGCGGACCTTATTCCTCGAATTCGATTATACTCGGTGGCGGTAAATGAACAATGCAAAATGTTTAAAGCCTTACCGTTTAGAGAGAAAGACTTCTTGTCATTTTCATTGAACTCTTTGAAAATTTTGGGACCATAGTTCCATCCACCAAATTCTTGGTTGGTTAGGCTATTCCGTATTTTTCGCCCATAGCCATGGTCCCTTTATAGGTGCTTTGAAAGATCACTGTAGAATTCTCGACGGATTAGAAATCAAAATTAGCCGCAGACAAATCACACGGCCTATGTGCATCACACGGGTGGGTAGTGCGATTGGTTTTTGTCTCCGAAAATCGCTGAACACTTCACACGGCCGTGTGACTATTCACATGATATGACCGTGTGATGGGTTGTTGTCTGGTAAACGCGCAATATTGCTCCTGTGGTCTTCATAAAAGTGTGTAGCCCTTTCTCTTAGCTTTCCATAGATACTTGAATCTACTCAATATCAATTTTGTAGAGAACGTTATGGCCAAAATACGAAACCCTGGGCAAAGTCTTAAAACGTTAGCGTTTGGACGTTTTCGAAAGAAATTCCCTTTTGTTCGATCGTACATGCTTCTTTCCTCCAAATATTTGCTCGTGACTTGTCTTTTGACATATCATTTGGAACGTGCTATCACTTTTTATCCAATTTAGCTCCATTTTCTACAAAAATATACAAGATACGCGGTATCATGCCCAACATAGGAAACCAACTAAAACACATTAAATATACATGCAAATGTATCAATTATATATCATTTTAAGCCCTTAAATGCACGTATATTTTACACGTATCAAACATTTAATACTTTCGTTACCTTGTAATCTTCAGAGATGACTTTCCGAGCACCAATAGAGGATTGACGATGTTGTCAAGCATTTCCATCATTTTCAAATGCTTTCACCTTGAACATTATGAAGTTTTTGAAGTCTTTAACAAACATGGTTTTCCTAGCTTGTTTAACCTTCTTAGTTCCTTCATATATGGTTTCGAGTTTTTTCCATACTTCATGTGCGGACCTTATTCGTTTAATTCGATTATACTTGGTGGCGGTAAATGAACAATGCAAAATGTTTAAAGCCTTACCGTTTAGATAGAAAGACTTCTTGTCATTTTCATTGAACTCTTTGAAAATTTTTGGGACCATAGTTCCATCCACCAAATTCTTGGTTGGTTAGGCTATTCCATATTTTCGCCCATGGCCATGGTCCCTTTATATAGGTGCTTTGAAAGATCACTGGTAGAATTTCGACGGGATTAGAAATCAAAATTAGCCGCAGACAAATCACACGGCCTATGTGCGCAGATCACACGGGTGGGTAGTGCGATTGGTTTTTGTCTCCGAAAATCGCCTGAACACTTCACACGGTCGTGTGACTGTTCACATGATATGATCGTGTGATGGGTTGTTGTCTGGTAAACACGCAATATTGCTCCTGGGTCTTCATAAAAGTTGTAGCCCTTTCTCTTAGTTTTCCATAGATACTTGAATCTACTCAATATCAATTTTGTAGAGAACGTTATGGCCAAAATACGAAACCTGGCGATCTTAAAATCTGTAGCGTGTTTGGACGTTTTCAAAAGAAATTCCCTTTGTTCGATCAGACATGCTTCTTTCCTCCAAATATTTGCTCGCACCTTGTCTTTTGACATATCATTTGGAACGTGCTATCACTTTTTATCCAATTTAGCTCCATTTTCTACAAAAATATACAAGATACGCAAAGATCATGCCCAACATAGGAAACCAACCAAAACACATTAAATATACATGCAAAGGTATCAATTATATATCATTTTAAGCCCTTAAATGCACGTATATTTTACACGTATCAAACATTTAATACTTTGGTTACCTTGTCTTCTTAGAGATGACTTTCTCGAGCACCAATAGAGGATTGACGATGTTGTCAAGCATTTCCATCATTTTCGAAATGCTTTCACCTTCGAACATTATGAAGTTTTTGAAGTCTTTAACAAACATGGTTTTCCTAGCTTGTTTAACCTTCTTAGTTCCTTCATATATGGTTTCGAGTTTTTCCATACTTCATGTGCGGACCTTATTCCTAATTCGATTATACTCGGTGGCGGTAAATGAACAATGCAAAATGTTTAAAGCCTTACGTTTAGATAGAAAGACTTCTTGTCATTTTCATTGAACTCTTTGAAAATTTTTGGGACCATAGTTCCATCCACCAAATTCTTGGTTGGTTAGGCTATTCCATCGATGATCGTGTTCCAAATATCAAACCCGCAACCTTGTAAAAAGCATTCCATTTGGTCATTCCAAAATGCGTAATTGTTGGCGTCGATTAGTGGTGTCTTGTTGGTTGAGGCGCCGGTGGTAAGATAGCTTTCATTCGTGGACATGGATCTTTCCTCTTTACTCGCAATGAAGAATGAGCTTGCAAAAGAGTTTGGCTTTGATACCACTTGTTAGTCCAAGTGGCTACACAAATCTAGAGGGGGGTGAATAGATTTTTCCAATTCTCCAATTTATGCCTTCTTTTTCGAATATGTAGATGATGAAAAATAGAAGTGCAGAAAATAAATCAACACTCAATGATTTTTAGTGATTCAACCTACCTAGGGCCTACGTGCACTACCACCCAGTAATGTTCGAATGGATTTTTAAAGGAAAATGTTTATTAATTGACACCAAACAATTACAAACTTTACCTTGAAGACCACCATTGTAGGTCCCAAGGGGTGATGTGTAAGGTTTAGAGGGGGGGTTGAATAAACCTTACCAACTTTCCGATATAGTCCTTTTTAAATATTTTGAGAGTTAACTCAAATTAGCTAAGTCCTTGAGAGGATGACTAGGTTGGCTTACACAACAAAGTTACCCACTCAAATGCACTGATCGAGCCGTTGATAGTATAACTTAGTTGCTTTCAGCTAACACTTAGAATTACAGTTGATTTGGTTTTGTCAGTGGAAGACTTTTCACCCTTATGATTTTTAAATACGTTTTACAACACTTGTTTTAGCAATAGTTATTATCAGCAGAGTTTAGCAATTTTAACTTAGCAGCAGATATGAAATAAATGTAAGAAATAAATATGCTATAAAGTAAATAAGACACAAGCAATTTTATAGTGGTTCATGGATGGGGTAATTCCTCTAATCCACTCTTCTCCAACTCTTGGAGGAATCCACTAACTTGATCTTGGTTACAAAGCAGTCAACAGATCGAGTCAGCTTTGATCACACACCGCTGCTCCTGGGACTCAGCTTCTTCACAAAACAGTTGTCTTATTATTTTAGCATCTTCAAACTCTTGGATTTATTCACACAACCCTCCAACGAGTCTAAGCTTCTGGTTTGAACTGGAACCTTACTACTTCTTCTTCAACCTTGGAGAGTAGACCCCTTGTTCTTTAAACAAGTTTTCCTCTTCAACTGATGAAGTAATCTTTCCTTCATTGAGTGTGTTGGATTGAATTCCTTCGAAATTAGGCTTGAGGATTTCTTTGCAAATCTTGAGAGAATTTGCAGATTATTGCTTGCTTGAATGCTTGATAGTCTTATTCAATTCGTAACCTTCTCTCACTTACTTTCTCAGCCTTTTATAGTGTAGATTTGAAATTATGTCCGTTTAAGATAGAGACACAAATTTCAAATCACACTCTTAGGTTGTTGGCTTGTCTTGTCTTGCAGCATTGATATGGATCGTACCATGAATTAAATGATATGCAACCTTTCCTTAATCTCTATAGATTTTCAGGTACATCTCATTGGTTCCTAGCTTTTTGCACTCTTTCAGCAAAACAACTTTATTGCTGGCAGCCGGACACATGCCTATTTCCAGAAAAACCTTGACTTGTCTTGACAACGGATCTCTTTCAGCTTTCTTCAAGTCTTGTCTGTTGCATACCCCTTTGACATTCAATTCCAATCATTTTGGAATGACTTAGCTGTAAGTCAGCTAACTGAGACAGATTTTTTGTCACTTGACTGAGTCTCTACTTCACTTTACACAGCTGACACATAGCTGGGTCTCATCTTCGATCTTCAGTAGAGTCTTGTAATCTTCAACTTAGCTGACTCCAACTCAGCTTATACAGCCCTATCTATTACAAGTTGAATTACATAGAAAATGGGGTACCAACTTCCTAATCTAAGTTTTACATGGTATCATCAAAATCTAAACATAAATTTTCCCAACAATTTTTCCCTTTTTGATGATGCCAAAACTTAAATAAATACAGCAAAGTAAATAGTGCAGTAACAAAGAATGTATGCGTAGAATATGTCAATTTTATTTGAACATATCATTCTTGTACTTTACGATCTCACTTTACAAAGCTTTTACAAAATATAACATATACAAAGTATCAGAGCTATACATGTCTATACAAATGTAACAGATCTATGGAATCTTATACAAATGTATCAGAGCCTTTAAAATTTTTACAACAGGTATACGAGCAAGTACTTACAATTTTGTATTTACAGCTAAGTAAAATACATTGAAGGGGTTCAACCGTCTTCAACGCCTCGCTGCTTCCTTCTTCGCTTTTCATCCTCAGCACTCCTTCTGTCGTCGTCAGCTCTTCTTCTCTTCATGTCTTCCTCCTCCCCCTTCTTCTTTTTGTAGGCTCATTTAGCAGCAGGGTCCTCTCTTCTCTGCCTCTCTTCCCATTCACAGTTGAGCATTTCATTCTTAGCTTCTTGCCTCATTCTACTCTCTTCATTTTTTTCTCTCAACTTCAATATTTGCAAGAGTATCAAACCCAACCCAGTAGATAATCCCCTTCTTCTGCGGATCAACATATCGAACATCTTTTGGTTTTGGTTGTGATGGAGTGCCTCTGCCTCTTCCACCACTGCCTAACCTTCCCCTTCCTCGCTGTGACTCAGCTCCTCCTCTAGGAGTGTACTATACGAGTGCTTTGCCAGTCGGCTGACTTCTTGAACTCTGCTGTCTATCAGCTGATTTACATAAGTCGAGTCCTTTTTCCCAATACAGATCCCACAACTGGGGTAGAGTCATGTTCTTGAAATATCCTTCTGCAGTTAGAGTTTGAAACTCCTTTAGGGATCTCAGCTCAAATCCTACATCAGGCAATGTAAGCTCACGAAGGGGTCTCATAGTTGGGGAGTCCTTTAACAGTCCAGCTGGGGGGCCTTTATACCATGCATTCATATCCACAATTTTTCCTCAATGCTTCTCAGCTACCTTCTCAAATTCATCTTCAATGGCTTGCCTAGACTTCTTGTACGGCAAATCAGCTTTCTCTTCAATAAACAAATTCTTTGGCAGCTGACTGAGGATAGAGGTTGTGACTTCACTTTGCTGAGGGGTCTTAGCAGGCATAATCTTCAAGGGCGGCTTCTTCAAATCACCGCTTCCCTTTCGCTTGCGACGTCCATCCGTATAACTCTTTTGCTGCTTACTTTCATCTTTTCCCTTTTTGGCATCATCACCAAGGGGTAGAGACAATTGAGTGAACACTCCACCAAGGAGTTGATAAATCTTGTTGTTGGTCATGTCCTTCTGGTTATGAATTTTGGAGTAAGCTGCTCGGAATTCGGATCACAGAGCCTTCGTCTCGGCTGCCATCAGCTTCATCTCAATTTGGAGCACCATGATCTCCTTATTCATGTTGGCCTCCATTTTCTGAAGTTCTGCCTTGTGTTGAGCTTTGAGCAACTCCATATCTCTCTTGTGAGATTGATCCATCCTAAAGATATGGTCCCTTTGACGCTGCTGAAACTTGGCATTCTTGGAGCTCAAGATCATCATTTTTGCAAAGAGAGATTTAAAGTATGTGACCTGCTCATGCCTGAGTGCTTTAGTCTGCCCAATCCATTCCCTTATCCTTAGAACAGTTCCTCGAATGTCTCCTGTGATGTTTGCATCTCTATTGTCAAGTCGTTGGTTGAGTGCTGCAAACCCATGTTCCATGTTTTCAATTTCTATACAAATGGCCTTGAAGTCTTTGTGAAAGTCAGTTGCATCAATGAACTGCTCTTTTGGCCACACATCATCGAAGTCAAACCCAATCGGCACCATTGTTGTATCAGCAGGAGTTCCAAGTTCTTCAGCTGGGACTTGGACGGTGTGTACTTGCACTTTCAAGGTGACGACTGCTTCCAAGGGTACATGAGCCTCGAAAGGAAAGTAGTCGCAAATAGATCCTCTCGGAAAAATAGGAATTTCCACATCATCAACCTATGGAGCCTTTCCCTTTTCCTTCAAAATTTCTTCAGCTCTTTGTGCCTCTACATTTTCAAATATGTCATTAGCATCTTGTGCAAATTTGTGTTTGTGTTAGCAACATGAGTCGATCGATCCTCGATGTATTAACCACTTCTTCAGCATCGTAGTATTTTCCTTCTGAGTAGTCTTATCCTCGGTTAACTCATCAGCGTCATTGGAAGGTGATGGCACCATGGGAGGTGGGAGTGTGAGGTTTTTATGTGCTCAAAGTCTTTCATCATTTTGTCAATTGAATCATAACGATTTGTGGGTGATGAAGTGTTTATGTCATTATCATTATCACTTGAATCAGAATGAGATGAGTTAGAGTGTACCTCATCTTCTTGATCTTTGGAGTCTTGTTCTTTGGCCATGAGGCATATTAAAGTCTTTTCCTCTGTGTCACTTGAGTAGTCTGCTTCACTACTATCTGAGTCTATTGGTTCCTTGCACTTGTTTCAATTTCAAAGTGATCTCTCTCAGCAGCCCAACATAGCTTTTTCTTTTCTTGTCTTCTTTTCCCGGGAAGAGTTTTCTATCCTATTCATTTTTGTATTTGTTGACTGGTGGATAAGGACAGTCAATAGCAAAATGTCATGGTTGCCTGCAATTCCAACACAGGTTATCAGCTCTCTGCAAGTCAGCTCTATCAATCCTCTGATTATCAGCTCTCTGATACTCAGTTCTTTGATGTTCAGCTCTCTTGGGCTGTCTGTCATCCTGTGCTTTGGAGGGTGATGTGTGTCTTCTTGAAGATTCACCCTTTTTCCTTTTATAGTTCTTATTGAAGAACTTATTGAACCTTTTTACCATCAGGGCAATCTCCTCTTGGTCTATTGTCTCCTTGGATGCAGCCCTCTTAGCTTCACCAGCCATGTGTGCAGCTGTCTTGGGTACAGCTGGCTCTTCTTGTTCTTTTCTTCTAAGCTCAATGTCATATGCTTTAAGATCAGAGAACAACTCATGGTTTGATGTCTTGGTGAGATCCATGGAATGTCTCAGGGCCATGACCTTCATTTCCCACTCAACTGGGAGAGACCTTAAGATCTTCATACACATATCCTTTTGTGTGTATTCCTTCCCTAGAGCTGAAAGCTCATTGGTGATATCTGTGAATCTGGCATCCAGCTGATCCAGACTTTTCACCTGCAATCATTTTAAAATTTTCAAATTTTTGGACTGCAACAGTAAATTTATTTTCTTTGATTTGATCAGACCCTTCACAAATCAAAGTGAGTTTTTCCCAAATTTCTTTAGTTGTTTTGCAAGAATTGACTTTATTAAACATAACCTTATCAAGAGTTTTATAAAGTATATCCTTGGCAACATTGTTAAGGTTGTATCTCTTTCGATCATCGTTGGTCCATTCACAACGACGTTTATCCATTCACAACGAGGTTTATCCATTCACAACGAGGTTTATCCACCATAGCTGGTCTGGACTCTGTTATTGATAGAATAACTTAGCTGCTTTCAGCTAACACTTAGAATTACAGTTGATTTGGTTTTGTCAGCGGAAGACTTTTCACCCTTATGATTTTTAAATACGTTTTACAACACTTGTTTTAGCAATAGTTATTATCAGCAGAGTTTAGCAATTTTAACTTAGCAGCATATATGAAATAAATGCAAGAAATAAATATGTTATAAAGTAAATAAGACACAAGCAATTTTATAGTAGTTCGAGGATGGGGTAATTCCTCTAATTCTCTCTTCTCCAACTCCTGGAAGAATCCACTTAGTAACTTGATCTTGGTTACAAAGCAGTCAACAGTCCGGGCCAGCTTTGATCACACAGCTTGCTGCTCCTCAGACTCAGCTTCTTCACAAAACAACTGTCTTGCTACTTCAGTTTCTTCAAACTGTTGGATTTGTTCACACAGCCCTCCAACGAGTCTATAGATTCTGGTTCGAACTGGAACCTTACTACTTCTCCTTCAACCTTGGAGAGTAGACCCCTTGTTCTTGAAATAAGTTTTCCTCTTCAACTGATGAAGTAATCTTTCCTTCATTGAGTGTGTTGGATTGAATTCCTTCGAAATTAGGCTTGAGGATTTCTTTGAAAAGCTTGAGAGAATTTGCATATTATTGCTTGCTTGAATGCTTGATAGTCTTATTAACTCGTAACTTTCTCTCACTTGCTTCCTCGGCCTTTTATGGTGTAGATTTTAAAATTATGTCCGTTGAAGAGATAGACATAAATTTCAATTCACACTTGTAGGTTGGTGGCTTATTTTGTCTTGCAACATTGATGTGGATCGTACCATGAATTAAATGCTCTGCAGCCTTTCCTTAATCTCTGTAAGTTTTCAGGTACATCTCATTGGTTCCTAGCTTTTTGCACTCTTTCAGCAAAACAGTTTTATTGATGGCAGCCTGACACATGCCTATTTCCACCAAAACCTTGACTTGTCTTGACAACGGATCTCTTTTAGCTTTCTTCAAGTCTTATTGTCTGCTTCATACCCCTTTGACATTCGATTCCAATCAGTTTGGAATGCCTTAGCTGTTAGTTAGCTGACTGAGACAGCTTTTCTGTCACTTGACTGAGTCTCTACTTCACTTCACACAGCTGACACACAACTGGATCTCCTCTTTGATCTTCAGTCGAGTCTTGTAATATTCAACTTAGCTGACTCCAACTCAGCTTATACATCCCTATCTATTACAAGTTGAATTACATAGAAAATGGGGTGCCAACTTCCTAATCTAAGTTTTACATGGTATCATGAAAATCTAAATATAAATTTTCCCAACAACCATACTCTTCTTACAACACTAACTTAGAAGAGCATTAAACTCTTCTCACCACTATGAAGAGTACCAAACTCTTTTTTTGCCAAAAGAACACTTAACAAGTAAGTCTTATTTTGGATGATTTTACAAGTATAATCAAGATTACACTTTGAATGATACAACTCAAAAGTGCAAGTGTAATTAAGAAGGAAAGCCTATTAAGCTAGATATGAAAGTGTAGTGCTAGACTTAATGCAACATGAATATGAAGGTAGAAGCTTGAGAAAATTGCTAATTTTCTTGTTGTGATTGTAGATTAATGTAAATTTATTTATCCTTCAAATTCTTCAACTATTTATATCAGAGCTTCAAGATTTGATTTCCAACATAGACTCCTCCATTTTGAATTTTGTCTGCAAAAGAAGAATCAAAAGATCTACAAAAATGGTTAATAAATGACAAAGGTATTTTTGTTGATAAGTGCTTAAGCAATAGATAGATTTTGCTATAAAAAAACTTAAGGCGACCAGTCGCTTTGTATAAAATTCAAAAGTTTAAACTGTTGAATCAAGATTTGACACAGTTCGGCATATAGGGCGACCGATCACTGTCTAGGGCGACCAGTCGCTATACATGGTGACTAGTTGCTCTGGATAGTGATGGTTCGCTCGAGAAACAAAGAAGTTTGAAACAAAAAATCAAACCTTCAGGCTGTTCCCAACTCTCTGGTTTGTGTCAAGTTTTATAATCATTCAGGTACAGGTCTCCCTATAAGGTGACATATCGACCTCAATACATAGAGGTTGTCCGATTTTGTCAAAAATAAAGTTCAAGAAGTACTTCAAAAACTTGGTAAAAATCATTTGAAATGTTTTGAAGTATTTGGACAACTTTTGGAAGTATTGATTTGGTATAAAACTCATTTATATGAAATCATCAAAATCAAAATAAAAATATTTTTCTAACAACATATTCTTTGTTTGCGACTCATTAGCCTCCATACATAGAGATTAGACACCCAATGTAAACCCCTTACGATTGTCAAGCAACCGGAAAATGCGTCAAAGTGCATAGCGTTATGCACAAAACTACTATGGTCCCTCAAGTCTACGGACCAATTAAAGCACCATCATAAATTAGAAAATTCTATATTCGACATACAATTCCACTAAGAATTTTCACTAGGTCATTCAGTAAAATGGTTCTGCAACAAGCACCCACATACATATACTAGCATCCATATACGAATATCTATGGAATGAGATATTTTTTCTTTCGAGCATGCATCGTATGTGCGAGTCTCATTGGCTTATCGATGTCCCATATCAATAAACCTTTGACTCAGAACATAATTCAAAACCACAGTCATAGAGACGTTATTCCATGATTATCATCAAATGTGTAACCACGTCCCGTAGCTAAATGTGATCTTGAGACTTTATCAAATTGACAAAACAACTAATGATAAAGATAAATGCATTTATTAATAAATATTATGAATAAGATTGTCTTTACAAGAATATAAAATGCTCGTCATTAATTAGCTCGTCGGGCACTACTCTCACATGACTCGACCCGCACGCCTATTCGCTGACATTTATGTGACTTTTTGGGGCGGTGACATTTTTGGCATATTATGAGGTGAAACTGCATTACTCGGGCACAAAGAGAATTTTGTAATATTTGGGCGGCGGTTTGTATCTTTAGGGCCTGGTGTTATTTTTGGAATATTATGTGATAGCAAAGTATCACTTTAAACTCAAAAAGTATCATTTTTATTATAAAAGTATCACCATTTACTCAGAAAAGTATACGTGTTCCTTCAAAAGTATTACTTTTCTTTCAAAAAATATCACATTTTCTTAGTTGATTTAAAACTATTTGACGACGTAATTGGAAAGTATTACCTTTTCCTTTAAAAGTATTACCTTTTTTGCAAAAATTATCACTTTTTATTAGTTTTATTTAAAATTATGTAATTAATGATGTATGAAAAATCAAATTATTGTTTCATTTAAAGTAATACTTTTTGTTTAAAAAGTATCACTTTTTATTAATAGTCACCTAAAAGTAATACTTCATCAATGAATTGTTCTCATCCTCATTCTCCATTGCAGAAATCCTCTATTAACCAATATTTTTGTTGCTGAATATGGTTATAAGCAATGTTTTTCTACATTTTGTACCAATATAGAATCCAAAATTACGGGGTAGTGGTGTAGATTTTTTTGCAGTGGAGGGATGAATGATTATGGTTTATGTATCGGCTGTAATGAACATTTACAGAAAGAGAGTTCTAGAGTTGTGGTGGAGAGAGAGATATCGCGCAGGGGAGAAAGATGAGTTCAGGTCAAGGAGAGAAAATGATTTGAAGAGCGGAGCGAGGAGAGAGAGATCGGTTGCAACAACCCTAAAACTTATGTGTTTTTTTTTTGTTTGGTAACGGATCCAGATACTATATCCTGATCATATACATGGGCTCCGTTATACGGATTAGGATCCATAAGACGGTCTTATAAGAGACATGCTCTTACTAATATCTTATAAACCTCATTTCATCTAAATACTCTAAAATATTATTTTAATATAAAATATAGTATTTTATTCTCATAAAAATAAAAAAATATACATTATTTAAATTTAACCAAATTACCTTTTTTTGCGCAACGAAAGAGCATATATTAAACCTCAATAAAAAAGTACAGCAGAGAAAAAACCAAGTAGGATACTAGAGAACCATCCACAATCGGAGGCCTAAATAGGAAAACAACACATCAACAAAGTCAAAAGAGAGACCAAAAACCTTGATGATACTAGCTTTAAGACAATACAAATGAGACTAGAAATCTATAGCCTACCCATCAAGGGTTAAAGCAAACATCAACAAGTGTGATTAACACACCCAAAATCACCAAGCCAAGTGGATCTTATGATCCCTAGTCAATGATAAGGAAAGTAAAAGATAAATTGAAAAAGTATCAACAAAGGAGCATCAAAATGTCACAAAAGAGGCAACCCACAATAGAGAATCAACGCTGACATATTCCTACCAATTCAATCCCACCAAAAAGCAGCATCATGGAGTATTTCTAGCCATAGCAGATTGAAACTCTTGCCATTCTGCCGTAGCACCATCAACAATACAATTTTATGATTTCCAATATAGAATCCAAAATTGCGGGGTAGTGGTGTAGAATTTGTTTGCAGTGGAGGGATGGATGATTATGGTTTATGTATTGGGTCAGAATGGACATTTGCATAGAGAGTTGCAAAGGCGTGTGGAGATTGCGGTGCGGGGGAGAAAGAGATGAGTTGCGGTCGGGAGAAGAATGAGTTGAAGAAGTGGAGTGGGAGAGAAAGATAGTGCCCAGGGGAAAGAGATGAGTTGAATGTTGAGGAGAGAGAAATGAGTTGAAGAGCGGAGAGGGGGAGAGAGAGATTGGTTGCATCAACCCTAAAACTACTCTGTCTTTTTTTTTGTTTGGTAACAGATCCATATATTATATCTAGATCTTGTGCTCTGTCTTTCGGATTAGGATCCGTAAGATGGTCTTATAAGAGACTCACTCTTACTAATACTGTTAAACCTCTATAAATTAATAAAAAACATTGAGACTGCCAACCTCTATTAATTTAGCGAGATATTAAATAATCGATAAATTAACAATCTTTATATTATAGAAATATGACTTGTAGAAAAAATGATGATCTAAAAACTATTGAAGGATTTCAAAATATTAATTTATTTTTTTTGCCACCAATGAAAATATCAAAAGATTCAGCCTTGTGATGCGGTTGTTATATAGCTGCAGAGATGTTGAAATTGTAGAGTTTTGGACCGATGAGCATGTAATCTAGAGTACATGCGATTGTGTAGTTAAAATAATTTTTCTGCTATAGACCCATTCTCAAAAGGGAGCTCAATAACAATGACAATGAATATTTTTTTGTTGAGCTACGAGAAAATCACTCTAAAAGACTTTTACTATTATAAAATCAGAGATGAGATTCAAGGTGACATTAATTTAAAAAAGAAACAACTAATAGTTGAGTCATTTTGTATGAAGTCTTCATAGATTAATCATAAATATATTACATATTAAGGAATTATAAAATTAACGGGACCTTTATGAATTCCCACATATGTATTATCTTATAAATTTAACAAATATTAATTTAGCATGTTTTCCCCAAATTGGGACATGCACATTAATTGAATATTAAATTATCGAAGTTTTACTGTATCTTAAAAACTTCATTTTATCTAAATACCCAAAATATTATTTCAATATAAAATATAATATTTAATCTCATAAAATAAAAAAATTATAAATTATATTTAACCAAATTACCAAACCTCCTCTAAGTCATTAATTTTCAAAACGGGGACTGTTTTCAGTCTTCAGGTGACGAATCTGCACTCCATTGTTGACGGACGATCCTGTTGCTGTTGAGTCAACTCCGAAATTGCTTCATCATTAGGGCGTAGTTTGCCCCACAATTTCTGTTTTCCCACTCCACTCTATTTATATAGCTTTTACTAGTTCCGGTGGAGAAACCAAATTCGCCCCTCAAAGGAGAATCATTTCCTCTGTATTTTTTTGATCCAAAGACAAAAAAGAGTAAAGGGACAAAATGAAGCAGGCTAGAGTAACCATGGAGGTCGGAAACGACGGCGTTGCGATTGTCACAATATCTAACCCTCCCGTCAATGCTCTCGCTCTTACGAGTAAGCTTTCGCAAAAGTTGCCATGCAGTTGAAATATGGTTTATATGTTCTGATTGGGATTGTTTTATTTGTAGTTTTTGATGGATTGAAGGAGAAGTTTACTGAGGCCATGAGAAGGGATGATGTTAAAGCTGTTGTTCTTACCGGTATTTCTCTATTTTGGTGGTTTTTCTAAGCTGTTGCTGCTCCCTTTTTCTTTTTCTTTTTCTTCTTCCTTTCAATTTTGGTTTGTTATACATTGTTAGAAATCCACAAATTATTGATTATTAGTTCAGATATAATTACTGCTTTAGGTTTTAATGTTAGTTAGGAATGTCTGGTTTAGGAAGTTTTGTGGAGATATGTTTACTTGTATGATTTTCAGTTAGCTTTCTTTTTCTAGTATTTCAGGTATATAAGATCCATAGTGAATATAGTGGAGTATTGTAATATCATCGCGATGACCAAATAGTTAGTTGAAGATACTTGGTCATCTGTATATTCTTGATATTTGTTCTTCATTGAAGAACTTCCAAGAGGTGTGTCAATTCTATGAGGTGGACATGTATGTAAACAATCATGAACAATCACCACACTTCTTATTCATTAGAAGTTCGTTGCTCATAACAGTGTCATGTTTGTCCTTTAATTGGATTGATGACCGTGATCATGATGATCTCCTTTATCTTCATATGGATAATATTTTGATGCTCTTTGAATTGACAACTTATTGTGCAAATTTACTCAACTTGAAGGCAATTGTGGCAAATTCTCTGGTGGCTTTGACATAAATGTTTTTGAGATGGTACATAAAACAGGTGTGTGCATTATTATTTTTGTCTGTCAATGCTAGAACCTGTACCACTTGCATGGGAATGAATTAAGTTTGTGAATGTGCAGGAGATATTTCAGTCTTACCTGATGCATCTGTTGACATCTTGGTCAATGTAATTGAAGGTCCTTGGCTAATTCAGTATTTCGTGATTCTTCAAATTTAAGATTTAGTTTTGCTGAAGTTTCTCCTAAATTTATTTGCTACTCAATCTTCTCGTCATCAGATGCAAAGAAGCCTACTGTTGCTGCCATAGAGGGACTTGCACTTGGAGGTGGCTTGGAACTCGCTTTGGTTTGTGATCTTCTATATATATAATTAAAAATGTCCAAAGTTTCAATTAATTCATCATACCTGATAAAAGTTTACTATCAGTTCATCATGTTTGTAAATATTGTGTAGGGATGCCACGCACGCATTGCTGCTGCACCAAAAACACAACTTGGTCTGCCTGAACTGACTCTTGGAGTTATTCCTGGCTCAGGAGGTAGAGCTGCCTGCTATTTAATATTTTATCAATTGGCCAGTAGCTCAAAGCAGATAAATTATCGTTTCTAACAACTGATTGACATTCTGATAATGACTGTAATTCAAGGCACACAACGTTTGCCGAGGCTAATAGGATTGCCAAAAGCTCTTGAAATTATGCTGGTAGGTCTCCATCCATGAACTTGGTAATGAAGCTAAAAGGACTGGAAGATTATATTTTGGTGCTAAACATGTAAATTCATATGATAACCTTTGAGAGTTGAAGAGTTCATTATTTGACTGTTCCGCCTTATATCTTTATTGATTCTCTTTGTACTTTGTGGTTTGGTGATTAATAAGAGTGTCATCCTCATTATTAATTCCCATATCACTTTGCATAACCTATGCTAAATTCTTTCTGGAGAACAGAAAAGGGAGGAGTTCAGTTCATTTTGAAATTATCTGATATGATTCAAGTTTCTTCTTCCAAGCATTGTGCATTTCACTGTCTGATCTGCACTTTCTATCATTAGCTTATCACTTGATAATGTAAGCTGATGCACTATGCTTCTCATTCTTATGTGTCTCTGGTCAAAATTTTGCTCTGCATCCTTTAATCCTCCACCCCATCTCATTTAGCTTCCTTTTTTTTTTTTTTTTTTGTCATGTGCATGTAAAGCTTTTCTTAAAAAAAAAAAAAAAAAAAGAAAATAACGGGGCACGCTAAAGAACTACTTTCTTTTCAATTCCTGCGGATATAACATGGCTGCAAAGGTGCATGTGCTATCTGCGGAATGACCTTGGATGTCCATGAAATGAAAATATGAATCCATCTCAATATTATCCACATCTAATTATTGAAATCAAATAACACTGGACTCCGATTATGTGTTGAAAATGGTATTTGGAGTTTGTGACAAATTAGATAAAAAATATCCGGTTATTTGGTCAAAGTTGAAGTTGGAGATGTGTGAAGTTGAAAAGGATGATTCAATTTACTTGCTGGCAATTCATTTTTCAGCATTTGTGTGATAATGCTTTGTCTGAAGCATTTTATTCTTTCATTTAGCTGGTTTAAGGAGCTATCCATCATATCAATCATAGGTTAACTGTAGGTTTTCACTCCCATGCACCCGTTGCAATAATCATCCATGCAACTTCATTGCTCATTCTGTCGTCGGTCAATTTGAAATGGCATAACAATTGTTTTAGTAATGTGACTGAAATCTATTTATCAAAGGAAAACAGATTGCAGTCTCTCTATTACGTGCACTATTTCTCATAACTTTGCAGTATTTAAGTATATTCTATATTATATGTGAAAGTTCATCTCTTTAAATGACGTTTCCCTTTATCTGCTATCTTTCATGGAGTATTGTGCTCGTGTTAATTGCATTGTGTTTTAAAATGTTGGCTTTGCTTTAATGTTTATTCAATGGCTGTTCTTTTCGCAAGCTATCCAGATCAATAACATCAGAAGAAGGGAAGAAGCTTGGCCTTGTTGATGCTGTTGCGCCTTCAGAGGAATTGCTGAAAGTATCTCGACAATGGGCATTGGACATTGCAGGTAGGCGCAAACCATGGATTCGTTCTCTTCATAAGACAGACAAACTTGGTTCCCTGCCTGAAGTGCATGATATATTAAAAACGGCAAGACAACAGGCCAAACAGACTGCTAAAAATATGCCTCAGCACCAGGCATGTCTTGACGTGATTGAAGAAGGAATCATTCATGGTGGATATCATGGACTTTTGAAGGTAATTTAATTTCCTAGACATGGTTTGTCAATGTTATCTCAAACTTTTTAGTTAGGGGGGAAGCATCCTTGAAAACTTGTGCTTTTTTAGAATCGAATATATGGCCTCTTTTGTTATGTTTTAGTGAGATTTCGCATTTTCAGTATTTCTATCAAGAATTTGGTTTTGTAGTGGTTTTTGTGTGAGAACTGAAATTGTATGTCTTGATGAATGACTGAAAATGAAACTTAATATTGGTTTGGAAATAAGAAATGTATGGTTGAGTAGTTTTTAGATAGTTTTAAACCTGAAATACGTGATGAAAATGAAATCATATTCGTTTGTGTGTTTTAAGATACCTTTTCCAGAATCTTATATTTATGATAATTTGTTGAACTTGATAGGTGTGGGGTCCACTATCAATACTTTCTTTAAATAAATGATATTTTATTTGTAAGATTTGTTGGTTGTGGGTCCCATTAGATTGATATAGTTTGTAAATAGTAATATATTAAGTAGATATAATTGGTAGTAGTGGGTTTCATTAGCACAATTAAATGAAATGATGACAATAGTGATTGACAAGTAATAGATAGGGAGTATGTATAGGGGTGAAAATTGAAAATATAGGTTTGAAACGTTATTTTTTTTTGGGAAAAATGAGAAGACAAAATGGACATAATAAGTCAAACAATCATAATTTTGAAATTTAGAATAGTATAAAATTGGAAAATGGATTTCGAAAATGAAACCATGCAAGGTCTATGAGTTTAGCCATTGGTTATCAAAAGATATATGAATGGCATATTTGGCTGATTGGTTGGCTCTTCTTCAACAACTTTTGGTAACGCAAGGGTTTTTGTGAACCTGCAGCTTAGATTTTTAGGTACTGTATGATTAAGCATTGAGTCAAGATTTGACGAAAAAAAGGATTGGAGGTTGTGGGTTGAGCTTATTACTTTTTTGGACAGTCATAAATTTTTTAAATTATGCAGGAAAAAAGGTTGTCTAAACGTTGAATTCTAATTTCTTGAAATTAGTGTTTTTGCAATTTAGTAACTTACTAGAATAAAATGTTTGTTGCAGGAGTCAAAGGTATTCAAAGAGCTTGTCTCAACAGATACATCCAAAGGACTAGTGCATGCATTTTTTTGCTCAAAGGGCAACAAAAAGGTAAAAGTAACCCAAGAAAACCACTAGTGCACAATTTTGCTTGATCATATTAGTAGGATTCAGAATGACGGTACTAAATGACTGCTCCCTGTTGAGGCTTCACTAGAAAAAAATTGACCAAAGAAATTCCTAGCCAATACATTGGATATCTTTTATATTTCTGTCAGCATGAGTGAGTAGCTTCTTTGACGATTTACTTAACCTTGTGCAAGCAGTAGTGGTCTCTCTCAAGAATGCTTTTGGCCTGTTGGACTTATCGCAGTTTATCTGCTCTCTTTTAGTCGTGTTAAAAGAAATAAATATTATTATGTTTCAAGATTTTGATCAGTATACGAATCAGCAGCCGTATGCCTAGGATGAGGCAATTTGCTTGGATGAAGGAAAAACATTCTCTCTGTTTCAAGATAAATGGCTTGGCTGGAATTTCACTCCTTTCTTCTATTTCATTTTCTTTTCCCTTTGTTTTTTTGCCATTTTCTTTCACCCTTAACTTGATGGTTTTCAACTTGTGTATTTCTTACGCACCTCTAGTTAGCGTTTACTTTTTTTCTCTTATTTGTTAGGTTATACGCCATGAATAACATAACGTCCAAGCAATTTTCGAATGTCATATCCATATTTTGTATCCATATCTCATCTCTGTGATGCTTCATGAGGACCCATTATCATTGTTTTGGTGTCACTCGAGATTTATATGTTAGTCTTCTTTCATCTATGTCTGATTACTAAGTCAATCGTAAATCATGCATACATTAGTTGTGTTTTGTCATTCTAACATGAGCACATTTGTCCTTTAAAAGATCAAGAATGTATGACTTATTATTTTTGATTATATATGTATATATTATTTTCTTGAGCTAGCACTCATAAGCTTACAGCATTACCAGCCTCCTGATGGGTTTGCCTCATCTAAAAGTGTTTCTGCTACCTCCATCTCTTCTTGTTTTCCTCTTTGACTCTGTTTTTTTTTTTTTTTTTTTTCATTTATTTTTCTTTTCTTTTTTGGCCTTTTCCTATTACAATATTAAGAATAAAGGTACGAAAAATCTGATATTTGGAAAATGAATCCACACAGTTCTCCATCATGACAAAACAGCCATTCATACACAGCTGTGTCCGATAGTAACTCTTTTAGGGTAACTACGTGCTGAATGCTTTGAATAAATCAGCATCTCTTTAATGCCTCTTGAATTTTTTATGAAAGATGAGATTCATATTTGCAAAGTCATAGTTTGTTTGAATAGCATCATTCTTGTTTGAAAAGAAAGTATTTTAGGGTTCATTAATCAGATTGATATTGTTTTTGTGAGAAATGGAATCAGAGTGATTATTGTTTTGTGAGAATTGGAACCTCAAGGTTTACTTTTGTGCGATATAGTGTGTCTCCAAAGTTTCTCTGTGTCAGTCTTTAATTTTTTAATGGAAGGACCTCTTTACTGCATCTTATTGCTGCTAAATTATTCTGCTCTGATAATTTATTATTAACAGGAATGGACGGAAAAATTGTGGTTCTTTTTTAATTTTTTGTTGCTTATATCAGGTCTCAGAACACAACATCGTTTTGTTTCTGTTTAATAATCAAACTTTTAAATTATACAGGTACCTAATGTTACTGATATTGGGCTCAAACCAACACATATAAAGAAAGTTGCTGTTATTGGTGGAGGTCTAATGGGTTCCGGCATAGCTACCACTTTAATTTTGAGCGATATTTACGTCATTCTCAAAGAAATCAATTCTGAGTATCTTCTCAAGGGGATAAAAGCAATAGAAGGTTAATTGAGATTTACTTTTCGCTAATCTTTAAACTTCCATATCTAGTCCAACCAAGTTAAGTACATGTTCGCTTAACCCAAAAGAGAAAAAAAAAAGAAAAAAGAAAAGCAAGAGATAATGGATGCGGAACTATCTGATTACAAATATGATAAGTTATGGTACAGTGGGGCTTAGATGTTCTTTTGCCTTGTCAACTTTCGTGCGAAATTCATATCTCTGTACTTGTGTGGCAGGGAATGTCCGAAGTTTGGTATCAAGAAAAAGGTTGGCACAGAATAAAGCAGAGAGAGCCCTTTTAATGCTTAAAGGTGTTTTGGACTACTCTGAATTCAAGGATGTGGATATGGTTATTGAGGTTAGTTGGAAAGATTGTGCAATTGATTTTCCAAATATGTATAGCAAATGTGTAATTCTAGCGTTTGGAAGGATGAGAGATTCAAAATTATGTCAAACTAGGCATTGCTAAGTGCTTGCGATCTTTTCCCCGTTGACTTTATTGGTCATGAAATGGAATTGTTTTATGATCCATTTACATATTGATAGAGTCAAGGGTAATCAATATCCAAAGCAATAATATTTTTTTAAACGAAGAAGACAACACAGAAGGTGTTTACACGGAAAATTCCGTCCCAGCTTATAACCGCAAATAACAATTTTGTAAAACGTATCCTAACACAATACTGATTCCTAACTTAAATAACATCTCAACCCTAAGGTCACAAGCCAAACAAAATAACCAAAATAACTAATTCAATTAATTACAGGCCCAAAATAACTAATTCAATTAATTACAGCCCCATTAACTAAACAAACAAAATATCTGCTAAATAAATAAAATTATCAACTTCTTCATCTCCATTACGCCAACAGCTCCAGCATCCCTCCTATGAATAACTCTGTGTACCCTCGTCCCTCATCTCTCTCCAGAAAATGATCCGTAACACATAATCTGTATGAAGTAAACCTAAGGTTTAATTTGTGGACAATAACTGCAAAAAAGAATATTTGCAAAATATAGTCCAGTTTAGCAGACAATTTTTTCCTTCTATTTTCTGTTGTCAAATTAGTCCTTCTGTTGAGTCCATACCGAAGTAGATTGGAAATGTTAAATTTATGTTCCAGGGAACTTTTTTAAATTGAAATTTTATAGTTTATATGAATTCGGAGATGGTTTTTGTTTACTGGAAGAGCTAGTCATTGCCTATATTTATGGTCCATGGTTTTTTCAATTGAATTTAATAGTTTATATGAATTCGGAGATGGTTTTTGTTTACTGAAAGAGCTAGTCATTACCTTTTCTTTAATTAACTTTACTAAGTCAAAATAGTTTTGCACAAGTATTTGTGAGTTGGAATTTGAATCTACTCAAGGTGTGTGTGTCTTGGAGCCTATTCAGAAAGCCGCTTAACCATTCTTTTCATCAGAGTGAAGTATAACAGAATTTTCCTACGTAAACTGTTCTTTCCTAGAGTTGCGTCAGGCCTGTAAGTCCTAGTTTTATCCCACCAGATTTTTAATGTTAATATTCAATTTTTTGGCAGCTTCCACCTTTACTGGGATTCACAGACTATTGTCTTTATATTACTGATGTGTTCAACTTGAACGGATGCACTCCAAATCAGTCAAAAAATTTAATGTTCTTTTCATATTAAGTATGGGAGCAATTCTTTCTCTCTGTTTTAGGCCTCTCTTCACATCTATCAATCTCCAGTTCCGGTAGTTCTCTATAACAAATCTACTCCAGTCACTGTCTCCTATATACTGAGTATCAACTTTGATTCATCTATGAATCTCCAGATCTAGTAGTTTATCATGAATTTTACTCCATAATGCACTCTCACCTATCAGAACTGTGTAAATCTCAATTCACAGGAAAATATAAGCCCCAAAGTTGTCTTACACCATGACATTTGGGGGCTGTGGTCTATTAATTTTAATGTTGCCTTCAAGTGTTGTGACTTCCTGATACATTTGTGTACTTTTTGCAGGCTGTTATTGAAAATATATCCTTGAAGCAGAAAATTTTTGGTGACCTTGAGAAGGCATGCCCTCCTCACTGTATTTTGGCTTCAAATACCTCTACTATTGACTTCAATATAATTGGGCAAAAGACCGAATCACAAGATCGGATTGTGGGTGCACATTTTTTCAGGTTATTTTCTTCCGATAATCTTTAGAATTGATATCATGTGTTTTGTCGAGACAGGCAAAAAGTAAATATCAAAAGTAACACCACTACTCTCCCTCTTATTGGAGCAGATAGGTAGTTTGATGAGCAGTGGTACTAATTGAACTTTTATGACCAATCCCTGAAACCATATAGAGGTCAAAGGAATAGAACAATTTTCTGTTCATTTTATTTCCTCGTAAATTGATATGAAATGCATTATCTTGATATCATTACTTAGGATCTATGAAACAAAATTGAAATGTATGACAAAAATGCCCACATGTGGTAAACAAGATATTAGAATGATTTTAATGTGATATGAAATTATTTTGCCTACTATTTCAAGGCCATACCCAGTATTTTAGAATTCTGAATTTGGAAAAGGCTATGCCTAAAGATGTTGGTTCCTGTTTCCTTTAAAAATTTGCCATCCTGATGGCCCCTGAATGTTGAACCCTTTAATTGCATGTGGCATAAAAATTAGTGATCATACAATACAAAGAAAACATGTACAAAATACTCTTTTATTTATGCGCTTATATTCTTCATTATGGCTACAGCTTCCAAGAAGTTCCATTTAGATATGTTATTTCTTATATCAAAAGAAGCTACTTTGTACAATTTGGAACTGGGTGTTGTAAATACTGGTAGCTTCTTCTGTTGAGAAATTATAATAAATTTCTTCAATTGCTAATTAAGATCTAATTGTTTATAGTCCTGCCCACGTGATGCCACTCCTGGAGATTATACGGACAGAGAAAACTTCTCCCCAAGTAATTCTGGATCTAATGACTGTTGGAAAGACCATAAAGAAAGTCCCTGTTGTAGTTGGAAACTGCACTGGCTTTGCAGTCAATAGAACTTTCTTTCCATACCAACAGGCTGCACACCTTTTGGTTAACTTGGGGGTGGATGTCTTCAGAATTGATCAGCTTATCAGCAACTTTGGCCTTCCAATGGGCCCATTCCAGTAATTTTCTTTCCTTTCAATATATATATATATATATGTATGTATCCATCCAAGCTTTATTTTTCTTTCTGTGGCCAAGGTTTGCATTTCTTTCTGGATTATCTCATTGCATTTATTGGCGATTCACTTTAGTATTTAATGTTTAATGTCGACTCTATAATGATTCTTGGTCGCAAATTGTTTATGATTGTGATTCCTGGTTCTTCTACAGGCTTCAGGATCTTGCAGGATATGGAGTAGCTGTTGCAACAACAAAAGAATTTTCATCATCATTTCCTGATCGAACCTTTGAATCTCCACTGGTTGAGCTTCTCTTAAAGAATGGGAGAAATGGTAGAGATTTTAATTATAATTCTTGCTTATGTTCAAAGGTTTTGATTTTATCTTCAGATGATACTTATAGGTTTTACTCTGTTGCAGGTAAAAATAATGGAAAAGGATATTATATCTATGAGAAAGGAAGCAAGCCAAAACCTGATCCAACCGTGCTCCCAATAATAGAAGAATCTAGGAAACTTACCAATATCATGCCTGGGGGGAAGGTGTGTAGCAGACTTTACTATTTCATAAGCAAAAGTAACGGATAGATGTTTTTAATTATGGATGATATTTAATTTTGCTTTTCTACATATGCTTTCATAATGTGTTAGTAGTTAATATTTTCTTGCTGGAATCTTGGATGCAGCCTATGTTCATTACTGACGAAGAAATTGTTGAGATGATACTCTTTCCTGTGGTGAATGAGGCATGTCGGGTTTTAGATGATGGTATTGTTGTCCGAGCATCAGATCTTGATATCGCCTCTGTTCTTGGCATGAGTTTCCCATCTTATCGGTCAGTTGTCCATGATAATCTTCACCTTATAAATTTAATATATGATTATTATTTCTTAGCTTTACTATTCAATTTCCATGCGGGCGTCCTATTTGAGTCCCAAATTCTATCAATTACATGGAGAGTTAAAGGAAATATCAGTAATGTTGTTGCAAAGGGCGGATAACTATGTTATCAAGACTTTCTGTTCCTGCCAAGGAACAAATAATGGAGAATGGAGACAATTACATTAACTGCTGTAGTAACAGGTGGAAGATTTGGAAACTGAGTCTGGGCAGGCAGGGAGGTGTAATATGGGAAGAGAGAGTTTTATATTTGTAACTTGTTTTCCTCAATGGTTCTTATTCATATAATTGTGAAGTTGCTAACTGTAATTTGGCCATTTAATTATTCCCTGTTACGTTAAGTTTTTGAAATGGATCTTCAAAAAAATAATAGAGTACCATCTAGTTATTTGGAAAAATATCACTGAGAAGGTTTGTCTTTTGTAGCAGTGGTGGTATTATATTCTGGGCAGACACCATTGGGGCAGATCGCGTGTACAGAAGTCTCCAGAAGTGGTTCGAAGTATATGGGAATTTCTTCAGACCATCAAAGTTTTTGAAAGAAAGGGCAACTGGAGGCATCCCCTTGGTAAATATTCTTTTAAAGCTTAAGTTTACATCATTCTACTTCCCATTCAGTTAATAAATTATTTTCATTGTCGTTGGTAGGTAGACACTATATTACTTATTCTAGGCCGTTTACTTCATTAGATAATAACCTAATGTTTGGTATTTACAAAACTGTTGAAGCACTGGACGGGAAAAAGAAAACTTAGTTGCAATTGATTATTATAATCACAATTAACATCATGAGAGGACTGCTCTATTTTAGTGCAGAATGAAATCAACGATCAACTTCAGATATGGCAATGCCATTTTATAAAGTTTTTAGCTGGACATATTTAATATTTTGAATTAGAGGAAATTGATATGGATATCGATTGCAAGATGTGGCAATCTGGTAAATACATACCTTTAATGAATATTGAGGATCGCGATTATATAAGTAAGCCGACGGCATCTGGTGATTGAAAGCAAAAGAATTTACTTTATTAGCTCCATCCTTATATTTGTTGGCACACCTCTTTCAAGTATCCATGGTGAAAATCAAGTAAGAAATAATGAAAATCCAATAACAGCAACAGGGTTACAAACCTGATACTGGGTGGTGTTCGGCAAACCTCATTTTATGAACCGATGATCTTAGATATACTGCAATCCTTCATTTAGTCAATTTAGCCAGTAAATATAGGAGTTTTGAATCTTGTAAGCTTTCATGAATATGAGCAACAGGTGGCTCTTTCATTGAGGAAATTTGCCTGCTAAGGGTAGTAATTGCAGTTGAGTCTTGCAAGTTACATGATAAATTCTTGTAACCTGCAGCATTTCTCTGTTCATGCTGGAATTGTATTTAAGTTTATCATCTCAATAACAAAACAAATAATTTAGTGCATGGACTAATATACAAAAATATGTGGTCGTTCATATATTTAGTTAGGATCTTGCTTTAAGTACAAGCATGTGTTACTTAGAAAATGCTATTTTAGATATGCCTTTTGAACTTCATTTGAATACTCATTACTTAAAGCTGAGTATCATATGCGTGAAATAAATTCTCAATATCGTATCAATGGAAGAAACTCCTCTTTGACGAAAGTTACTGAACTTTTTGTTAGTTTTTGGAATCTTATACTCGTGAATACTTAAGTTTGTCATTGGTATCATACATTATTAAACTACATTTTAATGTTTATCTTGATAATTCATGAACGTTACTAAAATAAGAATTGATCAGTACTGTGATGCAGTGTGCACATCAGTTCTGATGAATTGTCCATTTTTATCTTATAAATTGCAACACAATTTTGAATTACACAATTCCTTAATTGCTTATGTATCAGCATGTTAAAATGTGTACCGACCCAACAATCCTGTTTTATGCAGAGTGCACCTGCTTCAACATCTTCAGTAGCAAGGCCACGTCTATAATACTTCTCAATATTCAGGGTGATGGGAAAATATAACTTTATTTGCTATCAATCAAGTGATATTAATAAGTTTAGTGACATTGACATCCGAATAAGAAAAATGTCGCTGCTGCCTTAGTCTCTCCTTCACCACCCAAACAAATTTTGTGCGGGATTGGAACAATATTCATGTTGATTGCATTTCACGTTAAACTCGCGTGTCCTTCATTTGCATGAATCCCAGATGGAAGATAGACTTATCATGTATCCAAGAAATAGCCTTAATATTATTGTTTGTATTTTTGGGCGTAAAAGTATTTTATATGTGATATTTATGTGATATGCTGGTTTTCGGACTTGCCATGGCGGTGGTTCAAATAGTTTGGGATCGGTTGCCCTGATGAGCTGGGTCCTTGGCCATTTTGGGTTTAACACGGTCTATTTTGATTAAGAACCCCCGAAGTTTGTGTTACGACATCGTTTGGATGAGATATATCCTGTTACAGTGTTTTTTTAATTAAAAATATGCTTTAGACAACAAATTGGAAAAAGTTTTTTTGTTTTTCTTTTCTTAACAGATCAATGCGAAAAGAGCATTTCTAGAAAAAGAAAGGGAAAATGCAGAAATCACTCGTGTTAAATTAGGTTGTTGCGGGCCAGGTCAACGATATGACAATTACGGGTCGGTTTTTGCACTGTTAACTGGGGTTATTTTAGGTTTGGCCTAGTCAAATGGGCAATATTCAAGAAAGACCTTACTTATTCCAAACTTTCTTTAAAGACATTCTTTTATGTAAAATGACCAAATTACCTTTTTCCTAACTTAAACATCTCAATAATGCTTCATTTCAAAATGTCTAAAATATCCCTTTTATTTCATCTGAATTTTTGGGGTTTTGTGCTTCAACCAAATCCACATTTTTTTATCTCCTCTTTCCTGTCAATCTTCGACATTGCAAGATAAATCAACATTCATGTCTATATTTTGTTCTTCGGACCTTATGACATCATTTTATTCATTTTACTTCACATTTCTTTAATTTTCTCAAGTTGTTGATGTTTGGAATGACTGCTGCGTTTTGTAGTCAAGAATCGTTTAAATGACTCATATTGCCCCTACCCTGTCGTTCAAACGACCAATGAGAATGGGTCGTTTGAACGATATGGTAGGAGCAATATGAGTCGTTTAAACGACTCAAATGTGAGGTGCAAGTTGAGCCGTTCAAACGACCCGCTCTCACTTGTCGTTCAAATGTCGATTGAACGACTTGTTGTCTTTTGACTGACCATTATGAATAATAAATAAAATCAAACAGAAACTGCATGATATTTTCTTCTCCAATATTTTGCATTTTCATCTTCGATTTAATTGCAGACATGTCTTCACCGTTTTGGATTATTGTGTATTATTTTGGACATTTTGTTAATGACAATGGAAAATGACAATGGGTATTTAGTGATCACATGCATGCATCAGAAGTTCCAATAACTACTGAAACTTCATATGAAGAGCTATATTCTAAGGTACAAAAATTTTGCTAAGTTGATCCCAATTTGCATGATATGAAGATGGGATTTATTTCTCCAGCATACATAAAATCTTTTCAAATTCCTGTCCGGATTACTTCAAACGAGGGAGTGCAATGGTACTTGACTCTCAATAAACAAGGTTCATTTATTCCCCTATGTGTAACCCTTATAAGCAAAAATGATTGTGACGTGCTATGAGACGAGCATAATGTAGTTGATCGTGATGTGCAATCGGAAGATGGCTATTATAATTTTGAGGTGGAAGAAAATAATAACAATGATGTGGCGCCCAACCCTATTACTACTATTAGAAAATGTATAAATAGTAAAACTCGACCACAAACTCTATTTAAAACGTGCAATTTTTTTTTAATATTTAAATACACACTTAAAATTGTGTATTAATCTAATTCTAAGAGAACAGAAATACGATGCTTACAGATTTTAACCATCTTGTGAGAAAACTTTTGAAGCCAGTGCTCTATTTCTCTATTCCTCTTTCTTGTTGTTTCACCCCAAGTGTGTGTTTATTGTGTGACGAAGTGTGTTTTTAAAAATAAAAGAGTACATGTGTGATTACCTTGGAGGCGGTGGATGTTGGGATCAGACACCTACATATACACTTTTATATAAAATTATTAACTAGCATTATAAATATATAGATATCATGTGCTTTACTCTAAACCATATTATTACTGCATGCATGTTATATATACACACACACATTAGTTACACTTTATTATATAGAAGTGATGACACATGTCCAACTGATATATATACAAAATTTAATATATGACTAACAATATAAACAAATTATATTTCACTTATATACGACTAGTATATAATAGTCAGTAATTACAATAAGACCCCCCTTATTTTCTAATTGTGATTTTAATGCTCTTTCTTTTTAATAAATACATATTTATATCTCATATGTAGATGCCACTGTAAATCTCTAAACTTACCACGTGCAACTTTATAATTTCTTATACTTCCAATGTTACCACGTGTAAACTACCGATATTTAATAGTTTAACACTTATACTCTCCTATTTGAATACACGATCAACCAATCAGAAGCTAATGAACTAATATCATGAAAAAAACTTTATTGTTAAAATGTTGTATAATATGAAGTGCGTCATGCGATGTCAATATCCATGCAAATGTTATGTAGATAGCATGAAATACATGAACTATATTGGCCAAGTGAGTGGTGAGAGGCTCGGGTATTACATCCTCCCCTCCTTATAAAAATTTAATCCCCGAAATTTTACTTACCGAAATAAGTCAGGATACTTAGCTCTCATCTCATCTTCTCTTTCCCATGTAGCTTCTTCTATTGATTGATTTCTCTAGAGTACTTTAACTAATGTGATTTCCTTATTTCTGAGTTTCTTCACTTCTCGTAACAAAATCTCCACAGGTATCTCTTCGTCGCTTAAGTCGGGTTTTAATTCTACTGGTTCGTGTTTCAAAATATGAGATGGGTTCGAAATGCATTTTTTTAACATGGATACGTGAAAAACATTATGCACTTGAGCCATTGACGTGGGTAAGTCGAGTCTATAGGCAACATCACCGGTTCTTTCAGTAATATGAAATGGACCAATGTACCTATGACTGAGCTTTCCATTCTTTCCAGATCGCATTATTCCTTTCATTGGTGCCTCCTTTAGGAACACTTGGTCTCCTATAGAAAAATTCGAGCATTCTTCTTCTTTGATCTGAGTAATTTTTATGTCGGCTTTGAGCAGTTTCCATCCTTTGTCGAATTTGCGTATGTTGCTCTGATACCACTCTGTGACGCCCAACCCTATTATTACTACTAGAAAATGTATAAATAGTAAAACTTAACATTTTAACAATAAAGTTTTTTTTCCTATGTAAATTTAAAAACAGATAACAACAAAATAACTCCTGTACGCCACAATGAAGAGTTTACCATTTAAAAGAAAAAGACAGTCAACCCTGTCTGCAAATAAATAAGATGACTACATATACAAGCCTAGGACTCAAACCAGCACACTATTTACATATATTTACAGTAGGGTTTCGAAATTTATAAATAGTACTAGTCATACATATAACACAACAGAAGCAAAACCAAAATGAACCCAAAAGCACGCCCGACAGGTCGTCATCCATGTACAAGATCCTCAAAAACCTGTAGGAGCCCCAACAACTTATCCAGTAAGTCCATCCAATCGAGCATCAACAGATCACCTACAATGCATGAACTACGTGAGCTAACGCTCAGTAAGCGAAAATCATGCATGACAAAGGAATAAAGCAATATACATGCGGTGCATTCCAATATATTATGCCACTGATTCATGTTTATGCACCAAGGTATTTTCTTCAAAATCACTTTCTTTTACTGGGCCCTTGGTCCACGTACTAAATGCACCGTAAATATCTCAACATATAATTAATGATCAAGTTGTCCAGTCCGTATGTCTCACATACCCAAAGTAATGTCTCACATAGCACTGGACATCAGAAATCAATCAACCCCGTCCGAATGTCTCACATACTCGAAGTGATGTCTCACATGACACTGGGCATTAATAATCAATGAGCATCGTCCGAATGTCTCACATACCCGAAGTGATGTCTCACATGGCACGAGCTCAATATATCATATAAGCATGACCTCATGCCTCGGTGCACCAGCAGTGGCCAACCAAAAAATCTTTTCTTTTCATAGAAGATCATGTCATGCATGTCTCATCTCAACAATGATCACATGTTATACATGCACATGACAATGCTAATGAATATCATGTTCAATGAAACAACCATCACCACTTTCCCATATCACTCAAACAACATATACATGACAAAATACTTATAATACATCCATCAAGGTACAATGATCACATTTAGTATAAATAAAGCAGGAAATACATTGTTCATGCATTGTAGTTGCAGACGAATTTTCACTTAACTTATTCGACCGTGTCCCGCTCGCATTTTCACTTTAACTTTCCAAGCTTACATTCAGATAGCCTGTGATGATACAAGAGTAAAGTCTCTAATATTTAATCACCAAATTTACTACATGTGCTTATTTTTATAAAGTTTTTCAAATCTCAGGTTTTACTATGTATCGATCAATTGAATTTGAACCTTATCATTTAAACTTAATCAAATATCTCTAGCACCTAAATATATTTAGATATATATATATATATATATATATATTCCAACATCAGTTAAATGACATTTTATATTCTTGTTATTAAAATCCCTAAGTATTGAATATCATCTCAATAGAGATTAATGTCAAAGCCACATCTACCGAATTCACTCTACTGGCTCATTTATTTATACTAGTAAAAAACACGTACGACACACGTGATCCCATATGATTTATTAAAATAATTTTATTATTAAATATTTTTATTGATGAATATTAAAATAGACTAATGTACTTTACCATTAATAAATATATAATAACTAAATAATCAAACTTTAAAAGAAAATTTCCAAAGTATTTTAATATATATTTTGTTTTCATAAGTATAAATCGATATTAATGATTAAGTAATCTTTTAAAGAACTCAAGACAACAAAAAATTGAAAATTAATATAACAACAAAATAAGTTCATATATTAGCATACAATTATATTAATCAATATTTTGTTATGCTTTAATGACTCTTTTTGTTAGTTAATTTTAGAAGTCTTTTAACATATTAGATATATTATGCATGATTATTCGGTAATTCCTGAGTTAAAATTTCACATATTGTTATCACATCAATCAAAAATTTAAAATTGATATAAAATACTTATTTACCAAAAAATCAGGCATAACCTCATGATTTTAGTTGTAATTGTTATTTATCAAAAATATATATAAATTAAAGATTAATATTATGTGGTACATTTGTGTGTTTCTTTCATTCTCTCTAACTACTTTGGTTAATGAAATGTAACTCAAGACAAATATTAAAAACAAAATATATGGACAAAAGGAAAACTCTTTCATATAAAATCTTAATTCTACTTCCAAAGTGAATATTTTTATCAGAACACTTAACTTATTGAAATCTATCTATTTTGAGTGTCGTCTTTAAAATAATACACCTTAATCCAATAAATATGAAAACTAAAACATTATTGTCATCTTTCATAAAAACAAAAAAAATTGTCATCAAGAGTCATGTTTTAAATAAAATTATAAAAAAGTGATAACTTGAAATCTAAATTTTGAAACTCTATCCAATTTCATATAAAATATATCTACTTAATAAATAATAAAACCAAATATAGTGTTAGAAAAATCAGTTATCAAAATTCATATTGAGTCAAACTTCAATAGTTAAATATAATACTAATAAACTTTTATACTTGAAAATTTCTTTCTAAATACTTATGTTATTTAAAAGAAACACTAACTCAATTAGTTTTAGAAATATTATGCTATCAGCGATGGTACTTGCAATTGAATTTGACTCTTTGCGTTTGTTATAAAATTAATATATTTGTAAATTTTTTAAGCGTGTAGAACAAACTATAATTACTCTTGATATGCTAAAACTAATCTATATTAGTTTTATTTTTGAAGAGACCACAATTGTAAAATTAATCTGAATCATTTATGTTCTAATAACACTATTTATTGCAAAAAATACAATTACCCTTCATTTTCATAATTTAATGCCTCTATTAAAGAAAAAAAGATATATGGTACTTTTAATCTTTTCATTTTGGAAAAAACCGGATGGTGTAAAAAAAAAAACCCTAATATGATCATTTCTCTCTCCTCTCTCGTTTCTCCGACTGGCCGGCCGTAAGCAACCATCCGATCATCTTCTCCGACATCGCCATGTCGGACTTCATAGTTGGTCTAACATCCAACTTCGACCAACACCCCAGACGACAGCAACAAACTCCGTTTCAAGTTTTCGAAAATCACATCGGACGTCCCTCGATGCAGTCAGCGGCCTCCAGCCCTTTCATGGTGATCGCGGCGCCATCGGACTCCACCCACGGTGGCTCAAGCCATGCACGATCCTTCGACGTCCGACGACCTTGGTTTATTGTTGACAAATTTTGTGCCCTATCGAAATCAAACCCCCAAGCCCTCAGTTCCTTGCTTGGGGTTAGTGCCTTCAGACATCTACTTGCCGGCGCAACACGTTCCTCTGCCATCATCTCCCAGCACCGTTCAACCTGCAGCAGCGGAGAGGAGACCTGGAAGTGGGGGCCTCTACCCCCCAGGCATATTGAATACAACCCCTACTACCCCCATGGTTGATGGGGGGTCGGCCCCTTACGTGCGCTGGATGGGGGGCCGGTAGGGAGGCAACTTGCCATGGCTGCCTCCGCCCAGGGGGTCATGGCCCCTGGGTGCTTATCAACTTCAGACGTCATCGACTCCGACACCCGCTTCCATCGACATCCCAATCCCGGGAATTTCAATGCATGGTAATTTGGTTATTGATAATTCCATGTCCCATGGAATGCGTGAAGACCCCCACTCAGTTAATCCCCAGGCACATGCGAATCTGCAAAATTTGGCTCATTTCGGGCCACATCCTTATGCTCGTGTGGAATCAAGTTTCGCGAAAATGGTCTCTGGTAACTCCTCTGAATCTGTTCCTCTAAACCCGGCACCAGGTAACCCTCCAACTTTTGCTAAAATTGTTTCTGGTCCATCTAATCCCATCCCCGAATCCATTAAAAAGGGTGATTATTATTCTGTTGTTATGGATGAAAATGTGTATCAACAACGTCTGGCGGGATTTCGATATGCTTTAATTGGTCAAGTTATCCTTAGTAAAGGAAATAAGCCATGGCCTATTATGCCCCTTCATAAGAAGCTTTCTGAATTATGGGGAATTAAAAATGATTGGAAGCTGATACCGTTGGGTAAAGGCTACTTTTGCATTAAACTCAACAACGCCGCGGATCAATCACGGGCTCAAACTCGGGTCGTCTGGTCACTCAACCTGGGCTCTATTCGTTTGTCTCCATGTGTTCCAGATTTTAACCCCTACAAGGTTAATACTTCGACTGCTTCGGTTTGGGTGAGAATCTTTGAGTTGAGTATTGAATATTGGGAACCCAGCTACATTTTAGGTCTGGCCAAGGTGATTGGTACCCCAGTTCAGGTCGATGAGCGGTCTTTGGATGGATCACTTGGACATTTTGTCCGTGTTTTGGTGGATGTGGATCTATCTAAACCTCTACAGGATCATATTATGATTGAAAGATTGGGTCACTGTTCGTTTGCCTCTATCAGTTATGAAAAGCTTCCTCTATTTTGTGGCACATGTGGTATCACGGGACACTCACTTTGCGTCTGCCTTGGAGATTCGGTAATAATGCTAACTTGCTTGAGCCCCAAGGAAGTCCACCATCTCAACGTGGTCGCTCTCGGGTTCGTAAAGTCTATCGTCCGACTACTAACTCCTTAGACAAGGGTAAGGCCGTTGATAACTCAGTGGATACTACGACTTTGCTTATGCGCCCAGGATCCCCTTCTTGTGCCATCGTCACCGTTTCATCAGGTATTGATCTGGATAATGCTTTTTCTGTGTTGGATTCTGAGGATACAACTACTCATAATTCAAAGGATGTTCCGCCTCCTTTGGCTATTCGCACGCATGTCCCTAGGCCTCCGGCTTCTCCTGTGGCTACTCATGCCTCTGATTTTCCTCATAAGCCTATCACGGTGCAGTATCCTCTTGACAAACACATTCGCCCTCTGTATAGAGCTATCCGAGCTAAATCTGTGGAGGCTAAGCAGAGCTTGCTTCAATAGTTACACAGGGTCATATGCCGGTTGTTCATTAGTTGGAAATCGAGGACGATAGTAATGCGTCGCACATTTTAAACAAAGCGGCCCAGAAGCGTTGGGCAGATTATGTGGAGGATGATAATATTTCTGGTGGCGCGGTCTCTGTGCCTGTTCATTCTGGTTCTTCTTCCCGGATTAACTCCCCCAAACCATCCCAATGAATTGCTTTTATTGGAACATTCGGGGAATTGGGAATGTTGCTTCTGGCACTATTCTTAAGAAGTTATGTAATCGACACAAACATTCTTTGGTTGCTATCGCAGAACCCAAAGTTGATCTGCAGTCTATTTCTGATCATTATTGGGCAGGTATGGGTTTACAGTTTGTGGTTCAAAATTTTAGAGCTTCGGGGAAGTCGGATATTTGGGTATTCAGACGATCGAACATCACGGTTCTTCAACAGGTTTTTCTTTCGGATCAGTGTATCGTCCTCAAGGTGCAGTTCTACAATTACACTTTTGATGTGGGGTTTGTTCATGCTATTTGTAACCATGTGACTCGTAGACAGTTATGGTCGGATATTATTGCTCTAGGCTGCGAGGATTTGGTTTTGATGGGGGATTTTAACGCTATTCTGGGAAACCATGAGCGTACCGGTCAGGGGGTCGCTTCGCTGGCTTCTTGCTAGGACTTTCGGGATTTTTATGACAATGCAGGGTAGACATCTATTCCCACGGTGGGCAAGCTATTTACTTGGTGCAGCACGCATCCTGATCATCATCTCATACAGGCCCGGCTCGATCGAGCTATATCCAGTACCTAATTCGTTAACATTTGGCAGTGGACTGAGGTTTTTGTTTTTTTCGCTCTTGTTCTGATCACCACCCTCTACTGCTCGCTTGTGCGACCACGGCTCACAAGGGTCCTTCTCCTTTTCATTTCCAATGCATGTGGGCTAAACATATAGGTTTTCAGACAATGGTTGCGTCTTCTTGGGGATCTTTATGCACAGGTACCAGCCCTTTAATTCGCTTGATGATTAAATTAAAAAGGTTGCGTCCGTTGCTTCGTTCTTGGAACTTGGAGGTTTTTGGGGACGTTAATTGAGATGTGGATGAGAAGCTTGAGAAGTTAAGACAGATTCAGTCATATATTGAGACTCTTGGGTAGTGAGATTCAAATGCGACAGATCGGAATTGGAGGCCCAGAGCTTGCTAAACCATGCTCTTCTTCTTCAAACAGAGTTCCTTCTTCAGAAATCTCGGGCTGCTTGGTTGGTTGACGGTGACCGCAACACCTCTTTTTTTCACCGTTGTTGTCAGACTAAGGCCGCTTGGGCTGGTATTCATGGTTTGATGATTAATGGTAATCTCTCTACAATGGCTCGTCTCGCCATGACCTTCTCTTGATCCGGTTGTCATCTGCAGTCATATTATTCACGGCGCCCTCAGGACCAATTCCAGATTTTTTCACTATCTATCAAGTCATTAGCCCTGTGGTGTTGGATGTGGAGAATGACTGTCTAACCTCTTTACCATCAGAATTGGAAATTCGAGATGCGGTATTTGATCTTAGCATCGATAGCTCCCCGGGTACGGATGGCTTCAATGGTGCATTTTATCAGAACTGTTGGGACATTATTTCTACTGACGTCAATGCGGCCATTCGTCAATTCTTCTAGTTTGGCTCCCTCCCTGCTGGCCTCAATTCCAGCTTTATGGTCCTTATTCCAAAATGTAAGGATGCGAATACCGTGGATAATTTTAGGCCTATTGTTATGAGCAATTTCATCTTCAAAACTATTACGAAGATTCTGGCTACGAGGTTGGGCGGCATAGTCAGACGTATTTTGTCCTCTACGCAATTTGGTTTCATTCCGGGACGCCAGATACATGATTGTATTGCTTTGGTGTCGGAGCATTTCAATATCCTGCATAATCGAAATGACAACAATATGATCCTTAAAATTGATATTCGCAAAGCCTTTGACACCCTCAGCTGGGATTTTCTTTTCTATGTCCTGCGCAGATTTGGCTTCTCGGAGAAATTCGTTGCGTGGATTTCCGTCATATTTCACTCCGCACGGATATCGATTCTTCTTAATGGTTCGCCTGTCGGTTATTTTGCTTGTACGAGAGGGGTCAGACAAGGTGATCCTTTTTCTCCACTTCTCTTCTGCCTCGCTGAAGAAGTCCTAGGGAAGTCTATTGCTTACTTGGTGTCAACCGCCAACATCAGGCCCTTTGTGGCGCCACGCAACATTGTTTTCCCATCCTCCATGCTATATGCGGATGACATTATTCTTCTTTGTGCGGCAACCTCGGGCAATGCACATCACTTTTTTGATATCCTTGGCCAGTATGCTTCCCTCTCAGGGCAGGTTTTTAATCCGACCAAATCGAAGGTGTTTTTTGGTAGCCGAGTATCGCAATATATTAGGAACCGTATCCAGACGATCATGGGATTATCTGTCGGATCCTTTCCTACGACTTATCTTGGGGTGCCTATCTTCAAAGGTGCCCCAAAGCAGGGAGTGTTGCGGTCTTTGTTTGATAAAATTATGGTCAAATTTAAACGCTGGAAAGGTTCTTCCCTGTCATTGGCCAGACGCGTCTGTTTGGTAAATTCTATTATTGCCAGCTCCTTGGTTCACAGTATGCTTGTTTATAAATGGCCGATCGCGATGCTTAAAAAGTTGGAGCAGGCTATGCATAACTTTATCTGGACTGGCGACATTAATCAGAAGGGTTTGGTGGTGGTTAACTGGACGCGAAGCTGCACGCCTAAGACTGAGGGGGGTTGGGCGTCAGGTCCATCATCTCCGCTAACCGTGCTTTCCTTATGAAAATGGGTTGGAAACTCATCACTTCTGACTCAGTGGTTCTTGACACCCTTCGTAGACGCTTTTTGATGGAAAATGGCACCATTTGACGCACCTTCTTGACTTCGTCTATTTGGGCGGGTTTGCGTCCAAGTGTAGCGGATTTCCTGACTGATTCAAGATGGGTTCTATTTGATAAATGGTTTTATCATGATTTTGATGATTTTGTTTTTATACCAAAACAATATTTTTAAAGGTTGTCCAAATACTCCTAAATGATTTAAAATGGTTTTAATATTTTCCGGAGTATTTTCTCAAGTTTATTTTCGACAATATTGGACAACACATTTAATGATTTTATGTCAATGGGTTTTTACATCGAAACTATGTTTCTAAATGTTGTCCTAATACTCCCGATTGGTCTAAAATGCTTTTACTATTTTTCGGAGTATTTATTGGAATTTATATCGGACAACACTTTTTGTGTTAATGTGTTATTTTATCAAAACCATATTTCTAATGTTGTCCTAAATACTCCCGATCGGTTTAAAATATTTTTACGAAATTTTTGGAGTATTTCTTGAGGTTTAGTTTCGACAAAAATCGGACAACATTTCATTTAGGAGGTCGACCGGTTGACCAAAGAGGCGACCGGTACCTGGGAACAAGTTTTGTGAAACCGAAAACTTGAAACCCACAAAAATGGTCAGGGTGACCGGTCCCCATAGGGGGTGACCGGTCGCACCCCAGGGCGACGGTCGAGCCCCCCAAGGACCGGTCCCCCTGATGAGTTTTGCTGTGTAATCTCTTTTCTATTTTAACGCGCGACCGGTCGCCCTATGTTTTGACAGCAAAATTCTGACCGTTTGACAACAGACAACATTTCCTTAAATCATGGAGTTGATTTCTAACAGCTCTTTTCTTCAATTGTCTTGCAATTTTTTTATAGAATTCAAGTCCCCAAGAGGAGCCTATCATGTACAAGACATCTCCTATAAATAGAGGAAGATTTGAAGCACAACAATAAGAGAGAACAACACGACACAACAAGATATACTCAAGCAATCACTTGGTCTTATATTGTCATTATTCTTGTTGTAATTTGCCTAGCTTATCACTTTCACATTCTTGAGGTCTAGGCTATTCTTGATTACACTTGCACTCAATTGTATAATTCATTATCGAGTTGTAATCTTGAATTTTTGGGTTATCATTCAACACAAGATATCCTTGTGAGTGTTCTTGTGGTAAGAATACACTTGAGTGATCTAGGTGATAGGTGTTTCAAGAGTGTGGTGCTCTTGAGGTGTTGAAGAATTTGGTATTCTTCAAGATTGAAGACTTTGGTGATCTTCAAAGGTGCCGTTGAAGGAAGATTGTGGTAATCTCCAAAGGTGGTGTTGTTGAAGAGTGAGGTGCTCTTCAAGGTGTTGTAAGTTGAATTTGTATTAATTTTGGTAATTAATAAAATTCTTTTTCTTTTTGAAATCCATCCCGGATATACTGGGGTATGCATGTTAGTAATATTACTTGCTTTTATTGCGGTAAAAAGGGTCATATGGTAAATATTTGTCGGGCTAGAAATAGCTCTAATTATTTTTGGAGACCTAAAAGTCTCAAGACTAATCCCAAAGGACCCAAGCACTTGAGGGTACCACAAAACAATGTTATATTAGGTACCCGAGGAAATAATAATCGAAGAAAATTCATACCGCCAAGAAAACATCAAATGACCATTTCATTTGATCAAAGGAGAAAACATTTTCAACAAAGTCATTTTCCAAGAAGAGGAAATAATCAAAAATGGGATGAACAAAATCCTTGGAAGTGACAAAGACATCATCAACAAGATGATTTTCCAAGAGAAAGACACTTTCAAAAATGGGAAGGCCACAATGCTTGGAAATGGAGCAATTGGAGAAACCATCATTTTCAAAAGGGAAGATATCATCAACAATGGGAACGGCACAACCCATGGAAATGGCGAAATTGGTAAACCGTATCTCCCTATTTAAATATGCATTTTATTTTCTTTCATATTTTTATTTGTGTCTAAATTGCAAAATGATTTTTTCAAAATGAGTTTAAAAATTTTATTTTTTAAATTTAGGTCTTCAATATATTTGTAAGTTTCAAAATATTTTTTAAAGAAGACCTTGCATGACGTTTCTAAAACTCTTGTGCATTTACTTAGACTTATGTGGCTTATTATCTCCTATGTAGTTATATGGCACAAGCATGCTTAAGATATCTCTTATTGCTTAGCCTACACATGTATTATTATATTTGTGCAAAATTTGGTTTAAGAATTGTGTAGGATTTACATATCTCTTTCAATGGTTATCTACTCGTAATATATCAAGAGAGATATGAACTATCGAGGTACGCTCATTATTGTTATTCATCTCATACACTCGATACATGTTGTGCCATATGCCTATGTGCTTATTTTATACTAGTGCCATTAAGAGGATGTTTTGATTTTTGAGAAGGCACTATTTAACATAGCTTGTGTTATCCAAGATTTTTAAAGGATTATATTTTGTTTTGATAAAAAAAATTGATCTTCTAGTTATGCATTTATTGCACATATAAATGTCATTATTCTTGGATGCTTATGTCAAAGCTCTTGTTCATATGATTCTTGTGATTGAGGTCTCAACTATGTGCTCTCGTATTTTCATATTTCAAAAGAGACCTTATATAGCTTTCTTAAGCTTATTTGAACTTGAATGATTTATCAGACTCTTGATGATGCGTAGTATGTGGCGCTTAAAATAGTGTATCTATTATTCGATATTACTATGCTCGTGTGCAAAATATCTTGTTAAGATTTTGCAGACATTTGTGATATTTCACAACAAGTTTAAGGAACAAGGCAAGGTTAGTAGCCTAAGGGTATTGTCAAGAAGAAGGTAATGATTTTGATGTAATATTTGCACTCATAGCACATTTAGAAGTTATTTGCACTTTACTTGCCCATTCTTGTTTTGAGAAAATTTCAAGTTTTACCAAATGGATGTTAAATCCAATTTTCTAAATGGTTTTATTCAAATAGAAGTCTATCGGAGTTTAAAATTTTTTGGCCAAATGATTTTTATAAAAAGGCTTTGTACGGTTGATACAAGTACCCCGTATATGGTTTGATAGACTTACCTATTTTTGCAAAATAATTTTACAAAAGGTAAAGTTGATACTACACTTCTTGGTGCTACTAATGAATATTTGTGCAAGATATTTTTCCAAGTCAATGCAAGGTGAACCTAAGATGATCATGATGAGGGAAGCTAAAATTTGATCATTGGAATTCAAGTTCAACAATGCCAAGAAGGTGATTATATTCCACACTCAAAAGAAGAATTGAGGCATTGAAGAAGAAAGAACCATTTCAACCTATATGGCCACAAATGTGAAAATTGACAAAGGTTGAGGTAGGCATGTTGATTGACAAACGAATTTGAGGTATGTTTATTCGTTTATTACTCCTTAGACTCGACATTCTATATGCCTTATGTCTATATGCTCGACTTAAAACAATCCCAACGAATCTCTTTAAAGTGCCGTTAAAAGAAATTTTCAAATACTTGTAAGGCACTTCTTCTTATGACTTGTTCATCCAAAGTTTTAAAACGTTATCATTTTTCGGGATAACAAGTCCGAGTGTAAATTTTATTTTTCAAAATATGGTTCGTCATAATCGAACTAAACATATTAAGATTCGATAATTTTTTTAAGGGATTGCATATTTTAACAAAAACTTGAGATGTGTTTAATTCCGTCTCAAGGATAACTCACAGACTTTTTAATCGCTCACGGCCGAGTATTTTACCTCATTTCGAGCCTGATTATGACATAATGTATATTGAATGAGGTCTACATTTGCATTTTGCACGTTTTTAAAACTAAGGGGCAAAAAATCGGATTTTTGGATCAAAATTCGGATTTTCAAAACAGAAGTGAACCAGTGGGCTGCCAGGGCAGGGGTCGACCGGTCGCCCTAGCCCATGACCGGTCGCCCACTGCTTAAGTTTGGTTAAAACCGTCTCTGTTCTTGTATTTTGGCAGTTTAAGGTTTTTCCTCTCTCTTTCGTCCCCTTTGCAAATTTCACACACATTTTACTTCAAATGTGTTTTATTACATACATTTCATATCTTGGATGTATTTAGGCTCGATTACCATCATCATTGCTCGTCTTTACCGATTAAATGGTAAGAATTCTACTTCCTTATCTCAATTGGGTTGAACCCTTGAGAACTTGGCCTATATGTATTTTCTTGATGAAATGTGTATATATTTGTGATGAGCTTATTGATTGTTGATGGATGATATTTGTAAAATTGCTTTTGGTGATGAAAAACTTGGCTGGATTGCATTTACAAGGGCTTTATATATCTTCTTCAATTTTTGACGCCCGCCAAGTGTTCGATAAAATGTCTCAATGAAAAATTCATCACCTACATGATTCTCTTGTTTTCAAATGTCTTATATATTTATAGAGATCATGTTTTGCCAATCAAATGAGTTTTCATAAGCTTCTACAAGTCGTATGATCGACTCTTTCCTCCTATTTGGTCTATAAGCTTCAATGTTCAAATAGCTCGATACATCGGTTTAGTTACGCACTTTGATATGATTATATGATGTTTTTATCGTGCTAACATTCTTTTTGATGATTCTAAAGGGGGAGAAACATGTTATAAGCTCATTAGCTCATAAAAGCTAAGTTAAGCTAAACAAAAGAAGCTATAAGCTATGGCTTCCTAAAGCCATAAATTGTGCATTATACTTAGTCCAGTTGTTGTATGATGGACTTATTTACTTGTCTAATGATGTTTTGTTGACAGGGGGAGCTTATAAGCTCTTGTACTTAAGATCAATATGTAAAAGCTAAGCTTTTAGCTTGTGGTTGATTGCTTTTACATTACTCTTGTTGTGCATATTGATAGGGGAGCTTTTGCTATATATGATTGAATATCTCTACTCCCATCCTTGTGTTTATATTGCGTAGAATGTTGTCGCTCACAACGAATAGTTATTTTTAACCGGTAAAAAAGTTTTGTTTTCAAAATCGACCTCGTTAAAATTGTTTTGGTTTGTAATCATCAAAAATGGGAAGATTGTTTGATAAATGGTTTTATCATGATTTTGATGATTTTGTTTTTATACCAAAACAATGTTTTTAAAGGTTGTCCAAATACTCCTAAATGATTTAAAATAGTTTTAATATTTCCCGGAGTGTTTCCTCAAGTTTATTTTCGACAATATTGGACAACACATTTAATGATTTTATGTCAATGGGTTTTTACATCGAAACTATGTTTCTAAATGTTTTCCTAATACTCCCGATTGGTCTAAAATGCTTTTACTATTTTTCGGAGTATTTATTGGAATTTATATCGGACAACACTTTTTGTGTTAATGTGTTATTTCATCAAAACCATATTTCTAATGTTGTCCTAAATACTCCCGATCGGTTTAAAATATTTTTACGAATTTTTCGGAGTATTTCTTGAGGTTTATTTTCGACAAAAATCGGACAACATTTTATTTAGGAAGTCGACCGGTCGACCAAAGAGGCGACCGGTACCTGGGAACAAGTTTCGTGAAACAGAAAACTTGAAACCCACAAAAATGGTCAGGGTGACCGGTCCCCATAGGGGGCGACCGGTCGAGCCCCCCAAGGACCGGTCCCCCTGATGAATTTTGCTGTGTAATCTCTTTTCTGTTCTAACGCACGACCGGTCGCCCTATGTTTTGACAGCAAAATTCTGACCGTTTGACAGCAGACAACATTTCCTTAAATCATGGAGTTGATTTCTAACATCTCTTTTCTTCAGTTGTCTTGCAATTTTTTACAGAATTCAAGTCCCCAAGAGGAGCCTATCATGTACAAGACATCTCCTATAAATAGAGGAAGATTTGAAGCACAACAATAAGAGAGAACAACACGACACAACAAGATATACTCAAGCAATCACTTGGTCTTATATTGTCATTATTCTTGTTGTAATTTGCCTAGCTTATCACTTTCACATTCTTGAGGTCTAGGCTATTCTTGATTACACTTGCACTCAATTGTATAATTCATTATCGAGTTGTAATCTTGAATTTTTGGGTTATCATTCAACACAAGATATCCTTGTGAGTGTTCTTGTGGTAAGAATACACTTGGGTGATCTAGGTGATAGGTGTTTCAAGAGTGTGGTGCTCTTGAGGTGTTGAAGAATTTGGTATTCTTCAAGATTGAAGATTGTGGTGATCTTCAAAGGTGCCGTTGAAGGAAGATTGTGATAATCTTCAAAGGGAGATTGTGGTAATCTCCAAAGGTGGTGTTGTTGAAGAGTGAGGTGCTCTTCAAGGTGTTGTAAGTTGAATTTGTATTAATTTTGGTAATTAATAAAATTCTTTTTCTTTTTGAAATCCATCCCGGATATACTAGGGTGATAGAGGATTAGGCCCTAGGTGGGTTGAACCTCTTTAAATCGTCGCGTGTTGTTTACATTCCCCACCTTTATTATTGTCTTTGAGCATTCGGTTCGAAAAAGAGGGTAAAATCGAAAAGATGGAGATAATCTATTCACCCCACCTCCAGATTATCGTAGCCGCTTGGACTTACAAGTGGTATCAAAGCCAAACTCTTTGGCAAGCTCGTTTCACTCCGCGAGTGAAGAGGAACGATCGTCGGCTACGAATGAAGCTCACCTTTCCGGCACCTCCACCACCAAGCCACCTCGGTTTGATTCCAAACATTTTACATTTTGGAAAGAAAGAATGAAATGTTATTTACAAGGTTGCGGGTTCGATATTTGGAACATCATCATAAATGGAGAATCCATTCCGATGATAGACACACCATACACCTCCAAAGCTTTCAAAGAGCTCAATGATGAAGAGAAGAAAATCATCTCCTTAAACGGTAAAGCTCTCAATATTTTGTATTGTTCACTTACTAATTTGGAATATGAACATATTGTAGGAATTCGATCGACACATGAAGTATGGCAAAAATTAGAAGCCATCTATGGAGTATGTGCAAATGAAAGGAGTGAAACAAAAGCATCTACTTCTCAAAGGGATACAAGTTCAAATCTAAAGAACAAGCCTTTTCTATGGAGGGTGGCGGCTGTTTCTTGTATCTGGCTCATCTGGCACATCAGAAATGATGTAATTTTTAATGACAGGTAGTGGACTACGGATGCAACGTTGATTCAGTTAAGGACCATGATTATTGAGTCTGCTTCGCTGGATAAAGGGTGCATGCAGAATACTCAGGAGGATTTACTTCGACTTCGCCGGCTTAGAGTTAAGGGTCATCCCCCCAATGCTCCCTGGGTTATCCCAGTGCCTTGGTCTCTTCCCCTCCCTGGCTGGATTAAGGTTAATACGGATGGTTGTGCAAAGGGAGCTCCAGGTCGCATCACGGCAGCAAGAGTCTACCGCACCTATCGTGGGTTCTTTCATGGGTGCTTTGTGGAACAGTGTGGTGCGGGCTTTGCTTTTGAGGCGGAACTGGTCGCTGCCATGACGACAATCCACTATGCATTTCATAAGGGCTGGAACAACATTTGGCTAGAGTCAGACTCTACCTTCGTGGTGGACCTTCTTCGATCTCGGATTGGCGCCGACCCTTGGAGATTATTGAATCAGTGGCGTTATACCCTTTTTATGCTTTCTCAGATGAATCTGGTGGTTTCCCACATCTATCGTGAGGGTAATCGTGCGGCGGATCATCTCAGCAAGTACACTTGTGACTCGGTTTGGTGGGATGCCCCTCATGCGGGCATCATTTCCCTGCTCACGGATGACTATGTCGGTCGATCGCAGTATAAATTTGTTAGCTAGTTTTGGGTTTTGTGTTCTGACTATGGTTGGATGGATTTCTTTTATCTCGCCGGGGTACTCTTTTCCTACTGAGGGTTTTCCCCACAAGGGTGGGTTTACCTTGGTAGGTTTTTAACGAGGCCCCAAACATTGCGCTACCTGGTCGGCTTGTGACCAGGATTTTCCTTTTCTTTTATATAATATTTCGATTTCTATTTAAAAAAATTTTTATTTAATTTTTTATTATTTTGATCAAATAAGAAATTATACTTGCCAATAAGTAAGATTTCAAGTTATAAATAATCCCTTAACTATCCTTATGTGCCTCCTTAGGCCCAAAAAATTCTTATAGTTGGACATTAAATGTAGTCGATTCATCCTAGTTTAGTATTGTGTATGGTTTAATATAGTTAATTTGATATATATATATAGTATTATTTATACTATATTATTGCCTACATTAATTTATAATTTAAAACATACCAAAGTTTGACACATGTACATCAAATTATCATATTAAAGTAATTTTTTTTATTAAAATTTCGTATGAGTATACGACACTTTTCATTCGTGATTCTTATCACAATGTTTCTCTTATCCTTCATTTTGCAAAATATAAGATATTGTATACCTGGATTTTGTAATAAGTATTGTTTTTGTGCTTGAATATTTATAAACTTTTTAAAGGTGTGATTTTTTAGTGAATTAATTATTTTTATAGAAAATGGCATAGTGTATATATATACATGAATGTTTGACACATATATCATTTTTAACTCTTTAGTTTTAATCTTTCAACTTTTTATGTGATTTATTTGGTTAAACGAAACTATCTATTAATAAGATAAATGTTAAAAGTTGAACTATATCTCATCATATAAATAAATTATTTTCAAAGGAATGGAAGTGATTGACTTTAAAATAAATTTTGAAAAAAAACATGAGAAATAATCTTGACATTGACTATGTCAAATAATACTTTTGTCGAATAAAAAATTTAATCATAAGTATCGTATTTATATTTAATTTTTATAAGTTTATAGAGGTGTAATTTTTAACTGGCAATCAAGCATTTTACTGAGAAACTCAAATTCATATTATATTAAATGACTTCTAATTAAATATTTTATTAAGGACGTATATACCAGTTTTAACTTTATTACACGTAATTTTTTTTAATTGCAAATTAATATCATTATTTTGTGTGTGTATTAAATCATACTTTTTCTATTGATGATATAGATTGAAATCATAAATATATTTCAATAAAGAACAATAACTTTGAAACTAAAGTTTATGATGAGAGATAAAATATTATTTTCTAAAACTCATATTGTTATCCTTATTGAGAGTCTAAAAGAACATTTGTCTTGTTGCATAGTTTTTGTCCCCTCTTTCTTCTTTTTCTTTGTCAATTTCGGTATTTTCATCCTTTGTTTTAAGCCATAAAGAACAAAATGCAAAAGAAAATATTTAAAATAAAACAAAGATTACTCTTTCTTATACCTCTATATTAAAAACCAAAACTTTATCTCGTTAGGTTAGAATATGGATATCATCTATGTTTAGTTTACTATTCTTTTTTTATTGGGAGATTTTTATATTATTTTTAATATTTTTGCTTTATAATTAAAGGACATCTATTTTGTTGAAACAAAAAATTGTTATTTCTTTCTTCATCTTTTTCTTTGTTATTTTTTTAATACTTTCATCTTATTTTTCAGGCCATAAAGACATATAACGCACAAGAATACAATTAAAATAAAACAAAGAGTGCTATTATTTTATCCGCTCTTTGTATACATCCACATTAAAAATGATTAGTTTAGAAATATTGATATCATCAAGGTTTAGTTAATATCTTAATTTTTATATCCGAGCATGAGATATTTATATTTTTTAAATATGTTTCTTTTAAAATATATTATGATAATAATTGGATTTCTAATAAAAATATCATCAATATTATTAAATATATAATTGAGTCTGAATTTTGATTTAAAATGCTAAAAGATACATCCATTAAAAATTTAGATAAAGATTTGTTAGTTCAAGATTATTTGCATTGCAATCTTAAGTGAGGTTCGTGGATCATGTATTTTGTCCTATTTTTTTAATTTAATCAAAACCCCAAGATTAAAATTTTGTTTCTTTTTGTTTTAGTTGTAATTTCATCTTTCTTTTCCCCCTAGAATTATTATAAATATATTTAATTTTAATTGTTCAAAAATATATATATATATATATGTATAATTATACAACTTTTCATAACAACGAAATTTAAACCGCTAAAATGGTCTCATATGAAGTCTTCTATATAAGATTATAATATATGGTTAGAAAGCTTTCGGAATGTAGTTTAATATAAATTTGATAATATATAAAAATTTAAAATATTGTTAAAGTTACAATTGAAAGAAAACGTAAGAAAAATTGGGATATAAAAGGTCACTAACTTTTCTTGTAACTAAACAAAAGCTAAAATAAATACCAAATTACTTAATTGTCCCTAAACTTAACTATGTTGAAGGGATATTATTATCCAATCAGAAGTTTCAAGAAACCATTCCACCTATTCACATTTTTTATATTAGTGTAGACATACATATATTATTTAATTCTTATTATATATGTATTCTTCAATACTTTCAGCTAGGTAGCTATATATGTATATATATAAATCACATGATTTTAACCCCTTTTGTTGAAATTCAAATATTTTCTGCAGTGTATAATTATATCAACTTGTAATATGCAATTATAAACATAGTTTGCACACAACCTTGGCAAAGGTCCGAAAATTCTTTCTAACTCAACTGTACAATTTGGGTCTGTGTTTAACTTCCATTGTAATAGTTAATTTGTCTTCAATTCTATTTCTTTTTTTTAATATTTAGATACACACTTAAAATTGTGTATTAATCTAATTCTAAGAGAACAGAAATACGATGCTTACAGATTTTTAACCATTTCGTGAGAAAACTTTGAAGCCAGTGATCTGTTTCTCTATTCCTCTTTCTTGTTGTTTCACCCCAAGTGTGTGTTTATTGTGTGACGAAGTGTTTTAAAAATAAAAGAGTACATGTGTGATTACCTTGGAGGCGGTGGATGTTGGGATAAGGATCAGACACCTATATATACACTTTTATATAAAGTTATTAACTAGCATTATAAATATATAGATATCATGTGCTTTACTCTAAACCATATTATTACTGCATGTTATATACACACACACACACATTAGTTACACTTTATTATATAGAAGTGATGACACATGTCCAACTGATATATATACAAAATTTAATATATGACTAACAATATAAACAAATTATATTTCACTTATATACGACTAGTATATAATAGTCAGTAATTACAATAAGACCTCCCCTTATTTTCTAATTGTGATTTTAATGCTCTTTCTTTTTAATAAATACATATTTATATCTTACCCCGATAAATATGTAGATGCCACCGTAAATCTCTAAATTTACCACGTGCAACTTTATGATTTTTTATACTTCCAATGTTACCACGTGTAAACTACCGATATTTAATGATTTGACACTTATACTCTCCTATTTGAATACACGATCAACCAATCAGAAGCTAAGAACTAATATCATGAAAAAAAACTTTATTGTTAAAATGCTGTATAATATGAAGTGCGTCATGCGATGTCAGTATCCATGCAAATGTTATGTAGATAGCATGAAATACATGAACTATATTGGCCAAGTGAGTGGTGAGAGGCTCGGGTATTACAAATTATGATGATCGAAATGTGAAAGATATTTGGGATCGGTTGGAGGTAATTCAAGAATCTATTTCCAATTATTATAAGGGTGATGCATTTACAACACCGCCGAGACATGATTTTAATCAAGGTACTAGAGAAGAAAATCAATTCAAAAATGAGCATCCTCTTTCTTTGGTTGGAAGTGCATCACGAGCTGTACCTGTAGATATTGACTTGAATGTTGACCAAGTATTCGATACCAAGAAAGAGCTTCAAGAAGCTATGCACATGATCACATTGAAATACAATTTCCAATTCAAAACAAAAAAATTGAACAAGAATGTTGATGCTGCTTCTTAGGGCAGATCACTCCAAAGCTAAAGTTTCTGATAAAGTCCTTCTTCCAGGAGGGAATTCTTCAAGTCTTTTTCTTCGGGAGCTGGAAGTTCTTCAGATGGGAACTTGCCTGCACACACGCAAATATTAGAGAGCGCTGGGGTTGTCCCAGGGAGGCCCCTCTGATGCTCAAGTCATCACAACGATCGAGAGAATAAGACAATAAATAAATACTGAATTAAATGTGTAGGAGTAATTGTGGGAGAATGTACTTACAAATGAAGAGGAGGGACCTTTTTATACCAGAGTAGCGGACCTTGTAGGCCGCGTAGGAGAAATCGGCCTATGGGCCAGTCCCGGAGTCCGATGGGTCGGGTTATTCCATTAAGAGCGCATTGGACAATTTATATTAAATCCATATATAAATCGAATTACATATTTAATTATTAAATATCGTTTTGCCCCCAACATAAGCCCCCCAACTCTGGTGCTACGGAGGTATGAAGCAATGCGGGAGCTAAACCGATATCATGTCTGGCTTGTCTTGTTTTATGTCTTGTCTTGTCTTTGGAGAATATTTGACCACTTTCGCACAAGGATACTTGGGAGGAGAGCTTTTGACCACGTCTTCCAAAAGTAATATTTCTCTCTCCACTCTTTAACTTTGAACTTCTTTGCTTGGTAGAACACTTAAAAAATTTCTTGAGAGTTGAGAAGAGTGCTCATGGAGAATTGGAGTGATGAGTGGACTGTATCAAGTGAGGAGAGAGATGAGCGCCCGAGAGAGGTAAGAGGGCCCCCGGGGCACCTCCCTGGAGTGGGGGTGCTCCCTTGGTGCCCTCCCAGGGCGGCCACATGGGCGCACCCACGTGCCCTCTTGGGCGGAGAAGGGCGCACCCCCGGGGGCGGCCCAAGCCCCCGATTCATTCTTCTTTCTGTGTTTCTCCATCTTCTCTGGAGTTTTTGCATATTTCGAGCTAAATTTCAGATTTCGGTCCTTCTTGAGTTTCGCTTGGGGCCTGGGGCATCACTAGCCATTTAATCTCCGGTTCTGTTGTTCCATTTCCACATCTACCAGTGGATTTTGATATCCCTCCTCTCGTTCCGGAATGTGTTATGATGGTAAGGGGGAAGTAGAGCTTGATTCAGATTCGAGTTCAAGTGATAAGGCCCTCGAGGAGGAGTCCAAGAGGGACAGTCCAAAAGAGGTTCAACGACCCAAGTATCAGCATAGGCCTCCTCCCGGAAGTAGGGCAGTTGTTCCGGCAGAGCTAGTAAGAAGAGTTTCATCTCTTTTCTTCGTAGGTTGCGGTAGTGACTAGAGTTCCTTTGGTTTTTGTGATGTTAGCTACCGAGCTCGGGCAATAGACTTACCCATCCTTCCTAGGGCTTCGCCACGGTGTATCTTTATAGCTTCTCCGTTGGCTTTGTTCTTCCTCCAGATAATTTCCTTATTGCGATCCTTAGATCTGTGGGAGCCTGTGTTGGACAGATGGTTCCTCAAGTTTACGCATCATACGAGGATACAACTATGCTATGCAGCGGTTGGATATGCCTCCGGCCGTGGACGGGTTCCACTCTTTGTTCTACACTAGGAAGTCTTCTTACGACACCTTCTTCCACTTCTTCCCTCGCCCCCAGTGCAAGTTCCTTATGGGGCTTCCCTCTCTTGGTGTTGTGGAAGGAGGACTTTGGCTAATGATGAGACATAAAGGCGAATGGCAGCTCGAACGAGGAAGAGCATTTAATGCAAAGGACATTCTCTGACCTTGTCATTAATGAAGCCGGATTTAGAGGTATGAAAGGGGGCGGGTCAAAGGTTTTCCTGCCATGAAGTAAGTATATTCAGAGAATGACCTACTGGTAGTGACCCTTGAGGAGGGGAGACCTGTCAGCGAGTAATTTTGAGGGACTGTTGGAGAAGACTAGTCAGGAACCAATCTGAAGGTGACGCGTGGAGCCCTCTGGGAGGGGGGTAAAGCCACATTTCAAGTATAAAAGGGGCATTTCATGCCAAGGGAAAAGGTACATATTAAACTCTATTTTTACTTCATGTTCATACATTTCATGCCCGCGAAGCTCGTCTAGAGCCGAATGATGTGAGCAATAGGGTTTGGCCTTTGCAGGTGAATTTCGACCCCTATCAGCTGTTTTGGCCTTTTCTGGTTACTTCTGTGTCTTTGTGCCGTTTTCGCTTAACGTTCGAGCAATTTTTAACGAGTAAAATAGGAAAAGATTGCATGATATTTGAGCTCCCGCCGATTTTGTTGGTTTTGTAAAGACACAATAACGAACGAGATAGATAATTTTTAAAAAAAATAGAAAAGTGGGGCAGGTTTGTCGCAAAAAGGGGTGCAACACGAGGAATTCCCAAGGGGTCACCCATCCTAGTACTACTCTCGCCCAAGCACGCAAATGTTGGAGTTCTAATGGGATTCGGTGTTTGATAAATATTTTTATCATGATTTTGATGATTTTGTTTTTACACCAAAACAATGTTTTTAAATGTCGTCCAAATACTCCTAAATAATTTAAATGTTTTTACTAATTTTTTGGAGTATTTCATAAAGTTTATTTTCGACAAAAATTGGACAACACTTTTGATGATTTTGTGTTCATGTGTTTTTACACCAAAACAATATTTCTAAATGTTGTCCAAATACTCTCGATCGATTTAAAATGTTTTAACTAATTTTTCGGATTATTTCTTGAAGTTTATTTTTGATAAAAATTGGACAACACTTCTGTCTCGTGTTCAACTGGTCGCCCGTGTCTAGAAATTGAGTTTTGAAACAAAAACAAGATGTTTGATTTTTTCCTAGAGGTCGACCGGTCGCACTAGTCGTCATCCGGTACCTGAAAGAAAAAAGAACAGAACAGTGAATTTGTTCTCTTGAAAAACCTCTAGGGGGACCGGTCCCTTTGGGGGGTGACCAGTCGGACCCTAGGTCGACCGGTCCAACCCCCTGGACCGGTCCCTATGTGTATTTTTGCTGTATTAAATTCTTTTCTATATTAGAGCGCGACCGGTCGCCATAACTTTTTGACAGCAAATTCTAACCATTGTGCAGTAGACAACTTTTCCTCAATTTATGGTGTTGATCTCAAACAACTATATTCTTCAATTGTCTTGCAATTTTTTACAGATTTCAATCTTCTAGGAGGAGCCTATCAAGTTGTAGACATCCTCTGTAAATAGAGGAAGTCTTGGAGCAACAAGATAACAATTCTACACAACACAACAAGAGATAAACTCTAGCAAACACTTGTTCTTTCATTTTCAATATTCTTGTTGTAATAGCCTAAGGTCTTACACTTTCACATCTTGAGGTCTAGGCTTATTTCTTGATTACACTTGCACTCAAAATTGTATTATTCATTATCAAGTTGTAATCTTGAATTTGTGGTCATCATTCAACACAAGATATCCTTGTGAGTGTTCTTGTGGTAAGAACACACTTGGGTGATCTTAGGTGTTAGAAGATTGTTGTAATCTTCTTATTGAAGAGTTTGGTGCTCTTTGAGGTGTTGAAGAATTTGGTGTTCTTCAAGGTGGAAGATTGTGGTAATCTTCACAAGGTGCCGTAGAAGATTGTGGTAATCTTCAAGGGAGATTGTGGTAATCTCCAAAGAGATGTTGTAAGGCGATGTTGTATTAATTGTGGTAATTATAAAATCTTTTTTTCTTTTGAAATCCATCCCGGAGATCATGGGGTGGTAGAGGATTAGGCCCTAGGTGGGTTGAACCTCTATAAATCGACGCGTGTTGTTTACTTCCCGCACTTCCATTCTTGTCTTGGCTTATTACAATCGAAAAAGAGGGCATAATCGAGAAAATGGGCATAATCTATTCACCCCCCTCTAGATTATCATAGCCACTTGGACTTACAAGTGGTATCAGAGCCAAACTCTTGTTGAGTGTATTAATTGCATGAAAAAGGATTTATTAAAATTCAACTTGAGTACCGATAAAATGTCCAATATTGTTGATGTTCATAGTTGTGATAATTTGAAACTAGGACTTGATCATAAGCCTAATGTCGTTAATCATATGAAAAAGAATCAAGTCTTTAAGCATGTTGGTCATTATACTCCTAAAATTATTACTTGCTTTTATTGTGGTAAAAAGGGTCATACGGTAAATACTTGTCGGGCTAGAAATAACTCTAATTATTGTTGGAGACCTAAAAGTCTCAATGCTAATCCCAAAGGACCCAAACACTTGAGGGTACCACAAAACAATGTCATATTAGGTACATGGAGAAATAATAATCAAAGAAATTTCATACCGCCAAGAAGACATCAAATGCCCATTTCATTTGATCAAAGGAGAAGACATCACCACAATGAATTTCCAAGGGGGAAATATTATCAACAAAGGGAAGGTAACAAACCTTGGAAATGGAGCAATTGGAGAAGTCATCATCAACAAAATGAGTTTCCAAGAGAAAGATATCGTCAACAATGGGAAAGACACAACCCGTGGAAATGGCGTAATTGGTAAACCGTATCTTCTCATTTAAATACACATATTTTGTTTGTTATTATGTATGCTTGTATTTTTGCCTTAATTGTTTTAGGTCCCAAGGGGTGTAAGTAAGGTTTAGAAGGGGGTTGAATAAACCTTACCAACTTTTTGATTTTAGTCCTTTTAAAATTATTACAGAGTTAATACATAGCTAAGTCCTTGAGGGACAACTAAGCTAGTTAATCAACAGAGTTAGCCACTCAACAGACTCGATAGAACTATTTATAGAATAACTCAGCTGTTTAGTCTAAACCTTAACTTGGCTGTGATGAGTTTTTCAGCGGAAGACTTAACACCCTTGAATTTGATTTAACTTTGTTTTAACACTTGATTTTAGCACTTAGTTATTTATCAGTTGGATTACAAATTATCAGCAGATATGAATTGAGTAAGCAGAAATGTAAATATGCTGAAATGTAAATGACACAAGTGATTTTTATAGAGGTTCGAAGATGGGGTAATTCTTCTAATCCTCTTTTCTCCAACTCCTGGAGGAATCCACTAAGTAATGATCAATTCACAAAGTGGTTATCAGTCTAGAGACAAGTCTTGGTCACACAGCTGACTTGCTCCTTGGACTCAGTCTGGAGATGTCTTGGTCACACAGCTGGCTTCTCGTCCGACTCAACTTTTTCACAGTGGTGTATTGCGCTTTGCTACTTGACTCACTTTCTCAAGCTTCTTGGATTTGATCACGAAGCCCTCCAATAACTTGAGATTGGTTCGACCTTGAACCTTCCTACAATCCTCATTGGAAAGTAGACCCCTTGATTTTTCAAAAGTTTCCTCTTCAACAATTTAAAGTTGTCTTCCCTTCACAGCTTTGTGTTGGATCGATTTCCTTCGAGATTTAGGCTTGAGAATTTTGCTTGAATATCTTGAGAATATTTTGCAATACCAAAATTCGGATTTTTCCAATTTTTTCATTTTTTTATATATAAAAGAAAAGCAAATAAATCCTAACTAATAAAGGGAAAAAACAAAAATTAATACAACAAACCATTGGGTTGCCTCCCAACAAGCGCTAAATTTAACGTCAATAGCTTGACACCTGTATAACTCGATCACGGCTCCCGCAAGGTGAGGCATGCCACCTCTTCCTTTTGATTCCTATGAAAGTAGTGCTTAATCCTCTGGCCATTTACCATGAATGTATCCCCATCCCGAGTTAACAACTCTACTATTCCTGGAGGATTCAACACTTTCTTGATCACAAACAACCCCGACCACCGAGATTTGAGCTTACCGGGAAAAAGTTTAAGATGTGAGTTGTACAAAAGAACTTGTTCACCCGGTAGAAACTCTCTTTTTTTAATCATCCGATCATGCCATCTCTTCGTACGCTCCTTATAACTTCGGGAATTCTCATAGGCCTCATCTCGGAACTCTGCCATCTGATTCAAATGCAATAGCCTCTCTTCACCCGCTGCTTTGAAGTCAAAATTTAACTTCTTTACCGCCCAAAATGCTTTGTGCTCTAATTCCACGGGTAAGTGACACGATTTTCCGAATACCAACTGATAAGGTGATGTGCCCAACGGCGTCTTGAATGCAGTCTGGTATGCCCATAACACATCATCTAACTTCAAAGCCCAATCCTTGCAATTTATACTCACTGTCTTTTCTAATATTTGCTTAATCTCGCGATTGGCTACCTCTGCTTGCCCGTTTGCTAGCGGATGGTATGCTAATGCCACTTTATGCCTAACCCCATACTTTGCAAGTTGATTGCTCATCAATTTATTCACAAATTGTGACCCCCCATCGCTAATCAAAGCTCTCGGGGTTCCAATCCGAGTGAATATATTTTTCTTTAAAAACCGCATTACTACTTGTGCATCATTCGTCTGTGAAGGAATCGCCTCAACCCATCGAGATACATACTCCACTGCTAGTAGAATATATTGATAGCCCGAAGAAGATGGAAAGGGACCCATGAAGTCAATCCCCCACACATCAAAAAGCTCGACTTCCATCACATTGGTCATAGGCATCTCATGTCGTCTAGAAATGTTCCCCATCCGCTGGCACCTATCACACTGCTGCACATACAAATAACAATCATTATACAAAGTAGGCCAATATAACCCACTCTGCAATACCTTGCCGCAGTGCGTGTCGGACCGAAGTGTCCCCCAGAAGGTGAAGAATGACACTGTTGTAGAACTCCCTCCCACTCTTCTTGAGGCACACATCTTCTGATGACCATGTCTGCGCACCTCTTAAAGAGCAAGGGGTCGTCCCACATATAGAACTTGATGTCATGGAGGAACTTCTTGTTTTGATAAGAGGATAAATCCGGAGGCATGACTCCCGCTACCAAATAATTCACAAAATCTGCGTACCATGGGAATTTAGCCTGTAATAACAAAAGCTGCTCATCGGGGAACTCCTCCTTGATTACATTTGTACCCTCTTTCTTATCCTTTTTGTACTCCAATCTGGACAAGTGGTCTGCTACCACATTCTCACAACCCTTCCTATCTCTGATCTCCACATCGAATTCTTGAAACAATAGAATCCATCGAATCAGTCTCGGTTTGGCATCCTTCTGGTCGAATAAATATTTAATCGCCGCATGGTCTGTGTGGACTATCGTCTTTGTTCCAATCAAGTAAGATCGGAACTTATTGAATGCAAAAACAATTGCCAGCATTTCCTTCTCAGTGGTGGTGTAATTCTGCTGGGCACTATCTAATGTTCTGCTTGCATAATAAATGGCTCTGACCCATAACCGCCCCAACTTATCGAATGCAAAAACAACTTATCCCTTTTCTGACCCATAACCGCCCCAACTGCGAAATCAGTGGCATTGCACATTAGCTCAAAGGGCTAACTCCAATCCGGAACTACAAGAATTGGTGATGTCACCAACGCCTTCTTCAAAATCTCGAATGCCTGCAAACAATCATCGAAAAAATTGAAAGCAATATCTTTTTCTAAAAATTGACTCAAAGGTTTGGTGGTTTTAGAAAAGTCACGAATGAACCTTCTATAGAATCCGGCGTGCCCCAAGAAGCTTCTGATTGCCTTCTCATTTGTTGGAGGTGGGAGTTTCCCAATTGCTACAATCTTTGCTCTGTCCACTTCTAAACCTGCAGAAGAAACTCGGTGGCCTAATACAATGCCATCTCGTACCATAAAATGACACTTCTCCCAATTCAAAACAAGATTAGTTTCCTTGCATCTCTATAAAACTTGAGAAAGATTATCAAGACAGTGATCAAAAGAATCTCCAAATACAGAAAAATCATCCATGAAAACCTCCATTATTTTCTCAATAAAATCATGAAATATAGCCATCATACATCGCTGAAAAGTCGCGGGTGCATTACATAGTCCGAATGGCATTCTGCGGAATGCAAACATACCATAGGGACATGTAAATGTCATTTTCTCTTGGTCTTCCGGTGCAATCATGATCTGGTTGTACTTGAAATAACCATCGAGAAAACAGTAATAATCAAATCCCGCCAAACAATCTAACATCATACCAATAAAGGGGAGGGGAAAGTGATCATTACGAGTGGCATCATTTAATTTTCTATAATCAATGCATATACGCCACCCAGTAACTATCCTAGTCGCAATCAATTCATCGTTTTCATTCCTTACTACAGTCATCCCCCCTTTTTTTGGTACCACTTGTACCGGACTCACCCAAGAACTATCAGAAATAGCATACACAATTTCAGCATCTAACCATTTTAAAACTTTCTTCCTAACAACCTCTTGCATTATAAGGTTCAATCGTCTTTGGTTCTGCACTGAAGGTTTATAAACATCTTCCATTCAAATTTTATGCATGACAATCGATGGACTTATGCCTTTTAAATCAGATATCGACCAACCTATCGCAGACTTATGTTTCCTCAACACCCTAATCAATTTATCAAGCTGAGCTGAAGTTAAAAGGGATGATACGATTACCGGTTTTGTGTTGTTTGCCCCAAGGAATGCGTATTTGAGATGCTCGGGTAATGGCTTGAGTTTTGGGTTTGAATTGGGTGCTTTAGACTCACACATGGGCTACCCGTGCTCAGACGCACGGGCCATGCGTCCTTGACTCTGTACCTGGGTCTCTTCGGCATCACGCACCACCTGGTCATGCTCAGACGCACGAGTCGTACGTACTTCAGGGTTTTCAATAATTTCTACGGCATCGCGCACGACCTAGGCGTGCTCCAACGCACGGGTCGTGCGCCCCTGCAAACTTCATTCTCGCACGTTTTTCTTCGTGTTTTTGCCTCTTGCGCTTCTCGGTAGCTCCTGCGTATTATCTAAAGCACAAACATAGTTATACAAGTCGTGATTATCAAAATCAAGCATTACACTTGACGTCGAACACGAATGTGTTAAACCAAACTCTAAATCATCCTGAGACAATGTATAATCTACGTAATCATCAATGCAAGACCCAACTACGTCTATGAAATTACAATTCTCCACACTATTATGATTGCATCGCCTTATAGATAGAAAATAACACATGCTCATCATTAACCCGTAATGTGAGCTTTTCCTTTTGCACGTCAATCAAGGCCTTCCCGGTAGCCAGGAATGGACACCCAAGTACCAAAGGAACGTCACGATCTCCTCCATATCTAGCACTAAGAAATCCACAGGGAATATGAATTTATCGACTTTCACGAGCACATCCTTGATGATTCCCTTCGGATAAGTGAGTGATCGATCCACAAGTTGTAAAGTGACCGTAGACGGATTCACCTCTCCCAATCCAAGTTTCATGAAAATGGACAAGGGCATCAAGTTAATACTTGCTCCTAAATCACAAAGTGCTTTATTAAAGAAGACACCACCAATTGCACAAGGGATAGTGAAACTCCCCGGATCTTTCAGTTTCTGAGGTAGTTTCCTCTGAATTATGGCACTGCATTCCTCCGTCAGATTGTCTGTATCGAAACCAGTCATCTTCCTTTTCTTAGACATAATATCCTTTAAAAATTTAGCATAATTGGGCATCTTCTCCAATGCGTCTGCAAAAGGTATGTTAATATGCAATTTCTTAAATATATCCAGGAATTTTGCAAATTGCGCATCTAACTTTTTCTTTTCAAATCATTGGGGAAAAGGAATGGGAGTAGTAAATTTAGAAAAATCAGAGTTAGAAGAATATTTAAGCTTCTCAGCCCCTTTTTGCTCATCAATATGACCCTCAAATCCTTCCTCGGCCTCAACATCGCCATTTGCTTCCGTTTCCATGTCTCCCGGAGTGATAACTGCTTTCTCTGTACCACGCACGACCTTCCCATATGGTGGCACACGGGTCATGAGTCCCTGCGTATTTTCAGTGCTTTCGATATTTTCGGCCCCTCGTATTTCATTCCACTCCTCAGACGAATGGCTTTACACTGCTCCTTTGGATTTACCTCAGTGTTACTCGGAAACTGACCTTTTTGATGTTGCCCACCTACAATTGTAGCTAATTGGCCAATCTGGGTTTCAAGATTTTTCATTTGGGACCCCATGGTGTTAGCAAATTGAGTGACATGATTCTCAATTTTATCCTGCTTCACCTCATCCTTACTAAATCAGATCCTCGTATCATTCATCAATGCGGTGAGGACGTCCTCCATAGATGGCTTAGTCTCATAATTAATAACACCATTTGTCACACTAAACCCCGGTGGTGGTTGCATCACATTATTCGTATTTGCATAGGAGATGTTTTCTTGATTCCTCAAACCCGGATGGTAATGAGTAGGAGTCTGATTGTTCCGGTAATTGTTGAAATTCCGGTTATTGACATAATTTGCTTCCTCCATGGGATCTATAGGAACTCCCCCATTATTCGCACCCGTATTTCCTTCAGTCCCCTTTGTCAATACACTCAATTGATTCGTCAACGTAGTCATCTAAGCTGTCAATGCCTTAATTAGGTCCGAATCAGAGACTTCGGCTACCCTTTTCACATTTGTCCTCTCAGAGGGCCACTGATAGCTATTCATTGCCATCTCTTCCAACAAGTTGAATGCATCTTGTGGAAATTTAGCCAGTAAAGCGCCTCCTGCTGCGGCATCCACGTCTATCCCACCAACCTATTATAAAAGAAGCAAAGCTGCTGATTCTCTGGAAACCCGTGTTGCAAACACCTCCTCAATAAATCCCAGAATCTCTCCCAGGCCTCATACAGTGGTTCGGAGTCAAACTGTCTGAACTGCGTGATCTCACTCTTAAGCTGTAGTGTCTTACTTGGTGGAAAGAATTTAAACGGGAACTTCTGACTTAACTCGTCCCAAGTATTCACACCCCCCCGAGTTAACGTGCCTAGCCAGTTTCTAGCCTTATCCCTTAAAGAGAAAGGGAATAGGTGCAAACGTATAGCATCATCAGTTACCCCATTCATCTTGATCGTGTTGCAAATTTGCATGAAGTTCGCAAGATGAGAATTAGAATCCTCGAATGGAAAACCCCCAAGCTGGTTCTGCTGGACCATCGAAATCAGTGCTGGCTTCAGCTCAAAATTGTTCGCATTAATTGGGACATTGGCAATTCCACCATAGTTGCAATTTGTCTAAGAGAGAAAGTAATCGCGAATCGCTTGCTGCTGGACTGCATGGACTTCTGGTATCGGTAACTCATTAATGGCCTTGTTGATCCCGTTGTTACCTCCGTTATTGCCTCTGTTATTACCCCCGTTGTTTTCTTCCACATCCCCCATAGTATGATCTTGCTATTTTTTGGCCCGTTTAGTAGCTGCACTAAGTCGCCTAGCAAAAGCCTCAACCTCCGGTATGAATGGTGCTAATTCTCTCTACTTCGAGCGAGTGTTCATGCACTACCTGAACCAACTAAAAGAAACAAGTCGAACACAGTAGGAGTAGAATTAAACAAACAATAAAAAGAAAAAAATGTCTAAATTAAAAACAAATCTATTTATCGCAATATTAGTACTAGAAATTTAATTAGTCCCCGAAAACGGTGACAAAAACTTGTTCGCCTTATTTTTAACTTCACCACAAGTGTACGGTGTAGTTTATAGAATAGGGTTAGCAAGGTCGAATCTACAGAGACTAATAAATTAGTGTACTAAGTATTGAGATTGTAATAGTCTTATTTTTGTCTAGACGATCAAAATTTGATTAATGGTTTATAAAACTAAGACAAGAATTTATCGTAAAAAGACAAAGTAAAAATTGATTGAAACATCAAGGAGATGAATGGATTCCAGGGTTATGGTTTCAGTTAATATCCCTCTTGTTATCTGATTAATTAAAACCAAAGTTATTATTATTCTTCCCTATAAGACAATCACGAAAGTATTTTATCCTCTGTCTCGAGATGTATATAAAAACGTTGATTGGATTATCTATGATAGCATCTCTACTCAACATAAAATATCCAACTCCCAAAAGCACAAAAGATAAATAATCCTCACAAATATTTACAGACTTCTCAATCATGCAAATATTCATGTCAAGTACTCAAAGATCTAGTATTGAAACTCATCTCTCGAATTATGAATCAATACATCAAAACAAGTTAAACCAAAGGCCTTTTGATAAAATAAGAAATAAAATATAGTACTTGAATAGGGTTTGAAAATAATAACGTCAATTGCAATTAAACATCAAATAAAAGTATCCATTAACCTAATCCCAAACACCGGAATCACAAGATGTTTAGCCGGACATGGGAATTAAATAATTCATAGACAAATTATTCAAGTTTATGTCTAACTAATCGAAAGTAAAAGATACTATGGAATGAGAAAACTCAGGGATGTCGATGTTCTCTCGATCTATCTTCAATCCTCAAGCGTGTGGTTGCAACCTCGATCAATCTCTTGAATCCTCTGGTAGAAGGTTGCTCTTTTCTCTGCTTTCTAGTGCAAAATCGGTGTGTTCTTGTTTGGGGCCGCCTCGTCTCTATTTGTACTCCCGTTGGGTCAAAACCTGATTAGAATTCATCAAAACCTCTTGAAGGTGAATTACGATCCCTAAATCATCTATTTCGGACTATTTCTAGTCACTTTTATGTCTTCGTGCCATTTCGAGCAATTTTTGACGAGTAAAATAGGAAAAGTCTGCCTGTTGTACAAGCTCCCGTCGATTTTGTTGGTTTGTAAAGAAACAATAACTAGCGAGATAGATAATTTTTAAAAAAAAATAGAAAAGCGAGGACTTCATAGGGGGTAATCCGTCCTACTACTACTCTCGCCCAAGCACGTAAACTTCAGAGTTCTGATGGGATCTGGTGCATTAGTGCTAGTATGATCGCATCCATTAAGCTGTGCGCACTTTATTCTTTTATGGGAGGAAAGGAAAGCTCCGCGATCAGGGCCACAACTTCGTACGTGCACAACTTTTGACTTAGATGGAGTGACACGGCGCACAACATATTCCCACGAAATTCGTCTCGGGCCAACTAACGTGAGCAACGAGGATTGTCCCATTAAAGGTGAATTCCAATCCCCAAATTAGCTATTTCGGGCTATTTCTAGTCACTTTTATGTCTTCGTGCCATTTTCGCTTAACGTTTGAACGATTTTTAACATGTTGTACAAGCTACCGCCGATTCCGTTGGTTTTGTAAAGAAAAAATAACAAACGAGATAGATAATTTTTAATAAAATAGAAATGCGGGCATGCTTGTCGCAAAAATGGGTGCAACACGAGGACTTCCCAGGGGGTCACCCATCCTATTACTACTCTCGCCCAAGTACGCAAACTTCGAAGTTCTGATGGGATACAGTGTATAAGTGCTTGTATGATCGAACCCATCAGACTATGCGCGCTTTATTCTTTTATGGGAGTAAAGCATAGCTCCGCGTGCCGCGCCGCAACTTCGTACATGCACACCTTTTGACTTGGGTGGAGTGACGCGGCGCAAAGCACATGCCCGCAAAGCTCGTCTCGGGCCGAACGACGTGAGCAATAGGACATTCCCCCTTGCAGGTGAATTTCGATCCCTAAATCAGCTGTTTCGGGACTTTTCAGGTCACTTTTGTGTCTTCGTGCTATTTTCGCTTAACTTTCGAGCAATTTTTGATGAGTAAAATAGGAAAAGTCTGCATGAACTTTTAGCTCCCGCCGATTTTGTTGGTTTTGTAAAGAAACAATAATGAACGAGATATATAATTTAAAAAAAATAGAAAAACGGGTAGGCTTGTCGCAAAAAGGCATGCAACACGAGGACTTCCCAGGGGGTCACCCATCCTCGTACTACACTCGCCCAAGCATGCTTAACTTCAGAGTTCTGATGGGATCTGTCGTATTAGTGCGTTGGTATGATCACACCCATCACAATGTGCACGCTTTACTTTTTATGGGAGAAAAGCAGAGCTCTGCATGCGGTGCCGCAACTTCGTATGTGCACCACTTTTGACTCTGGTGGAATGTGTAAGTCCAAGCGGCTACGATAATCTAGAGGGGGGGTGGTGAATAGATTATCTCCATCTTTTTGATTTCGCCCTCTTTTTCAAACCGAATGCTCAAAGACAATAATAAAGGTGCGGAATGTAAACAACACACGTCGGTTTATAGAGGTTCAACCCACCTAGGGCCTAATCCTCTACCACCCCAGTATATCCGGGATGGATTTCAAAAAGAAAAAGAATTTTATTAATTACCAAAATTAATACAAATTCAACTTACAACACCTTGAAGAGCACCACACTCTTCTTCAACACCACCTTTGGAGATTACCACAATCTCCCTTTGAAAATCACCACAATCTTCCTTCAACGGCACCTTGTGAAGATTACCACAATCTTCAACCTTGAAGAATACCAAATTCTTCAACACCTCAATAAGAAGATCACCAAAATCTTCTTGCACCTATCACCTAGATCATCCAAGTGTGCTCTTACCACAAGAACACTCACAAGGATATCTTGTGTTTGAATGATAACCAAAAATCAAGATTACAACTCAATAATGAATATTACAGTTTGAGTGCAAAGTGTAATCAAGAATAGCCTAGACCTCAAGGATGTGAAAGTGAAAAGCTAGGCAAAATTACAACAAGAATAATAACAATGAAGAACAAATATTTGCTTGAAGTGTATCTTGTTGTGTTGTATCTCAATTGTTGTATTGGTTGCTCCAAAACTTCCTCTATTTATAGGAGATGATTGATCAAGCATAGGCTCCTCTTGGGGATTGAAAATCTACAGAAAAATACAATTAAAATCAAGAATATAGCTGTTAGAAATCAATCCCACATTTTAAGGAAATGTGTCTGCTGTCAAACAGTCATATTTTTGCTGTCAAAGCACAGGGTGACCGGTCGCACAGAAATAAAAGTTTGAAACGTAACACAATAGAATAACACAGGGCGACCGGTCGACATAGGCTTCGACCGGTCGACCCTTGTCTCAACCGGTCCCCCTAAGTGTTTTGTTGAGAAAAAAATAGTTCTGTTTCAGAAGAACGTTCAGGTACCGGTCGACAGGGGTGTCGATCGGTCGACGGCACCGGTCGACCCCCTGGGCGACCGGTCGACCTGTCCAATTTCACTTCAGGTTCATTTTCTATTTCAGACGTACTCTTCAGGTACGGGTTTCCCTATAGGGCGACCGGTCGACCTCGAGACAGAAATGTTGTCCAATTTTTGTCGAAAATAAAACCCAAGAAATACTCCGAAAATTTAGTAAAAACATTTTAAACCAATCGGAAGTATTTAGACAACGTTTAGGAACCTTGTCTAGAAGTAAAAACCCATTTGACATAAAATCAATAAAAGTGTTGTCCAATATTATCGAAAATAAACTTGAGGAAATACTTCGGAAAATATTAAAACCATTTTAAATCATTTAGGAGTATTTGGACAACCTTTAAAAACATTGTTTTGGTGACAAAATAAAATCATCAAAATTAAGATAAAAACATGTATCAAACAATCTCCCCCTTTTTGATGATTACAAAGCAAAACAATTTTTACACAAACTAAGAGAGCAATTTTAGAAATGATTTTCCGGTAAAAACATTTGACCGTTTGGAGGCAACCAAAATTTCAAAAATATAAAAGCAACCAAGTAGGGGAGTAAATATATTCAATAATAAGTACAAGCTCCCCCTATCAACAAGCACATCAAGAATAATGTAAAAGCAATTTTCCATAAGCTAAAAGCTTTAGCTTTTACAATTTGTTCAAGAGCTTATAAGCTCCCCCTGTCACAAAACATCATTAAACAATTATATAAGTCCATCAAGCAACCATTGGACTAAAAATGAATCACAACTTATGGCTTTTATGAGCTATAGCTTATAGCTTTTATAACAAGCTTTTATTAGCTTCTTTGAGCTAATGAGCCAATTTCCTGTTTCTCCCCCTTTGGAATCATCAAAAAGAATGTTAGGATGATAGAAAGCTCATATAATGACATCAAAGTGCACCAAAGGGACGGTTTATCAACCGTTGAGCAACTTAAGCCTAAAAAAAAATCCAAGGAAAAATTGGAGAAATGTATCATAAGAAATCCATAAGCTCATTTGTTAGCTAAAAACATGATCTCAAAAAGATTTTAAGACATTTGGAAGCAAGAGACTCATGTAGAAGTTGAAAATTTCACTGTAACATTTCATCGAACACTTTGTGGGCGTGAGAATTAAAAGAGATAGTATATAGCCCTTGTAAATGTTTCAAGCCAAAGAATTTTCATATCATCATCAATCATCCTCATTTCAAAGCTCAACAAGATCATATGCAAAATACATCAAGAAGTATGCAACATTTGTCCATCAAAAAAGAGGCTCAACAAAGAGATTCTAAAGGGTTCAACCCAATTGAGATAATATAAGCCAAAAAGGATCAAGGCATTACAAATGCCAAAAATTAGAGCATCCATCAAGTGATACAAGTTATGCCTTAAACAATACAAGTATGATATATCAAATGTCCCAACATATCCATCTAAGCATAATGATCAAAGTCTTAAAAGAAGCACTTTTACCATCAAGTACTTCATACCAATTATCAAACAATGCCATATAAGAGTATCTTTACCATCAAATACTTCATCAATATCATGATCATCCACAAGTCATTATCAACTCGCAATTTTAACCCTTTCAAGAAAAAAGCAAATATCATTAGTGCAAAAGAGTTTTACAAAGTTCATAGAAGTTCAAAGCAACATGAAAGAAAGTGCTAAAAAATAAAGGGGTGAGGACATCATTCTTCGTCCGAGGAGAAGCAAGTTCCTGGAATAAGATCTTTGATGAATTTCTTCAATTTGCCGATAGACTTTTGCATTTTGGAGGTCTTTTGCTCCAAAGCCTCATACCTCGTCTCATGAAAAGCCCTTAGCTCATCAAATTCGGCTTGGGAATACCTCCTAGGAAGTTGAGCACCGGTATTACCCTCCGGATTGCTCGGTTCGCCTTCTTCCGCCAATTTTGCGGCCTCGGCATCATCAAAGTAGTCGTTAGGATCGGGGGAATCTTGACCTCTTCCTCTAGCCATTTTAGTTGGTCGGATGTCCATATTCTTGCGCATAGTGACCATTTGGGAGATGTTATCAATGTCAAAGTCATTTTGATATACCTCCGAGTTACATTCCGACGAAGGTAGTTCCGATTGTATAATAAGTTTACAAATCCAATTTCCCATAACCAACTTCTTATTACCTTGAGTGATGGACTCGATTAGACATTGAATAAGTATGGCACCAAAGTTAAGCGGTTCCCTCCTAGCAATCTTATAAGTCAGAAAATAATCCATGTTGCTAGGCATCTTACCCGCCTTTCCACAAATATAGTAGGCGACAATAACAGATAAAATACGATGCTCAAGAGTCATCGCCAATAATGAATACCTTGGCCATACGCTCAAATATGTCTTAACTTCTTTCATGGACACCCCCAACATTTCATCATTCCAAGTACCACAAGAAAAATAGTCCCAACCACCTTCTCTAACACGTAAAAGCCGACAAATATCATTAGGAGTCCACCTAAAATGACGACCCCTTACAAACGAATTAACGGCAATCGACTTCCTTTCAACATCATATTGCACCCACATATTGGCATAAAAGAGTTGGATAATATCATCATCATATAAGACATAAGCATGCTCCCATAAAAACATCCAATCTTGCTCCTCAAAGAATCCTCTAATAGAGGGATATTCATTTGTAAATGTATTAAAACGACACATTTTAGTCCGAGCAATCGATTTTCCTCCCATTCCCGAATCTTCATAGTACCATTCCGCATATTTATTGATGAAATTAAGAACATTGTGGGAATGAGGAGCTTGAGGAATAAAATATTTTTTACCTTTCGCCCAACGGCAATTTTGGAGCAAAATTGTTCCGCGGAGCTCGGTAATTTGGGCCCGAGAGAGAACGGGATTTTGAACATCATCACCTCCTTGAGCCACGTTTCTCTGGGCAGCTCGAATATCTCTTTGTTTGGCTTCTTCTTGCCAATTTCTTGAAGAACCCTCTCCGCCCCTTCTACGCTTGGAGATGGGATTTCGACCGGTGGAATTCTTTGGGGGAGCCATATATGTAAGATTCTTGTGAAAATAAGAGGATTAGCAACAAGAATTGTGAAAAATGATGAAAAATAGGAGATTTTGGAGAAAGGGGGGACGTTTCTCGCACAGCAAGGGTTTGGGGGATTTTGTGCTTCTGTTACGAACTGAAGAACAGAACATATTTAACTGTAAAATTAGCCTGGGCGACCGGTCGAGGGGGGGTCGACGTGCAGGGCGCATGGTCGCCCTACTTTGACCGTCCCAGTGCAATTTTTTTCTTTCCCCAGAATTTTCCAAAATACGATTTTTCACCCTAAAAGTTTTAAAACTTTGCAAAAAGATAATTTTGGACCAGTCCAACAAATACGAGTTTAGGGAAAACATGTATTCGAGAAAAACGAGACTTAACGAGTAGTGCCCTTTTTAAAAAAAATTTGCAAGATCATTTAGGGGCACTTAAGGGGTTGAAATGAAATATCTTGAAAGATATGTGCATAAGCATAATATCGAGTTCTAAGAGAAATACGAGTAAACATACCTTGAAAGTTTAAGGAATTTGATGACGAAATAGCCAATGAATATGAGATATATATCCTACACAATTCTTAAACAAAATTTGCACAAAAGCACAAGTGTAGGCAAGTAATAGGAGATATCAAGAAAAATGCTTATGCTATGAGAATACATAGGAGATAATAAACCACATAGGTCTAATTTAATGCACAAGAGTTTTAGAATTTTCATGCAAGGTCTTCTTTTTTTTTAAAAAAATTTGAAACTCACAAATATATTGAAGACCTAAATTAAAAATAAATACTAGAAAACTCATTTAGCAATTAAGACACAAATAAAAACATGCATAGAATTAAAATAAGATGCATATATAAATGGGGAGATACGATTTACCAATTACGCCATTTCCATGGGTTGTGTCTTTCCCATTGTTGATGATATCTTCCCCTTGAGAAGTCACTTTGTTGATGATGACTTCTTTGATTGCTCCATTTCCAAGGTTTGTTGCTTTCCCATTTTTGAAAGTCTCTTTGAAAATCATCTTGTTGATGATGTCTTTGCCATTCCAAGGATTGTGTTCTTCCCATTTTTGATTGTACCCTCTTCTTGAAAATTGGCTTTGTTGAGAATAGTTTCTCCTTCTTTGATCAAATGAAACGGTCATTTGATGCCTTCTTGGCTGTATGAATTTTCTTCGATCATTATTTCGCCGGGTACCTAATATGACATTATTTTGTGGTACCCTCAAGTGTTTGGGTCCTTTAGGATTAGCTTTGAGATTTTTAGGTCTCCAATAATAATTAGAGCTATTTCTTGCTCGACAAGTATTTACCGTATGACCCTTTTTACCGCAATAAAAACAAGTAATAATTCTAGGACTATAATGGCCAATATGCATAGTGACTTGATCCTTTTTCATATGATTAACAACATTAGGCTTATGATCAAGTCCTTTATCACAATTTTGAATATCACAATATTGGACATTTTATTGGTACTCAAGTTTGATTTTGATAAATCATTTTTTAAGCAATTAATATCCTCAACAAGAGTACTATTTTCTTTTTCAAGGTTTCTAACCTTATCAAGAGTGGTAGTGTGAGCACATGATAGTGATTCATAGGGAGTGAATAAACTATCCTTATCATTTTTCAAAACATTGAATTCCTTTTTCAAATTTTTGTACTTAACAAGCAAGCTTTGGAATTCATTTTGTAGATCATCAAAATCATTTTGCAAATCACTATAATCATTTTGAATAACAATATCATAAGAAGTAGAGGGTTTAAGACATACCTCGTTTTCTTCTTCGATGCCCATAAAACAATATTCAACTTCTTCATAGTTGGAAGTTGCAAGAGGCTTGTTCCTTAAATTTGAGCTTGTATCCCTTTGAGAAGTAGATGCTTTTGTTTGACTCCTTTCATTTGCAAATACTCCATAGATGGCTTCTAATTTTTGCCATACTTTATGTGTCGATCGAATTCCTACAATATGTTCATATTCCAAATTAGTAAATGAACAATACAAAATATTGAGAGCTTTACCGTTTAAGGAGATGATTTTCTTTTCTTCATCATTGAGCTCTTTGAAGCCTTTGGAGGTGTGTGGTGTATCTTTCATCGGAATGGATTCTCCATTTACGACGGTGTTCCAAATATCAAACCCGCAACCTTGTAAATAGCATTCCATTCTTTCTTTCCAAAATATAAAATTTTTGGAATCAAACCGAGGTGGCTTGGTGGTGGTGGAGGTGCCGAGGAAAGATGAGCTTCGTCAGTAGCCGACGATCGTTTCTCTTCACTCGCGATGTGAAACGAGCTTGCCAAAGAGTTTGGTTCTGATACCACTTGTAAGTCCAAGCGGCTACGATAATTTAGAGGGGGGGTGGTGAATAGATTATCTCCATCTTTTCGATTTCGCCCTCTTTTTCAAACTGAATGCTCAAAGACAATAATAAAGGTGCGGAATGTAAACAACACACATCGATTTATAGAGGTTCAACCCACCTAGGGCCTAATCCTCTACCACCCCAGTATATCCGGGATGGATTTCAAAAAGAAAAAGAATTTTATTAATTACCAAAATTAATACAAATTCAACTTACAACACCTTGAAGAGCACCACACTCTTCTTCAACACCACCTTTGGAGATTACCACAATCTCCCTTTGAAGATCACCACAATCTTCCTTCAACGGCACCTTGTGAAGATTACCACAATCTTCAACCTTGAAGAATACCAAATTCTTCAACACCTCAATAAGAAGATCACCACAATCTTCTTGCACCTATCACCTAGATCATCCAAGTGTGCTCTTACCACAAGAACACTCACAAGGATATCTTGTGTTTGAATGATAACCAAAAATCAAGATTACAACTCAATAATGAATATTACAGTTTGAGTGCAAAGTGTAATCAAGAATAGCCTAGACCTCAAGGATGTGAAAGTGAAAACCTAGGCAAAATTACAACAAGAATAATAACAATGAAGAACAAATATTTGCTTGAAGTGTATCTTGTTGTGTTGTATCTCAATTGTTGTATTGGTTGCTCCAAAACTTCGTCTATTTATAGGAGATGATTGATCAAGCATAGGCTCCTCTTGGGGATTGAAAATCTACAGAAAAATACAATTAAAATCAAGAATATAGCTGTTAGAAATCAATCCCACATTTTAAGGAAAATGTGTCTTTGTCAAACGGTCATATTTTTGTTGTCAAAAGCATGGCGGCGACGGTCGCCGCATTTAAATAAAAGTTTGAAACGTATAGAATAACACAGGGCGACCGGTCGACATAGGCTTCGACCGGTCGACCCTTGTCTCAACCGGTCCCCCTAAGTGTTTTGTTGAGAAAAAAATAGTTCTTTTGAAGAACGTTAGTGTACCCGTCGGGGTGTCGACCGGTTTGACGGCACGGTCGACCCCGACAGGCGGCCGGTCGACTGTCAATTTCACTTCAGGTTCATTTTTATGTTTGGACGTACTCTTCAGGTACGGGTTGCCCTATAGGGCGACCGGTCGACCTCGAGACAGAAATGTTGTCCAATTATTGTCGAAAATAAAACCCAAGAAATACTCCGAAAATTTAGTAAAAACATTTTAAACCAATCGGAAGTATTTAGACAACATTTAGGAACCTTGTTTAGAAGTAAAAACCCATTGACATAAAATCAATAAAAGTGTTGTCCAATATTATCGAAAATAAACTTGAGGAAATACTCCGGAAAATATTAAAACCATTTTAAATCATTTAGGAGTATTTGGACAACCTTTAAAAACATTGTTTTGGTGACAAAATAAAATCATCAAAATTAAGATAAAAACATGTATCAAACAGAATGACGTGGCGCAAAGCATATGCCAGCCAAGCTCGTCTTGGGCGGACTGACCTAGCAAATGGCTTGCCCCCTTGCATGTGAATTCCGATCCTTAAGTTAGCTATTTTGGGCCTTTTTGGGTAACTTTTGTGTCTTCGTGCTAGTATGATCGCACCCATCAGGCTGTGTGCGATTTATTCTTTTATGGGAGAAAAAAAAAGCTCCGCGATCGGCGCCACAACTTTGTACGTGCATAGTTTTTGACTCGGGTGGAGTGACGTGGCGCACAACATATGCCTGCAAAGTTTGTCTCGAGAGAGAACTGACATGAGCAACGAGGATTGCCCCCTTTAAGGTGAACTCCAATCCCAAAATCAGCTATTTCGGGCTATTTCTAGTCACTTTTATGTCTTTATGCCATTTTCGCTTAACGTTCGAGCGATTCTGACAAGTAAAATAGGAAAAAGACTACATGATATTTGAGTTCCCCCCGATTTTGTTGGTTTTGTAAAGAAACAATAACGAGCGAGATAGATAATTTTTAAAAAATTATAGAAAGCGGACAGGCTTATCGCAAAAAGGGGTGCAACAGGAGGACTTCTTACGGGGTCACCATCGTATTACTACTCTCGCCCAAGCACACAAACTTTAGTGTTCTGATGGGATACGGTGAATTAGTTCTTGTCTGATCGCACCCATCAAGCTATGTGCGCTTTATTCTTTTATGGGAGGAAATCAGAGCTCCGAGTGCGGTGCTACAACTTCGTACGTGCAAAACTTTTCACTCGGGTGGAGTGACGTGACGCAAAGCATATGCCTGCAAAGCACATCTCGGGCCGACTGACGTGAGCAACAGGGCTTGTCTCCTTGCAGGTGAATTTTGATCCCTAAATCAGCGATTTCTGGTCTTTTCAGGTCACTTTTGTGTCTTCGTGCCGTTTTCGCTTAATGTTCGAGCGATTTTTAATGTGTAAAATAGGAAAAGATTGCATGATATTTGAGTTCCTGCCGAATATGTTGGTTTTAAGAAACAATAATGAATGAGATAGATAATTTTTAAAAACAATAGAAAAGCAGCAGGTTTGTCGCAAAAAGGGGTGCAACACGAGGACTTTTCAAGGGGTCACCCATCCTAGTACTACTCTCGCCCAACCACGCAAGCTTCAGTGTTTTGGTGGGATATTGGTGCATCAGTGCTGGTATGATTGCATCCATCAGGCTGTGCGCGCTTTATTCTTTTATTGGAGAATGCAGAGCTCTGCATGCGACACCTCAACTTTGTACGTGCACAACTTTTGATTCGAGAGGAGTGAAGCAGCGCACATCATATGCCCGCGAAGTTTGTCTCGGGACGATTAACGTGAACAACAGGGATTGCCCTCTTGAAAGTGAATTACTATCCCTAAGTCAGCCATTTTGGGTTATTTCTGGTCACTTTTGTGTCTTCGTGCCGTTTCGCTTAACGTTCGAGAGGTTTTTGATGAAGAAAATAGGAAAAGACTGCACATTGTATGAGCTCCCGCCGATTTGTTTGGTTTTGTAAAGAAACAATAACGAAAGAGATAGATAGTTTTAAAAACAATAGAAAAGCGGTAGGCTTGTCACAAAAAGAGGTGCAACACGAGGACTTCCCGGGGGGTCAACCATCCTAGTACTACACTCGCCCAAGCACGCTTAACTTTGGAGTTTTGATGGGATCTGGTGCATTAGTGCTGGTGTGATTGCACCTTTAGACTGTGCGCAGTTTATTCTTTTAAGGGAGGAAAGAAGAGCTCCGCGTGCGGCGCCACAACTCGTACGTGCACAACTTTTGAATCGGGTGGAGTGACGGCGACATCATATGCCCATGAAGTTCGTCTTCGGCCGATTGTCATGAGCAAAGGGGATTTACCTCTTGAAGGTGAATTACGATCCCAAAATCATCTATTTCGGACTATATATAGTCATTTATATGTCTTCATGTCATTTTTACTTAACCTTCGAGCGATTTTTGACAAGTAAAATAGGAAAATATTGCATGTTGTGCAAGCTCCCATTGATTTTGTTGGTTTTGTAAAGAAACAATAACTAGCGAGATGATAAGTTTTAAAAAAAATAAAAGATCGGGCAGGCTTGTCGCAAAAAGGGGTGCAATACGAGGACTTCCTAGGGGGTCACCCATCCTAGTACTACTCTCGCCCAAGCACGCAAACTTCGAAGTTCTGATGGGATCCGGTGCATTAGTGCTGGTATGATCACACCCATCAGGCTCAGCGCACTTTAATTCTTTTATGGGAGGAAAGGAAAGCTTCGCGATCGGGGCCACAACTTCGTACGTGCACAACTTTTGACTAGGGTGGAGTGATGCGGCGCAAAACATATGCCCGCGAACTTCATCTCGGGCCGACTGACGTGAGCAACGAGGATTGCCCCCTTGAAGGTGAATTCTAATCCCTAAATCAGCTATTTTGGGCTATTTCTAGTCACTTTTATGTCTTCCTGCCATTTTCGCTTAACGTTCGAGCGATTTTTAAAGAGTAAAATAGGAAAGGATTGCATGATATTCGAGCTCCTGCCGATTTTGTTGGTTTTGTAAAGAAAAGATAACAAACGAGATAGATAAGTTTTAATTAAAAAAAACGTATAGGCTTGTCCAAAAAAGGTGTGCAATACGAGGACTTCCTAGGGGGTCACCCATCCTAGTACTACTCTCGCCCAAGCACGAAAACTTCTGAGTTCTGATGGGATCTAGTGTATTAGTGCTGGTATGATCACACCCATCAGGCTACGCGCATATTATCCTTTTATGGGAGTAAAGCAATGCTCGCGTCGCGCGCCGCAACTTTGTACATGCACAACTTTTGACTCGGGTTGAGTGACGTGAGCAATAGGGCATCCCCCTTGCAGGTGAATTTTGATCCCTAAATTAGCTATTTCGGGACTTTTCAGGTCACTTTTGTGTCTTCGTGCTATTTACGCTTAACGTGCGAGCGATTTTTGACGAGTAAAATAGGAAAAGTCTGCATGAACTTTTAGCACCCGCTGATTTTGTTGGTTTTGTAAAGAAACAATAACGAACGAGATATATAATTTAAAAAAATAGAAAAGCGGGTAGGCTTGTCACAAAAAGGGGTGCAACACGAGGACTTTCCAGGGGGTCACCCATCCCATTACTACACTCGCCCAAGCACACTTAACATCGGAGTTCTGATGGGATCTGATGTATTAGTGCTGGTATGATTGCACCCATCACAATGTGCACGCTTTACTCTTTTATGGGAGGAAAGCAGAGCTCCGCGTGCGGCGCTGCAACTTTATACGTGCAAAACTTTTGACTCTGCTGGAGTGATGCGGTGCAAAGCATAAGCCCGCGAAGCTCGTCTCGGACGGACTGACCTGAGCAAAGGGCTTGCCCCCGTGTATGTGAATTTCGATCCTTAAGTCAGCTGTTTCGGGCCTTTTTGGGTCACTTTTGTGTCTTCGTGCTATTTTCGCTTAACATTCAAGCAATTTTTGACGAGTAAAAAAAGAAAAGTCTCTTGTTGTACGAAGCCCTGCCAATTTTGTTGATTTTTTAAAGAAACAATTATAATACCCGAGTCTCACACTACCCACTAGATAAGATGGTTCATGCATTGCGTGCTACTTATATATGTGTGTTGTCTTAAAAAAGAGAATGAAATTAATAATATTAATAAAAAAATGTGATAATAATACAAGAATAATCAAACATGTGGGGCTAGAATTAAATTTCCCACTAGATAAAGGATTACCTTATAATTAAAATGTAAATGATGGATCTGTAGATACATATGACGTGTTTGCCTATCCTAGCCACTAAAATACATATACTTATATTAATCAAAACACTATGGATAATCATTCAATATTACAATAATATATTTTAGATGAGTTGGTCTCTTGTCAGACGGTCTGACGGATCTAATATGTTAGACGGAGCCATATATAACTGACCCGGTCCAACCCATCTTCTTTTCAAACCCCAGAACTCGCCAAAGATTTATCTCTAAGCGCACGAGCTCGTTTTCTCTTCAGGTAAACACCCCATCGCTATTGATATCATCACCTAATATTCCTCATTTGCTTTCTCCCCTTACGGACACTCCTTCAGAATGTGTTCATCAATAAATTAATAATAACTAATTGAAATTTGCCTCTTGGATTAATGGTCACTGGTCAGGTTGAATATGATTAAAAGTGTTGCCAGGTCTTTTGATTTTAATGATATTTTGTATGTTTGACATATTACTCTGCCTCACTCCATTAAAACGTTCATAATCTGTAAATGTATGGTTAAAAAATTTTGCTTTTTTGTTGGCTCGCTCCATTAAAACGTAGAACTCACATTTGCTTAAAAATTAAAGATGTTTTTACACATTGACAAAAGTTGTTTTTGTTTTTTTGGGATTTTTGCTAATACTTTACTAATGCTTTTTAGGTGGAATACTATACTTTTCAAGAGAAAAATTAATACTTTTCAATTGATCTACTAATACTTTTTATTGGAAAAACTAATACTATTCAAGGAAATTACTAAGAACATTTCAGGGGGAAAAACTAGTACATTTCACTGGGACTACTGATACATTTCAGTGAGACTGCTAATACTTTTGACAGAAAACACTAATACTTTTGGAAGGACTAATAAAATACTGTTAAAGAAACTACTAATACTTTTTCGAGGGATTGCTAATACTTTTTCGAGGGACTGCTAATACATTTTGGGAGAAAAAACTAATTATATTCAAGAGTAACTACTATAATACTCTCCAGGGAACTACTAATACATTTCAGAAGAACTGCTAATACTTTTTAGAAGGACGGCTAATACTTTTCAGAATGACTGTTAATACCGGTGATCCCTGAAAAGTACTAAAACACCACTGTTAATATTACGGAAATGCCACCGGGTCGGTTTTGAATCCGTCTGACAGGAGTTTTTATCATTTTAGATATATGCAGCAAGTTTCCTTAAACCGCCTCAAGTGTGGCTAAGGTTTTATACATATGTCGGTTTAAAGCTTCTACACACGACGCGCAAGCCGAAATAAACACACACACAGAGAATCAAAAGTCGAACAAGGATACGTAGGTAAAATACTCGGATAATTAAGCAACAAAGGAGGAGTGGAAAAGAGGTGAATTCTTTCAAATTCAAAGCTTAGCTCGCTTCAAATTTCAAATAGAAAATTTAAAAGGAAGCAATAGAGTTTTATTTTAGAACTTCTAATGGGAAACTAGTAAACTTTAAGTATAGTATGTACAATAGCCTGATTTTCTGTCACATGTATGAATCTTAATAGGATATGTGATGTACTCAGATATTAATATAATAAGACAATGTTAAACTCTAAGAAAATTTAATTAGAAATTAAAGCTTAAATGGTAGAGAAGAATAGTTTTGTCAGACAAACTAAAGATGGAAGTGGCTGATAGAAATTTAGATAAGGAGTCTTAAGTTTGAGAATTGAGATCATGATAAATATGATGAATATCATTAATATAAGAAATGATGAAGCACGAGAATAAGTACATGGAAACTAAGATGAACATTTAGCTTATTCTACCCTCAAGAATCAGTAGTATTTATTACTCTATAATTAACAGAAGTATATTGCTTTTGGTTTTCGAACAATTAGAAAAAAATAATAATAATAAGCACACCATTTTTCTAATGATAATTTCAAGAAAAATAAATTAATTAATATAATGATAATTATGTTACGGAAGCAGGTTACTCTAATTACATGAGGTAGGTTTATCATAAGCTTGTTAAATATTCTAAAGTCCACACAAGATGTCTTTAATTATGTTAGTGATCTAATGAAATGGATAAAATATACCAATTAAGTTATGTGAAATATATACTAAAATGAAAAATTAAGGTATGAGAATTTGATTAAATTTAGGTACAAGTTGCAAAATCAAACTATTATGAGGTAAAATAATTTAGGAGTTTAAAGTCTTCTATGGAATTAAGTATAATAATAAACATGATGATTTGAATATCTTATACTTTTTCAGGTGTTCCTGCACATAAGATTAAAGGAAAAGAAAAGAGACAAATATCTAACTTTCAATATAATATCTTCTCGGTAAAAGGTAAGTGAAAATCCATCTGCAATTACAATGCATGAACATAATATTTCATGTTTATTGATACTAAATGTGATTTTTGTATCTTGATGGATGCATTATGGAAACCTTGATGTTCATATGTTGCTTGATGGATATTGGGTGTGATGATTATTGTTTCATTGAGCATGTCATTCATTGGCATTTGCACGTGCATGCAAACATATGAGCATTGTTGAGATGAGGCATGCACGACATGATTTTCTATGGAAAGAAAAATTTTGGTTGGCCACTGCTAGTGCACCGAGGCATGAGTTCATGCTTATATGATATATTGAGTTCGTGCCATGTGAGATATCACTTCGGGTATGTGAGACATTCGGACGAGGCTCATTGATTATTAATGCCCAGTGCCATGTGAGACATCACTTCGGGTATGTGAGACATTCGGACGGGGCTGATTGATTATAGATGTCCAGTGCCATGTGAGACATTACTTCGGGTGTGTGAGACATACGGACTGGACAACTTGATCATTAATACTATGTTGAGTTATTTCCGGTGCATAGCGGATGGGTCAGGGGCCCAATAAAAGGAAATGATTCCGAATAAATTGTTTCAAACTCATTTTGTGCACTCCTGGTAATACATTTTGGAATGCATTGCATTTGTAGTACATTATTCTTTCAGCATGCATGATGTTCGCTTACTGGGCATTATCTCACGTAGTTCATGCATTGTAGGTGAGTTTGGTGATGCTGGATTTCATGAGTTTACTGGTCAGGCGGCTGGAGCTTCTACAGGTTATTGAGGACAATGTACATGGATGACGACCTGTTGGGTTAAGTTGATGGGTCATTTTTCCTTTTTGGTCTTGTATTATATTTTGGTTTTGGGTTGTACCCTCTTTTGAAAACTCTGATGTAAATATGTACATGTAAATAGCTAGGTAATGTGGGTTATGTATTTGACACGTGAATGTCTGTTGTGTTTAGTAACAGGGTTGGTCACCTCTGTTCTTGTGGATATTGGTTGTCATTTTCTTACAAGTAAAGTGATCTTGCTTGTTCGTTGTTAAAATCTCACAGGGATAAAAATAAATTACACGTTTTAAATAGAGTTTGTGGTCGAGATGTACTATTTATATATTTTCAAGAAGTAGTAAGGGGGTGGGCGTTACAACAATAACGAACAAGATAGATAATTTTTAACAATAATAGAAAAGCAGGCAGGCTTGTCGCAAAAAGGGATGCAACAAGAAGACTTCTCAGGGGGTCACCCATTCTTGTACTTCTCTCGCCCAAGTACGCAAACTTAAGAGTTTTGATGAGATCTGGTTCATTAGTGCTAGTATGATCGCACCCATCAGGCTGTGCGCGTTTTATTCTTTTATGGGAGGAAAGGAAAGCTCCTCGATTGACGTCACAACTTCGTACGTGCACAACTTTTGACTCGGGTGGAGTGACATGGCGCACAACATATGCCTGCGAAGTTCGTCTCGGGCCGACTAATGCGAGCAACGAGGATTGTCCACTTTAAGGTGAACTCCAATCCCAAAATCTGCTTATTTCGGGCTATTTCTGGTCACTTTTGTGTCTTCGTGCCGTCTTCGCTTAACGTTTGAACGATTTTTTACGAGTAAAATAGGAAAAGACTGCATGATATTTGAGCTCCCCCCGATTTTGTTGGTTTTGTAAAGAACCAATAACAAATGAGATAGATAATTTTAAAAAAAAATAGAAAAGTGGGCAGGCTTGTCGCAAAAAGGGGTGCAACACGAGGACTTTCCAGGGGGCCACCCATCCTTGTACTACACTCGCCCAAGCACGCTTAACTTCGGAGTTCTAATGGGATCTAGTGCATTAGTGCTGGTATGATCGCACCCATCAGGCTGTGCACGCTTTACTTGTTTATGGGAGGAAAGCAGAGCTCCGCGTGCGGCGCCGCAACTTCGTACGTGCACAACTTTTGACTCGGGTGGAGTGATGCAGCGCAAAGCATATGCCAACAAAGCTCATCTCGGGCCAACTGACATAAGCAAAAGGCTTGCCCCTAGAGATATTTAACGGACCGCGGCCCATTGGCCCGAATCATTTAAACCGGGAAAAAATAGGGTTACGGCCAAATTATTTTGGCCAGTTTAAATACGGACCTTTTTTTGGACTAGACCGTTTAGCCCGAGGCATGTTAGGGCTAGCCCGTAGGTTAACCGGGCTAGCCAGCCAATTGTGTTTTTTAAAAAAAAATAAATAAATCCGATATTATAAATCTATTTTTTTACCTATTACCTATTACTAAATATAATTCTTAAAAATATGACTTATAGTCATATAAATATTTTTGTTTAAAAAAGTATTATTTTTTTTCATTTTATATGGGTATATATATTATATAATGCTAACTTTTATTATTATGATTTTATTTTAAAAATTTAAATCATGGAATATTTAAATTTTATAATTCTATTAATGCAATATAATTATAAACTATGCAAGATTTTTTTTTATAATGAGTACTTTAACTTAACATGTTAAATTTGAATGTTATATATGTTCGAGTTTAAAATTTTAGATTTAAATATATAATTTTTTATTTGTTTGACTTATAGCCGACAATAGCCCTATTAGCCCGAAGCCCGCTAGGGTTAGTGTTCGGTTCGCAATATGCTAGCCTGTTTAATAGTGAAACCCGTTAGGGCTGGACCTATAGGGCTATGGCTAGCCCGTTTAACATCTATACTTGCCCCCTTGCATGTGATCCCTAAATCTGTTGTTTTGGACCTATTCGGGTCACTTTTGTGTCTTCGTGCCGTTTGTTCTTAATCTTCAAGCAATGTTTGACGCATAAAATACGAAAAAACTATATGTTTTACGAGCCCCTTCCGATTTTGTTGGTTTTGTAAAGTAAAAATAACGAACGAGATAGATATTTTAAAAAAAAATAGAAAAACGGGCATGATTGTCCCAAAAAGGGGTGCACCACGAGGACTTTCCAAGGGGTCACCCATCCTATTACTACTCTCACCCAAGCACGCAAACTTCAGGGTTCTGATGGGATCCGTTACATTAGTGATGGTATGGTCAAACCCATCAGGCTATGCGCACTTTATTCTTTTATAGGAGTAAAGCAAAGATTCGCGTGTAGGGCCGCAACTTCATACATGCACAGACTTTTGACTCGGGTGGAGTGACACGGCGCAAGTCACATGCCCGCGAAGCTCGTCTCGGGCCGACTAACGTGAGAAACATGACTTGCCCCTTGCAGGTGAATTTTGATCCCTAAATCAGCTATTTCGGGACTTTTCAGGTCATTTTTGTGTCTTTGTGCCATTTTAGCTTAACGTTCGAGCGATTTTTTATGAGTAAAATAGGAAAAATTTGCATGATGTTTTAGCTCCCGCCGATTTTGTTGTTTTTGTAAAGAAACAATAATGAACAAGATATATAATTTTAAAAAAGAAAATAGGAAAGCGGGTAAGCTTGTCGCAAAAAGGGGTGCAACACGAGGACTTTCCAGGGGGTTACCCATCCTAGTACTACACTCGCCCAAGCACGCTTCGTACGTGCACAGCTTTTGACTCAGGTGGAGTGACGCGGCGCAAAGAATGCCTGTGAAGCTCGTCTCGGGCCGACTGACGTGAGCAACAGGGCTTACCCCCTTGCAGGTGAATTCTGATTCCTAAATCAGTTGTTTCGGGACTTTTTAGGTCACTTTTGTGTCTTCGAGCTGTTTTCGCTTAACGTTCGAGCGATTTTTGACAAGTAAAATAGAAAAGTGTGCATGATGTTTTAGCTCCCGCCGATTTTGTTGGTTTTATAAAGAAACAATAGCGAACGAGATATATAATTTTAAAAAAAATAGAAAAGCGGGTAAGCTTGTCACAAAAAGGGGTGCAACACGAGGACTTCCCAGAGGGTTATCCATCCTAGTTCTACACTCGCCCCAGCACGTTTCACATCGGAGTTCTGATGGGATATGATGTATTAGTGCAGGTATGATCGCACCCATCATGATGTCCACGCTTTACTCTTTTATGGAAGGAAAACAGAGCTCCACGTGTGGCGCCACAACTTCGTGTGTGCACAACATGTGACTCATGTGGAGTGACATGGCGCAAAGATTATGCCCTCAAAGCTTGTCTCGGGCAGACTAACCTAAGTATAAGGCTTACCCCCTTGCATGTGAATTCCGATCCCTAAGTCAGCTGTTTCGTGCCTTTTTGGGTCACTTTTGTGTCTTTGTGGTATTTTCTCTTAATGTTCGAGCGATTTTTGACGAGTAAAAAATAGAAAAAGTCTACATGTTGTATGAGCACCTGCCGATTTTGTTGGTTTTGTAAAGAAACAATAACGAACAAGATAGATAATTTTAACAAAAATAGAAAAGTGGGAAGGCTTGTCGCAAAAAGGGGTGCAACACGAGAACTTCCCAGGGGGTCAGCCATTCTAGTACTACTCTGGCCCAAGAATGCAAACTTAGGAGTTCTGATGGAATTCGGTGCATTAGTGCTGGTATGATCACACCCATCAGGCTGTGCGCACTTTGTTCTTTTATGTGAGGAAAGTAGAGCTCCACGTGCGGCGCCGCAACTTCGTACATGCGCAACTTTTGACTCGGGTGGAGTGACGCGGTGTACAGCATATGCCCGTAAAGTTCCTATCCAGCCGACTGACGTGAGCAACAGGGATTGCCCCTTTTCGCTTATTGTTTGAGCGGTTTTTGAAGAGTAAAATTGGAAAAGATCGCACATTGTACGAGTTCCCACCAATTTTGTTGGTTTTGCAAACAAACAATAACGAACGAGATTGATAATTTTTTTTTTTAAAAAAAAAGAGAAAAGCGGTTAGGCTTTTTACAAAAAAGGGTTACAACACGAGGACTTCCCAGGGGGTCACCCATCCTAGTACTACATTGGCCCAATGTTAGGAAATTTATTTGTTAGATTTTGATGATACTATGTAAAATTTAAACTAGGAAGTTGGCACCCCATTTTCTTTGTAATCTGTATTATAATAGATAGGACTGGAAGAGCTGAGTTAAGTCAACTATGTCAAAGATTTCAAGAAGTCAATTGCAGACTAAGTGGACACACTGCTGTGTGTCAGCTGAGTAAGGCCATGAAGGAAGTCAAGAACTCGACTGAAGGATAGTCAGCTGAGGAACAGCTGTGAGAAGTGTCAGTCAAGTCAACTCAAGAAGCCAAGTCTAGAAGTTGAAGTGACAGTTGAGTCAATCCAATGATTAGAGAGTCACCTGGGGTAAAGGCAGCAGTTAAGTGAAGACAACTGACTTAGATCCGTTAGAATAAAGTCAAGAATATTACAGGTCTAAAAGTGGTTTTCCTAGAGTTGTGCAAAAAGAATGAACCAATGGGAAATACTGCACCTTGTGTCAGACACCGGCAAATGCTGAAATTCCATTAATACGAGGAAAGGTCAACATCACCAAGGTTGCAGACCAAGACAAGACAAGCCAACAACCACAAAGTGACATTTGAAATTAGTCTATCTCTTCAACGGGCAAAATTCCAAATGTGCACTATAAAAGACTGAGGAAGCTATTGAGAAAAGGTCACCTGAACCACGAACAAACAAGAAATACTCGAGCAACTAACCTGCAATATTCTCATAGCAATTCAAGCAATTCCTCAAGCCTCAAACTCGAAGAAACTCGATCCAACACAAGCTGTGAAGGAGAGATAACTTCAACCAGTTGAAGAGGAAACTTTTGAAGAAGCAAGGGGTCTACTTTCCAAGTCAGGATAGTAGAAAGGTTCAAGGTCGAACCATTATCAAGTTTGTTGTAGGGCTTCGTGATCAAATCCAAGAACTTGAGAAGTGAGCTGAAGTAGCAAGGCAACTGCCCTGTAAAGAAGCTGAGTCGCAAGAGAAGCCAACTGTGTGATCAAGGTTGTCTCTAGACTGATAACCGCTTGTAAACTAATCTGTTACATAGTGGATTCCTCCAGGAGTTGGAGAAGAGAGGATTATAAGAATTACCCCATCTTCGAATCTTTATAAAATATTTGTGTTATTTACTTTCAGCAAATTCACATTCCTGCATATTAACGTATATCTGTTGTTAGTTTACATTTTCTATCCAACTGATAATTAACCAAATGTTAAATATCAAAGGTTTAAAACAAGCTTAAAACAAATCAAATGGTGTTAAGTATTCCGCTGTTAAAAACCAAATCAGTCAAGTTAATTATTTGGCTTAAGCAGCCGAGTTATACTATCAACAACTCTATCGAGTCTGTTGAGTGGGTAACTTTGCTGAATAGCCAACTTAGTTGTCCCCCAAGAACACAGTTGATTTGAGTCAACTCTGTTGAACCATTTTAAAAGGACTAAATCGAAAATTTGGTAAGGTTTATTCAACTCCCCTTCTAAACTTTACACCACACCCCTTGGGACCTATAAGTGGTATCAGAGCGGTTGGTTTATTGAGCCTTTCACACTGGTTACTGAACTAGATCTCTATCTTTTCAAAAGGTTTTAGCACTTGTGTTTTTCAAAGTCTTCCATTTTTTTGGCAAAGTTATTATCATGGAAGCAAATCTTACACGCATTCCTATGTTTACTGTTGAAGAATTTGACGATTGGAAAATACACATGCAGGCTTATTTATATGCATTACATGATGAAATGTGGCTTGTGATAGAGGATGGGCTACTGCAAATACTAAAAGTCAACACAACTGTGCGAAGAGTAGCTGCAAAAGAGGGAGAAGAAGTTGTTGATGTAGCAAGACCAGCCATGGTTGAAAAACCAAGGACTGAATGGACAAACGATGATAGAAAGAGATATAACATGGACAATGTGGCCAAGGATATTCTCTACAAAACGTTGGACAAAGCCATGTTCAACAAAGTCAAATTTTGCAAATCTGCAAAAGATATTTGGGATAAGCTGACCTTAATTTGTGAAGGATCAGAACAAATTAAGGAAAATAAATTATCTGTTACTGTTCAAAAATTTGAAAATTTCAAAATGCTTGCAGGTGAAACTCTGGATCAGTTGGATGCCAGATTTACTGAGATAACAAATGAGCTTTCAGCTCTTGGGTAAGAATACACACAGAAGGAAATGTGTATGAAGATATTAAGAAGCCTCCCAACTGAATGGGAAATGAAGGTCATGGCCCTGAGACATTCAATGGACCTCTTAAGAAAATCTAACCATGAGCTATTCTCAGACCTCAAAGCTTATGAGTTTGACCTCAGGACATTTTGCTGTTGACTATTCCTATCGACCAGTCAACAAGTACAGGAATGAAGAAGAAAGAAAAGTATTCAGGGAAAGAAGACAAGAAAAGAAGAAAGCCATGTTGGCTGCTGAGACTGCTGAGCTAGCTAATAGCAAGGAGGCAGCAGACTCGGATAGTAGTGAAGCAGACTACTCAAGTGATTCCGAGGAAGAGGCTATGATTTTCCTCATGGCCAAAGAACAAGATCAAGAAGATGAGGTACACTCTAACTCATTTCATTCTGATTATAGTGACTATGATACACACACTTCATCACCCACTGATCTTTGTGATTCATTAGGCAAAATGATGAAAGATTTTGAACACATAAAATCCTCACACACCATTCTAAATGAGGAAAACATCCAGCTTAAAAGCCAAAACTCAAAGGCTGACAAAAGAGCTGAGTACTCTTAGCCACATAGCTGATGAGAACACTAAGCTGATGGCTGAAAATGCCAAGATCATAGCAGAGTTAGCTGCTACAGAAAATAGGGAAAAAGATCATAAAAATGTGATTGCCTCATTTAAAAAAGCATCCAAATCATTGGATGAACTTATTATGAGTCATAAGGAATGTGGGGACAAGATAGGCATAAGATTTAATTCCTTTGTGCATAGTCAAACTCCAAAAATGATTTTGGAAAAAAGTATCTTCAAGTAATGAAGCATCCCAAAAACCCAAAACATTAAATGTTGCACACACATCCATTCCAAAGCACAATCAAAATCATATTGGCCTTGGATATAAAGGAAAAGGAAAGAAGACAGTTGAGTATGCTGAAAGGACAGCCAAGAAGAAATTCAGCTGAGTTCCTCAGCAAACTCCAAATAGAAAATACTCTGTGAAAAAAAAAACAGAGCTACCAAAAACCCCAGAAATTTCATCAGAGAAATACATATGATGGGAATGGTAGAAACTATCCAAACTATGATGATTGGGAAAATGTGAAACATTAGCAAAGACCTATGGAATACAAGCCAAAATAGCAAAGACCTAAACCTCAGCAAAGGTCATTCCAAAGGCAAAAGAGCTTTTATCAGCACACATATGCACCCAAGCACTACACTCAGAATACCACAACTACCCCAAGAAAGCAGTTGCTAAAACACAAACACAGGCATACAGACAAAAGAGACAGTTGTATGATCCTAAAACCCCCAAACAATTTGCTAATGTGCACTATGATTATGGCACTAATAGATGGCAACCACTTAGAGTTAGACCATCTGACTATAGGTTGGTTGGAACATCTTATAGCACTAACCCCTCAGGACGCAGACAAGTATGGGTACCTAAAAACTGATTTCCATGATGGCAGGTTTAAGGAACAGCTGAGTGCCAAGGAACCTGGTACATGGATAGTGGCTGTTCCAGACATATGACAGGAAACAAGAAAAACCTATCAAGATTTAAGAAAATTGGAGATGCAAAAGTTATATTTGGAGGAAATGAAGCTCCATGGGAGATCAAAGGCACAGGATACATCAAGAAAAATGGATTGGAAATCACAGATGTTGCTTAAGTTGAAGGTCTCAACTTCAACCTGTTAAGTATCAGCCAACTCTGTGACAAAGGCTTCGATGTAGGATTCAACATGGGGATATGCCAGATCAAAGATGTTGAATCCAATGAAATAGTGCTGCAAGGGTCAAGGCAAAAGAATATGTATGTGGTAGATTGGTCTACTGCTACACCAAGAACATGTTTGCTAGCAAAGAGTACAGCCGAATCAAGTTAGTTGTGGCACAAGAAGCTGAGTCATCTGAACTTCAAGACAATCAACAAGCTTGCAAGGAGTCATCTTGTAGAAGGATTTCCAGACTCAATGTACAAAAAGGAAAGTGTATGTGATGCATGCCAGATGGGAAAGTAAATCAAATCTTCATTCAAGGATAAGCCAAGTCCTTCTTCAACAAGGATATTACATCTGTTGCATATGGATTTATTTGGTCCTGTTGAGCCAGCTAGCATCAGTGGAAAAAAATACACCCTAGTAGTGGTGATTGATTATTCAAGATATACATGGACAATTTTCATGTGTAAAAGAATGAAACTTTGCAGAAGTTACCTCAGCTGATGAAAAGAGTTCAAAATGAGAAGAGTCAAACCATTATAAAAATAAGATCTGACAGGGGAACTGAGTATGTTAATGGGATAATAACTCAGTATTGTGTTGAAAATGGTATTGCTCATGAGTTATCAGCTGCAAGAACTCCACAGCAGAATGGAGTAGCTGAAAGAAGGAATAGAACTCTCAAGGAAACTGCAAGGACCATGTTAGCTGAAGCTGGATTGCCTAAGAGATTTTGGGCTGATGCTATAAATACAGCAGTATATACTCAAAATAGATGCATGATTAACAGGCAATTGACCAAGACTCCCTATGAAATTTGGACAGGGAGAAAGCCGAATGTTGGATATTTCAGAATATTTGGATGTAAATGCTTCATCCATAATAATGGCAAAGACAATTTGAAGGCTTTTGATGCTAAAACTGATGAAGGTATCTTTTTGGGATACTCAGCTAAAACTAAAGCCTATAGAGTGTTGAACAAGAGAACTATGGTCACAGAAGAGTCTGTCCGTGTGGTTTTTGATGAACCAAATGTGAATGGAGAAGACATTGAAGAGTTAGCTGATAAGCTGAATCAGCCAACTATGCAGAAGAGTCCTTATGTGGAAGCTAAAATAAGAGCACTCAATCCAGATAAAGATGAGATAGCTGAATCTCAAAGACAGCTAGAAGGTCTACAGTTGAATGAAGATGAGAGAGTTGTTCAAGACAACTTAGCTGCAAGACGGCTGAATTCAATAGACTTACTCCAACCTAATGTGAGATGGTTGAGAGACCACCCACCAGAGTTAGTTATTGGAGATGCTAGAGATGGTATAAGAACCAGATCCAGATCACATCATGAGGCTATGTTCACTTGTTTCATTTCCTAGATAGAGCCAAAAGATGTGTCTCAAGCATTGGATGACAAACATTGGATTCAGGCCATGTAAGAAGAGTTGAATCAGTTTGAAAGGAACAAAGTATGGGAATTAGTTCAAAGGCCAACCCACCATAATGTTATTGGTACAAAGTGGGTTTTCAGAAACAAGATGAATGAGGAAGGATCTGTTGTAACAAACAAAGCAAGATTGGTAGCCAAAGGGTATTACCAAGAAGAGGGTATAAATTTTGATGAAACCTTTGCTCCTATTGCCAGATTAGAAGCAATAAGGATGTTTCTTGCTTATACTTCACATAAGAATTTCATTGTATATCAAATGGATGTGAAGAGTGCTTTTATAAATGGACTGTTAGAGGAAGAAGTCTATGTTGAATAAACTCCAGGTTTTGAGGAGAAAACTATTGGAGATAAGGTCTACAAGCTCAAGAAAGCACTGTATAGATTGAAACAAGCACCAAGAGCATGGTATGATACATTGTCTCAAATTTCTAACTGACAATAGATTCAACAAAGGCAAAGTTGATAGAACACTCTTCAGAATTCAAGATGGAGAGAGTATGCTGCTTGTTCAAATATATGTGGATGACATCATTTGTGGTTCCACAAATAAAGGACTATGTGACAAGTTCTCAAATCTCATGCAAGACAAATTTGAAATGAGCATGATGGGAGAGCTGACTTTCTTACTAGGACTTCAAGTCAAGCAATTGAAGGATGGAACCTTCATAAGTCAAACCAAATATACTAGAGATTTGATGAAGAAATTTGGTATGGAAGAGAAGTCTTCTGTGAAAATTCCAATGAATACTTCAGTCAAGATGGACATGGATGCAGATGGCAAAGCTGTTGATCAAACCAGATATAGAGCCCTCATTGGATCATTGCTCTATCTAACAGCAAGCAGGCCAGATATCACCTTTGCAATAGGTGTATGTGCAAGATTTCAATCTGCACCAAAGGAGAGCCACATGACTGCAACTAAGAGAATCCTAAGATATTTATCGGCTTATGGTATCCAAAGGAATGAGGATTCAAGCTGATTGGTTTCTCAGACTCAGACTATGCTGGATGTAGAGTTGACATGAAGAGTACTTCAGGTACATGTCAAATGCTTGGAAATAGATTGGTTTCTTGGTTCAGCAAGAAACAAAATTCAATAGCTACATCCATAGTGAGCAGTACACAGTCGTAGGCAAAATTTTGTGCCCAAGTCTTATGGATGAGACAGCAGCTGAGAGATTATGATATTGAAGAAAAAGAGATTCCAATTATGTGTGATAACACTAGCACTATTGCAATCACTCAAAATCCAGTGTTGCACCCAAGAACAAAGCGCATTGATGACAGATATCATTTTATAAGAGATCATGTTGAAAATAAAGACAACACCTTGTAATACATCTCAACTGATAAGCAGTTAGCTGATATATTCACAAAGCCATTATGTGAATCAAGGTTTGAAGAGCTCAAGAATGAGTTAGGGTTAATTGAGCTGAGTTAGGATACTCAGAAGACTCAATCAGCAGGGATGAAAGATGAGAAAATGGAAGATAAGAAAGTTTCACATTTCAGCCAAGTGAAATAGCCTAGTCGGGAAGTCAGCTGTATCGAGTTAGTTGATAGCTGAGTTACATCATGTGAAGAGAGAAACAGAGTAAAGTCACTTTGGATATAAGCTGAATCATTTATGAGCTAAGTGAAAAAAACTCAGTCGTTTTAATTCAGCGGGAATGTTTTAAGAATGACATTAGCATAATAATGACTGTCAGAGTAAAAGCTGCACAACCATATGATTGGATATAAATGATGTTGCAGTTAATGTGGGGAATTTAATGTGGTTTTGAAGCTCTAATATCAACGGTTGATCTCGATCAAAAATTTCAAATTCCGAAAGACTTTCTTTCGCGTTCCTTATATACGAAACTTTACTTTCTCTCTCCTCACACTAAACGCATTCATCTTCAGCAAGGAAAGCTATTCTCTCTGAAACTAAGTCGAAACCTAGTTTCTCAAAGCTTGTTTATTGCATTTCTAATCGGTAAAAGCTTCTGAAAATGATTCCAACTTATGATTACATAAAGCTCTCCAAGCAAATCCACACCGGTGCTTCTGTGGATCTTAAAGGCATGATCAAATAGGGTGTCGATGAAGCCCTGGTCAAAAAGATCGCTGAAAAATTAGTGAAGTCCAGCCTGAAGGACTTACTGTCGATGCATTTCTCTCACACGTATCTGGAGGAGGTCTCCATGTTTTACGTAAACACAGAGGTGCAGGACGATGAAATCCGGTCATCAGTCCATAGCAAGGTCATCAAAATCACTGTAAAAGACCTTGTTGAGCACTGCTTTCTACCCACGGAGGGATTGAAGGAAATCACTGAGAAAGATGTCGACATAGCTGCTTCTTGGAAACAAGTTTCCAGGCCGGAGTACGCTGCGAAGGCTATGTATACATCCAAGAAGGACTTCCTGAAGGAAGACTATCATAAATTGATGGATATAGTGTCCAAGTGCGTGGACATGAAGTTCGGGAGTTTCAATCAGATGTCCAAGACTAAGTTGATTGTGGTGGCTGCCATTATGCAAGAGAAGAAGGTAAACTGGGTTGAGTTCATCTTCAGCAGAGTGTGTCAGAATGTGATGAATGTCCTTCAAGGAGGATGGGACATTCAGTTGTTTGCTGGGCTACAACCTTATCATTGGCCTTCTAATGGAGGTGAAGGGTGTTGCACTACGCCATGGCAAGCCCTTCCATGTCAACAAGCGAATGTTCAAGGTGAACCTCTCCGGAGCCTAAAAGAAGGCTCATGCAAGAAAGGTTGATACCAATGAGGGGGAATCAGCTGGTCCTGAAGACACAGCTGAGACCTCTCCAGCTCTCTCTCCAAAGTCGATATCCAAGAAGAGAGCTGCTATATTTAAGCCTGCCCCTGCCCTTGCAGCCAAATCAAAGAAAACACCTTCTCCCGCATCCAAGTTCAAAGCTCCTGCTCATGCAGCCGAGATACATGCCCACGCAGTTGAGTCACCTGCCCCAACAGCCAGATAGAGGAGGAATCCCAAATTCCCTCCCCTATCGTGAAGAAGAAGAGGACTGCCAAATCCAAAAAGGCAGTTGCCTCTAAGAAAGGACCATAGGCCTTCACATTTGACGAGCCTGAAGAGATGGAACCTGAGATCCAACTGGTTCCCACCAAAAGAAGACGGCTCTGCAGGAAAGCTGAGCTTGAGAAGACAAATGAGTCGGGCACCCACCGAAGAAGGAAGTTGAGATGCTAATGCTCAAGAAGAAAGCGATCTAAATTGTGGATGCCCCAAGAAGCTGGCGTCTTTGTCAGCCGAGACAGAGGATCCAAGAAGATCCAGTTGTACGAGGTATAGCTGAGGAAGTTGAAGCAGTTGAGACAAAAAAACCTATGAAAGAACAGGTTGTCTCAACTCCTCAGACAGACACTGCTGAGTCTGGGGAGGAGCAACGCCCGTTACCCCCATCCAGGAGACCGGAGAAGAAGATGATGATGAAGATGACTTGATCATGTATTCTACCGTCTACCATGACATTCAAAGAAGACTGAGGGAATGGAGGGCTTGGAAGTTGGACTACTCCAGGCGTCAACTACTCGCCCAAAGTTTATTGAGGAGGAGGAGGAACTTCTCAGGTTCCTTGGACATGCATCTGTCCAAGCTGCTCTGAATGAAGAGAGCTGCATGGAAACCCTCCGCCTCATCAAGGAAGAAGAGAAAGAAAAAGTGGCGGAGCAAGCTAGAGCCTTGGAGAAATCTAAGATCTGTCAGCAGACTGGAACTTATGAGCATATACATGAGTCCACTGACAGTGATGAAGATATGGATCCAGTTGCTCCAGTGGAGAAGTCAGAATTGCAGTAGGTTTTACAAGAATCCCGAGCCATGCACGAAATGAGCCTTCTAGAGAGTCCAGGAGAGTCCTCCAAGATTTCTCTTCATACTGATCCCTTGGGAGTGGCGTAGCTAATTGCGACAAACATTGCTGCAACCACGTCCCCTGTGCACTCAACTAATGACTCGTAGTGAATTGGCAATGAAGCTGGGAATTCGGGCACCCAAGCCAAGCCAAGCCCTGAAGAAGGTGTTAACACACCTGCCCCTGCGGCTCAACACTCGGAGGGAATAGAAGCCGCGTCTCAGGAGTAGAGTGACCCCACTGTCATTCACTCAGCCGGTGCGCCAGTTGAGGGGGAAACTCTCTCCACCCCAGTAGGGTTGGAGGTTGCTGTGGGAGACCAATCAATGCAGTTTGGAGGTGAAGGAAAAGAACTCACAGAAGAGTGGAGTGACATTAACGCCCTCTGATCGGTATTAAGTCTGCATCTCGGTGATATGTCGATTGCATTGAAGGTCGGCACGCACGCTGCCGCCTTGGTGAGGCACTGAGATGGTGAAGCCCTATGAGTTAACACTCTGGGCCCTGAAAGTGCAATCCAAGAAGTTGAGACTCCGATGGATGCCACAGTTCAAGACCCTAAGACAGATGCGTTTGTCGAAGGGATAGTAGAAGACCCTAAGACAGTTGAGACTGTCGAAGGGAATGTAGAAGGCCCTGCAACAGTTGAGACTACTGGGGGTAATGAAGGCCTAAGGGAGGTTGAGACTTCCCTAGGTAAAGAGCTGAAAGAACAGAACATTCCTCAAATCGAAGGTGCTGCTATAAACGAGAAAATCAGCGCCAACACATAGACACTTCATTTTTGGGATCGGAGGATGAAGCTGAGTCCACTCAACATGAAAATCCAACGACGGACACAACTGAGGATGTTCTCAACACTCAGAGCCAAGTTAGTGAGAAGAAGGCTCGTATGAGGTTTAATTTTGATGATGAGCCATCTCCTAAGGCCTCATCATCTTCCGATGGCACTGATGATACAACTGAGGACCAATTATTCATTTAGAAGAACACACTGAGATCGACAAAGCTGTTAAGACAGCTGAGGCTCAGTCAGCTGGGCAAACAACCTTAAATGCCCCAGCTGAAACCAAGTCAACTGTGTAGGCTCTCATAGTTGCAGCAGTAACGACTACAACTCAATTGCAGGCTTCCACAGTTGCACCAAAAGTTGCCGATGACGCTAATGAGCTGAATATTCGCAGGCACCTCAAAGTCAAGAAATACCATTTGTGCGCGATGACGTTTTTGAAGATATGTTCCCATTCTCGAAGAATCTGCTCGACATGGAGGAGGAATCTGCTGCGGATTTAAAGAAATACACTATGCAGGAAGAGCCAGTCGTTCCCACCGATACGATTGTGCCAGCAGACTTTAACTTTTATACAGAGTGGCCAGCAGCTGAATCAAACCCTACAGCTGAGTTCCGTGAAGCCTTCAAGAAGATCTGCGAAGAGATTGAGAAAATGGAATGTCATCAGGCCTCTCTAGACTTGCGTTTGGACAATCGAGATGCTACCCTCACAGCTGACCTGAGAGGGATCATCGTGCGAATAAGGGAGTGGGCTCAACAGCAGACAACCATGAGACTGGAGCAGGTCTGTTACTTCAAAGCACTTTTTGCCAAAATTCTTGTTTGGAGTGCGGACAACTCAATGTATCAACAGAGGATGAAGGAATATATAACAAGGATTGAAACTTCCCACAAGTCGGATATGGAGCTGCTACAATATTTTCAGAAGACTGATATTGCCCGACTCAAGAATAATATGAACGAAAAATTCAGCCTTCTCATAACTGAAATGAAGATTGTGACAGCCGAGTCGAAGGCCACCCGCTCAGAATTTCATAAGGCGTACGATGCAGCAGACTCCTAGCACAACTCGACCAACAGCCGACTGGATTTTCTCCGAAGTGGGTTATTCCCTGGGATATCTCTCTCTTTTGGTGATGATGCCAAAAAGGGGGAAGAGGATACCCTTAAGGGTTTGAAAGGAGAAGTGAAGGAAGGAGGTGACACAGCTGGGGGGAAAGGAAGTTCGAAGGATTTGAAGTTAATGTATGCTGAAACCCCACAGCTTGGTGAAGTCACTGCCTCCATTCTCAGCAAGCTACCTGTGAACCTTCCTATCGAGAAAGCTGCAGTGGCCATGGAAGATAAAAGAAAGGCCATTGAAGCTGCATTTGATAAAGTAGCTGAGAAGCAGTTCGCGTGGAAGAACTTTTGAAGCATTATGGTGGTCCTCCAGCTGGAAAGGACTATACTGCAATCAAGCCCCCGAAGGAAATAACAATGTCTGATGCTAGATCTGAGCTCAGATCTATAGAAGAGTTTCAAACTCTCAAAGCAGAAGGATATTTTCAAGGAATGACTCTACCTCAAGCGTGGGATGTATATTGGGAGAAAGGATTGGAAGTATGCAAATCGGTGAGAAGCGAAGAGACTTCAGTGACCACCACTCAATTTGGAAAGTCTAAAGCCCCAGTACAGTATACACCAAGAGGTCAAAGAGCTGAGTCAGGACGGGAACAACATGGTGGCAGTGGAAGAGGTTCTCAACCACGGCCAAGACCAAAAGATGTGACGTATGTTGATCCTAAGAAGAAAGGGATCACATACTGGGATGGACATGATTGTTGGGATTTGGTCCAGCATCCTGCCTGCAATGGGCTTTAAAAGAGGCGCGAGGCGCGGCCCGTGATTCGAACTCGTGAGCGCTGGATTGCATAGTTAAAGGATAGCTTAAAGGATATGATTTGGACTACCTATACCAACAGATGCATCTTCTTTTCTGGTGCCCATTACATAGAAACTCTGAGGTTAAGCGTGCTTGGCCTAGAGTAGACATGGGATGGGTGACCCCCTGGGAAGTTTTCTAGGGTGCGCGTGAGTGAGGACAAAGCGCGCTAGAAAAGACTCATGTTGGTTTGTGGGGACAGTCGTCAATCCGAGTAGCGCTAGAGGTCCAACAACTGGTATTAGAGCAGGTCACGAGTTCGAATTCCCTTGGAAGCACGCTGCAGTGGAGGTTGCCAGGAGCGGTGGAACCGAGATCTTTGGCGCAATGGAGGTAAACGGACGAATCGAAGGGTAGGTTGCCAGTGGCGTAAGCGAGGTAAAACGGATGGAGTGAAGGTGTAGGTTCTTTGGGTGGACCAGAATGAAGGGTAGGTTACCGGATGTCCGAATCGAGCGAGTAAAATAGACTGGAATCGAAGGTGTAGGTTCTTTGGGTGGACCAGAATCGAAGGGTAGGTTGCCAGGTGGCGGAATCGAGGTAAAATAGATCGAACCGAAGGTGTAGGTTCTTTGGGTGGACAGAATCGAAGGGTAAGTTGCCAGGTGGCGGAATCGAGGTAAACAGATGGGGCAAGGTGTAGGTTGGTGGGTGGCCGGAATCGAGAGGCTTGCGTGACGCGACGCGACGCTTGAATCAAGAAGTTGGCGTTAGAAGCGAGGAAGTTTGGCGGCGAGCGGAGGTTGCCAAGCACCGAGCGAGATCTTGGCAGTCTTTGGGAGGGGGATTGTTGGGATTTGGTCCAAAGATCCCGCCCGCAATGGGCTTTAAAAGAGGCGCGGCGCGGCCCGTGATTCGAACTCGTGGATTTGGATTGCATAGTTAAAGGATAGCTTAAAGGATATGATTTGGACTACCTATACCAACAGATGCATCTTCTTTTCTGGTGCCCATTACATAGAAACTCTGAGGTTAAGCGTGCTTGGCCTAGAGTAGACATGGGATGGGTGACCCCCTGGGAAGTTTTCTAGGGTGCGCGTGAGTGAGGACAAAGCGCGCTAGAAAAGACTCATGTTGGTTTGTGGGGACAGTCGTCAATCCGAGTAGCGCTAGAGGTCCAACAACTTTGTTAGATAAATGTTTTTATCATGATTTTGATGATTTTGTTCAAAAGAGTTTTTATACCAAAACAATGTCCCTAAATGTTGTCCCAACACTTCCGATCGATCTAAAATGTTTTTACTATTTTTCGGAGTATTTCTTGAAGTTAATATTCGATTTAAAATTGGACAACACTTTTGTTTCAGGCTCGACCGGTCGCCCTATAGGGCAACCCGTACCTGAGTTGAGTTTTGAAATAGAAAATGGGACGTAAGAGAAAATGGGGAGGGCGACCGGTCGACCAAGTGGGCGACCGGTGAGGGCGACCGGTCGACCCCTGGGCGACCGGTACCTGGGAGCAGCCCTCTCAAATGCAGACTTCTCTGTTTTGATTTTCTATCAACCCCAACCGGTCAAGACCAAGGGCGACCGGTCGAACCCCCCTCGACCGGTCCCCCTGTGTAAAAATTCGCAGAATTCAATTTCAATCTTATCTCTGTGCGACCGGTCGAACCCCTGTTTTGACAGCAAACTATCCGTTGCATTTTCAGACAGCTTTTCCCTATTTTGTGGGATTGATTTCTAATGACTATATTGATGATTTTAAATGGTTTCTTTTGCAGCAAATCACTCCCCAAGGAGGAGCCAATGTCTGGAAATCAAAGCCAAGACCTCTCCTATAAATAGAGGCTTCATTCAAGCAACAAGATACAACATTCCATACAAGCAAAGAGCAAACAAAGCAAACACTTTCATATATCTTGTTGTATTAGCCTTAGCACTTTCACTTGCACAAATTTGAGGTCTAGGCTTTCAATTCTTGATTACACTTGTACTCATATTGTATCAATCATTATTGAGTTGTAATCTTGATTTTGGTCATCATTCAACACAAGACATCCTTGTGAGTATTCTTGTGGTAAGAATACACTTGGGTGATCTAGGTGATAGGTGTTTGAAGGTTGTGGTAATCTTCAAGGTGTTGTAAGAGGATTGTGGTAATCCTCAAGGTGGTGTAAGAGGGTTGTGGTAATCCTCAAGGTGTTGTATTAATTTTTGGTAAATTAATAAAATCTTTTTCTTTTGAAATCCATCCCGGATATCTTTGGGGTGGTAGAGGATTAGGCCCTAGGTGGGTTGAACCTCTTTAAATCGACGAGTGTTGTTTTATTTCCGCATTTACATTCTCGTCTTTGTTTGATTATTCGAAAAAGAGGGCAAAATCTGAAAAACCGAGATAATCTATTCACCCCCTCTAGATTATCGTAGCCACTTGGACTAACAAGTGGTATCAAAGCCAAACTCTTTGGCTAGCTCGTTCGAGTAAAGAGGAAAGATCCATGGCTACGAATGACGCTTATCTCACCACCGGCGCCTCCACCAACAAGCCACCATTGTTCGACGCCAACAACTACGCATTTTGGAAAGACCGTATGGAGTGCTTTCTACAAGGGTGCGGGTTTGACATATGGAATGTGGTTATTGAAGGAGTTGATCAACCAACAAAAAAAAATGGAGGATGGCACCTCGGCTCCTAAACCTTTCAAGGAGTTCGATGAAAATGATAAGAAGGCTTTCTCTCTAAACGGTAAGGCCTTAAATATTTTGCATTGCTCACTTACCGCCACCGAGTACAATCGCATACGAGGCATAAGGTCGGCACATGAGGTTTGGGAAAAATTGGAGACTATATATGAAGGGACAAAGAAGGTCAAGCAAGCTAGAAAGACCATGCTTGTTAAAGACTTTGAAAACTTTAACATGTATGATGGTGAAAGCATCTCCAAGATGGTGGAAAGGCTTGACAACATTGTCAATCCTCTTGTGGCCCTCGGTAAAGTCATCTCCGAAGAAGACAAAGTGACTAAGGTATTGAATGCTCTTCCCGGCTCATGGTCCGAAAAGGTGACGGCAATCACGGAAGCACAAAATCTTGAGACACTCAAGTTTGACGAGCTCATCGGGAACCTCCTCATCTATGAAGTCTATCTCAAGGAAAGGAAAACTACCAAACCAACCATCAATCAATCGGGTATGCAAAATATTCCTATAGGTCTTGCTTCCTCTTCTAATAATGCATACTATGATAATGATGATGATGATGACGAGACGGCCGCACTTGTTCGAAAATTTGCAAAATTTGTGAATAAAAATAAAGCAAGAAAACCAAGAGATAATGCTTGCTTTAAGTGCGGAAAACCCGGGCACTTCATAGCCGATTGCCCAAAACTCAATGAGGAGGAACAAAAGAAAAAGAAGCCTTTTCCGAAAAAGAAGGCTCTAAATGCGGATGTCAACACTTGGGATGAGCTACTCGAGACATCCGACGAGTAAGGTGAAACCGAACATGGTCTTATGGCTATAGACGATGAAAATAATGAGGTACGCTCTAACTCCTCTACCTCCTCCTTAGTTGATGAATTGCAATGTGATTTTGATGAGTTGCAAAATGAATTTCAAAAATTGATTGTTAAATACAAGAGTCTAAAGAAGGAGCATAAAGAGCTTAAAATAGAAAAGGATAAATTATTTACATCTTATGAGACTCTTGATCATGTTCATGCTATTACCCTTACTCAAATTCAAACTCTTGAAACCGAGAAACAAATGCTCACTAATGATATTGATAATTTGAAAAAGGATGTGCATCGTTTTAATTTAAGCACGGATAAGGTTACTAAAATTTTAGATGCACAAAGAGGTGAGCATTCAAAACAAGGACTTGGTTACAAACCATTTCAAAAAGTCTTTAAGAAAAATAACCAAGGTCTGACTTTCATACGTGCTAGTAGCTCTCATACTCCTACTTGTTTTTATTGTGGCAAAATTGGACATTATGCTAATAATTGCAAATTGAGAAATAGCTCTAGTTATGTTTGGAGACCCAAAGGTCTCAAAACTAACCCCATGGACCCCAAAATTATAGGGTACCTAAAAGAAATGCTTTTGTAGGTAATAGGGGCTATAACAACCATGGAGGATTCGAAATGGCTCGTGGACAGCGGATGTTCACGCCATATGACCGGGAGGAGAGAGCTTTTTACCAACATCAAGCTCCAAGAAGAGGGTATGGTCATGTTCGGCAATGGCAAAGGAAAAATTCTTGGAAATGGAGAAATTGGTAACTCTTCTTTCTCTCTTTGTAATGTTCTTTTAGTAGAAGGGCTTAAGTTTAATTTGATAAGTGTTAGCCAACTTTGTGATTCAAATTATGATGTTTCTTTTAATAAAGAAAAATGCCTTATTCTTAAAAATGGTAATATTATTTGTGAAGCAAATAGAAAAGGCAATCTTTACAAAATTTGTACTAGTGATTTGGTTAGTCAAAATGTTTCTTGTCTTGTCGCCAATAATGATTTAACGAGTTTATGGCATAGGCGACTCGGACATGTTGGATACAAGAATTTGAAAAATATTTACAAAAACCAACATGTAAAAGGACTACCCAAATTGAATTTTGAAAATCTTGGCTTATGTGACACTTGTCAAAAGAACAAATTAGTTAAGAGTAGTTTTAAGCCCAAAAATGAAATTTCCACTACCAAACCCCTACAATTGCTTCACCTTGATTTGTATGGGGATATTGGTACGGCTAGTCTAAGTGGAAAACATTACACTTTCGTTATTGTCGATGATTTTTCTAGATACACTTGGGCTCTTTTTCTTGCAAATAAAAGCGATGCCGTTAATGAGTTTGTTAAGTTGTGTAGACGCATTGAGAATGAAAAGGAAGATACTATTAAAACTATTCAAGTGATCGAGGCGGAGAATTTGACGGTGAGTTTAGAGTCTTTTGTGAAACCAAGGGATATACACACAATTTTTCGGCTCCAAGGACACCTCAACAAAATGGTGTAGCCGAAAGGAAGAATCGGACGCTACAAGAAATGAGTCGGTCCATGCTCAATGAATTTTCTCTTCCAAAATATTTTTGGGCCGAAGCCGTAAGTACCGCTTGCTATGTCATTAATCGAGTTTATATTCGTCCTAAAATGAATAAAACTCCATATGAGCTTTGGAAAGGAAGAACTCCAAATATTAGTTATTTCAAAATATTTGGATGTAAGTGCTTTATTTTGAATACTAAGGATCAATTGGACAAACTTGATCCTAAGGCCGATGAAGGAATATTTATGGGGTATTCAACCAAGAGCAAAGCATATCGGGTTTACAACAAGACTAGCATGATTGTTGAAGAATCTATTCATGTCAAATTTAATGAAGCCTTGGGTGTTGAAAGAATACCCAATGACGATAGTGATGAAGAGGATATTGTTGAACCTATTGTTCAAAGTGATGCTCATAATGATAAACCTTCTATTTCATATGATCAACCTTCAAGTTCAAATGTTCCTCAAGAAGATAGGGGTGATACTTGAATCTTCCCGTAGCATTGAAATTTAAGGGAGATCACCCAAAAGATCTTATTATTGGTGATCCCCTTGATAAAGTAATGACTCGAAGGAATTTTGCCGAGAAAGCTCTTATATCTCAAAAAGAGCCTAAAAATGCTAAGGAAGCTATTGAGGATGAAGATTGGTTTTTGGAAATGCAAGAGGAGTTGAATCAATTTGAAAGAAATGATGTATGGGAATTAGTACCTTGTCCTCCATCTCAAACAATTATTGGTACAAAATGGGTATTCCGGAACAAACTTGATGATCAAGGCAACATTGTTCGAAATAAGGCAAGGTTAGTAGCTCAAGGGTATTGTCAAGAAGAAGGTATTGACTATGATGAAACTTTTGCACCGTAGCACGTTTAGAAGCTATTCGTATTTTACTTGCCTATTCTTGTTTTAAAAATTTCAAACTTTACCAAATGGATGTTAAATCCGCTTTCTTAAATGGTATTATTCAAGAAGAAGTCTATGTAAAACAACCTCAGGGGTTTGAAAATTTTTCTAGGCCTAATGATGTTTATAAACTTAAAAAGGCTTTGTATGGTTTAAAACAAGCACCCGTGCATGGTATGATAGACTTAGCTCTTTTCTTTTGCAAAATGGTTTTACAAGAGGTAAAGTTGATACTACACTCTTTGTTTTTGAAAAAGGGCAAGATTGTTTACTTGTGCAAATTTATGTTGATGATATTATCTTTGGTGCTACTAATGAATCTTTGTGCAAGAAATTCTCCAAGTTAATGCAAGGTGAATCGAGATGAGTATGATGGGGAGCTAAATTTCTTCCTTGGACTTCAAATTAAGCAATGCCAAGAAGGTATTTATATTTCGCAATCAAAGTATACAAAAGAACTTTTGAAGAAGTTCGGCATTGAAGAAGGAAGAAGAACCGTCTCGACTCTATGGCAACCAATGTCAAAATTGACAAAGATGAAAAAGGCAAGACGGTTGATGAATCCAAGTATCGAGGTATGATTGGTAGTTTACTTTATTTAACCGCTAGTAGACCGGACATTCTTCATGCCGTATGCTATGTGTGCTCGTTTTCAAAGCAATCCAAAAGAATCTCATATGAGTGCCGTTAAACGAATTTTTCGATATTTGAAAGGCACTATTCAATATGGTTTATTTTATCCAAAGAATGAAAATTTCTCTCTTAAAGGTTATAGTGATTCGGACTATGCGGGTAATATTGATGATCGGAAAAGTACTTAGGATCATGTCAATTTTTAAGCGATTGCCTAGTTTCTGGTTTTCAAAGAAGCAAAAGCGTGTTTCTCTTTCAACGGCCAAACCCGAATATATTTCCGCCGCATTTTGTTGTACTCAACTTCTTTGGATGAAACAAACCTTAGCGGATTACAAATGCTCTTTTGAAAACGTACCTATCTTTTGTGATAATATATCCGCTATAAATATTTTGCTCAAAACCCGGTTCATCATAACCGTACTAAACACATTGAGATTCGACATCATTTTCTAAGGGATTGTGTTTCAAAACGAAAAATTGAGATATCGTTTGTGCCATCTCAAGATCAATTAGCGGACATTTTTACAAAACCGCTAACTTCCGAGACTTTTGCGTCAATACGAGCTCGGTTAGGCATAATGCATATTGAATGAGGTCTACGTTTGCATTTTGCATGTTTTTAAAACTTAGGGGCGAAAAATCGGATTTTTGGTTGAAAATTCGGATTTTGAAAAATTTGACAAAACAAGTGGTAAGAAGAGGTTGAGGGCAACCGATCGCCCTCAACGTCGACCGGTCGCCCTCAACCACGACCGGTCGCCCTAGGCCATATTTTTGGTTTAAGTTCGTTCTGTCTTCAGCATTTGTTATTTTCACTTCTTTTTGCCATTTTTCGTCCCCTTTGCCAAATGCACACAATTTTCACTCCAAATTGATTTTAATGCATTCTATTCATATCTTGGTCCTTATATAGCATGTTTATCATCATCATTGCTCATCTTTTCCGATCAAATGGTAAGAATTTTCCTTACTTTGCTCAATTGGGTTGAACCCTTGAGTTTATGGCTTTCTTGTATATTTCTTGATATTTTTGCTTATGATCTTGATGAGCTTAGTTATTATGTTGTATTGTATGATGTTTGATGTGAATTGGTAATGAAATTTTTTGGCTTGGATCATTTACAAGGGCTATATACAACTCTTTTTATTTTTCACGCCCACAATGTGTTCGATGAAATGTCACAATGAAAATTTCAACTTCTACATGATTCTCTCGCTTCCAAAAGTCTTCAATACTCATTGAGATCATGTTTTGGCAAATAAAACGAGCGTATGAACTCTTCATGATACATTTCTCCCATTTTCCTTGGTGTTTAAGCCTAAATTGCTCAATGGTTGATAAACCATTTCTTTGGCGCACTTTGATATACTTCTATGATGTTTTTATCATCCTAACATGTTTTTTGATGATTCCAAAGGGGGAGAAACAGGAAATTGGCTCGTTAGCTCAAAGAAGCTAATAAAAGCTCATGATAGAAGCTATAAGCTATGGCTTATTAAGGCCATAAGTTGTGAAGAAAACTCGATCCTATGATTGTTTTATGAACTTGTTTGAATGGATAATAAGTATTTGTGACATGGGGGAGCTTCTAAGCTCATGGAGTTGTTGTTTATTTTGTAAAAGCTTGTGCTTCTAGCTTATGCAATAATTCTTATTAATGTGCTTGTTGATAGGGGGAGCTTTTGTAAAATGTTTTTAAACGGATAGTTTACTCATAAACCGGAAAATTATTTTGTTTTTCGAAATCGTCCTCTTGAAAATTGTTTTGGTTTTTGTAATCATCAAAAAGGGGGAGTTTGTTAGATAAATGTTTTTATCATGATTTTGATGATTTTGTTCAAAAGAGTTTTTATACCAAAACAATGTCCCTAAATGTTGTCCCAACACTTCCGATCGATCTAAAATGTTTTTACTATTTTTTAGAGTATTTCTTGAAGTTAATATTCGATTTAAAATTGGACAACACTTTTGTTTCAGGCTTGACCGGTCGCCCTATAGGGCAACCCGTACCTGAGTTGAGTTTTGAAACAGAAAATGGGACGTAAGAGAAAATGGGGAGGGCGACCGGTCGACCAAGTAGGAGACCGGTGAGGGCGACCGGTCGACCCCTGGGCGACCGGTACCTGGGGAGCAGCCCTCTCAAATGCAGACTTCTCTGTTTTGATTTTCTATCAACCCCAACCGGTCAAGACCAAGCGGCGACCGGTCGAACCCCTCGACCGATCCCCCGTGTAAAAATTCGCAGAATTCAATTTCAATCTTATCTCTGCGGCGACGGTCGAACCCCTGTTTTGACAAAGAAACTATCCGTTGCATTTTTTGCATGACTTTTCCCTATTTTGTGGGATTGATTTCTAACAGCTATATTGATGATTTTAAATGGTTTCTTTTGCAGCAAATCACTCCCCAAGGAGGAGCCAATGTCCGGAAATCAAAGCCAAGACCTCTCCTATAAATAGAGGCTTCATTCAAGCAACAAGATACAACACTCCATACAAGCAAAGAGCAAACAAAGCAAACACTTTCATATATCTTGTTGTATTAGCCTTAGCACTTTCACTTGCACAAATTTGAGGTCTAGGCTTTCAATTCTTGATTACACTTGTACTCATATTGTATCAATCATTATTGAGTTGTAATCTTGATTTTGGTCATCATTCAACACAAGACATCCTTGTGAGTATTCTTGTGGTAAGAATACACTTGGGTGATCTAGGTGATAGGTGTTTGAAGGTTGTGGTAATCTTCAAAGGTGTTGTAAGAGGATTGTGGTAATCCTCAAGGTGGTGTAAGAGGGTTGTGGTAATCCTCAAGGTGTTGTATTAATTTTTGGTAAATTAATAAAATCTTTTTCTTTTGAAATCCATCCGGATATCTTTGGGGTGGTAGAGGATTAGGCCCTAGGTGGGTTGAACCTCTTTAAATCGACGAGTGTTGTTTTATTTCCGCATTTACATTCTCGTCTTTGTTTGATTATTCCAAAAAGAGGGCAAAATCTGAAAAACCGAGATAATCTATTCACCCCCCCTCTAGATTATCGTAGCCACTTGGACTAACAATGATCACCTAGCAAACTTAGAAGTTGCACGCAAGTTGGCTGAGGAAAAGAAGAGAATGGATGAAGAGAATGAAAGGCAAACAAGAGAATGGCTCGAGAGGAAGCAAAGGGATGACCCTACTACCAAATAAGCCTATGAAAAGAAGAAAAGAGAAGAGGAGGAAAGAAAGAGAAAGAGAGCTGATGATGATGATAGGAGAAGAGCTGAAGAAGAGAGAGGAAGGAAGCAACAAAGACGTTGAAGTGTGCTGCAAACCCCTTCATGTATTTGATGTATATACATTTTTTTTGTATGTCTTCTGTAATAAGCTCAATGAATTTCCCTATATCTTTCTATCTGTATGTATCTTAGCTTGGATATGCAATGTACTGTTATATTATATATAAAGCTTTGATATTTGTTGTAAACAGCTTTGTAAAGGACAAGAATGCTATAATCAATAAAATGATGATTTAAAGCATACATTCTTTGTTAATGCACTGCATGTATGTTTGTTGTTTACTTATTTTTAATGTTTTAAGTTTTGGCATCATCAAAAAGGGGGAAATTGTTAGGAAATTTATTTGTTAGATTTTGATGATACTAAGTAAAATTTAAACTAGGAAGTTGGCACCCCATTTTCTTTGTAATCTGTATTGTAATAGATATGACTGGAAGAGCTGAGTTAAGTCAGCTATGTCAAAGATTACAAGAAGTCAACTGCGGACTAAGTGAAGACTCTACTGTGTGTCAGTTGAGTAAGACCATGAAGGAAGTGAAGAACTCGACTAAAGGAAAGTCAGCTGAGGAACAGCTGTGAGAAGTGTCAGTCAAGTCAACTCAAGAAGCCAAGTCTAGAAGTTGAAGTGACAGTTGAGTCAATCCAATGATTAGAGCAGACTCAAGTCACCTGGGGTAAAGGCAACAATCAAGTGAAGACAACTGACTTAGATCTGTTGGAATAAAGTCAAGAATATTACTCTACATAGTAATATGTCAAGCTGCCAAGTCTAAAAGTGGTTTTCCCTGAATTGTGCAAAAGGAATGAACTAATGGGAAACACTGCACCTTGTGTCAGACACCTGCAAATGCTGAAATGCTATTAATACGAGGAAAGGTCAACATCACCAAGGTTGCAGACCAAGACAAGACAAGCCAACAACCACAAAGTGACATTTGAAATTAGCCTATCTCTTCAACGGGCAAAATTTCAAATGTGCACTATAAAAAGCTGAGGAAGCTATTGAGAAAAGGTTACCTGAACCAGGAACGAACAAGCAATACTCAAGCAACTAACCTGCAATATTCTCATAGCAATTCAAGCAATTCTTCAAGCCTTAAACTCAAAGAAACTCGGTCCAACACAAGCTGTGAAGGAGAGATAACTTCAACCAGTTGAAGAGGAAACTTTTGAAGAAGCAAGGGGTCTACTTTCCAAGTCAGGATAGTAGAAAGGTTCAAGGTCAAACCATTATCAAGTTTGTTGGAGGGCTTCGTGATCAAATCCAAGAACTTGAGAAGTGAGCTGAAGTAGCAAGGCAACTGCCCTGTAAAGAAGCTGAGTCGTAAGAGAAGCCAGCTGTGTGATCAAGGTTGTCTCTAGACCGATAACTGCTTGTAAACTAATCTGTTACATAGTGGATTCCTCCAGAAGTTGGAGAAGAGAGGATTATAAGAATTACCCCATATTCGAACCTCTATAAAATATTTGTGTTATTTACTTTCAGCAAATTTACATTCCTGTATATTAACTTATATATGTTGTTAGTTTACATTTGTTATCCAACTGATAATTAACCAAGTGTTAAATATCAAGTGTTTAAAACAAGATTAAAACAAATCAAATGGTGTTAAGTCTTCCGCTGTTAAAAACCAAATCAGTCAAGTAAAGTATTTGGCTTAAGCAGCCGAGTTATACTATCAACAACTCTATCGAGTCTGTTGAGTGGGTAACTTAGCTGAATAGCCAACTTGGTTGTCCCCCAAGGACACAACTGATTTGAGTCAACTCTGTTGAACCATTTTAAAAGGACTAAATCGAAAATTTGGTAAGGTTTATTCAACTCCTCTTCTAAACTTTACACCACACCCCTTGGGACCTATAAGTGGTATCAGAGCGGTTGGTTTATTGAGCCTTTCGCACTGGTTACTGAACTAGATCTCTATCTTTTCAAAAGGTTTTTGCACTTGTGTTTTTCAAAGTCTTCCATTTTTTTTTGCAAAGTTATTATCATGGAAGCAAATCTAACACGCATTCCTATGTTTACTGTTGAAGAATTTGATGATTGGAAAATACACATGCAGGCTCATCTATCTACATTACATGATGAAATGTGGCTTGTGATAGAGGATGGTCTACTGCAAATACTAAAAGTCAACACAGCTGTGCGAAGAGTAGCTGCAGCAGAGGGAGAAGAAGCTGTTGATGTAGCAAGACCAGCCATGGTTGAAAAACCAAGGACTGAATGGACAAACGATGATAGAAAGAGATATAACATGGACAATGTGGCCAAGGATATTCTCTACAAAACGTTGGACAAAGCCATGTTCAACAAAGTCAAATCTTGCAAATCTGCAAAAGATATTTGGGATAAGCTAACCTTAATTTGTGAAGGATCAGAACAGATTAAGGAAAATAAATTATATGTTACTGTTCAAAAATTTGAAAATTTCAAAATGCTTGCAGGTGAAACTCTGGATCAGTTGGATGCCAGATTTACTAAGATTACAAATGAGCTTTCAGCTCTTGGGTAAGAATACACACAGAAGGAAATGTGTATGAAGATATTAAGAAGCCTCCCAACTGAATGGGAAATGAAGGTCATGGCCCTGAGACATTCAATGGACCTCTTAAGAACATCTAACCATGAGCTATTCTCAGACCTCAAAGCTTATGAGTTTGACCTCAGGACATTTTACTGTTGACTGTTCCTATCCACCAGTCAACAAGTACAGGAATGAAGAAGAAAGAAAAGTATTCAGGGAAAGAAGACAAGAAAAGAAGAAAGCCATGTTGGCTGCTGAGACTGTTGAGCCTAAGAGCAAGGAGGCATCAGACTCAGGTAGTAGTGAAGCAGACTACTCAAGTGATTCCGAGGAAGAGGCTATGATTTTCCTCATGGCCAAAGAACAAGATCAAGAAGATGAGGTACACTCTAACTCATTTCATTCTGATTATAGAGACTGTGATACACACACTTCATCACCCACTGATCTTTGTGATTCATTAGGCAAAATGATGAAAGATTTTGAACACATAAAATCCTCACACACCATTCTAAATGAGGAAAACAGCCAGCTTAAAAGCCAAAACTCACAGCTGACAAAAGAGCTGAGTACTCTGAGCCACATAGCTGATGAGAACACTAAGCTGAAGGCTGAAAATGCCAAGATCACAAGACAGGCATAAGATTTAATTCCTTTGTGCATAGTCAAACTCCAAAAGTGCTTTTGGAAAAAAGTATCTTCAAGTAATGAAGCATCCCAAAACCCAAAAACACCAAATGTTGCACACACATCCATTCCAAAGCACAATCAAAATCATATTGGCCTTGGATATAAAGGAAAAGGAAAGAAGCCAATTGAGTATGCTGAAAGGACAGCTAAGAAGAAATTCAGCCGAGTTCCTCAGCAAACTCCAAACAGAAAATACTCTGTGAAAAGAAAACAGAGCTACCAAAAACCCCAGAAATTTCATTAGAGAAATACATATGATGGGAATGGTAGAAACTATCCAAACAATGATGATTGGAAAAATGTGAAACATCATCAAAGACCTATGGAATACAAGCCAAAATAGCAAAGACCTAAACCTCAGCAAAGGTCATTCCAAAGGCAACAGAGCTTTTATCAGCACACATATGCACCCAAGCACTACACTCAGAATACCACAACTACCCCAAGAAAGCAGTTGCTAAAACACAAACACAGGCATACAGACAAAAGAGACAGTTGTATGATCCTAAAATCCCCAAACAATTTGCTAATGTGCACTATGATTATGGCACTAATAGATGGCAACCACTTAGAGTTAGACCATTTGACTATAGGTTGGTTGGAACATCTTATAGCACTAACCCCTCAGGACCCAGACAAGTATGGGTACCTAAAAACTGATTTCCTTGATGGCAGGTTCAAGGAACAGCTGAGTGCCAAGGAACCTGGTACATGGATAGTGGTTGTTCCAGACATATGACAGGAAACAAGAAAAACCTGTCAAGATTTAAGGAAATTGGAGGTGCAAAAGTTATATTTGGAGGAAATGAAGCTCCATGGGAGATCAAAGGCACAGGATACATCAAGAAAAATGGATTGGAAATCACAGATGTTGCTTAAGTTGAAGGTCTCAACTTCAACCTGTTAAGTATCAGCCAACTCTGTGACAAAGGCTTCGATGTATGATTCAACATGGGGATATACCAGATCAAAGATGTTGAATCCAATGAAATAGTGCTGCAAGGGTCAAGGCAAAACAATATGTATGTGGTAGATTGGTCTACTGCTACACCAAGAACATGTCTGCTAGCAAAGAGTACAGCCGAATCAAGTTGGTTGTGGCACAAGAAGCTGAGTCATCTGAACTTCAAGACAATCAACAAGCTTGCAAGGAGTCATCTTGTAGAAGGATTGCCAGACTCAATGTACAAAAAGGAAAGTGTATGTGATGCATGCCAGATGGGAAAGTAAATCAAATCTTCATTCAAGGATAAGCCAAGTCCTTCTTCAACAACGATATTACATCTGTTGCATATGGATTTATTTAGTCCAGTTGAGCCAGCTAGCATCAGTGGAAAGAAATGCACCCTAGTAGTGGTGATTGATTATTCAAGATATACATGGAAAATTTTCATGTGTAAAAAGAATGAAACTTTGCAGAAGTTACCTCGGCTGATGAAAAGAGTTCAAAATGAGAAGAGTCAAACCATTATAAAAATAAGATATGACAGGGGAACAGAGTTTGTTAATGGGATAATAACTCAGTATTGTGTTGAAAATGGTATTGCTCATGAGTTATCAGCTGCAAGAACTCCACAACAGAATGGAGTAGCTGAAAGAAGGAATAGACCTCTCAAGGAAACTGCAAGGACCATGTTAGCTGAAGCTGGAATGCCTAAGAGATTTTGGGCTGATGCTATAAATACAGCATTATATACTCAAAATAGATGCATGATTAACAGGCAATTGACCAAGACTCCCTATGAAATTTGGACAGGGAGAAAGCCGAATGTTGGATATTTCAGGATATTCGGATGTAAATGCTTCATCCATAACAATGGCAAAGACAATTTGAAGGCTTTTGATGCTAAAACTGATGAAGGTATCTTTTTGGGATACTCAGCTAAAAGTCAAGCCTCAGGCCTGAACCACAAACGAACAAGAAATACTCGAGCAACTAACCTGCAATATTCTCATAGCAATTCAAGCAATTCCTCAAGCCTCAAACTCGAAGAAACTCGATCCAACACAAGCTGTGAAGAAGAGATAACTTCAACCAGCTGAAGAGGAAACTTTTGAAGAAGCAAGGGGTCTACTTTCCAAGTCAGGATAGTAGAAAGGTTCAAGGTCGAACCATTATCAAGTTTGTTGGAAGGCTTCGTGATCAAATCCAAGAACTTGAGAAGTGAGTTGAAGTAGCAAGGCAGCTGCCCTGTGAAGAAGCTGAGTCGCAAGAGAAGCCAGCTGTGTGATCAAGGCTGTCTCCAGACTGATAATCGCTTGTAAACTGATCTGTTACATAGTGGATTCCTCCAGGAGTTGGAGAATAGAGGATTAGAAGAATTACCCCATCTTCGAACCTCTATAAAATATTTGTGTTATTTACTTTCAGCAAATTTACATTCCTGCATATTTACTTATATAAGTTGTTAGTTTACATTTGCTATCCAACTAATAATTAACCAACTGCTAAAAATCAAGTGTTTAAAACAAGCTTAAAACAAATCAAATGGTGTTAAGTCTTCCGCTGTTAAAAACCAAATCAGCCAAGTTAAGTATTTGGCTTAAGCAGCCGAGTTATACTATCAACAGCTCTATCGAGTCTGTTGAGTGGGTAACTTAGCTGAATAGCCAACTTAGTTGTCCCTCAAGGACACAACTGATCTGAGTCAACTCTGTTGAACCATTTTAAAAGGACTAAATCAAAAATTTGGTATGGTTTATTCAACCCCCTTCTAAACCTTACACCACACCCCTTGGGACCTATACCCAAGCACGCTTAACATCGGAGTTCTGATGGGATCATGTGCATTAGTGCTAGTATGATTACACCCATCAGGATGTGCATGCATTACTCCTTTACGGGAGTAAAGCAGAGCTCTGCATGCAGTTCCGTAACCTTGTACGTGCACAATTTTTGACTTGGGTGGAGTGATGCAGCACAAAGTATTTGCCCACGAAGCTCATCTCGGTCCAACTGACGTGAACAAAGGGCATGCCCACTTGCATGTGAATTCTGATCCCTAAATCAGCTATTTCGGGCCTTTTCGGGTCACTTTTATGTTTTCGTGCCATTTTTACTTTAACATTCGAGTGATTTTTGACGAGTAAAATAGGAAAAGACTGCATGTTTTACAAGCCCCTGCCGATTTTGTTTGTTTTCTAAAGAAAAAACAACGAACGAGATAGATAATTTTTAATAACAATAGAAAAGCGGGCATGTTTGTCGCAAAAAGGGGTTCAACACGAGGACTTTTCAGGGGGTCACCTATCATATTACTAATCTCGCCCAAGCACACAAACTTCGGAGTTCTGATGGGATCTGATGTATTAGTGCTGGTATGATTGCACCCACCAGGCTATGCGCATTTTATTCTTTTATGGGAGTAAAGCAGAGCTCCGCGTGCGGCACCACAACATCGTACGTGCACAGCTTTTGACTCGGATGGAGTGATGCGGTGCAAAGCACATGCACGCGAAGCTCGTCTTGGGCTGACTGGCATGAGCAATAGGGCTTGCCCCCTTACAGGTGAATTCGGATCCTTAAATCAGCTGTTTCAGGACTTTTTAGGTCAATTTTGTGTCTTCGAGCTATTTTCGCTTAATGTTCGAGTGATTTTTGGCGAATAAATAGGAAAAGTCTGCATGATGTTTTAGCTCCTGCCGATTTTGTTGGTTTTGTAAAGAAACAATAATGAACGAGATATATAATTTTTACAAAAAATAGAAAAGCTGGTAGGCTTGTCGCAAAAAGGGGTGCAACACGAGGACTTCCCAGGGAGTTACCCATCCTAGTACTACACTTGCCCAAGCATGCCTAACTTCGGAGTTCTGATGGGACCTGGTGTATCAGTGCTGGTATGATCGCACCCATTACGATGTGCAAGTTTTACTCTTTTATGGGAGGAAAGCAGAGCTCCGCGTGCGGCGCCGCAACTTCGTACGTGCACAACTTTTGACTTGGATGGAGTGACGCGGCGCAAAGCATATGCCCGCGAAACTCGTCTTGGGCGTACTGGCCTTAGCAAAGGGCTTGCCCCCTTGGCTGTGAATTCTGATCCCTAAGTCAGCTGTTTCGGGCCTTTTCGGGTCACTTTTGTGTCTTCGTGTTAATTTCGCTTAACATTCGAGCGAGTTTTGACGACTAAAAAATAGAAAAAGTCTACATGTTGCACGAGCCCCTACCAATTATGTTAGTTTTGTATAGAAACAATAACAAACAAGATAGATAATTTTTAAAAAATATAGAAAAACGGGCAGGCTTGTCGCAAAAAGGGGTGCAACATGAGGACTTCCCAAGGGGTCACCCATTCTAGTACTACTCTCACCCAAGTACGCAAACTTAGGAGTTCTGATGGGATCTTGTGTATTAGTGCTGGTATAATCATGCCCATCAGGTTGTGCCCACTTTATTCTTTTACTTGAAGAAAGTAGAGCTCCGCGTGTGGCGTCGGAACTTCGTACGTGCACAACTTTTGGCTCGAGTGGAATGACGCGGTGCACAACATATGCCCGCGAAGTTCAACTTTGACCGACTGACGTGAACAACGGGGATTGCCCCTTTGAAGGTGAATTCCTATCTCTAAAGCAGCTGTTTCGGGCCTTTTTGGGTCACTTTTGTGTCTTCATGACATTTTTCGCTTATTGTTTGAGTGGTTTTTAACAAGTAAAAGAGGAAAAGATCGCACGTTGTACGAGCTCCCACCATTTTTGTTGGTTTCATAAACAAACAACCACAAACAAGATTGATAATTTAAAAAAAAAATAGAAAAGCGGGTAGGCTTGTTGCAAAAAGGGTTGCAATAGGAGAACTTCCCAGGGGGTCACCCATCCTAGTACTACACTCGCCCAAGCACACTTAACTTTGGAGTTCTAATGGGAGCTAGTGCATTAGTGCTTGTATGATCGCACCCATCATGTTGTGGACGCTTTACTCTTTTAAGGGAGTAAAGCAGAGCTCGCGTGCGGCGCTGCAATTTTGTACGTGCACAACTTTTGACTCGAGTGGAGTGACGCGGCGCAAAGTATATGCCTGCGAAGCTCGTCTTAGGCCGACTGACGTGAGCAACAGAGCTTGGCCCCTTGCAGGTGAATTATGATCCCTAAATCAGCTATTTTGGGACTTTTCAGGTCACTTTTGTGTCTTCGTGCTATTTCCGCTTAACATTCGAGCAATTTTTGACGAGTAATATAGGAAAAGTCTGCATGATGTTTTAGCTCCCGCCGATTTTGTTGGTTTTGTAAAGAAACAACAATGAACGAGATATATAATTTAAAAAAAAAAAAGAAAAGTTGCTAGGCTTGTTGCAAAAAGGGGTGCAATACGAGGACTTCCCAGGGGGTTACCCATCCTAGTACACACTCGCCCAAGCATACTTAACATCGGAGTTCTAATGGGATCTGGTGTATTAGTTCTGGTATGATCGCATCCATCATGATGTGCACGCTTTACTCTTTTATGGGAGGAAAGCATAGCTCCGCGTGCACCACCGCAACTTCGTACGTGCACAACTTTTGACTTGGGTGGAGTAACGCGGCGCAAAGTATATGCCCGTGAAGCTCGTCTCGGGTGGACTGACTTGAGCAAAGGGCTTTCCTCATTGCCTGTGAATTCCAATCCCTAAGTCAGCAGTTTAGAGCATTTTTCGGATCCCTTTGTGTCTTTGTGCTATTTTCGCTTAACGTTCGAACGATTTTTGACGAGAGTAAAATATAGAAAAAGTCTACATGTACGAGCTCATGCCAATTTTGTTGCTTTTGTAAAGAAACAATAACGAACAAGATAGATAATTATTAACAAAAATAGAAAAACGTGCAGGCTTGTCGCAAAAAGGGTACAACACGAGGACTGCCCAGGTGGTCACCCATTCTAGTACTACTCTCGCCCAAGCACGCAAACTTAGGAGTTCTAATGGGATCTTGTGCATTAGCGCTGGTATAATCACACCCATCAGAATGTGCGCGCTTTATTCTTTTACTTGAGGAAAGTAGAGCTCTGCGTGCGGCGTCGGAACTTCGTACGTGCATAACTTTTGACTTGGGTGGAGTGACACGGTGCACAACATATGCCCGCGAAGTTCGTCTTTGGCCGACTGACGTGAATCATATCTCTAAAACAGCTATTTCGAGCCTTTTCGGGTCAATTTGGTGTCTTCATGACGTTTTTCGCTTATTGTTGGAGCGGTTTTTGACGAGTAAAATAGGAAATGGTCGCACGTTGAATGAGCTCCCGCCGAGTTTGTTGGTTTGATAAACAAATAATACGAACGAGATTGATAATTTAAAAAAAATAGAAAAGAGGGTAGGCTTGTCGCAAAAAGGGTTGCAACACAAGGACTTCCTAGGGTGTCACCCATCCTAGTACTACACTCGTCCAAGCACGCTTAACTTCGGAGTTCTGATGGGAGATTGTACATTAGTGCTGGTATGATCACACGCATAAGGTTGTGCACGCTTTACTCTTTTATGGGAGTAAAGTAGAGCTCCGCGTGCAGCACCGCAACTTCGTACATGCACAACTTTTGACTCGGGTGGAGTGATGCATGCGGCGGAAAGAACATGTCCGCGAAGCTCATCTCAGGCCGACTGACGTGAGCAATAGGGTTTGCCCCCTTGCAGATGAATTCTGATCCCTAAATCAGCTGTTTTGGGACTTTTCAGGTCACATTTGTGTCTTCGTGCTGTTTTCGCTTAACGTTCGAGCGATTTTTGATGAGTAAAATAGGAAAAGTCTACTTGATGTTTTAACTCCCGCCGATTTTGTTGGTTTTGTAAAGAAACAATAACGAACGAGATATATAATTTTAAAAAAAATAGAAAAGCGGGTAAGCTTGTCGCAAAAAGGGGTGCAACACGAGGACTTTCAAGGGGTTACCCATCCTAGTACTACGCTCGCCTAGGCACGCTTAACTCCGGAGTTCTTATGGGATCTGGTGTCATAACTCAAAACTTTGCATTTTCAATTATCATGGTTAAATTATTCATAAACATAATTACATGCATTTTGATATTTTGTAATCCGATTAGATTGCACACGATTCATTAAATTTCATGTTCTAGAGTATAGGTTACACGTGGTAACCTAAAGGTGAATGATGGCCTCGATGTGTGTGTCTGGAGAATTGATATATGAATAAATTGAGTAGAAGGATTAAAACAATACTTGAAAGAGAGTTTGATATTCAGCCTAATACATGTATTTAAATTAGAAACAATATACTTATAATTGTTAAAAGAAACTCCCTTATGGCCTTATATATATGTATATAATAAAGTATATATAATAAAGTATAATTGGTAGACACTAAACGAGAGATATTTAAACTTATAAGTCCTGCATGAACAATTTTTATAATTTACATTAAAAAAAAATATAGTTAATATATATAATTGTATTCATATTAATATATGAATATTATATGTAGGCACTATATATATGTATGTAGATAGTAATCATCTAGCCATCTCATCTAGTGGGATAAAAATATATGTGTATTTACATTGTTTTACAATTCAACACACACCTAGATTAGTGGGAGTTTCTAGATTAACACAAAAATTGAAACTTCACCGCCTCAAATGAGGATAAGTACATATGCATATTTAAAATATCTGCATCTCTTTTACTTTAAAAACACAGCAACACGCACGCACACGATACAATAAAAAGAGAAAGTAATTTGTAAGAAGAGAAAAAGCTCGGCAACAAAAAAAAAAAAAAAGAAGACTAGAAAAAAAAAACGAGAATAAACAAAACAAACACCAACTTGCTCGTGGAAACGAAGCTTCAGGTGTATCAAGTTCTTTGGTGAATACTATTAGTGAGGTAATCTTTTGCTTTGGTGGAAATTTTATTACATGGATTTTGAATTGGGAAGCCATGTGATGCACTTGAATAAATTTAAAGGCTAGTACCTATAGTCATCGAGGCTAAGCAAATTGAAATTAAGATTTTGTATTGTCTACTAAATTAAGAGGTAACCTAAAGAAATTGTGTAGTGAAAACAAATTAAGGTTCTTAACTCATTGGACTAATTGTTCATTCACTTTGTTTTAATTGGATATTATGAAAATTATATATACACACTATTACGCTTGATCGCACACAGATGGCTAGAAGCACAAGAATTAATTATTCTTATAAGTGTGTCACACATATATATAATATGTATATATAGAGAGAGAGTGTGTGTTTTAATCAGAAAATGGAATTGAATGGATATATACTTTTAACTAAGTTAAGAATTTTAACAATTAAACTCCCTTGTATGTACAAGATACACATGAAATAAATAGTGTTAAATTATATTATTTGAAATCGGTTATGCATTCTTCATATCTTTATAGGTCAAAATCTTGGTAGAGAAATACACAAGTTCGACTAGGCAAAATCATCGAGATAAAGACATCACGGTGAGTATAATCTTTAGGCTTGTTATTTGACTTGTGTGATTATATGATTGATGTGTTGAAATGAATTGCTTACTTGTTTTGCTATATTGATTAGAATATTATCGTGCCTAAACATGAATTGTATGATTCTCTGTGGCGATATTGTGATGAAATTGAGATACGTGATCTTTATGTGATGAGATTGAAGTTTAATTGAGATATATGATCTCCACTAATGCTATTGATATGGAAATGAGATATGCGATCTCCACTGATGTTATTTCTATGAAAATGAGACATGAGATTACAAAAATGCATTCATGATAGATTAATGGAGTCTGTTAAGGCCGTTAATGACCTTGAATCAAGTGATACATAATTACAGATATCCAGAAATTCTAGATTACAGAGTACCGTACGGCCACCCCGAGTTCACTGAACTCTACGTGAATTAAGAATTACAGAGTGTCATGGCCAGCTTCGTGATCACGATTTATTCTTGGTATTAGCTGGCCCATAACAGTAAAAGAATATGATCAAGCATATGCATTTATGTGTTTTATGAATGATAAGAATAGATTATGAGAAATAGTTATTGACGATGTACCTATGTGATGTTAAACACTTATTATTGGATTATACTTGTTGAGCTTGCAACTCACCAAATGCAATGTTGTCAATTTTTAGTTGTTGTAGATAAAAGTTGATCCATGAGGTGTGACAGAAGTTTAAAGCATGGATCAAAGGTCGGCCGGCTGGATTCTCATCCTTCTCCCTCAGCTCATCATTTGCATATCATATAGGGAATTTTATTTTGATCTGTATATAAAAGGGCACTTGATCTGTATATAAAAGAGCACGGTCGTTAATATCTTGTAATATGGATAAATGCACATGTGTGAATAAGTATTGCTACATTGTTTTGAGTAAATGCTTCCGCTTGTGCAGAAAAGGTTACAGATGATGATTAACATATTAATCTTATGCGCAATGCAGTTGTGCTGCCTATGAACTATATTTTTATACTATATAAATATGTATTACAAGAGTAAGGATGTTACAACTGGTGCATTTTTGTTGGTATGATTGCACTCATCATGATGAGCACGCTTTACTCTTTTATGGGAGGAAAGCAGAGCTCCGCGTGTGGCGCCGCAACTTCCTACGTGCACAAATTTTGACTTGGGTGGAGTAACGCGGTGCGAAGCATATGCCCGCAAAGCTCGTCTCGGGCGGACTAACCTGAGCAAAGGGCTTGCCACATTGCCTGTGAATTTCGATCCCTAAGTTAGCTGTTTCGAGCCTTTTCGAGTCATTTTTGCGTCTTCGTGCTATTTTCGCTTAACGTTCGAGCGATTTTTGACAAGTAAAAAAAAGAAAAAGTCTACAGGTTGTACGAGCCCCTGTCGATTTTGTTGGTTTTGTAAAGAAACAATAATGAAAAGATAGATAATTATTAACAAAAATTGAAAAACGTGCAGGCTTGTCGCAAAAAGGGGTGCAACACGAGGACTGTCCAGGGGGTCACCCATTCTAGTACTACTCTCGCTCAAGCACACAAACTTAGGAGTTCTGATGGGATCCGGTGCATTTGTGCTGGTATGATCATAACCATCAGGATGTGGTCACTTTATTCCGCGTGTGGCGCCACAACTTTGTACGTGCACAACTTTTGACTCGGGTGGAGTGACGGGGTGCACAACATATGCCCGCGAAGTTCGTCTCCGGCCGACTAACGTGAGCAATGGGGATTCCCCTTTGAAGGTGAATTCCGATCCCCAAAGCAGTTGTTTTGGGCCTTTTCAGGTCACTTTTGTGTCTTCATGATGTTTTCGCTTATTGTTGGAGCAGTTTTTGACGAGTAAAATAGGAAAAGATCGCAGCTCACGTCAGTCGGCCGAGATGAGCTTCACGGGCATGTGCTTTGCGCCGCATGCATCACTCCACCCGAGTTAAAAGTTGTGCATGTACGAAGTTGCGGCGCTGTACAGCGGAGCTCTGCTTTACTCCCATAAAAGAGTAAAGCATGCACAACAGCCTGATGCATGTGATCATACCAGCACTAATGCACCAGCTCCCATCAGAAGTCTGAAGTTAAGCGTGTTTGGGAGAGTGTAGTACTATAATGGGTGACACCCTGGGAAGTCCTCGTGTTGCAACCCTTTTTGCGACAAGCCTACCCACTTTTCTATTTTTTTTTAAATTATCAATCTCGTTCGTTATTGTTTGTTTACGAAACCAACAAAATCGGCGGGAGCTCGTACAATGTGACAAACCAAAAAGGGGGAGTTTGTTAGATAAATGTTTTATCGTAATTTTGATGATTTTATTTAACTAAGTTTTCACCAAAACAATGTCTCTAAATGTTGTCCAAATACTCCCAAACGATTTAAAATATTTTTACTAATTTTTCGGAGTATTTCTTGAAATTTATTTTTGACAAAAATTGGACAACACTTCTGTTTCGTGGTCAACCAGTCGCCCTAGAGGGCAACCCATGCCTAAAAGTTTGATTTTTGAAATATAAAAGAGAAGGATTGAAAAACACTTGAGGTCGACCGATCGAACAAGACATTGACCGGTATCTAAAAGTGAGAAATCAAAACAGAACACTTCGTAACACAAAAAATGAGAGGTCCAACTGGTAGGGCCGACCGGTCGGACCCTAGGTTGACCGGTCGACATGTGCATTTTTTTGTATGCTATTCGAATTTCCTCATTTGTGTTCAACCGATCGACCAAATATTTTATCAGCAAACTATCCGTTGAGCAGCAGACAACATTTCATGATTTTAAGGGATTGATTTCTAATAGCTATAATCTTAATTTAATTTACATTTTTTTGTAGATTTCAATCTCCAAGGAGGAGCCTATGTCTGTAAATTAAATCCAAGACCTCTCCTATAAATAGATGAAGGATTGAAGCAACAAGACACACCAATACAATCTATACAATCACAAAAAAATCCTTGTTCTTCACTTTCATATCTTGTTGTATTTTAACCTAAGTCTTTCACTTGCACATCTTGAGTACTAGGCTTCATTCTTGATTACACTTTCACTTCAAAGTTGTATACTTCATTATCGAGTTGTAATCTTGAATTTGTTTCTATCATCCAAAGCAAGATATCCTTGTTAGTGTTCTTGTGGTACTCTTCATAGGTGTAAGAAGATTGTGGTAATATTCTTGTCGGTGTTGTAAGAAGAGTGTGGTACTCTTCAAAGGTGAAGGTGTAATAGTTGGTAACTATTAATAAAATTCTTTTTCTTTTTCGAAATCCACTTCGGATATACCGGGGTGGTAGTAGATTAGGACCTAGATGGGTTGAACTACTATAAATCAACGTGTGTTGTTTATTTTCCCGTACTTCCATTCTTGCTATTGTTTCTATATTCGAAAAAGAGGGCCAAATCGGAAAAATCAGCATAATCTATTCACCCCCCTCTAGATTATCGTAGCCACTTGGACTAACAATACTCTCACATGTTCCATTCCCCATTTGCACCCTATTGTTGCCATGATATTCAGCTGCAATGTTAAGGTTGTTAAGGTCATTTGACACATTATTGGTAGCTCCAATCAGGATACCAGTTGCTATCAAAAGAATTAGTATCAGAAGATGGTATGAAACATGAAGACTGATGTTTGAACTGAGCCATATTAAGCTACATTTCCTGTGAAAACTCTGGTTTTGTGTTGGTGTTGGTTGACCACTGCCTCGTTAGTAGTTTGAGTCATACCAATACCAACATCTGTCTACAGCGTGCCTGAAACCTTTGCAAACTTGACAAATCACTCTATTTTCTCCATTTCCACCTTCCCTGTCTTTGAAGAATCTACCTCTATTTCCACCTCTACCTCTTCTGTTATACTAAAATTTGCCTCTTAAATTTGAAGAGGATTGTTGATTGTTTCTTCTATAAGGTTGTTGAGCTTGAGTGACAGTATTGGCCTTAGGAATGGAGCCATCAGTGTTAATGTTATCACTAGCAGTGTTAATGGTTTCCAGCCGAGATTCAAAACTTAGTGTTGACGTGTGTTTTGGTCAACAAGCAAGATATATGAAAATACAATACGTGGAAATAGAATAAAGTTCTAATACAGGGCTAATTCTGCCTTTTATATAAAGTGCCGAGCAGAAAGTTTCTGGTCGGTTTCTCTTTTACAGCTGCACTTTTACAAGCATTTTTCCTCTATTATCTCTCTTGTCCTTTTCCTCATAAATAAGGCCCTTTTTATACCCATCTCATTAGTGGGTTTTTAATAATCACTCTTACACTTAATACTAAAATAATTACAAAGGGACACATGTCCTTCCTTGAGTATGCATGATGGCCAAGTGTTTGCCACTTGTCGACTCATCTGGTTGTTAGGTTGACAAGTGGCAGTTTATTGTGCTAAGGGGGCACTTAACTTTCCTTAACTGGATAGTTATCCTTTAAATTTCCCGCCATAAATCTTCCCATTATAATCGAGCTCGGACCGAGCGGAGCCCAACTCGTGCCACATCATCAGGTCGACTTGTGATGTCCCGTGGGTCCCACATGTGCATGGGCTGAATAGCCACGTGGACTAATTCACTTCCAGCTCGGCTCGGGTGTCATCAAGGGCCCCCAAGTTTAATTCTGAGGAGAGAATTCCTGGAATCGAATTTAAACTTTAATGCTAATCATGAATCTTTAATAGGGAGGAGGAAACCTTAAAGGTCACTCATCCCTGACAACTGTTTCTTGGTAATTAATGCCTGAAACGGCGCATTAATTTGGGTGTCATAATGATGGACACATGGCATCTTTTGGTTGGACCAAACATGCGCAGGGATCGAAGAGATGGGACAGCCCTGCAGTGGAACGTGGGGATGCGACGTTTCTGATGGTTTTTTGAACTTGAAAAGACACGCCTTTTGAGTTGGTGTCCCATTTCTCGAGGGGACTTAACCTATAAATACCCCTTTTGCCTTTCACTTTACACTTTTGCATTTACAATCCTCCGAGAAGTATCTCTTGAGAGCGAGCAGAAATTCCAGGTCGGTCTTTAGAGTTCAGAGATTCTAGAATCACTTATGTATTTTTCAAAAACTCTTTTTCTTTTCCCTTTTTCAAACAATGTCTTTTTCCGAAGATAGTCAGAACCGCAACTATAGTGTTGAGGTTGAAATAGAAGATCCGCCTTCTGACCCTTCTGTTTCTTCTTCTCCAGTCAGGGAAATTCCACCAAACAGTCCCAATGTAGTAGAGCTTTCAAGTTCAAATCACACGCCCCCTTTTGAGACTCCACTTGAACAGGCGCACACTATATTCGAACCCATTCCGGTTACCATCTATCATGAGGATATTATCTATAAACCAGGGCTAGCCCGAGAAGAGTCTGGTGATGAAGCTTTGAACTCCGATCCCCTAGACGATCAGTAGGAGGAAGAAGAAGAGATGAATCCGCGAGAGCATGAGCAGGAGGAGGAAGGTGACAGAGTCGCTGAGGATGCTGGGGTTGCGAGGCCCGCAAGGCAGGAAGGCCATAGGCATGGCGACGCAAGGCGCGGAGGAGGGCCCCGCCTGCGCGTGGAAGTTGGGTGGGGACCCTCCGACCAAAATGATCAACCAAGTATGTTGATGCTTCGACATTTATTTTTGGCTGCCGGATCATGCGGAGTGTCCCGAGCATCCGCCAGAGGGATGCATGGCCGTGTACGCCCACAGTTTTCTATACGGGCTGTGGTTTCCCTTGCCACTGCCAATCACAAGGTGGTTTCGCAAGTGGGACCTCCCACTGTCCCAGGTGCACCCTCTAACCTGGGGTCGGATCATTGGGTTGCTGGTGTTGTTCCAGCAAGAAGGGTGAGCGCCCACGATTTGCCGAGCTGAATGAGCTATTCGTCTGGAAGGCGACTCCATCGACCCCGGGCCGGGGGCAACCATCAGGATGGTATTATGTGCAAACCAGACCCGGATACCCAGACGAGCTGGTTGAAGGCCTTCCACAATCTCTGAAAGAATGGAAGGATAAGTGGTTCTGGGTGAGCGACGAGTGGCAGACTCGCATTGGGGTGGGCAGATCTATCTTCTCTACCCCATCAAATTTTCGATACAATTTCCGTAAGTGTATATTTCCTTCTTCTTCTCTTTTTTTTATCGTCTGATTCTATTTTGTTCATTTTTTATAGCGAACCGTCCCTCTGATAGCCGTCTTTTGGCCGCTTTTGTCCGTCGGCTAGAGAACACCAAGCCATAGGTCGGAGGGATAGAAGAATCCAAGTCTTGGCCACTAAGGCCAGACTAGCTGAGGCCGGCCTGCGGCCAGCCCTGCTCGCCGATCCTGGGGCTGGAGAAGTGGTCGCGGAAGAGGCGGCAGTGGTGGTAGAAGCGGAGGCTTAAGAGGAGCCTGAGGAGAGCCCGGCGAGGGTTGAAAGGGAGCGGACTCCTGAGCTGAGACGGCAGCCCGTGCCAACAGAGCAGGCTAGGCCGTCCCCGGCGATGGCTAGTCCCCAGGGTCAAGTGCCCTTGTCCGCTGAACAGGTGCGGACCAATGTCAACCAATGTCAAAATTGACATTGGTTGCCATTGGTTGCCCTTGCCACTTTCGTGAACTTTTCTTTTCTTTAATTTTTCTTCCGTTTTTTATTCAGTCCTTCTTTTTGCAGGGCGCGGTGTAGACGTCTTTGCCCGCCTCCAGCGTGTGAGAGACACAGCCACTCGTAGGACCAGAGCGGCTGTGGGCCAACCTGCTGATGCCTAGGTGGCCCAGAGGGAGGAAATCCGCGCTGGCAAACGTCCTGCCGACGGTGTTCCAAATGCGGAAAGGCCCCCACTCCGGAGGAGAAGAGGGGGCATAGTGATCGAGGAGCCTGGGCATACAGATGGGCCAGGCCGACTCCGCCAGTACCACCTATACAAGTTCCATCAAGCGGAGTTCCAAGGACCTTCTTGTTAGATAAATGTTTTTATCAAGATTTTGATGATTATGTTTAAATGAGTTTTTATACCAAAACAATGTTTATAAATGTTGTCCAAATACTCCTAAATGATTTAAGATGTTTTTACTAGTTTTTGGAGTATTTCTTAGAGTTTATTACTCGATAAAATTGGACAACACTTTTGATGATTTTTTGTGTTAATTGGTTTTTACACCAAAACAATGTTGTCCAAATACTCCTAAAAGATTTAAAATGTTTTTACTAATTTCATGGAGTATTTCTTAGAGTTTATTATTCGATAAAAATGGACAACACTTTTGATGGTTTTGTTTAAATGAGTTTACTATGTTTATAAATGTTGTCCAAATACTCCCAAGTGATTTAAAATATTTTTACTAATTTTTTGGAGTATTTCTTGAAGTTTATTTTTGATAAAAATCGGATAACATTTCAAATTGGAGGTCGGCCGGTCGAGCAAATGGTCGACCGGTACCTGGAGAACGCACAAAATGAAACAGAAACCAATTCTGTGAAAAAAAGGGGGAGGGTGACCGGTCAAGGGTGAGCCTACATCTTGTGATCTTCTTTTTGCAGACAAAATTGAAGAAGGAGGAGCCTATGTTTGTGAAGACTCTCCTATAAATAGAGGATGATTTGAAGACACAAATATGATATAACAACACAAGCAAATACACAACAAGAAATCTGCAAATTTCCAAGCTTTCATATTCAACAGTCTTGTTGTATTTTTAGCCTAAGTATTTCACTTTCACATCTTGAGGTCTAGGCTTTATTTCTTGATTACACTTGCACTCAAATTGTAATATTCATTATTGAGTTGTAATCTTGATTTTTGTCATCATTCAACACAAGACATCCTTGTGAGTATTCTTGTGGAAAGAATACACTTGGGTGATCTAGGTGATAGGTGTTTCAAGAGTGTGGTGCTCTTGAGGTATTGAAGAATTTGGTGTTCTTCAAGGTTGAAGATTGTGGTATATTCACAAGGTGCCGTTGGAGATTGTGGTAATCTTCAAGAGAGATTGTGGTAATCTCAAAGGTGGTGTTGTAGAAGAGTGTGGTGCTCTTCAAGGTAATGTTGTAAGGTGATGTTGTAAGGTGTTGTATTAATTTTGGAAATTAATAAAATCTTTTTCTTTTTGAAATCCATTCCGGAGATACTGGGGTGGTAGAGGATTAGGCCCTAGGTGGGTTGAACCTCTATAAATCGACGCGTGTTGTTTACATTCCGCACCTTTATTATTGTCATGGCGTAATTGATTCGAAAAAGAGGGCAAAATCGAAAAGATGGAGATAATCTATTCACCCCCCCTCTAGATTATCGTAGCCGCTTGGACTTACAAGTGGTATCAGAGCCAAACTCTTTGGCTAGCTCGTTCCGAGTAAAGAGGAAAGATCCATGGCTACGAACGAAAGCTATCTCACCACCGGCGCCTCCACCAACAATCCACCACTATTCGACGCCAACAACTACGCATTTTGGAAAGACCGTATGGAGTGCTTTCTACAAGGGTGCGGATTTGATATTTGGAATGTGGTCATTGAATGAGTTGCTCAACCAACAACAAAATTGGAGGATGGCACCACAACTCCCAAGCCATTCAAGGAGTTCAATGAAAATGACAAGAAGGCCTTCTCCCTAAATGGTAAGGCTTTAAATATTTTGCATTGCTCTCTTACCGCCACCGAGTATAATCGTATAAGAGGCATAAGGTCGGCACATGAGGTTTGGGAAAAATTAGAAACCATCTATGAGGGCACAAAGAAAGTGAAGCAAGAAGAAAAACAATGCTTGTTAAAGACTTTGAAAATTTCAATATGCATGATGTTGAAAGCATATCAAAAATGGTGGAAAGGCTTGACAACATTGTCAATCCTCTTGTGGCTCTTGGAAAGGTCATCTCCGAAGAAGACGAGGTGACCAAGGTATTGAACACCCTTCCCGGCTCATGGTCCAAAAAGGTGACGGCAATCACGGAAGCTCAAAATCTTGAGACACTCAAGTTTGATGAGCTCATTGGGAACCTCCTCATTTATGAAGTATATCTCAAGGAGAGGAAAAATTCTCAACCATCCACCTCTAAACCGGGTACGCAAAATATTATTAAAGGCTTAGCATCTTCTTCTAATAATGTTTATTATGCTAGTGATGAGGATGATGAAGAAACGGCGACTCTTGTTAGAAAATTTGCAAAATTTGTAAACAAAAATAAAGCAAGAAAGCCTAGAGACAATTCTTGTTTCAAATGTGGAAAATCCGGGCACTACATAGCCGATTGCCCAAAATTAGCGGAAGAGGAACAAAAGAAGAAAAAGCCTTTTCCGAAAAAGAAGGCGTTAAATGCGGATGTCAAAACTTGGGATAAATTACTTGAAACAACCGATGAGGAAGGAGAATCCGAACATGGTCTTATGGCCATAGACGATGAAAATACCGAGGTAATAGGGGTTATAACAACAATGGAAGATTCAAAATGGCTCGTGGACAGCGGATGTTCACGCCATATGACCGGGATGAGAGAACTTTTTACCAATATCAAGCTCCAAGAAGAGGGTATGGTCATGTTCAGCAATGGCAAAGGAAGAATTCTTGGAAATGGAGAAATTGGTAACTCTTCTTTCTCTCTTAGTAATGTTCTTTTAGTAGAATGGCTTAAGTTTAATTTGATAAGTGTTAGCCAACTTTGTGATTCAAATTATGATGTTTCTTTCAATAAAGAAAAATGCCTTATACTTAAAAATGGTAAAATTATTTGTGAAGCAAATAGAAAAGACAATCTTTACAAAATTTGTACAAGTGATTTGGTTAGTCAAAATGTTTCTTGTTTAGTCGCCAATAATGATTTAACTAGTTTATGGCATAGGCAACTTGGACATGTTGGATACAAGAATTTGAAAAATATTTACAAAAATCAACATGTGAAAGGACTACCCAAATTTAATTTTGAAAATCTTGGCTTATGTGACACTTGTCAAAAGAACAAATTAGTTCAAAGTAGTTTTAAGCCCAAAAATGAAATTTCCACAACCAAACCCCTACAATTGCTTCACCTTGATTTGTATGGGGATATTGGTACGGCAAGTCTAAGTGGAAAACATTACACTTTCGTTATTGTCGATGATTTTTCTAGATATACTTGGGCTCTTTTTCTTAACAATAAAAGCGATGCCGTTAATGAGTTTGTTAAGTTGTGTAGACTTATTGAGAATGAAAAGGAAGATACTATTAAGTCTATTCGAAGTGATCGAGGTGGAGAATTTGATGGTGAATTTAGAGTCTTTTGTGAAACTAAGGGATATGCTCATAATTTTTCGGCTCCAAGGACACCTCAACAAAATGGAGTAGCCGAAAGGAAAAATCGGACACTACAAGAGATGAGTCGGTCCATGTCAATGAATTCTCACTTCCAAAATATTTTTGGGCCGAAGCCGTAAGTACCGCTTGTTATGTCATTAATCGAGTTTACATTCGTCCTAAAATGAATAAAACTCCATATGAGCTTTGGAAAGGAAGAACTCCAAATATTAGTTATTTCAAGATATTTGGTTGTAAATGATTTATTTTGAATACCAAGGATCAATTGGACAAACTTGATCCTAAGGCCGATGAAGGGATATTTATTGGATATTCAACAAAGAGCAAAGCATATCGGGTTTACAATAAGACTAGTGGGGTTGTTGAAGAATCCATCCATGTCAAATTCAATGAAGCTTCGGGTGTTGAAAGAATACCCAATGATGAAAGTGAGGAAGAGGATATTATTGAACCTATTGTTCAAATTGATGCTCAAAATGATCAAACTTCTATATCAAATGATCAACCGTCCACCTCAAATGTTCCTCAAGAAGATAAAGGTGACACTTCGGATCTTCCCGTTGCATTGAAATTTAAGGGAGATCACCCAAAAGATCTTATTATTGGTGATCCCCTTAACAAAGTGATGACCCGAAGAAAATTTGCCGAGAAAGCTCTTATTTCTCAAAAAGAGCCTAAAAATGCTAAAGAGGCTATTAAGAATGAGGATTGGTTTTTGGAGATGCAAGAGAAGTTGAACAAATTTGAAAGAAATGATGTATGGGAATTGGTACCTTGTCCTCCATCTCAAACTATCATTGGTACGAAATGGGTATTCCGAAACAAACTTGATGATCAAGACAACATTGTTCGAAATAAGGCAAGGTTAGTAGCTCAAGGGTATTGTCAAGAAGAAGGTATTGATTATGATGAAACTTTTGCACCCGTAGCACGTCTAGAAGCTATTCGAATTTTACTTGCCTATTCTTGTTATAAAAATTTCAAACTTTACCAAATGGATGTTAAATCCGCTTTCTTAAATGGTTTTACTCAAGAAGAAGTCTATGTAAAACAACCTCCGGGGTTTGAAAATATTTCTAGGCCTAATGATGTTTATAAACTTAAAAAGGCCTTGTATGGTTTAAAGCAAGCACCCCGTGCATGGTATAATAGACTTAGCTCTTTTCTTTTGCAAAATGGTTTTACAAGAGGTAAAGTTGATACAACTCTCTTTGTTTTTGAAAAAGGGCAAGATTGTTTACTTGTGCAAATTTATGTTGATGATATTATCTTTGGTGCTACCAATGATTCTTTGTGCAAGAAATTTTCTAAGTTAATGCAATGAGAATTCGAGATGAGTATGATGGGGGAGCTCGACTTCTTCCTTGGGCTTCAAATTAAACAATGCCAAGAAGGTATATACATTTCGCAATCAAAATATACAAAAGAACTTTTGAAAAAGTTCGACATTGAAGAAGAAAGAACTGTGTGTACTCCTATGGCAACCAATGTCAAAATTGACAAAGATGAAAAAGGCAAGTCCGTGGATGAATCAAAGTATCGAGGTATGATCGGTAGTTTACTTTATTTAACCGCTAGTAGACCGGACATTCTTCATGTCGTATGCCTATGTGCTCGTTTTCAAAGCAATCCCAAAGAATCTCATATGAGTGCCGTTAAAAGGATTTTTAGATATTTGAAAGGGCACCATTCAATATGGTTTATTCTATTCAAAGAATGAAAATTTTCCTCTTAAAGGTTATAGTGATTCGGATTATGCGGGAAATATTGATGATCGGAAAAGTACTTCCGGATCATGTCAATTTTTAGGCGATTGCCTAGTTTCTTGGTTTTCAAAGAAGCAAAATTGTGTTTCACTTTCAACGGCCGAAGCCGAATATATTTCCGCGGCATTTTGTTGTACACAACTTCTTTGGATGAAACAAACTTTAGCGGATTACAAATGTTCTTTTGAAAGTGTTCCTATCTTTTGTGATAATACATCCGCTATAAATATTTCTCAAAACCCGGTTCATCATAACCGTACTAAACATATTGAGATTCGACATCATTTTCTAAGAGATTGTGTTTCTAAACGAAAAATTGAGATATCTTTTATACCATCTCAAGATCAATTCGCGGACATTTTTACAAAACCGCTATCTTCCGAGACTTTTGCGTCCATACGAGCTCGGCTAGGCATAATGCATATTGAATGAGGTTTACGTTTGCATTTTGCATGTTTTTAAAACTTAGGGGCGAAAAATCGGATTCTTAGTTGAAAATTCGGATTTTGAAAAATTGGGCAAGACAATGGGCTGATTGGGTTGAGGGAAACCGGTCGCCTTCAACGTCGATCGGTCGCCCTTAGCACATTTTTGGATTAAAACCGTTCTGTCTCCTGCCTTAGTCATTTTAACCCATTTTTGCCATTTTTCGTCCCCTTCACCAATTATACACAAATATCACTTCAAATTTGTTTTATTGCATACATTTTACATTTTGGACTTCATAAAGCTCAATTATCATCATCATTGCTCATCTTTACCGATTAAATGGTAAGAATTTCTCTTTTTTTCTCAATTGGGTTGAACCCTTGAGAATGTACTTGTATCTTGCTATTTTGATGAAATTCTTGTATTATTATGTTGTATATGATGATTGGTGATGAATGAATATTGTTGTATTGCAATTGATGATGAAAATTTTTGGCTTAAACGAATCACAAAGGCGTTATACTTCTCTTGTTTTATTCGACGCACGCCAAGTGTTCGACAAAATGTTTCCATGAAAAATTCATCACTTACATGATTCTCTTGATTTGAAAAGTTTTATAAGTTTATAGAGATCATGTTTTATCAATCAAATGAGCTATTACAAATCAAATGAGCAATTTTTTCCCTTTTATTCGGAATTTAAGCTTAAATGCTCAATATGCTCGATAAATCGTTTAAATTGCGCACTTTGATATAATTATATGATTTTTTATCGTGCTAACATTATTTTTGATGATTCTAAAGGGGGAGAAACAGGAAAACCCTTATACGCTCAAAGAAGCGAAAATAAGCTCACAAGAAAAGCTATAAGCTAGAGCTCTTAAAAGCCAAAAGCTATGGATAATACTTAGTCCATGTGATGTATTATGGACTTCTATGCTTTACTAATGATGCTTTTGTGACAGGGGGAGCTTTTAAGCTCAAGAAATTCAAGCTTTTAGCTTGTAGTTGTTTGCTTATACTTATCTTTGTTATGCATGTTGATAGGGGGAGCTTGTGCAAAAATGATTTTGAAAAATCTTTGCTCCTATCCTTGTGTGTTTGTACTTATGATGAATCTTGCTTATAATGGATTGATGTTTTAGACCAGAAAATTTGTTTTGTTTTAAAATCAACTTCCTAAAATTGTTTGGGTTTGTAATCATCAAAAAGGGGGAGTTTGTTAGATAAATGTTTTTATCAAGATTTTGATGATTATGTTTAAATGAGTTTTTATACCAAAACAATATTTATAAATATTGTCCAAATACTCCTAAATGATTTAAAATATTTTTACTAATTTTTGGAGTATTTCTTAGAGTTTATTACTCGATAAAATTGGACAACACTTTTGATGATTTTGTGTTAATTGGTTTTTACACCAAAATAATGTTGTCCAAATACTCCTAAAAGATTTAAAATGTTTTTACTAATTTCATGGAGTATTTCTTAGAGTTTATTATTCGATAAAAATGGACAACACTTTTGATGGTTTTGTTTAAATGAGTTTACTATGTTTATAAATATTGTCCAAATACTCTCAAGTGATTTAAAATGTTTTTACTAATTTTTTGCAGTATTTCTTGAAGTTTATTTTTGATAAAAATCGGACAACATTTCAAATTGGAGGTCGACCGGTCGAGCAAATGGTCGACCGGTACCTGGAGAACGCACAAAATGAAACAGAAACCAATTTTGTGAAAAAAAGGGGGAGGGTGACCGGTCAAGGGTGAGGCCGACCGGTCGGACCCCCCTCCGACCGGTCGCACCCCCCTTGACCGGTCGGACCCCCCTGCAACCTGTCCTGGATCGCACTATTTTCTCTCTAACGTTCGAAATTTCCTATAGAGCGACCGGTCGCGCTGTGTAATCTTTTGACAGCAAAATTTGTACCGTTGAACTCCTTGACAGCAAGATTTGCTTTTCCATTTTGTACATTATTTCTACATCTTGTGATCTTCTTTTTGCAGACAAAATTGAAGAAGGAGGAGCCTATATTTGTGAAGACTCTCCTATAAATAGAGGATGATTTGAAGAAACAAATATGATATAACAACACAAGCAAATACACAACAAGAAATCTGCAAATTTCCAAGCTTTCATATTCAACACTCTTGTTGTATTTATAGCCTAAGTATTTCACTTTCACATCTTGAGGTCTAGGCTTTATTTCTTGATTACACTTGCACTCAAATTGTAATATTCATTATTGAGTTGTAATCTTGATTTTTGTCATCATTCAACACAAGACATCCTTGTGAGTATTCTTGTGGAAAGAATACACTTGGGTGATCTAGGTGATAGGTGTTTCAAGAGTGTGGTGCTCTTGAGGTATTGAAGAATTTGGTGTTCTTCAAGGTTGAAGATTGTGGTATATTCACAAGGTGCCGTTGGAGATTGTGGTAATCTTCAAGAGAGATTGTGGTAATCTCAAAGGTGGTGTTGTAGAAGAGTGTGGTGCTCTTCAAGGTAATGTTGTAAGGTGTTGTATTAATTTTAGAAATTAATAAAATCTTTTTTCTTTTTGAAATCCATCCCGGAGATACTGGGGTGGTAGAGGATTAGGCCCTAGGTAGGTTGAACCTCTATAAATCGACGCGTGTTGTTTACATTCCGCACCTTTATTATTGTCTTGGCGTAATTGATTCGAAAAAGAGGGCGAAATCGAAAAGATGGAGATAATCTATTCACCCCCCTTCTAGATTATCGTAGCCGCTTGGACTTACACTTCTCTGACGGCCTTGGTCGGGAGGGCCACTTTATCCCTCCAAGCCAAGGAAGGTAGGAGACCTACGAAAGGATGGTCGGATTGCGGCCTCAGTGGTTCGTGGAATTCGCCACATGTTCGACGCCCACCGAGGAGTAGGTGAGGAACTTGTCGGAGGCTGGGCGAGCTGCCAGGGACGTGTCAGCACGGGTCTGGACTACTGGTATTGAACGGTTTTGCCTGGAGACCGGTTGGGAGGAGAAGGCCCAATATGCTATGGGATTGTCCGCTCGTATCACTGGGATCCTTTGGCATCTGACTGGAGGGGCGCAGGACCTGGAGAGGCGTCACCAGGATCTGCAGGACGCTCACGCCACCCTCCAGGGGATTCAGGAGTCCCTAAAAACCCAGGCGGAGGAGGCGCGGCCGGGCAAATCTTTGAGAGGGGAGGTCTTTCAGAAGAGCCGAGGCTGAGCGGGACCAGGCCTGTAAGGTTGAAGAAGAGCTCCGGGCCGAGGTCGCGGAGTTGAAGAAAGCGGCCGCTGCCCACGCCGGGGAGCTAGAGAGGCGTGAAGCCGAGGTACGCAGGGTGGTATAGGAGGCCTCCCAGAAGTAGGTTGAAGAAGCTCGGGTGCAGGCCATCTGGGCTTATAAAGACTCGGAGGAGTATGCCTTCATGCTGACCTGTGGGCACGCGACCAGCATTGGGGAGATCCTCCAGGACCTTAAGGCTGGCAAGACCATGGCTAAGCTTGAGGCTGAGCTTGCCCAATTGGACGTTGATCTAGAAGCCATCCGTCCCCATTTCCTTGAGACTACCGGCGCCCATGACACTCCCCCCCGGAAGAAAAAGTGGCTTCCAGTAAGCCTGTCGAGATACCTCCTCCTACCGGAGCCTGATCCTCTTACCTTCCGGAGTTTTTGTCTTTACTTCTTGTATTTTCCTTTCCATAGATTAGACGGCCTTGGGCCTTTTGATGTAACGGGCTCCGGCCCCCCAATGTAAATATTTTGCTAGCAAATGAAGTTTCTTTTGGTCATTTGTGCATTTACCTGCATTTTTTAAATTTTTACTAAGTATTGTACTCGTTTCTTTTCTTCTGTCGTGCTTTCGATCTGTGTGCTTCTTTTTCTCATTTTCTCATTTTTTTTCCAAGTATAGGGCTCGGCTTTCTAATGTATAAATGGCACGAGTAGTGGGCTATAACTGCCTGGATTTATTTGCCAAGTTTTGTGCTCGGGACTAGGCCGAGTCTTTGTTTTGGGTGGGCTTGCCTCTTGGTCGAGCTCCCCTTTTATTTAAACGTGCACGGGACTTACCTGAGATGAGCAGTCGGCGCTCGGGGTTTAGCCGAGGTGATCGAAGCGGCGCTCGGATCTTGGCCGAGGTGAATGGAACGGCGCTCGGCTCTTGGCCGAGGCGAATAAAAAATTGCCCCCTTTAAGAGAGCTCACAGAATATCAGATGAAAGGATAAGTCTTTAGAACTGCATCCGAGCCACGAATCTCAAACTTTATTGATAATACTTCTTAAGATATGATACATTCCACAGGTGTGTAAACTTTTCCCCGCTTAAATACTCGAGCTCGTACACCCCATTTGACATGATTTTACTGACCCAGAATGGTCCTTCCCATGTCGGTTTTAACGGGTTGGGCTCAATCCCAGTCACCCTTTTCAGAACGAGGTCACCTACTCGAAACTTTCTCTCCCTCACCCTTGAATTGTAGTACCTTTCACTCCTTTGTTTATATACAGTGTTTCTCATTTCGGCACTGCACCTCTTCTCTTCCAGTAGGTCCAGCTCGGCTCAGAGCGCTGCCTCATTTCTTTCTTTAGAGAATTTTGCAACCCTAAATGTAGGGGCTCCAATTTCGACAGGGATGACAGCCTCGGCCCCATAGGCCAGGGAAAAAGGCGTCTCCCCCGTGGCTGCCCGGTGCATCGTTCTATACGACCATAATACGCCGGGAAACTCCTCGGGCCAATTCCCTTTAGATTCCTCCAACCTTGCTTTCAGAGTATATTTGAGTATCGTGTTTACCGCCTCGACCTGCCCATTGGACTGCGGGTGATACGGAGTCGAGAAATGATTCTTAATGTGAAAGCCTTCGCAAAAATTTCGAAACTTCAGGTTATCAAATTATTTTCCATTATCTGTAACAATCGAGTATAGTATCCCAAACCTACAGATAATGGATTTCCACAAAAATTGACAATCATTTCTTCATCTATTTTCACCAGGGGTTCCGCCTCAGCCCACTTTGTAAAGTAATCCACCGCCACAATGGCATATCTCACGCCCCCTTTGCCAGTGGGGAGTGGTCCAATGAGGTCCATTCCCAATTTGGCAAACAGCCATGGACTGAATATGGAAGTATGTTGTTCAGGGTGGTACCTGACTTGTGGCACAAATCTCTGACACTTTTCACATTTTTTGACCAGTAAGGTCGCATCCTTTTTTAGGGACGACCAGTAATACCCTTGTCGTATCAACTTATAAGCCAATGTTTGGCCCCCGACGTGGTTTCCGCATATGCCCTCGTGTACCTCTGGAAGAGCATAGTCTGCGTCTGTTTTCGATAGGCATCGAAGGAGCGGGACAGAATATCCGCGCTTGTATAGAACACCATACCAGTGTGAACCCACCAGCCTGAGTTCGCAACGTTATAGCCTCAGCCTTGTCTTCTGGTTGAACATTGTTCTCTAAGTACTGGATGTTGGGGTTATCCAGGTCAGCTCGGTTGCTTCATTATCATGTATCTTCTGTGTATTGAGTGACGGGGCTGACAGCTGGGTGATGGTAACATCTGTGATCGTGTCAGTCCCCGGGCTGGAGGCTAACCTTGCCAAGGCATCTGCCTGCATGTTATCAGTTCTGGGAATATGCAAAACTTCCGCTTTGAAATGTGAGAGTTTCTTCTTAACTAGATCCAAATATCGCGCAATTTTATGTTCCTTGGCTTTGTACCCGCCATTTATTTGATGAACCACCAATTGTGAATCACTATGCACTAGCAATTGCCTCAGGCCCATTGACGCTGCCATTTCCAGTCCAGCCAAGAGTGCCTCATACTCAGCTTCGTTGTTAGTCACTGGAAATTGAAACCGCACGGCCAGCAGTAGCACTTAAGTTTTGGATCGATTATCACAATCCCGCCCCATGCTCGGCCTGCGGTGGAAGAGCCATCGACGAACAACTTCTACTCTTGGTCTTCGATCACATCTAGCTGAATCGAAGGAGTAAATTCGGCCAAAAAATCGGCTAATGCTTGCCCTTTGATTGCAGTCCGTGGCTCGTACGAAATGTCGAACTGGCTAAGCTCGACGGCCCATTTAATCAACCCGAGGTGTCTGGTCGGTGTAGAACTAGCTTCAGCGGATAATTAGACAGTACTGCAATCTTATGCTCCATGAAGTACGGATGCAGCTTTCGAGCTGAAATGACTAGCAAATATGCCAACTTCTCCATGGGTGGATACCGGAGCTCGGCATCGTGCAACGCCTGGCTTGTGTAGTATATTGGGTGTTGGATGGAGTTGTCCAACCTGATATAAATATAAGTCTTCCCCCCGGCTCGGTTTTTGTAGTACAGGGATTGAGGCTAAGTGTTGTTTGAGTGACTCAAAAGCGGCTTGTGTCTGTTCGGTCCATTCAAAATTCTTATTTTTCTTTATTATTTTGAAGAAAGGTTTACATTTATCTGTAGACCTTCAGATGAACCGGTTTAGGGCGGCTAGTCGGCCCGTTAGACTTTGTACTTTTTTGACGGAATTGGGGGGTTCAAGATCAATTATGGCTTTTATTTTATCTGGGTTGGCCTCGATTCCCCTTTGACTAACCATATACCCCAGAAATTTACCCGAGCCGACCCCAAAAGTGCATTTTTTCGGGTTCAACATCATCTTATACTCACGCAAAATGGCAAACATTTTATTAAGATTAGTAAGGTGATCGGATATGTACAAGGATTTGACCAACATTTTATTGACTAACCTTTGATAAGTCGCCCCGGCGTTCTTCAGCCCAAACGGCATCATTTTATAACAGTACACCCCACGGGCCGAGAAGAACGAGGTATTCTCCTCATCATCCGGATGCATCTGTATTTGATTATAGCCTGAGTATGCATCCATAAAACTCATAAGCTCGTGTCCGGCCGTGGCATCCACCATATAGTCTATGTTGGGCAAGGGGTAGCTGTCCTTTGGGCACGCCTTGTTGAGGTCGGTGAAGTCGACACAAAGGCGCCATAAACCATTGCTCTTCTTTACCAATACAGGGTTGGCCACCCAACGAGGATAAAGGGCCTCCCTGATGAACTGATTGTCGAGTAACTTGTTGACCTCGGCTTCCAAGGCAACTTGCCTGTCGGCGCCGAGCTTGCGTCGTTTTTGGATCACCGGTCGGAATGTAAGGTCTATGTTAATACGGTGACACGCATGCTTGGGATCGATTCCTGGCATATCAGAGTGCGTCCATGCAAAGACGTCAAGGTTGTTCCCGAGGAATTCAATCAATTCCGACCGTAATGGTTCTTGGAGGTCGTAACCAATACGTAATTGGCATCCCCCATGCTACTTGTTGACATCAACTACGTCGACTTGTTCCACCGGTTCTGCATGTTTTCGTTTTTTACTCTACCCCTCTTTTTTCTGCAGGGGAAACTCTTCTTCAACCGCCGGCTTGTTCTCCGGCTCCACCTCGGTCACTGATTTTTCCCTACCTTCAATCATTGGTTTCCAGGTCGTCTGTCTGGGTTATTTTCTGAAACAACAACCTCATCCTACTCGGGCTCGTCTTTTTCCTCCAAGTCGTCCTCCATCGTCCTGCTGGATTCTCCCCTTTCTACCACGTTAATCTCCGTGGGTCGGAGCTTGAGAGAACACTACCGTGACTCCCTCTGATTCCCTTTGTGGATGGTTTCTCCATCCGGAGTTGGAAACTTTACACAAAAATGATATATTGACACGGCGGCTTTCAGATGGTATAGTAGTGGCCTTCCAATAATTGCATTATACTCGGAGTCGGCATTGATTTTGAACGTGGTAATAATGGTTCGCTTATGTAATCCATGTCCCATCTGGATGGGCAGGTCGACTTCCCCGAGTGGGGTGATTCTCCCTCCTCCAAAACCCAAAATACTATCATTACATGGACGAATATAGTTGTCGTCCACATTCAGTCTTCTGAAAGCCCGGATATAAATGACCAATGAGTAGCTTCCCGAATCGATGAGAATTTTGTGCACCGGAATCCCCAGAATAGGTGTCGTGATGACCAGGGGGTCAGAATGAGGGTGGACCACCTGGTCGGCATCCACGTCCGAGAAGACAAAGTAACCCGTCGGTTGGCCTTCCCCGGTTTCCGCCACTCGAACCTGTCTTTCTGCGTGGGCGGCTTGCCTAACATCAGCTTTTCTCTTTCGGTTAGAGCGGTTGTCCTCGGCCGCATTGGTGTTGATTCTGTTAACACTGGACATCATCAAAATTTCCCTTCCTTGATTCTCGTTCGGTGGTAACGGCAAGTGAGCTGGGTTTGGTAGTCACTCCGGGTTTACACCCGGAGCGAGCGTAGGTGGTGGTGGTAACTCATGGACGTACCTTTTTAGGTCGCCCCTCTGCACAATATGCATTATTTCTCTTATGAGGTCTCGGCACTCATCCGTCTCATGGCCTATCGATTTGTGATAGGCACAATATCTCCGAGCATCTAACTTTGCAGGCTCCAGCCTTAAAGGCCAAGCCGGTGGTAACAAATTAAGACCCTATATCTCATTCCATATCGCTGAAGAAGTGTGGGTCAGAGCACTCCTTAGCGCAGCAACCTCGGGTACCTCCTGGCGCGCCTTATACCTAGTGGTCGGGTTTTCCGAAAAGGCCTGAAACCCAACCCCGATCCTGAAGCAGATTCCTTTTGCCGTCCCGAAGAAAGGCGTTGACTAGCCATCGCTTCTTCAGCGCAAATGTGGCGCTCTGTGCGAATAAGGAATTCCTGATATGAGGTCGCCCCCGATTCGTGGATGGAGTAATTGAACCACATATCTGGAGCGAGCCCGGCCATGGCCGCGATCAGAATAGCGTCATCCGAGACCGGCTCTATTTCTCGGACCTGTTTATTAAACCGGGCTATGTAACTTTTTAAAGGCTCATATTTCCCCTGTTTGATGTTTACAAGGGAATCTTTTGGCGCGGCTCAAACTTTGGACGTCAAAAAGTGTGTTGTAAACGTGGGCGCTGTGTCGCCCTAAGACCGGAAGACCCTTGCGGCAGGTCCGAAACCAATCGGTCGCCCAAAGCGTTAACGGAAATGCCCTACATAAATCGCGTCATTGGGACTGTAAAGTTCCATCCACGCTAAATACTTGTGGATGTGGGTTGTCGGGTCAGTCTCTCCGTTGTACAGACCAACCTGTGGAATTTTGAGCTTTAGCGGTAAAGGAGTTGATAGGATAATGGGAGCAAATGGTGACACAAAGAGGGGCTTGCCACAAGTGTGCGGCTTTGACATCGAACTTCCTGGGGACCATCCTCCAATTCATTCAGTTTGGCGGCGAAGACGCAGGATTTCCGCTTCGTTCCATTCCTCGGTGGGTAGGACCCTGAGTTTGGTTGGCCCTAGCCGGCTCTCTTTCATCCGGGAACTGGAGCCTGGAACTTATTGATCGAGCAGGGTGAAGAGGGTCAAGCCCCAGCCATCTCGCAAATACTGAGCAGGCGCGTCGTGGTTGTAGGTGCGCCGGCAGCGACTCGGCCATCCTGCTTTGTTCTCTGACCTCGTCGCGTGGCCGTCTCCTGTCACGTTTGCCATGTCGCTCATTGTGGGAACTAGCCTCCTGGCCTTCATCGCGGGGAGGCGCGGGGACTTGAGGATTAACATTAATATTTGGGGGGTTGGGTTGGTTAGTATTTACGGGAAGCGGAGGCTGTATCTGTGGAGGAGTACTCGCAAGTGTTTGTGAGATATTTTGATTCATTTGCTGGACAAACGTGGGATTGGCGATGAGTTGAGCGAAAGGAAGCAAGGCCGCGCTCCCTGCTTCGGTCAGGGGCACGTTCTGGCCATTAGTGTTTTGGCCAGTTTGGTTGTTGACGGGTGGATCTTCGGTGGCACGAGCGTTTCGAGACAACTGACTCATTTCTCTTTTCAAGGGAAAATAATACTAAGTTTACCTGAATGCACGTGGCTTGATTAGCTGGGAATTCTGATTGGACCTAAACGGCCGCCCTCCTTCTAGCGCCAATTTGTTGACGTGCGTTTTGGTCAACAAGCAAGATATATGAAAATACAATACGTGGAAATAGAATTAAGTTCTAATACAGGGCTAATTCTGCCTTTTATATAAAGTGCCGAGCAGAAAGTTTCTGGTCGGTTTCTCTTTTACAGCTGCACTTTTACAAGCATTTTTCCTCTATTATCTCTCTTGTCCTTTTCCTCATAAATGAGGCCCTTTTTATACTCATCTCATTAGTGGGTTTTTAATAATCACTATTACACTTAATACTAAAATAATTACAAAGGGACACTTGTCCTTCCTTGAGTATGCATGTTGGCCAAGTGTTTGTCACTTGTCGACTCATCTGGTTGTTAGGCTGACAAGTAGCATTTTACTGTGCTAATGGGGCACTTAACTTTCCTTAACTGGATAGTTATCCTTTAAATTTCCCGCCATAAATCTTCCCACCATAATCGAGCTCGGATCGAGCCGAGCCCAACTCGTGCCACGTCATCAGGTCGGCTGTGCTGTCTCGCGGGTCCCACATGTGCATGGGTTGAATGGCCATGTGGACTAATTCACTTCCAGCTCGGCTCGGGTGTCATCACTCAACAAAAGTGTTTGAATATGTGGCACCAGGGACGGACCTACCTTAGTAGGGAGGGGGGCCCTGCTCCCCCCCAATATTTTTATTTTTTTATTTTTTATATGTAATTTTTGGGATCAATTCTATTTGGCCCCCCTCATTTTTTCTATAAAATGAAAAAGTACGTCAATTTTGTGTTGTAATTATGTATTTTGGAATATTTAACAAAGAATATTGACATTGTATTCGATACAAATCAGTGTTGTAAAAATTGGCCTAGGCGGCCAGCTTTGCTAAAATCGGTGCAAAATCGTGTTGGCTAAAAATCAGCCTACGGTCAAATAATCCGGTCTAGGTACTTGACATGCGGTCAAAAAATCGGTTCTAAGCGCCCGCCTAGGAGGGTCTAGGCTGCAAAAATCGGCCCCCCTAGGTATCAAATCCTTGTTCCGCCCCTGTGTGGCACAGTATAAGGTTCAAGCCTAGAAGACACACTTACAACAACAGAGTTACAATCACTTTCCAATCCTCCTAGATTGTGCATCACTTGATTCAAATATTCTCAAACAGACATATTATTTTTTCTTTAAGGTTTGGAGTTGAAGTTTCAACTGCATTTGTTTTGCAGTATTTTGGCTGGCAAAATTTGTTTCTAAAGTGTGCCATATTTCTTGAGTTGAGTATAATCCAACCATCAAGGTTTAACTGTTATCAGAAAGAGGATATAATCCAAGAAGCTATAGCAACTAATCTTGCATTTGCCAAACAATTAAAGTTTATTAAGATTAGATACCTCTTGTTGGTTTTCACCGTGATCGGGGGGCGGGGGGGAGGGGGGGCGCTTCTTGTTAGTTTTGGTGATGAAATCTTCCAAACCATAGCATCTAATAGCAGTATAAACTTGTTGTCTCCAAATGGGAAAATTTGAATCATCAAGTTTAGTAGATACTAACTGATTCTATGGCTGAATGATGGATACTTGGGTGAAAAGGCATTCTCAAAAATATTTATTTTCCTTACTTTCCATATTCATAATGTAGATCTGCTAAATCAAGCTTTCACTGTTTTATCAATTTTATTTTCAATATATATAAATCAATTATCTTTTAATGTTTAAAATGTTTATTCAATTAAATTAATATATCATTTAATAGTTTTAAAATAAATTTGTATTTTGTTAATCCTGTTTTTGCAAGCAAATCATTAAAGTTAGAAAAAAAAACTTATGAATTAAGAATTAGTAAATAAGAACAATAAAAATCAACTTAAAATGAAACATATATTTCAAATATAAAATTTCATTTGTAACCAGTCTTTACATGCACCAGTATTTATAAATGCACAAGTACATGAATATAATTTTGTTGGAAAAATAGTGTATGGTTTCTGTTTCGAATGAAAATGGCTGGTGTGTTAAGTGTATGGCTAAGTCGAGGCTTGAATTATATTCAGTCTCCGCAAGACAAAAGACGCCCCGTATACAGAGTGCTTACGGTTTCGGTGTTTGTCTCTAAGATACAACGATTTTTCTTTTTTGATTAGTTAAAGACTAGCAAAACCGGAACTACAGCGAACAGCAAGAGTTTCTGACTTTCAAGCTAAGGAGGAAAATGAGTCAATATGCAGAATGCAATGACCGATTTTTAGTCTCTGATTATTTTCGTGTGTCCATTCAATCAGCATGGGTCGAATAATATACGTCTCTGGTGCCTCGTATGGACAGATCACGTCTTTTGGCTCGAAAAGACACATTTTACACTGAACAGGCGCATCTGTTCATCGACGCACGACCTGGCGCATGGCCCGTGCGCCTTCCCGTGCGTGGATGCGTGAAGGTACGGCCTGACCCACGGGTGCGTACCCTTCCCAGTTGAAATCCTAATTAATTACATTAATTAATTAATTAATTATTTTAAAGTTTTTTGGTCCAAAAAGAATAAGGGCCTTGAAGCCCAAGCCCAAGCTCTGGAGCCGGGCCGAGCCGGCGGCGCGCGAGCGCGTGTGCTTTAAACCAAACCCACAAGCATGTAGGTCCTCACCCCTTTAAAAATTTGGGTGCCCCCAAGGGCCCAAACCCATAAGTCCAACTTGGGATATATTAAGTGTGCAAACTTTGCCTCTTTATTCTATGTGGGATGTAGCATTTCTCCTTCTCCGCATTTTTCATTTTCCATACATTTATATGTATTAAGTGGTTAACTTCTAGCATTAATTTCTCATTCACCCGGAATTGGTTTTGAGAAATTCCAAATGCTATTCTCATCTACTCTCTTAGTAGAATTTTTACAAATAATTTAATTCCATTTTCCACTAATGGAAACCACTTAATTATTTGGTCAAAATTGGGTCAACACCCATTTTACGAAGCAAACAATTCCAACAAATTTTAGGCAGGTCTTTTGTGAGACCAACTTACGGATCTAAATCCCTAAGACAAGGCCTCGCGTGGTTCCCTCCTACTCTCTCTCTCTTGGTCTTCCCCTCTCTCCTCTCAGTGGTCCCCCCTCCTCTCTCTCCTCACGTTCAATTCTCTCATAATCCCCCCTCTCTCTCCCCACATCTCTCTCTCTCTCTCTCTCTCTCTCTCTCTCTCTCTCTCTCTCTCTCTCTCTCTCTCTCTCTCTCTCTCTCAAGAAACAAAGAAAAATGATAAAGAAAACAAAGTATCACTTAAAATGAAAAAAATATCATATTAAACTCGAAAAATATTGTTTTTATTAAAATAAAGTATCGTTTCTTTTGAAAATATTATCTTTATGGAAAAAGTACCACTTCTTAAAAAAAATACCACTTTTTATTAAAACAAGGTGTCACTTTTTATGGAAAAAGTATCACTTCTTATTAAAACAAATATTACTTTTACTTTAAAAAAACTATCACTTTTCATTAAGAACATATCATTTCTTATTTAAAAATATCACTTCTTATTAAAAAAGTATCAAGTCTACACTGAAAGTATATGTTATTAAAATACAAAAGTACCACTTCTTATTAAAAAAATATTGCTTTTACTTTAAAAAAAAAAAAACTATCACTTTTCATTAAAAAAGTATCATTTCTTATTTAAAAATATCACTTGTTAAAATAATATCACTTTTTATTTAAGAAGTATCAAGTCTACTCTGAAAAGTATATGTTATCAAAATATCATTTCTTTGGGTATTTTTTTTCCTGAAGAATTTGAATTATGTGAAATTTTTATATGTAAAACCCTGCAGACAGAGAGGAGGGGCGTGTGGAGGGGCGTGTGGAGAGAGAGGATACATAAGTGGGATGTAGAGAGCGAGAGAGGAGGAGACCACATGAACATATAGAGAGAGATATGAAGGGACCACATATATAGAGAGATGAGAGAGAGAGGGCACCCCATGAGTATAGAGAGAGGGACACATGTGTTTTGGATTTGGGTAATGAAGCTCACACATATTTTTGTGATAATTTTATCTGCACAATATGTTATAATATTAGGATAAGTACAAAAACTTCTGTCACATGGTCTAACGGGCCCAAATTCATTAGACGGATCTTAAATCCGACCTGATGGTGTTTTTGTTTTATTAGTAGGGACTGGTATTAGCAGTTTCTCTGAAAAGTATTAGTGCGTAGTTCACTTAAAGTATTAGTTTTTGTAATATTGGACAGTGATATAGTATTATGAGTGCTGAAAAGTATTAGGTTTTTATCTGAGAAGTATTAGTAGTCTATCTGAAAATTAATACGTAGTTTACTTGAAAATACTTAATAGCCCCCCTAGAAAGTATTAGGTTTTTCTGTCAAAAGTATTAGTAGTCTCTGTGAAACGTATTAGTACTTTCCCTGAAAAATATTAATTTTTCATGAAACCTTTTTAATAATTCCCCTAAAAAAGTATTATTATTCTCCTAAAAGTATTAGTAGTCCCGCTTAAAAGTATTAATTTTTCCGATGATAAGTATTTAGTAGTTCAGAGGAAAAATATTTAAATATTGAATTGAAAAGTCCTACATATTGAAATAAAAAGTATTACAGTTTTAATTAAGTAAAAGTTATTACACACTTAAATGAAAAGATATTACATATTGAACTGAAAAATATTACTAATTTGCAAAAAGGTATTACACGTTTAAATGAAAAAGTGTTACTAATATAGAAACAAACTCTGATACAATTTTCATTCACCATCTGTCGTTCCCATTGATTCCAACCACAACAAAAGTAAACTTCTAATCTATGAAGTAACAAAGAAGAAGACAAACTTTAGATCTTCCAGTTGCCTTGTTAGTGATGAGCACATCCTCAAAGATTTCACCAAACTGTTCAAAGTACTTCTTTTCGGCATCTTTTTTAAGTCTCCCATGCCATCCCACCCACGACTGTTTACCCACCCACAAAATTTAAAGGCACAACTTGATTTTCACTGTAATCACCATCTCCATATTGAAACAACTATTTCCGTCACAATCATTGTCCTCTGATCTCTTCCATTAACACACTAACAGAATCCGTTCGGTCGAGATCGGGCCCGAGACCATCACGAGGTTGGAAACTAGCAGACATGGCGAAGGAGAAGGCGGTGGTGGGGCTGGTGTTGTTTGGGAGAAGAGGCAGTTGGGTGGGGAAGTGGAGGAAAAAAATGAATTATATTTGGTGTTGGGTTTGGGTCTGGATCTGGGTTGGTTATTGGGATCCGTCTAACAGATTAGGTCCGTTAGACTTTTTGACAGGAGACCAACTCTAAAATAAATTCGTGAGATGGTCTCATACAAATTTTTGTGATAATTTTATATGCACAATAAGTTATAATATTAAGACTTGAAAATATACCCTCAAAAACAAAATTGTCATATTACTTTTTATTTATTTGATCAAATTCCACAGAATATCACGACTTAAAGATTGTCGGTGATTTTGACTTGCACATGCCAAATAGAGCAAGTTAAATTTACTGTTGCAAATTATTGACCAAACATTCTTTCACGACTTATTCCACTTTTTCTCTTACTTTACCAACCCTTCTTTTACTTTAGAAGCGAAGCATGTACGTACTACTCTTCTGTTCAAAAAGTAAATAAATAAACAAATAAATGAATTACAATTATGTGCTATCTCCACTTCTCAGGCTCTGCAGTAGATTTAGATAACCTAACCCTTCAGGCTTAATATACCTGCAGGTATCAGAAACAAGGCAATATTAACATGTAATTCAGGTGAGTATAATACATTTTCATTTCAACAAAAAATAAAAAGAGCAATAGCAAGATTTTTCTTTTATCCTGTAATTTTAGGGGGTCAAATTTGAATAAGCAGAGAGCATAGACAAAAGCCATTGGACCAAGAGAGAAGAAAAACCAACAAAAGAGGTATGTGATTCTCCATCTTGTTAGCATTCAATAAGTTGGAGATTACGAATTTAAGAAGTGTCATCTTAATTATGACAATCTTGAGGGGTTTCATACGAAATATTAAAAAAAAAAAAAAAAGAATGATGAGAATACGAACACCATATATTTTCAAACATTAGTAGAATTTTTTTGGACATCACATTTAATTGGTTATATTGTTTAGTTCATATCCCTATATGGCTACATCTATCAAGGCATCACTGACAATTCTAACATATGATATAGATTGGAAAGAAATCATACCCATGGCGAAACAGGAAATCAATAATGACGAGATTGCAATTTTCCTTGAAAAATTGTGTGCTCCTTATGATGTTTGCAACATGTGTGACAGGTAACAGTTTAAAGCTTTCCACCTCTCCATCTGCCATGTACAAAGAATACATGTTGAAAGAAGCTTTTGTTTACTTTGCAGCAGAATGCTTAACAACCTTACCCTTATTCGTAGGGACAAAGCCCTCAGGAAGCTTTAGATCATAACAAAAAAGAACGTCTCTCTTTAATCTATATCCATCGATGTCCAAGTAAGATACAGCTCCAACTGCCGAGGCTCTGAGTTAAAAAAAGTATCTGAAATCAATTATCTGTTGATTCATCGACAAAAAAGACCTTGTGATAATAAAGCTTTCTAGGAACAAAAGATGAATATTTATGCATATAGTGGAAAAGTAAAGATACTTTGGACAACTTACTTGCAGGAAATAGATCTTGGTATCCCAGCTTCTTCTTCACATTCCTTCACAATATTGTCCTCACAGGATATCCCATGAGGCTGTGCTTGTATACATACAAATATTCTTTTTATCTTTTATTTTTGAAAAGGGTATATACTTTTATCAGCAGAGTAACTATTTGGAATAGTAATTTAGTGCGTGCAAGAAAAACCTATGAGCAAAGACACCACAGAATTTATACACAATAGAAAAAGAAAAGTAAAATACACAAAGGTTTATCGTTTTCGTAGTTGATATGAACATTTTCAGTAAGGGTGATAGAGAAAGCAGGAACAAATATTAAGAGGGTGCTTGTAATTTATAAATGATAATTTCTTAAATAGTCAAAACCTCAGAGCTGGATTTGTAATTAATCCTATTATACACACCTAATGAGGAGAAAAACCTAAATTTATAACAAGAAACAGAAAGATGAAGCCATACCAGCCCACCAGCAACCAGATGATCGAGCTTCCCAGGATAAGTGGGTTTTACTTTACTTCTCTTTCCTATCCATAGATATTTCTCGTCGTCCCTTTCAACATAGCCATTCATATGAACTCCATAAGCCTAGCACGACAAACACCATTCAAAGAAATCAGTTGTGCACATGTTCAGTAATACTCTTTACAATCATCAAGAATAAGATCTACTTAAGCACAGGTTTCAATGTAAGCAAAATGATAAACACAAACATTGACTTCATATTTTAACAAATCTTGTCTATTAAGCCATGTTGTTTGAAATAGACTATCACTAGCTTATATATTAACATACCTGCAAAAAAAAACCAGAAGAAGATCCTGCAAATTGTTGTCTTGGTTTTTGAAGATTAGAGCTCAAATAAAATTAATTGGCACCCATTCCCAACCCAAAAAGAGGGTCATCATCCTTTTCTGAAAACAAGAAAACAATCACCCAGATTCACAAACCATACAGACAATATATAAGTACCCCAAGCAAGTATTGAGTCATCAATATTAGAGAAACACATCCTGCACTTAAAAATAATTTTTTTGTGCTGCCTCAAAAGCTTATGCAAGATAGAGTAAGAATTAATAAAACAATGTGCCAGAAATGTTGTTTCTCATTAATGATAAAACCTAGGCAATCCTAATACTTATGCATGATATCATTTGATGTTTTATTTTACAAACTGGTGATCAGCTACGACAAAAAACAAGAATAAGGTAAAATGATTTACTGAGTAGTCTTATGTCACCTTTATGCCAAAGTAAGGTGCCGCTGCGCGTTCCAGTAAGAAAAGTTCTGGTGTCTCAAAAGAAGATCTAACAGGATAGAGCTGTGAAAAATACAATAGGTGCAAGTCATGGAACAAAAAAATTGTACACATATGTTCTGCAAATCCATAGAGACATCCAACACAATCTCTTGTGAGAGTTTAGAGTGTACAATGGAAAGTTAAATATATTGTGATTCAAAGTACCTCATTTCGAATTCCTGGAATAAGTTCATCACCCAAGCACTTGACTACGTCTCCTACAGCTTTAGTCCTGTCCTCTGGTGCAGTAAGTGTTGGATGTAATGCTACATGGAATCCCAAAGACGGGTTCTCTGGGAAAGTAAATACATCTTTATATCTCTGCAGATGGCGAGCAAATCTGCTTAAAACATTGAGAAGTGTATCAATTAAAGACATGATCAATTAGATAGAGCAACAAAAAAAAAAAACAGTCTTTCTGAGTTCCTCTTAAGTTGGGCTATGGATTTTGATGAATAAGTCTTACAAAACAGTCAGCCCTTTATTTAAGTTTCATTACTTGTATGGTTGTATGCATAATTTCAAAGAGTTAAATCTTTACATAGGCCAGAAACTGAATAGGGTGCAACACAACTTAATTACCGCTCTTCACGCCACAAAATAGATCATATACCAGGCCCAGCATCAAGAAAACCTGTACAAGTAGAAGTCCAGGCTCTTCCCATGAAAGCTCTATGTTTCCTTTGGATCAAGGATTTAGGGGAGGTAATGAAAATAAATAAATCTATTTCGAAGGTTTTCAATGAACTTTATTATAATAAAAAAAAATGAGAGAGAGACATGAAAAATGTATAAACATAGCAATGTCCATCGTGATACGATAAAAGCTGAGAGGAAGGTAAATTGAGAGACACATCTTTCAGCCATTAAAAAGGTACAATTGGATTAATCTCTTATGAAGATGACAGAAAAATTGAAGAAACAAAAATAAACATAACTATTTCACTCCCAGACTATCTGATCACAGTTATTTTTTTCTCTTTATTAAACGATCATGGATAGAATAAGGAAACAACTCCAGATTGGGAAATTAATCTTGGGTTCCTTCTTTTCCATTCCCCTTAAGCTGGCATGAGGACATCTTCCATGGCAAGCTTGCAAACTAGACATTCAAATTGCTTTTATGAACCCCCTATGTGAGAACATCAGTAACTTGATCAATATATATGTCATACCAAATCATTCCATTGTCAAATTTTCCCTCGATGAAATGTTTGTCTACATTTACATGGTTATGGGTCGTGAGCAATAGAAATTGCAGCTCTTTGTCACAGTAGATTTAAACTGGTGAAGGAATGAGAAACTTCAAGCCTTATAGCAGTCTCTTTATCCACATCACTTCACATATTTCTTGAGCTACTGAGTGAAGCTCACCTTCAGTACTGCTTTCGGGCCTGAGTATGTAATAGATAGATGAGCCAACCGTGAGTCTCTGTTATTCCTCTCTATTTATAACATATTTTGTTTCAGGTCACGACTTCAAGTGGTTATATTGCGGTTTCAACTATCCTGCATTCAGGTTTGCATGTTTCTCTAAGACCAAGACATACATTAGTTGATCAACAAAAATACACTCCTTTGATCTTGCAAATTCCATCTCTGTAAGGATTTCAACCCTTCCAAATCCTTAATTTCAAATTCATGTGCGAATTTTTTATTTAGTTCTTCCATTTCTAGATTGTCATAACATGTTAATTGTTATGTCACCCACATACACTACTAGAAGAGTCAATTTACCATTTCCAGAGGTGTTGCATTTCTAGAGATACTGTCATCAGCTTAGCTCTAGGTATCCCCGTGGCTCTTCACTACCCTTCCAAACCTGTCAAACCATACCATTGGAGATTGTTTGAGGTCCTACGAGGATTTTCTAGTCCATCAATGCAATTTCGCAGGCTAGTCAGTTCATAATGTAAAATACTATATAGGAATATCTGATTTCAACTTGTACGTGTCAATAATCAATTGCAAATACCAGGTGTTGAATTGGACTTCAACAACTCTTGCTGAAGGAACTGCTTTTGTTCATATTGGCAGAGTTTTGTAACCATTGCTGTTTAGGGTTCCAATTTACTGGTGGCATTCCATGGATTAGCCAGCAAGTTCCTTGATATCTCACAGTTTGTTGCAGAGGACACACAAATCACAAGATCTCTAATCAATCTTATGCTGATCATGGACATTTCGACCACCAGCATCAGATGCAGCAACAACCAGTATGGAGTTCTTGGTTACAACTTACACCACCTATGCCACTGCTATTCTTTACATGATGGATCTTGAGCTTTCGTGACAATGTATTACGGATTTGGTGGTACCCTGCCCGTAAATCTAATTTGCTGAACCACGAAGCCCCATGAAGCTCATCCAACATTTCCTGATCACGGGAATAGGATACTTATCGGGTACTGTCCATTTATTCAATTATCTATAATCAACATAGAAACGCCAACTCCCATCTTTTTTTCTTACAAGTAACACTGGGCTGGAATACGGGCTACAACTCGGTTGTATAATTCCAGCTATGAGCATTTCTTCCACAAACGTTCCATCTCATCTTTTTGGGCCTGACCGTAACAATATGGCCGCACAGAGACCGGCATAGCGCCGGGCGAAGTGGTATTTGGTGATCCGTGAGGCGGCTTGGTGGTAGAGGCGTAGCCTCTTGAAAATGGTAGAATATTCCTCCAAAACCAGTTGTAGTTCATGGGGCAGTGATATTGGCAATGGGGCTGTGTCCGAGTCGGTGGGCGGAAAGGCCTGAATAGCCAACAATACCCGGCAATCCTCGATGTCCGACAGTTTATGTATCTGGCAGAAATTTCATGACGGGCCAGCGATGGGTCACCCCGCAACGAAATCATATGGCCTCCGACCGAAAAATCCATGGATAGGTGCGCCCAGTTTGCCCGAACATCGCCCAACGTAGCAGGCCAAGAGACCCCTAAAATCACATCTACACCCCCGAGCGGAAAAACAAAAAAATCAACCTGGAAAGAAACCGATTCCATGGTCAGCGTGGTGTTACGGCAAACCCCCAAAATAGTTTTGCATTGGCTGTCACCCAAACAAACGCGCATGCTAGTAGATTCTTCAATGGGTAACTGCAATCGGCGGGTTGTGGCAATGGAAATGAAACAGTGACTGGCCCCACTATCTATTATGACGCGGACAAGATTGTGGTGTAGCATTGCCATCACTTTCATCGTACGCGAACTGTCAAACCCCCCTGCAGCGAGGGGAGACAGCTCTAAGAGTTGGAAGTTGGTATCAGCGAGTTCCCGGACTGCGTCTGGTAGGTCAGTCTGCTCGGGCTCCCCGGGGGTTCATCTTCATCCCCATCGGCAACGATCATGACCCGTAAGGATTTTGCGGGGCAATTATGTAAGGGGTGGTATGGCTCGCGGCACTTGAAACACATGCTTTTTGCTTTGAGATCTATATAATCAGCGTGAGATAACTGTCGTACCCCCTGGCCGGTCGGGCGGACCCCGACGAGGCCACCGAGCTGGTGGTGATGCGTGAGTTTGGTGCACCAAAATTGCGAGACGGGGCGACACTATGGGGAGGCGTTGGGCTGCTGGCATGGGGAGATGTGGCATGGGGCTTAGGTGGTGGGGCGAAATCCCGCTGATTGCGACACGGTGCTAGAGTTAGGGGTACGTGGTGGGAGAAAATGCGATCCTCGGGTAGCATGGAGTTCCCGCTCGATTTCCCGGGCCAAGTGGATGGTGTCAAATAGGTCGGTTGCGTCTTTGGAGGGGATCCGAACACGAACGTCTTCCCATAATCCATTAAGAAACAAGCCCAAGGAATGAGAGTCGGAGAGACCATGCACATGGGCGGCAGGGGCGATGAAGACATCGACATATTCATCGACCGTTCCAGTTTGGGTGGTGGCAGCCAAGGACTCAAAGGGATTGGTTATTGGGTTGTCCCCGTAACGACGCAATAATTCGGAAGAGAATTGTTTCCAGGACAACAAGGGTTGACACCCAAGAACCCATTGCATCCAATGTAAGGCGGCCGAGGGGCGGGATGTGAGGATGACGAATCTCCGCCACCAGCGACGGACGAGTTCGATGTGGTGTACACAAAATTATTGTTCCGCGCGGGATAGCCAAGTTACTAGGTCAGCCCCAGAAAACGCCGGGATGTCAAGTTTGCGGGCTGCCACAAGGGTATCGCTGTGCACAGTCGGTGCGGGTGGCGGACGAGGGGCGGGATGTGAGGATGACGAATCTCCGCCACCAGCGACGGACGAAGATTTTTCCCGCAATAATGTTTCTAACATGTCTTCGATGTGGTCCAGTTTGTTGATTTTGGGCTGAAGTTTAGCGAACTCCGCCCAAAGTTCCTCAATACCCTGCTCTATCGTATCGATGCGGGATTCCATTCGTGTTATGGGCATGAATTAGTGCAAAATCGGAGAAAAAAATAAGGGCGGATCGGACCAATTTGATAGAGTCAAGGGTAAAATCCAAAGCAGTAGTATTATATCAAATGAAAAAAGATAACATAGAAGTTTTCTTCACAAAAACTATGTTCCAGTTAGTAGCCGCAATTCACAAATTCTCCAAAACGTGTCAGTCAGACTGTCACAAGAATAATTCCATACTTAAATAGCATCTCAACCATTGGGTCGCAGCCCAATACCAAAATTAACTAAATAAACTACAGGGCAAGGTAACTAACTAATTTAATTACAGGCCCATTAAGTAAACTAATAATTATGTGCTAAACTAAATTATCAACTTCCTCCCAGCATCCTCTATGCTTTCGCCTTCTCTCTTCGGCGAAACACCTGCGCAAAGCAATCCGTAACACAATGTACCCCTCAAAAGTTATATGAGCTACCAACCGTTTTAGATGCTTAGGTATAAAATTCATATTACACATAATAATGTCTTTGAAATTTTCATTATATATGTATTACTATAGAAACTATCAAGCTTGTGTGTTGATGTGGCAAGGTTACATATTTGAGTACACCATCCGGCATAATTGGTTAGCTTTATTACCTTTTCTAACTTAAATTAAGACTTAATTAGCTAGAATAATCAGTTAGCACCCACGACATTTGAAATGTTGATTAAGTACATAGTCCTCTCCAGAAACAAAAGCACTCATTTAATTGGCATAGAGTTTTAGCTGGGAACTGAAAAAGTAAATTATTTTATGCATTATCGCACTATTGTCGTCAAAAGAAGTTCAGAGTTAGTGACATCACACTATTACTGTATTAAGATTGCGTCTTAAAAATAAAAAATCTGTTTCAGGAAATGACACCTTATTTGGGACATCCCAAAATGGTCAGAAGAGCCATAAATTAGTTACCGGAGAAGTATTAGATATCAATTAATTTAGCTATTTACTTTTGGAATAAATTTGACAAATCAAGAAATTTAATAAAAATATTTATATTGACAACTAATACTCTATGTCCAAAAATACTGTATGATAAACATTACTAGCAATCAACCAATACTTTTGAGAACATTTTTGTTAAACTACTCAAAATTCTTACCCTTTTACTTGTCAAAAATCTTATATTCAATCAAACTAAAAGCATATTCTTGCGATGGAGGGAGTATACGTTATGCCATATGGCATCTTTCAATTAACCACAAAGTTAATTTGTCTGTGGATGATAAATTTCCTCAAAAATTTCTAAGTCAATATTTTACAAATTGCAAGGATATCTAACAAACAAGCAGGTGAGTTTTATTTTCTTATCCATATGGAGACTACGTATCTAGTTAACTACATGCTTCTTTCAGGGGGGGAAAACATTGATGATTTTGCAACTCCTTGTTACTCCACACGGTAGTGATTATACATTTAAGTTTGATTATAATGACATTATGTCATTAACTACAACTACATATAGATAGACTATATACTAGCATTCACTATTTCGCATGTAAATGCACTTTATCGGTCTGTATTCAATAAAATAAATGTGTAATGTTATTTGAAAAGCTAAAATAGCCCTTGTGTACTATGTAGTTTATTATACTTTGTTGTTCAACAACACACCAATTGGGAAAGATTTTGTCTTTAAGTATTCTTTCTGAATTTTTTTCAAAAGCTTCTAAGCACTATTTAAGCAATTTAGCAGAAAATTGTCCGCATCACTGATCCTACAAAAATGGTAACTCAACAAACATGTAGTATTAATCCGCAGCTATTTGCTCAGTATATTAATTTACACTAACAAAACTTGAAATTCATCCGTTATGAAAAACAGCAAATAAAATGGTAGCAAATTGTGGCTTTTTTTTTCTTGAGAAAAGCAAATTGTGGCTTTAATCTATGTTTGGACCTTGGATTTTGATGTGGAAAATAATTAAGGAAGAGGACAAGTACAAAACAAAGTACGATTATTTGACGCAATGACACTAAAATAAAGAACCAAACATAGTCTTAAAACATACTGATTAACAGGTGTACGGGAAGGCATGATTTACCCGTTGTGAACATAGCCAACGATCTGTTCTTCAATTACAAAAGGGACAAATTCACATTGCTTCTCCTGAAACATATCGCGCATTTAGAAATAGGACAAATCACAAAGAGAAAATTCAACTAGTAAGACGATGTGCCAGTGTGTGTGAGTGAGAGAGAAGTAAACGCAGGCGGTTTCAAGTGAAGACAATTACCGAATCGCGATTGCAGAGCGTCACTTTCTCGAAGAAACCTCGTAGGTCAGGAGAGTCGTGCTGCTGCGTTTGGGATAAGTAAAGGACTTCGTCCCAAGTGAAGTCACTGGTAGGAATGTGATGGGAAGGCGATACAACAGATTGCGGAGGGCAAAATTTGAAATTCAGGCTCCTCCTTGGAATCGAACAAGTAGAAAGAAGTGAGGGGAAAAATGGGGAAGAGCGAAGTACACCACAACACCAATTGGCAGCCATTCTCAAAGCTTGCCTACCCAACTCCCTTCCACTTGTGCGTCTGTCATTCCAGATCTACTTGTATATTTTGGTACAAAAGGTTTTAACTTAGACAAAAACTTGTATAAGACCGATTTCATTCCGTACGGAAATGGATCTCACTCACCCGACCCGATACCCTGACCCGCAACCCGTTTTTTTATTTTTCTTTTTTCTTTTTTCTTTTTTCTACGTTCTCTCTCACGTTCTCTCTCACCACATCATATATAGAACCTATGGTTTTTTCGATTTCTCTCTGTTTCGATCGATTTCTCCAGTTGTGAGTTCGATTTCTCAACACGAGTTCGAGTTCTCTCAAGTTTTTCGTCGTCGTCTTCTTCTTCTATTAATCTTCGTTTTTTTCATCGATCAATTGCCTTTCGTAGGTCGATTTCTGCAGTTCAACCTCCAACCATTTTCACACTTGCAAGTTGCAAAGGTATTTTCGACTATCTTCTCTTCTTTTATTCTTCTTCTTCTTCTCTTAGTCTTCGTTTTTTTTTGCAGTGGACGAGTTAAATTCGCCGCTCGGAAGAGGAGTCCTCGAGGTTTTTACAAAGGCATCCAATCGTCCCTGTTAAGGTATTTTACTGTAAGTTGATGAAATTTTACTGTCAAAAATGTTTTTTTATAGAAGTGCAAAATCAGCCATTGTAATATATTAGGGTTTCAAGGACTGAATTTGATTTCTGGTTGTTTATGTTAATATTTTTTAACCTATTGTATTGATTTTCTATGTTTTATATTAAAATTTGTTAATAGATACATTGTTGTTATTGTAAAATTCTGTGAACAATGATGCTTAAAAGTATCAGAAATTCGCATAAATGTATTATATATTTGTTCAAAAGTATCAGTTTTTTAACAATGATTTTTTTAACCTAGTGCATTGATTTTTGTTCGTTTGTTGTTAAATGGAACTAAAAATATCCTAAATCGAAATTGCCTCAAAAGTATCAGAAAATGACTTAAAAGTACCATGCATATGCTCTCTCTGTCTCTATATCTATATATGTGTTTGTGTGTCTAAGTTTCATTGTTTTTCTTATTTTCTGGAGATTTAATATTTCTTAAAAGTATGTGTGTTTTTGTTGTTGTTGTTGTGGGTAGTGAGGGAGTGTTCGGATTTGGTTGCATGATTGAGGTTTATGTTGCTTGAAGTTTGTTTTGTTAAATAAGGCACTTTGTAAAATAACCCTAATCAAGAGTAAAAATGATAGAGAAACCTCAATAAGTGCGAGTTTATTTCTTCCACACATCCAAACGTACACTAAAATGATGTTTGTTCTTCTTCTTGTTCTTGTACTCATTGGGATATGAATGTTCACGATCATTATGAGTTGCTTAAGTACTCATAGTCTGCACTGCATTTCATGTCTTATTCCAAATATCACCAATACATGTATGAATGTTTAAGTACTCATATGAATGTTTGTTTGATGTTAATTGTAATTGTTAGACTAAAAGTATCTGAAATTGCCTCAAAAGTATCATAAAATGGCTTAAAAGTATCAGTATTTTCACATTTGTAGATGACTCGCTAGAAACAGTTGGTCCACAAGAGAGGAAAGGGAAAGGGAAGAGGCAGCCCGGGAAAAGGCAGGGTAGGAGAAAGGACTTTGGAAAATATTGAAGTTAAAGAAGAAAGCCTGAAGAAGGAAGATAGCAGCTATCGTGATTTGCAAAATGTTGTTGATGATCAAGGGGTTGTTGTGGAAAAACCTTTGGCAGAAGAAGAAAATGTTGTAGAAGAGATGGAAAAGACGATGATAAAGTTGATGTAGAGGAAGAAAGTGCAGCAAAGGAAGTTGTTATAGATGAACCGGGAAAGGTTGTTGAAAAGCGTAAATCTCCGGAGGAGAAAATTGGAAAGAAGGATTCCAAAAGTCCTCGAAAGAAAATCAAGCTATCTAAGGAAGCTAGTAAGAGGTTTGTTCAGTTTTGCCCTGTTTCTTTTTAGCATCTGAAGCATTGCCATGTATTAGTGCATTTTCAAAGTTGAATATATATTTATATATATATATATATATGCATGTTAGAAGTATCATGTTTTATGCTTGTAAGTATTAGAAATTGACTTAAAAGTATTAGTTTTTATATCAGTGCACTATTAACATTTTAACACATATTTGTATCACTATGCATGTTAGAAGTATCATGTTTAATGCTTGTAAGTATCAGAAATTGGCATAAAAGTATCAGTGTTTATTTGTATAAGTTTTTATATCAGTTCTTATGTTCTTATATCAAGTTTTTATATTATTACTCATGTTTTTATATCATGTTTTAGAAGTATCTTGTTATATCATGTTTTTATATCAGTACTAATGTCACTTTATATTTGCTGTAGCAATTTATTTACGCAATGTAGACCGCAAGGACTATATGATATAGTGAATGCTCTGAATGATAGACAGAAGGATGATGTTAAGAGCATCGACTTTGGGGGTTGTTGAAGTTGCAAGTGAAACAATTCCCTGCTCAAATGTTGCCATGGTTGGTGAAGAGATTTAACGGGGGCAAGCCGGCTGCTCAGTGTTGATGATATTAGAAGGTTCGTTATAACTGCTGATGATATATGCGATGTTTTTTTGTTGCCTAGGAACAATCAGGACGTATTAGTTTATAAGAAGAGTGAAAGTCTAGATGATGTTGTTGACTTTGAGAATATGATAGGAATTGATGGGAGTTCCATAATCGGGTCTTTGAATAATAAACTGATGAATGAGTATAAGGAAGGGGGTGTTTTCAAAAGGATGTTTGTGTTATATAGCTTATCCACACTTTTGACACCAAGTGCGAATCGCACTGTGGATGTTTCTTGTTTTAAGTCGTTAGTTGATGTAGATGCAATCCCATATCTGACTGGTGTTCACTAGTATTGGATAGGCTATGTAGAGCGGTGGACAACTTAAACAAGAAGTCAAAAATCCACATAAGCAGCTGCGTTTTGGCCTTGCAAATTATATACTTTCATCATCTGAAATGGCAAGGGAAATCTTAACCATCCGAGCTGCCGCTTATTCAGCATTGGACGACGGAGAGAATACGTAAAAGTGCGAAAGAAGAGAAAAAAGCTGGAGATTTTGGGCAGTGTGATGTGGAAAACATCTATCCTATTTCTGGGAAAGTTAATTTGAAAAACATTGAGAAAGGTGATGTGGAGAAAGTTGGAGAGAGTTGATGTTGGTAAAAGTTCGACCAGAGGCAAGAAAAAAAATGGGGAGAGATCTATAGGGAAAAGGTCTGGGATTGAGAAAGGGGGGAAAGATGATGAATCTTCAAGGTTGATTCAGTTTGAACTACCACTGGGTTACCACACCGACGCTGAAGTTGAAAATTAGGCAAAAGATGTAAATATCTTCAAATATCAGTTTACTATTAAAAAATATCATTTATTTTTGAAAAAGTATTAAGTTTAATTGTTTGATATTTTTCTTTTCTATGCATCTTCAAGTATCCCTATTTAGCTTAAAAGTATCACTTTTTATCTAAAAAGTGTCACTTTTTTTTGTAGGGTATTGATAAAGTGTGCTTGTTGTTGAAAAGTGACATGGAAGTTATAACCCATGTTCACATGAAGCGATTGCGTTTGGAAATGCAACAGAAAGAAGCAGATACTTCTTACTCACCTGATGATGAATTCTTCTCCAATGCCAAACTTCGTGAATACATTGATGAAGTTGTGAAGAATTTTCAGAAAATGAAAAGGACGGAAGGATTCAATGCCTAGGTTTGATCTACTGACGCCTGAGGCAAAGTCGCAAGAAGCAGCGATCGATGAAACGCTAGGTGATAACGCCCCTGATAACGAAATGTTTAAAAGTCAAGTTGAAGGTAATTCAGGTGATATATTAGAAGTATTAGTTTATCTTAGAAAAGTATCAGTTTTTCTTTGAAAAGTAACATTTTGTTTTTCTTTTGTTTCTTTTTGTAACAGATGATTGGCCAGTCAAGAAAACTGAATTTCAATGTCAATTTATGAAAAAGAACAATCGGTACTTGACTGGAATGTCCCGAAAACAGAGAGATGTTGTTGACTTCTGTTTTTCTAATCATAGTTCTTGGAAAGAGTAAGTAACAATGAGATTATATATTAAAAAGTTATTATTTCATTGATTTCTTACTGATATACTACTATTATTTGTGTTTCAGCGAAAATGTTTTTGCGCACGGCGGGCATACGTTTATTGCCTTTGTTGATGGAATTAATTCAATAAGTGATGCATATATGATTTTTGTAAGTGTCATTGATGCATGGACACGATTTTAAACAAACCGTTGGTCGGGCGAAGAAACGGACCATCTTTATTTCAATACTCAACACTGTAAGTAATAAAAAAATTATCTACTCATGTATATTTTAGTTTTTTTGATCTTTTTGTTTTTTCTGCAACAGTTGTATCTTGAAGATTGCTTTAATGGAAAAAATTGTTCAAGAGAACTCAGAGGCTGTTGGAGGACGTGGATGAGTACCTTGAACAAACCAAATTTGAACATTGTTGACTGAGTAAGATTTTTAGTATTTGCTTTGAAAAGTATATCATTTTGATTGATAAGTTTCTGATTTTGGTTGAAAATATGTTGCATCACTCTGCATGTTAATCTTTGATGCTCAAAGTATCAGAAATTGCATCAATAAGTGATGCATATATGATTTTTGTAAGTGTCATTGATGCATGGACACTGATTTTAAACAAATCAGTTGGTCGGGCGGAGAATCTGGACCATCTTTATTTCAATACTCAACACTCTGTAAGTAATAAAAAAAAATTATCTACTCATGTATATTTTAGTTTTTTTGATCTTTTTGTTTTTTCTGCAACAGTTGTATCTTGAAGATTGTTTTAATGGAAAAAATTGTTCAAGAGAACTTAGAGGCTGTTGGAGGACGTGGATGAGTACCTTGAACAAACCAAATTTGAACATTGTTGACTGAGTAAGATTTTTAGTATTTGCTTTGAAAAGTATATCATTTTGATTGATAAGTTTCTGATTTTGGTTGAAAATATGTTGCATCACTCTGCATGTTAATCTTTGATGCTCAAAGTATCAGAAATTGCATCAAAAGTATCATAAATTGTCTTAAAAGTATCAGTTTTATGTCAATGTATCTGAACATTGAAAATATATTTGCATCACTCTGCATGTTATATATTTGATGCTCAAAGTATCAGAAATTGCATCAACAATATCATAAATTGTCTAAAAAATATCAGTTTTTGTGTTTCAAAAATCTAATGAAGTTTTTGTGTTTAAAAATATGTAGATCTTTGTACCATATTGCTACCAGGGTCATTTTATTGTTATTGTCATCAATTTGTTGACAAGAAAGTCCAATACCTCGACACTATGGTGCATGATGAAGAGGTTGTAGATCAGTACGTCGGTCTCTCGAATTTGGTGGTAAAATATCATATGTATTGTTAACTTTTTATTATGTTAATAACAATTATAAACCTATGACATTATTTTGTTACCTTTCACAGCAAAAACAAATAGATGTCATCCTAGAAGAGGAAAATCACCCAAAAGCTGAAGAAGTAAAATCATATGTTTGGGAAAATATGCTTTTCTAATGGCAAACAAATGACAACAACATTGATTGGGTATTTTCCTCATGCACCATATGAAAAACTTTGTTGGAAAAATTTACTCGTCTCCAGATTTTTCAAAGGTACGAATATTCTTTTAAACAAAGAATTTGTAGTTTATAATTATTTCATCTGTTTTTATAGCTGTTTTTTTCCTGAAGCCCGTGGAAAGACGCAAATTGAGAGCTAAATACTGCACTGAAATCATTCTATCTGATTTGAATGAATTGAGAGTGGAGATAGAGCAACAAGTGCTTAAATTCAAGGAAACCATTCATGAATCCGTCAAGAAACCCGCCAAGAAAGGCACGAACAAACAGAAAAAAAATGAAGCAAGAAATACTGAGATTTGTGAATGTTGGGATATTATATGCTGAGATTTGTGAATGTTGAGATACTATATGTTGATATTTGTGAATGTCGATAGTCATTTTGTTGCTTAAAATCATTCATTTTGTTTGCTGAAAACTATTCATTTTGTTGCTGAAAATGTAGTCGACGAACATTTTTCGTAATTTAAGTTTGAATGTACTTTTGATCCCTCTTGTTACATCGATCCCTTGTTGCAGGGCAACGTTATTTTTAAGCTCCATGTACTGAATTTATTTGTTTGTTATAGGTTAATGTTTTTTTAACTTCAACTTGTAGATTTTAGTAACATACCAAATGAAATCTTAATCTCCAAAATCAGGTTTCCTTCGAAAAAGTGAGCTGAGTTCAACTTGTCAAGTTCAGCTGAGACACTAAGCAAACTTGTATCTTGTATACTTCTAAACAACCGAAAATTATCAATAATTATGTTAAAAATATTAGTAATTATGCGAAAAATATCAGTATTCTGCACTGGGATATTTAAAATTTGGAAACATAATTGTGTATGTTAAAAGTATCAAAAATTTCTTCAAAGGTATTATAAATTGCCTTAAAAGTGTCTGTATTCTGCACTTCGACATGTAAAATATTAAAAACATAATTGTGCATGTTAAAAGTATGAGAAATTATAACAAGTGTATCATAAATTGCCTCATTACAACTGATCGCTTTAAGAAATATATCCTAAAATAACCGAGCATTTGGAGTTTTGAACCAAACTCCTTGAGAATAATCAGACACATCACTCGTTCTCTTCTTGCTCTTTCCAAACTTCCTTTTATTCTTTTTCTTCTTCCCTTTGTTACGGATCGTGTAGGATCTTGAAATGTATTAGATGTACTTGAAACAACAGACGATTCGTTTTGCCCGGTGAAATTCTGCGCATTTGTCAATGCACTAATAGCAAGAAAATCCTTATCGTAGCCTTCTTCAATGATTCTCATTGCTTCTTCATTTCCTTGGCATTCAACACAAGATCATAATATCTTTGAGCCATTTCATGAGGCCAAGGAATGCAATCATTAGGCTTGCCAGGCTTCTCAACTCTTTTATTTAAAATGTCCCATACTTGAGATTTTGCCATTCTTGTCCATCTCTTCAGAATATATATTTCCGGTATCTTGACATGAGAATGAAGATGAAGAAGCCGTAATAAATGGAAACACAAAATACCACATTCTTCAAATTTCTTACAAGTGCACATTATCATGCTTCACAAAGGATCAAACATCACCTTATTACATCTCCACCCCCAAGATGAGAAGAAATGTTGTAAACATTCAATACCTCATCCTTATGAACTAGAGTACAAGTAGTAGAAATTGATGTAATAAACTCAGTCTCAAAATCTTTATACAATGTCAATGTGTATACCTTAGAAGCGTGCTTTAACAGCCCAGTCAATGGTATGACAGTTGATGGTATTGATCTTGATGATTGGAATTCATCATTTTATTCTTTGATTCTCCAATTCTTCACTAGTTCCTTAAAAATACCATAAAAATCAGTCAAACTTGTGGTCTTCTTTGCATTGAATCCCATGGCATTGTTAGTACTTTCACTCCTTTGTGAGGAAAGTATTCCAGCAGAAAAGAAGTCTTTGCTTAAGGTTGTGCATTATTTGTTCTTTAGCTTATACAATCTTTTGAACCATGTTTGATCCTCCAATACGTATGTTGAAATCATGTTACTCCAACAGTTCTCAAACTCAGCTTCATCTATACAACCTGACAAGCATTTCCTAAATGCATTTTTAAAGGAATTGTTGCTTTTCAGTTGTCCAAAACAGCTTACAATATTTTGGTAAAGATGCCATTAGCATAGCCTATGTTTTGTCTCAGGTAGGGGTGTGCACGGTCCGGTCCGGTTCGGAGATTTAAAAATCTCCAGAACCGTCCCGAAGTTCGGAGATCCCAAAATTAAATCTCCAGAACCGAACCATAAAAAAATATATCCATCCCAAACCGTTCCGAAAGTTGATGACGGTTCGAGACATTTAAGATTCGATTCTAATGGGACGGTACGGAACGGTTCGGGATGGTTCGGAGAAACGGATATTCAAATATTTCACAAATAGAACACACAAAAAAGGTGAAAAGAAAAACCAGTGTAAAAATCATTAAACGGTTATACTTTCAATCTTTTTTTTAGTGCAATTTCAAAAATACATACTAAAACTATGAGTACTATATGAGTTTAACTTTTTGATATTTTATATTTAACTTATACATAAAATTTCTTTAATTCATATTTAAGTGCTAAATTTTTAATATTGTAATTATAAATCTTTTTTTCATGATATAAACTATACATACTACATATTAGTTTAATATCAATTTAATTTTTAAATCGTTTCTATCTAATTTATAGTTAAAAGTATTGATTTTTCTTTTTGGATTTTAACATAATATGTTTCAGATATTATGTTATTCGTAATAGTAGTAAAAGTGTAGAATCTCAACGAATGACAAATTTAGTAGCCTCTATTACACAAATAATATTCATAATCTTGGCACATTGTCATGGGCTCTTGACTTAGGAAAATATAATTGACTAATAACTTTGATGAACTAATATGAAACAAAAATCTATACTCTCAATGTCTTAATTTCTTGGTTAGATGATTACTATAATTTATGTGCAATATACTAATCGTTTAACTAATTTTAATTCAATTAATTGTCTTGATTAGAGGATGAGTTTAGTTATGATCCTTAATAAGTAAAATATCATCAAATTTAAATATTTTCTACAAATCAAATATGATTTTATAATTTCATTTATTGGTTCATTTAAATAAACTAATATGAATATATGACGTAACTATTAGTGAATTAAATATATATTCAATTATTCATTTGATATATTGATAAAATATGCCAAATTTTTAATTTGATTATTTTTAGAATTATATAGTATTGAATTTCAAAAGAATATTTAGTTAATTCAATATCAAAATATAAATAAGATAAAAATATTATATATGTATATATAAAGATTATTTTAAAATCAGTTCTAGTTTTGGATATTCGGTTGAGACGATTCGGTATGGTTTGGTACGGTTTCTGACGGATATTTGAAAAATCTCCAAAATTGTACCATGTAAATTTTCGAGACGGTTCGGTTCGGAGAAAGTAAAAAAGTCAACGGATATTTTCGGTTCGGATATTTTTCGGTTTGGATATCGGTCCGGGTTCGGTGATCTCCAAGTCCCATGCACACCCCTAGTCCCAGGGAATAACTGCATGAATAATTCAGGGTTAAAGTAACATTTTTTCGAGTAAAAATATCTATTTTATGCGATAAAGTATCATCTTTTCAATTCAGTCACAATAACAGGAATTCAGTAAACTGGAGGAAAAATAAATATCACATAGTCAAAGTAACACCTTTTCTAGTAAAAGTATCTATTTTCTGCGATAAAGTATTATTTTTTTAATTCAGTTACGTACCTTTTCTATCGCATTAGGAATTGCTTGGTCTTGGTCGGTGAATATAATTTTTGGACACTTTCCTCCCATGGCTTTCTTAAAAACCTCAAAAAGCCATTCAAATGTTTCAGTCTTTTCGTTCGATAAGAACGCACAACCAAACTTCACATTTTTCCAATGATGGTTGATACCAACTATTGGAGCACATATCAAATTGTATCTGTTTGTGCGATATGTTGTGTCAAATATGACAACATCCCCAAATATTTCATAATCTTCTCTCATCATCGAATCTCTCCAAAAACATTGCTCAATTTGGCCATCTCATCTAACTTAACTCTAAAATAAAAGTCATCCTCCTCGGACTGTTGTTGGTACAATATTTCAACAAGTGTTTGTGCATCCCCACCTTCTATTTCTTTCAATTTCAAATGATTTACAAAATTCAAATGATCTTTTATAGTGTGCCCAACACTATAATCTCTTCCAGCTTCATGTGCCATATAACGATAAGAATTTGTTGATCTCATTCTGGAAGAGACCATATAGATTGTATAACTATAATCCTTGATTTTTGGATTAATTGTTATCTTTTAGATTATATATGAAAAATATGAAAAATATTGATTTAGGTTTGTCAAAGGGATAAATATTGGAAGTCGACTAGTGTAAATGAGAAATTGTCATATGCCTCAGAGTAGTGCAGTGATGACATGTTGCATATTGTTTTTTCTTTTAATATATAGGGTTGATTATGAATAGAGTTTTGCATAGACCCCAAAATTTTTGTAATTTTTAGAATAGAAAAATTCATAGCAATTATATTTCTATTCATAGGAAGCATGAAAGTAATTAGACTACATATTAGAAGTAGTGGAGTTTACAACCAGCTGATTGTCAATGATTAGAGATGTTAAACGGGTTGGCCCTAGCAGTTTCGGAACAGCCCTAGGGGCTTATGGCTAAATGGGTTTTGGATTAAATGGGTTACTATCTGATGGACCGACAATATTGCGAATTACCTTAACCCTGCCGGGTTTCGGGCTAAACATGCCACTATTCACCTACAAGCCAAAAACTTTAAAATTTTGAACATACATAACATTAACATTCAAACTAACTATATAAAACTAAATGATCTATAATAATAAAAACCACATATAGTTTACAATTGCATTACATAGACAAAATCTTAGATTTCAAATACCCTAAGCTCTAAATTTCATAAATAAAATCATACATATTAGGAAATTTATTGTATAGATTTTGACGATGCTTAAAAAACTTTGTATTATGAAGTTCGTATACCCCGATTTCAATGTAATTTCTACTTTATAATAGATAGGATATTAACTGAATCAAATACAAGCTTAGTAGAATTGCATAAGACTTGCTGAAGAAAACATCAAAAGACGCAGTTGAGTATACTCTCAGCCAAGTATGATAGCCAAGTCTTTTTTCAGAAGAATGACAACAGAGTCAATCAAAGGAATGATTGAGATGACTCAAGTCTAAGTCAAATGGGTAAAGCAACTGAAGGACTTAGAGACAATTGAAGAAGTTCGTTGCATTGAAATCGAGGAAGTTACTTATCTTGGTAACAAGGACAAACTTGCAACCTTAAAGTGCTCATGCTAAAAGGAAGCAAAGGGAATAAGCAAATGGGATGATTGCAAACGCTGACACATTTCAAGAAACCTGCAGAAAATTGATTAACAAGGTTGAGTCAACATCTAAAGGTGCAAGACAAGACAAGCCAACGAACACAAAGTAAGAGTTTGAATAGTTGTGTATCTCTTCAACGAACAAAATTCAAACTCCTACAATAAAAAAGCTAAGGAAATTTCCAGAGAGAAAGAAGACACAGAACTGAGAGCATTACAACTGAAATAACAAAAACTGCAAATACTCTCTCTCTCTCTCGAGCTTAAATCTAGAAATCCTCAAGGTAAAACGAAGACACTTCATCCAACACTTTCAAGTGAAAAGATCGAAGCTGTTCAACCAGTTGAATAGGAAAAATTTTGAAAACAAAAATGGGTCTATACTACAACATTGAAGGGAGTATAGTGAGGTTCAAGGTTGAACCGACTTCGAATTCAAAGGAGGGTTGTGTGATCAAATCCTTAATATTCGAAGAGTTGAAGTAGCTAGGCAACTATCTTGCGAAAAGCTAAGTCCTAGAAGATTAGTTAGTTGTGTGATCAAGGCTATCTTGGACTGTACTTTTGTAACTTAAGAAATTGTTGCATTAGTGGATACCTCCTGGAGTAGGAAAAGAGTGGAGTAGAGGAATTACCACATCCTCGAACCACTATAAATTTCTGTGTTCTTTACATTATTGTCTTACATTTCTGCTCTTTACTCCATTGCTCTATATTTGCTATCAATCAAGTTAATAACTCTCCAAAAGTATAAGAGTTGATAAACCAAACTTAAATGGGTGCAAGACTTTGATTGTTTAACAAGAAAACTGATTTTCTAAAAAGTTGACCTTCTTCAGCTGAGTTACTCTATCAATAGCTCTTTTAGAGAATTTTGAGTGGTTAACTCTCCTGCTGAATCTCAACACAACTGTCTTAAAAGACTTAGTTGTTTTCTTGAATACTCTTGTTTTAAAAGATAAAAAAATTTGGTAAAGTCTATTCAACCTCCATTCTAGACTTTACTTTGCACCCTTAGGGACCTACAAGTGGTATCGGAGTGGTTGGTTCAAAGAACCTTCTGTACTGGTTACTGAATTAGATCTCTCTTTTAAAAGCAATCAACACTTGAGTTTTTCAAAGTTTTTTTACAGAATTATTATAATGAAAGCAAATCTAACTCGTATTCCCATATTTTCCATTGAAGAATTTGATGATTGGTAAATACATATGCATGCACAACTCTCTGCATTGCACGATGAAATGTGGTTTTCATTGATGATGGACCCATCAGAATCACTAAGGTGAACACAACTATAAGAGCATCATGAGATGAAGCAGTGAGAGTTGTTGAGGTTGAAAAACCCATAAGTGGACTAACGAAAATAGGAAATGATACAACTTGGATAATGTGGCCAATGACATTATACAAGACATTGGAAAAAGCCATGTTTAATAAAGTCAAGTCCTGCAGAACAACAAAAGAGTTTTGAGATAAGTTGACTCTGATGTGTGAAGGTTCAGAGCAAATAAAAGAAAATAAGCTTAAAGTTGCAGTCCAAAAGTTCGAGAGCTTCAGAATGATGATTGGAGAGTCATTGGATCAATTGGATGCATAGTTTACTAAGATAAAAAATGAGTTATCTACCCTAAGAAAAGAATATACAGAGAAGGAAATGTGTATAAAGATCTTGAGAACACTCCCAATTGAGTGGGAAATGAAGGTAATGGCTCTAAGGCATTCGATGGACCTAACAAAGATTTCAAATCATGAGTTATTCTCAGACCTGAAAGCCTATGAATTTGAGTTCAAAAGGAAAGAGCAGGATGAGATAGTTGCACCAAAGATTGCTACATTGATAGCATGTGAGTCTAAGTCAGCAGACTCCAAGGATATCATTGATAAGGAAAAAATAGCTCTAATGGTCAAGAGATTCAACAAGTTCTTTAATAAGAACTTCAAGAGGAACAGAGGAGAGTCCTCTAGAAGGCATTCAACTCCCTCTAAAGGAAAAGAGGAGAGAACCCCCAAGAGAGTTGAGAAGAAAGTGGAAGACTTGTGCTGGAATTGCAGACAATCAGGTCACTTTGCAGTTGACTGCCCCTATCCACCAGTCAACAAATATAGGAATGTTGAAGAAAAGAAAGTTTTCACAGAAAGAAGAAATGAAAGAAAGAAAGCAATGATGGCTGATGAGTCTGAGACAACCAAGTGTAAGGAAGCAGTAGAATCAGATAGCAATGAAGCTAACTACTCTTCTGACACTGAAGAAGAAGTGTTGATTTGTCTCATGGCAAAAGAGCAGGAACATGAGGTATTTCCTAACTCATCTGATTAAGTTTATGATGATAGTGATTATGACACACACACATACACCATCACCCATTGATCATTATGATTCATTACTCAAAGTGATGAAAGATTTTGTGCACATAAAAATTTCTCACACACTCTTAAATGAGGAAAATAGCCAATTCAAAAGCCAAAACTCACAGCTCACTGAAGAGCTGAGTGCTCTAAGTCACTTAGCTGATGAGAACAAAGACTTAAAGGCGGAGATATGAAAGGTAAAAGCAGACCGTGCTGCTAAAGAAAAGAGAGAACTAGAGCTCAAAAATATTATTGCATGACTCATCAAATCATCTAAAACATTGGATGAATTGATGATGATCCAAAAAGAGATTGGAGACAAAACATGATTATGATTTAATTCCTTTATAAATGATCAAACTCCAAAAGTGATTTTAGAGAAATGATCCTCAAGCAATAGGGGATTCCAAAAATCTAAAACTCCATATGTTGCACCCACACATCACCAAAAGCACACACATGCTGGCCTTGGATACAAAGGCAAAGGTAAGAAGCCACTGAGTATGCTAAGAAAACTGTTGAAACTAAATTCAGAAGAGTTCATTAGCAGACTCCTAATAAGAAATATTATGTTAAATCAAAACAAAACTATCAAAGACCCCAAAACTTTCAAAGTAAGAGATCTTATGATGGGAATGGTGGAAACTACCCAACTCAAGCTGATTGGAATCCTCACATGAAAAATCAGCAGCCTCGTAAGGGAAATAAGCCAAAACGACAAAGGCTTACAAATCAATATAGGTCATTCCTAAGGCCCAAAAATCAACACACCTATGCACCTAGAAACAATACACAAATGCAAACACTGACATATAGAAAAAGAGACAGTTGTATGTACCAAAAGCACCAAAACAATTTGCTAAAATTCACTATGATTATGGAACTGAAAGGTGACAACTCCTTAGAGTCAGATCATTTGGCTATAAGTTGGTTGTAACACATTATAGTGCTACCCCTCAAAACCCACACAAATATGGGTACCTAAAGTTTTATTTCCTTGATTGTAGGTTCAAGGAACAACTGAGTGCCACGGAACCTAGTATATGGATAGTGGTTGTTCCAGACATATGACATGGAATAAAAGCAATTTATCAAACTTCAAGGAAACGAAAGGAGCCAAAGTCATATTTGGAGGAAATAAAGCTCTAGAGGAAATCAAGGGCACTAGACCCATCAAGAAAATGGTTTAGAGATCACATATGTTGCAAATGTTGAAGGGTTAAATTTTTTTTAACTTGCACAATATCAGCAAACTTTGTGACAAGGGATATAATTTGTCAAATCAAGGATATTGAAACTAATGAGATTGTGTTGTCAGGAATCAGAAAGAAGAACATGTATGTGGTAGATTGCTCAACTTCCACACCAAGCACACATGTGTTTTAGGAAAGAGCACAACTGAAACAAGTTTGTTGTGGCACAAAAAGCTGAGTCAACTGAATTTCACGACTATCAACAAGCTTGAAAGAAGTCATTTGGTAGAAGGATTACCAGATTCAGTGTACAAGAAGGAAAATATATGTGATGCATGTTAGAAAGGAAAGCAAATCAAATCTTCATTCAAAGAAAAGATAAATCCTTCACCAACAAGGATTTTGCATCTATTACACATGTATTTATTTAGGCTGGTGGAATGTTTGCCAAAAATATTTGGATCTGTATACTGCAAGTGTACATTGTAGTTTATAGGATAATGGCAAGTAAGGTCGGATTCCTCAGGGACTGATATGTGAAACACTTAGTCTATAATAACATCGCATTCTAATTTTATTGAAGCGACCGAATATAAAGTTTATAATAAAAATCGAAAATAACAATAAAAATAAATCAATTTGTGAACCCCACAAGTATTTTCAACAACTACAGGAGCAACCTTGGGCACATAATCTCAACATGTTTCTTCAATATTAAATCTAACTAAAGTTTCAATAACCAATTCATGCAATTCTATGGGCTCAATTCCTAAAATAGTTTATTCTCCCTCCCCAGTGGTGCATAAACAGTAGATTAATAATAATTGAGGTCTCTCGATCCATCACAACTATTATTAACTCCCAAAAGATCTTTGAATTGAAATACTCCTCACAAATAGAAGTAGTATCCCGATACATTACCCTGTTTATGTCTGAATTTGATTTTTGTCTTGCTAGAACTCACCTCCCGGATTATGGACTAACAAGTATGACATGCAAATTATTGGCCAAATAATCGACAATTATAAATGAGCACTCGAATTCATAAAATAGAACACATGAATCAATTAAGAAAGCAATTAATCAAGATTTAACATGAATCCACAATTTTAATTATGCCCCTAAGATCTAAAAGATTAGCCAAACAATGATAACAAATTCATAGACTAATTTGAAATCAAGAGATCTAGACATAGAAAGAAAATTCTTTCTTGTCAGGATGGATTCCCCTCCAAAGCCTTCGAAGCTCTTGTGCTCCCGTAGATGCGAAAGACCTTGTGGTGTTTTTCGCAACCTAGCCCTACTCTCTCAGAAGACCTTCGATCTTGTGTTCCTGCGTAATTTGATGTGTTTTCTGTGGTATGAATGTTGTCCTTTTCGTGCAAGCCTTGGGTCCTTTTTATAGATGCTGGGAGAGATCACTTGTATAGTTGGAACGGGAAAAAAACTCTGGAAAAATACGTGGCAGAGTCCCACACGGCCGTGTGGGTTTTGTGTTTCCCAATACCACACGCCCGTGTGGGTCCGCACGGTCCGGCCATGCGGCTTGGTTTCGTCCACTATTTCTTCCCTTTTTCACACGGTTGTGCCATTTTTCACATGGACACTTCACACGGCTGTGTGGTCCCACATGGTCTGGTTGTGTGACGTGTTCTTGTTCGTTTTATTCGTCTTTTTGATCTTCTCTTCGCACTTGTCAGTCTTATCCGGGCCTTCCAATTGATATTTCTTCGTTTTAAGCTCCGTTTCTGTAAAAAGTTACAAGAATACGCAGTATCATGCCCTTATAAGGAAACTAAGTAAAAACACACTAAATATGCGTGTAAATGCATCAAATATATATCATTTTAAGCCCCAAAATGCGCGTATATTTTACACGCATCAAAATTTCCCAAACTTAAAGCATTGCTCGTCCTCGAGCAAATCAAGAAAATTAAAATCAAGGGGTAAAAGAACACACAAGAACACTATAAACATTCAATCTCATTTGACTTCATACTTAAGTAAATCATGCAATTCATTATCAAGAAGTCATCATTCATAAGCTCGGCATAATCAATACTCTCTTGGGTACTTGACATCGCGACTCACAAGTAGATAGTGTATCACTCGACTCTCAAAAGTGTATAGAAAGTGTTTATGCTCAAATTTAATTCAGTGAAAGTAGAACTACCATATGCTTGCAAATCGTCTAACATCTCTACCACTTTTGTGTGCACAATTTAAGAATCAAAAATAACTTTTCATTTGGTTGTAATGTAGGCTCTTTGGTTAGGGTAGGAATATTTGGATTAAGTGACTTGGCTTGAGCAAAAATAGAATTTAAACATACAAACTTGCAATTCACCATCTCAATTTCATACAATACTCATTTTCTTTTTCAACTCAATTCTACCCTTATTTCTCCTTTTTCATTCTTAGGCCTTTTTGCCTTCTTTACTTTTTCTTTAGCCTCAAGCTCTCATTTGTTTTTTCACAATTTTCAGAATTTTTCTTTCTTTTGCTCGATTTTCTCCACATTTTTTAGAGATTTTTTTTCTTTTTCGAGCTCATACATTCTTCATTCACCTAGGTACTGCTCATCCCTTCTTTTGCCAACTTTCTCTCTTTTTTTTTTTCCAGAATTTTCACCACATCTCCCCCAAACTTATTCATTTTCTATAAGCTCAAGAAATTTCAGGGATAAAATTATTTTTCAATATTAAAGATCAATGTGGCTAATAATAAAAAATTTTGGCTCAAAATTGGCTAACTAGGGAATCATGAGTTCATAGGTAGGCTTTTTAGGCAAAGTAGGCTAAAACAAAGATGACCTTAAATCATTTTCAAAAATTGTACACACACATGGCTTCAAAAAAGATACCAGAGCAAGTTCTAGAGTTCTATCAATCATGAAAGATACACTCAAGAAAAAGTAAGACTGCATAAGATAAAAGCAGTTAAAGGCTCAAAAGCTCACAGGCTTATTTTTCGCAACATGCTCAAATACCCAATTTTCTTAATCAATGCCCAACAAATAAATGACATCTCTTCAACCATTCATGCATTATTCACAAGAATATGTTATCTCATAAAACTAAATGCTCATAGTAAAAATCATACGTAAGCCATGCTCTTTCGCAAATCTTGATTAAAACACACAAAAGTGATTAAATGTGTTAAAGCAGTAAACGTGCTAAAAAAATCAAACAAAAATTGAAAATCAAAAATTTTAAAAATTAAAAATTTTAATGCAAATTTTAATGCTTTACATGCAATCCTAAATGCAATGCACAAATGCAACAGTACTAAATTACGCATTCTTGACAACCCCCCAAACTTAAAATATGCTTCATCCCAAACATATGAGAAAATTATCAAAATAAAGAGGAATGCGTAAAAAGTACTTACCTGGATCGTTCTGGTGAAGCCGGGAACCGTCCATCAAATTTGAATCTTGGAGGAGCAGATCGCATGGTCAGGTCGTGTGCGTCGACACGCCCGTGTGTGTCTGTCATATATTTTTTTTAACCCATAGTTTGTCGCGACGCCTCCTGGGTTGCATCCCACAAAGCGCTAAGTTTTACGTCTTCAGTCAGACTTCAGATTTCTAACATCACTGTCGTTGAACCGTTTCCGTTGAAATCCTTAAGCCCTCATATTTTGTACCATCCATCAGACAAATGGCGTTGCACTGTTTTCTTGGATTAAGTTCAGTATCGTTTGGGAATTTGCCCTTTTGATGTTGGCTTCCCACTACAGTAGCGATTTGGGCTATTTGTGTCTCCAGAGATTTCAGTTTCGCATTCAACAAAAATGATGTTCGAAACAAAGCAATAAAAAAATAAAATAAAAATATTAAAATTACAAAAATAAAAAACTACAAAAAAATTGAAAAAAAATTAAAAATAAAAAAATTATTTACAAAAGAAAATCGTAAAAAAATATTAAAAAAATCGAAAAAAATTTTTTTTTCACAAAAATCGAAAATAAATAAAAACAAATCATTTGCAAAAGTTCAATTAAGATTGAACTACTTATTACTATATCTAAGTAGAATCTTTCAATCCCCGGCAATGGCGCCAAAAACTTGTTTGCCAAAAACATTTGAATCTCTATACTGCAAGTGTACAGTGTAGTTTATAGGATAATGGCAAGCAAGATCGTATTCCTCAGGGATTGATATTTGAAACACTTAGGCTATAATAACATCGCATTCCATTTTTATTGAAGCGACCGAATATCAAGTTTATAATAAAAATCGAAAATAACAATAAAAATAAATAAATTTGCGAACCCCACAGGTATTTTCAACAACTACAGGAGCAACCTTGGGCACATAATCTCAACATGTTTCTTTAATATTAAATCCATCTAAAGTTTCAATAACCAATTCATGCAATTCTATGGGTTCAATTCCTAAAATAGATTATTCCCCATCCTGGGTGGCGCATAAACAATAGATTAATAATAATTGAGGTCTCCCGATCCATCACAATTATTATTAACTCCCAAAAGATCTTTGAATTAAAATACTCCCCACAAGCAGAAGTAGTCTCCCGATACATTACCCTGTTTATGTCTGAATTCGATTTTCGTCTTGCTAGAACTCACCTCCCGAATTATGGACTAACAAGTATGACACACAAATTATTGGCCAAATATCGACAATTATAAATAAGCATTCGAATTCAAAAATAGAACACACGAATTAATTAAGAAAGCAATTAATCAAGATTTAACATGAATCCACAATTTTGATTATGCCCCTAAGATCGGAAAGATTAGCCAATCATTGATAACAAATTCATAGATAAATTCGAAATCAACATTATGACATCGTTTAAGCACATACAAGACATCTAGACATAGAAAGAAAACCCCTTCTTGTCAGGATGAATTCCCCTCCTAAGCCTTCGAAGCTCTTGTGCTCCCGTAGATGCGAAAGACCTTGTGGTGTTCTTCGCGACCTAGCCCTCCTCTCTCAGAAGACCTTGGATCTTGTGTTCCTGCATAATTTGGTGTGTTTTTTGTGGTATGAATGTTGTCCTTTTCGTGCAAGCCTTGGGTCCCTTTGATAGATGCTGGGAGAGATCACTTGTAGAGTTGGAACGGGTGAAGAACTCCAAGAAAACGCATGGCAGAGTCCCACACGGCCTGGTTGTGTGACGTCACATGGCCATGTGGGTTTTGTGTTGCCCAATACCACACGACTGTGTGGGTCCACACGGTCTGGCTGTGCGGCTTGGTTCTGTCCCTTGTTTCTTCCCTTTTTCACACGGTTGTGCCATTTTTCACACGAACACTTCACACGGCAGTGTGGTCCCACACGATCCAGCCATGTGACATGTTCTTGTCCATTTTCTTCGTCTTTTTGATCTTCTCTTCGCATTTGTCAGTCCTATCCGGACCTTCCAATTGATATCTCTTCGTTTTAAGCTTTGTTTCCTATAAAAAAAATTACAAGAATACGCAGTATCATGCCCTTCTAAGGAAACCAAGTAAAAACACACCAAATATGCGTGCAAATGCATCAAATATATATCATTTTGAGCCCCAAAATGCACGTATATTTTACACGCATCATGGAACCAACAAGTATCAGTGAAAATGATTTTTCAAGGTACACATGGATAATCTTCCTTAGCTGGTGAAAAGAGTTCAAAATGAAAAGATTCAATCCATTATCAAGATAAGATCTGATAGAGGAACTGAGTTTGTCAATGGGATTATAACTCAGTATTGTGTAGAGAATGGGATTGTTCATGTGTTGTCAGCTGCAAGAACTTTACAGCAGAATGGAGTAGCTGAAAGAAGGAACAAAACACTCAAGGAAGCTGCAAGGACCATGTTAGCTGAAGTTGGATTGCCAAAGAGATTTTGGGCTGAAACTATTAATGCAACTTGCTACACTCAAAACATATGCATGATCAACAAGCAACTGTCCAAAACTCCCTATGAAATATGGACATGAAGAAAGCCAAATGTGGGATATTTTCATGTCTTTGGAATAAAGTGCTTCATTCATAATAACGGGAAAGATAATTTGAAGGCTTTTGATGCTAAGGCGGATGATGGGATATTCCTTGGATACTCATCTGAAAGCAAAGCATTTAGATTTCTAAGTAAAAGGACCATGGTCACAAAAGAGTCAATTCATGTGGTATTTGATGAACCATAATGTCAGTGCAAAAGACATTGACGAGTTAGCTGAGAAGATGAATCACCCAACTGTTTAGAAGAGTCCTTATGCCGAGATAGATCCCAGAAGACTCGATCCTTATGAGGATGAGTTAAATGAATCTCAAAGAGAGCTGAAAAAGATTGCAGTTAAATGCAGATGATCAAGAGGAAGTTGTTCAAGACAACTTAGCTGCAAGAAGGAACAACCCAACTGACTTACTCCAACCTGATGTGAGATGGCTGAAAGACCATCCACCTAAGTTGATTATTGGAAATGTAAGAGAATGAGTAAGAACAAGATCAAGAACTCAACATGAAGCTATGTTCACTTGTTTCATTTCACAGATTGAACCAAAAGATATGTCAGAAGTATTAGATGACACACATTGGATCCTATATATGCAAGAAGTGTTAAAACAATTTTTTAAGAAATAAAGTTTGGGAATTGGTTCAAAGACCTACTAACCAAAATGTCGTTGGTGCTAAGTGGATATTCAGGAACAAGATGAATGAGGAAGGAATTATAGTAAAAAATATTGCCAAGAAGAAGGTATAGATTTTGATGAAACATTTGCTCCAATTGCAAGACTTGAAGCAATAAGGATGTTTCCTGCTTATGCTGCTCACAAGAACTTCACAATTTATCAGATGGATATGAAGAGCGCATTCTTAATGGACTATTGGAGGAAGAAGTTTATATTGAACAACCTCCAGGTATTGAGCAAAAGACTATTGGAGATAAAGCGTACAAGTTAAAGAAATCACTTTAAGGATTGAAACAAGCTCCAAAGGCTTGGTATGATACATTGTCTCAATTCCTCATAGACAATGAATTACCCAAAGGGAAGGTTGACAGGACCCATTCAAGATGGAGAAATCATCTTACGTGTTCAAATCTATGTGGATGACATCATCTTTGGATCCACAAACAAGGACTTGTGCAACAATTTCTCAAAACTGATGCAAGGAATATTTAAGATGAGCATAATGGGAGAATTGACTTTCTTCCTAGGACTTCAAGTGAAGCAGATGAAGGATGGATCCTTCATAAGCCAAACCAAATATACAAGAGATTTGATGAAGAAATTTGGTATGGAAGAGAAGTCATATGTCAAAATACAAACGAATACATCAATAAAGATATATATGGATTCATAAGGGAAATCAGTTGATCAAACAGGATATAGAGCACTCATTGGATCATTCATCTACTTAACTGCCAGCAAACCTGACATCACCTTTGCAGTAGGTGTATGTGCAAGGTTCGTCTGCACCAAAACAAAGTCACTTGATTGCAGCCAAGAAGATTTTTGAGGTATCTGAAAGAAAGCCAAGAAGCTGGATTATGGTATCCTAAAGAAGGGGGCTTCAAGCTGATTGGATATTTAGATTCAGACAATGCGGGATGTAGAGGTTACAGGAAGAGTACATCATGTACATGTCAATTTCTTGGAAATAGGTTATTTCTTGATTCAGCAAGAAACAAAACTCAATAGCTACATCAACAGCTAAAGCAAAGTCCCACAGTTGTTGTGCCCAAGTTCTATGAATGAGACAGAAACTGAGAGACTATGATATTGAGGAAAATGAAATTCCAATTTTGTGTGACAACACAAGTGCAATTGATATCACTCAAAATCCAGTTTTGCAATCAAGGACAAAACATATTGATGTCAGATATCATTTTATCAGAGACCGTGTTGAAAAGAAAGACATCATGTTGGAATATGTGTTAACTGAGAAGCAATTAGCTGATATATTAGAAAACCCTTATATGAATCAAGATTTGAAGAGTTAAAGAATGAGCTTGGTTTGACTGAGCTAAGTTAAGAAGCCTAGAAGAGTATTCAACGGAGTTTCAAGTGAAGAAAATTGCATTTCAGCTGAGTTTTACTCTTTCAGCAGAGTAAAATCAGCAAATTTGGATACTCAACTAAGCCAAGTCATCTGATAAGGTGAGTAGTACCAGTAGACTTGAGAGAAGGAAAGTTTCTTATCAACCAAGTATGAGTCAACATACATATTTATTGGCTAAGAGACAACACGAGGTCACATTTATTAAGCGGGAATATTTCTGAGATGATGTCAGCGTCATTTAATGCTGAACAAATAAAGCTGCAACAGAAACCATGTGATTGGCTATAAATGTTGCGGGCATTTAATGTGGGAATTAAAGGCAAAACAAAGATCAAATATCAACCATTGATCAAGTTTCAAATTTGATGATTATCCTCATGTCGTATCACATTCCGTATAAATCTCAAACATTTTCTCTCTCATCTCTCACACTCTCATATTCACTCTTTTGAAATTCCAAAAACCTCTCAATAAAAACCTCTCATTCGAAATCGTTCAAAAGCTTCAAAAACTGCGATGGCACCAAACAAATAATCCGGTTCTACACTCGACTTCGCAAAGCTATCTGTGAAAGTGTACTCTGGTGCACATATCGACATTGAAGGCTTGGTCAAGTAATCTTCAGACCATGTTAAAACTCAAAAGATTGTGGAACATTTAGAGAAATTGGGGCTCGTCGAGTTTCTCACGCTTTAGATGCCACACATGTACCTTGAAGAGGTGGAAATGTTCTAATATGAACTCTTCGGTTCATGATGATGGCATTAATTCATCTGTGAATAGCCAAGAAGTGATAATCACGACAACTGACTTGAGTGAGCTGCTGCGCCTTTCTAACAGCAGTCTCAATAAGCTAAAGAACTATAAATTTGACTTCATGAAGATATGGAGGGACATAGATACAAAGGTTGTACTGAAAGAAGAGTTCCATAAAGTGATGGACATAGTGTCCAAGTGCGTTGATTCAAGTTTGGCTCTTGCAATCAGCTGTCCGTGGCTAAGCGGACTGTAATGGCAGCCATTATAGAAGAGTTGGAGGTGAAATGGGGTGAGTTTGTTTATGACAAGCTATGCCTGAATATGCAAAATGTTAAAGTAGTGGATGGGAAATTCAAGAGCACCCTTGGCTATGGGTTGGCTTTCGCATATATGCTGGAGAAGAAGGGCTTGCGCCTTAGGAAAGGGAAGCCATTCCACATTCACAAGAGGCTGTTTAACGGCAACCTCTCAGCTGCTCAGAAAAAGGCCTACGCAAAAGAAAAGGGTACTTCTGAGGGCGAGACAGCTGAGACCGTTCCAATTGCCCCCATCCCTAAGTGGGCTGCATGATGAGCCTGATGAGTCTACTATCAAGGTGATGACAGTCTATTCAGAGAAAACGAAATTAGTTGAGATTCCTCTGGAGAGGCAAACCAAGAAAAACCAAGATAGACCCACTGTTGCAGTAATGTCGACTACTGTAGAGAGGGTTGAGGAACAGGTTCTGGAACGGGTTAATGAAATAGCTGCCATGAACTTTGAAAAGGTAGCTGTGGAGACCACTGCGGAAACAGATGAGGCAACGCCTATTGTTGAGGAAGCTTACTTGCAGCCATTGTTGAAGTTTCTAATACAACAGACTCATTTGAAGCACACTCTCCACCATACCCTGATGTAGAGGCCAAATTGTATGCTTGGAGTCAATGGAAGTTAAGCAAGAGCAGATATCAGTTTGAGATGCCTAAAATGATAGAAGAAGAAAAGTGGCTTCTTGACTTCTTGGAGGATGCCTCAGTCCCACAATCATTAGATGACACTTATACAATCAGAGTGTTGTATAAGAATAAGAGGAAAGAGAAGGAGAAGATGCTGGAGAAAGGGAAGAGCACAGCTGAGACACACAAATGTCTCTGTGGACACTCAGCTACCCTTATCCCTAATATTGAATATGAGAGGATGTCGACGAAATGGTTGAGGAGGTGGAAGCCACTGAGTTAAGACAAGCCCTGCAAGAATCAAGAGAATTACCTGAGCAGAGACAACGGGGTGGGTCTGGGGAAACATCATCTCCCACTAAGATTATGTTAGGACATTTATTTTATAGATTTTGACTGATGCCATATAAAACTTAAACTAGAAAGTCGGCACCCCATTTTCCTTGTAATTTGTATTGTAATAGATAGGGCTGAATCAAATAGCAGCTAAGTAGAATTGCAGATGACTTGCTGAAGAAAACATCAGAAGACTCGCATCTGAGTTTGCATCAGAACACTCTCAGCCAAGTGTGACAGCCATGTCTTTCAGAAGACTGACAACAGAGTTAATCAAAGGAATGATTGAGATGACCCAAGTCTAAGTCAAAGGGGTAAAACAATTGAAGGAGTTAGAGACAACTGAAGAAGTCCATTGCATTGAAATCGAGGAAGTTACCTATTTTGGTAACAAGGACAAACCTGCAACCTTAAACTGCTAATACTAAAATGATGCAAAAGGAATGAGCAAATGAGAAGCTTGCAGATGCTGACACATTTTCAGAAACCTGCAGAAAGCTGATTAACAAGGCTGGGTCAACTTCTAAAGCTGCTAGACAAGACAAGCCAATGAACACAAAGTAAGAGTTTGAATTTTTGTCTATCTCTTCAATGGAGAAAATTCAAACTCCTACTATAAAAGCTGAGGAATTGTTTTAGAGAGAAAGAAGACACAGAACTGACAAGCATTACAACTGAAAAAACAAAAAATTGCAAATACTCTCTCTCTCTCTCTCTCTCTCTCTCTCTCTCTCTCTCTCTCTCTCTCTCTCTCTCTCTCTCTCTCTCTCTCTCGCGTGCGCACGCGCTTAAATCTAGAAATCCTCAAGCTAAAATGAAGATACTTCATCCGACACTTTCAAGTGAAAAGATTAAAGTTCTTCAACCAGTTGAAGATGAAAACTTTTGAAAACAAAAAAAGGTCTATACTACCAATGATTGAAAGAAGTATAGTGAGGTTCAAGGTCGAACCGACTTTGAATCCAAAGGACGGCTGTGATCAAATCACTATGATTCGAAGAGCTGAAGTTGCTAGACAGCTGCCTCACGAAGAGCTGAGTCCTAGAAGATTAGCTAGCTATGTGATCAAGGTTATCTTAGACTGTACTTTTGTAACTAAAGAAATTGTTGTATTAGAGGATTCCTCCTGGAGTGGAGAAGAGTGGAGTAAAGGATTACCCCATCCTCGAACCACTATAAATTTATGTGTTCTTCACTATTGGCTTACATGCCTACACTTTACTTCATTGCTCTATATTTGCTATCCACCAAGTTAAGAACTCTCCAAAAGTATAAATATTGATAAACCACACATAAAAGGGTGTAAGACTACTACTGTTGAACAAGAAAACTATTTTTCTAAAAAGTTGACCTTCTTCAACTGAGTTACTCTATAAACATCTCTTTCGAGAATCTGTTGAGTGGTTAATTTAATTGGCTGCTAAATCTCAACGCAGTTGTGTTAAAAGACTTAGTTGTATTCTTGTATACACTGATTTTAAAAGATCAAAAAATTTGGTAATGTCTATTCAACCTGCCCCTTGTAGACTTTACTTTGCACCCCTTGGGACCTACAATACAAATACGATACGACTTAAGTACACAACTAAGTAAATATTAAAGCATCATCTTCAATCACATTTGATCTTTTCTTGGACAAAATATTATTTTCTAATTCTTCTTCATCTATAATATATAAAACAACAAAAATCATTTCTTAGAAAGAAGCTTATCATTATGTATATACTATTGAAGTCAAATGACTAGAAGTATTATAAATGAGTTGCAGAATTAAAATGACTAAATAAAGAATTAAAAGTTCTTTATAAATAAACACTCATGTCATACACACTAAAATCACATGGGGATTTGAAAATATTTACTAGTACGAGATAATTAAATTAGATATAAAATATTATAATCATATATATATATATTTAAAACATAACATGCAAATAAATTTAAGGTCAAAATACAATAACACTCCCTGAACATTATTTTAATAGCATATATTCCTGAACTTGCCATTATAATACTTACTCCCTGAATCAAATTAGAATTTAATATTTAGATAAAATTACTCTTAATAAAAATGAATCTATATAGTTTTATTATATCTTGAATAGTTATATCACAATTTTGATTTAAATTATTCGTTAATTCAAAGAAATTTAATTTCTTTTGAAGAAACTATATATTTGATAATTCAAATTTTAAAAAACTAAAGAAATAGTTGAATATATTAAACAGACAAAAAATTATATATGAAATATGAATGAAAAAATAATGTAAAAACTATTTAATTTCAATAAAATTCTAAAATCTTAAAAAATGTTTAATAAATATATTTTTTAAAACCTAATTTAGTTATATATATATATATATATCTTATTTCTTCCTTTATTTCTTGTTTTCAATATGATTGTTGCTGCCATTTTAGGTATCCAATGGTTAAATCATATTCTTTAATGAATTTAATGAAACAATTTGAAAATATACTTAATTAATTATTATTAGAAAATTTATTGTATAGATTTTGATGATGCTTATTGAAATTATATTAGAATGTTGGCACCGCCAAATATTGTTGTTAGGAAATTTATTTGTATAGATTTTGATGATGCATAGAAAATTTAAATTAGAAAGTTGGCACCAAATTTTCTATATGTATTTCAACTTTGTAATAGTTAGGAAGATAGTTGAGTTATCAAGCAGCCAAGTTAAAGATGTAGAATACTGACTGAAGAAGTACAGAGAAGATTCAGATGTATCGCAACCGAGTACCGAAGAAGACTTTCAGTCTAGTAAAGAAGCTGTGTCATTCAGTAGACTTACAACTGAGTCATCCAAGAATCAAGGAGAAGACTCAATAAATGGGTGAAGCAGCTGAAGGACTCAGAGAAAGCTGAAGAAGTCCATTGCAAAGAAAAGTCAAGACTTACCGAAAATGGTAAGGGACAAACCTGCAACCTTAAAAGTTGTCTTGCTGAAAGAGTGCAAGTGGATGGAACCAATGGGATATTTGCAGAAACCTGGTACGATTTAGGCAGCTTGTAGAGCATTCATGTTAAGGAAAGACCAACATCAAAAGATGCACATCAAGACAAGCCAACATACAAGAAATGAAGTTTGAAAATTATCTATCTCTTCAACGGACACAATTTTCAAACTCTCACAATAAAAGGCTAAGGAAATTACTGAGAAAAACGACACACGAGACGCAAGAGATATATGAGCATTCAAACAAACAAATCTACAACTCTCTCTAAGCTAAAAGTTCAAATCCTCAGGCCTAAACTTTCAAAGTAATTCTAACCAACACATCTCAATGAAAGAAGGAAGACAACTTCAACAGTCGAAGAGGAAATTTGTTTGAAAAAAAAACAAGGGGTCTGCACATCCACGAAGTGAAGGAAATGCAGTGAGGTTCAAGTTAGAACCTGGTTCGAATCCATCGGAAGTCTAAGTGATCAAGTCCGAAGGGTTTGAAGAGCTGAAGTAGTGAAGCAGCTGCCTTACGAAGGGCTGATCCCAGGAGTGAAGCCAACTGTGTGATCAACGCTTACTCGGACTGTATTATCCTTTTTGTAACTGTTGTTGCATTAGTGAATTACCTCCAAGGGTTGGAGAAGAGTGGAGTAGAGGAATTATCCCATCCTCGAACCACTATAAAATTGCTTGTGTCATTTTACTTTCAGCATTTTATTTTCTGCATATTTATTATTGTTGATATATATTTGCTTACTCAACTGATAATAACTTAATCAAAAACAAGTGTTGAAAGCCATAACTTAAAAAGGGTGTAAGACTTCCGCTGTTAAAAACCAAGTAAAACAGATTTTCTAAAAAACTAACTAAGTTGAGTTACTCTATCAATATCTCTCCCGAGTCTGTTGAGTAGTTAACTCTCATGTTGAGGTTTGACCGAGTTGTCTCCTAATAGACTTAGCTGTTTACTTTTGTAAACTCTGATTTGATTTAAAATCGAAAAATTTGTTAAATCTATTCAACCCCCCTTCTAGACTTAAGTGACACCTTTTGGGACCTACAAGAGGTATCAGAGCGGTTGGTTCAAAGAACCTTCCGCACTGGTCACTGAACTAGAACTTAATCTTTCCAAAAAGATCACACTTGAAAGTTTTTCAAAATATCTTCCAAAAGGTTATTATTATGGAAGCAAACCTATCTCGCATTCCCATGTTTAATGTCGAAGAGTTTTATGACTGGAAAATTCGCATGCAGGCACATCTCTCAGCTTTGCATGATGAAATGTGGTTTGTCATAGAAGATGGACCCATTAAAATCTCCAAGGTGAATACAGTTGTAAGAGCTATTGAGGATGGTGCTGAAAGATCTGTTGTGGTGGAAAAGCCTCGAAGCGAATAGACCAATGAAGACAGAAAAAGATATAACTTGGACAATGTGGCCAAAGATATTTTACATAAAACTATTAATAAAGAAATGTTTCACAAAGTTAAATCTTGCAGGACTGCTAAGTAAATATGGGAAAAGCTGACTCTTATTTGCGAAGGCTTAGAGCAAATAAAAGTGAACAAATTGACAGTTGCAGTGCAAAAGTCCGAAAACTTCAAAATGATGGCTGGTGAATCACTAGATTAGTTGGATGCCAGATTCACAGAGATTACAAATGAGCTATCAGCTCTTGTCAAAGAATATACACAGAAGGAAATGTGTATGAAGATTCTCAGATCTCTACCAGCTGAAGGGGAAATGAAGGTGATGGCCCTCAGACATTCAATGGACCTGACAAAGATTTCTAACCATGAGCTATTCTCAGATCTTAAAGCCAATAATTTGAGCTCAAAAGGAAAGAGAAAGATGAGATAGCTGTACCGAAGACATCTACTCTGGTGGCTGGAGAATCAAAGACTGTTGATAAAGAGGAGATTGCCCTGATGGTTAAGAGATTCAACAAGTTCTTCAATAAGAACTATAAAAAGAATAAGGGTGAATACTCCAGAAGACATTCAGCTCCTTCCAAAGGAAAGGAAGAGAGAACTCCCAAAAGAGTTGAGAACAAGAAAGATGAAGATCTTTGCTGGAACTGTAGACTGCCCATCATTTCTATATTTCTGAAGCCATCATTTCTAGACAAAATGATGAAAGATTCTGAGCACATAAAATCCTCACACACATTTTTAAGTGAGGAAAACAACCAACTCAAGGGCCAAAACTCACACCTGATTGAAGAGCTAAGTACTCTGAGTCACATAGTTGATGAGAATAAAGAGTTAAATGTTGAAATAACTAAGGTCAAAGCAGACTTAGCTGAAAAGGAAAAGAGGGAAAAAGAACTAAAAAATGTGATCGCATCACTCAGCAAGTCATCCAAAACATTCGATGAATTGATGATGATACAAAATGAGATTGGAGATAAATCAGGCTTAGGTTTCAATTCCTTTGTAAATGAGCAAACTCCAAGAGTGGTGATAGAAAAAGGATCCCCAAGCAATGGGGGAATCCAAAAGCCAAAAAGTACCATATGTTGCACCCACACACAATCACAAACACTCACATGTTGGCCTATGTTATAAGGGTAAAGGAAAGAAGCCAGCTGAGTATGTTGAGAAAGTTGCTGAAACAAAATTAAGAAAAAGCTCAAATTCAGACTCCAAAAAGGGTAACTTTGCTGAAGTAAGCCAACTTAGCTGTCCCCCAAGGACCCAGCTGATTTGAGTCAACTCTGTTGAATATTTTAAAAGGACTAAAAAGTGAAAATTTGATAAGATTTATTCAACCCCCCTTCTAGACCTTACACCACACCCCTTGGGACCTACAACTTCGAGGGAGCTGAAGTAGCAAGACAACCGTTTTGTGAAGAAGCTGAGTCCCATGAGCAGCCAGCTATGTGATCAAGGCTGACTCGGACTGATAACTACTTTGTAACCAGATCTATTACTTAGTGGATTCCTCCAGGAGTTGGAGAAGATTGGATTAGAGGAAAATCTTCATCTTCAAACCACTATAAAATTTGCTTGTGTCATTTTTAATTACAGCATTTTACTTTCCTGCATATTATTCATATTTACTGATAAGTTAAATCTGCTAAACTTAACTGATAATAACCTTGCTAAAAACATGTGTTAAAAACTAGTTTAAAACATTAAGGGTGAAAAGTCTTCCGTTGAACAAAAACCAAATCAACTGTAAAGTTAAGTGTTAGTTGTCCCAGCTGAGTTATATTATCAACAACTCAGTCGAGTCTGTTGAGTGGGTAACTTCGCTGAATAAAGCCAACCTAGTTGTCCCTTAAGGACTTAGCTTATTGAGTTAACTCTGTAAAAATAATTTAAAAGGATTAAATTTTAAATTTTGGTTAGTTTTATTCAACCCCTCCCCCCCTTCTAAACATTACAACTCACTCCTTGGGACCTACATATAACTTAGCTGCTTTCAGCTAACACTTAGTATAATAATTGATTTGGTTTTTATTCAGCGAAAGACTTTTGACCCTTATGTTTTTAAACTTGTTTTACAACACTTGTTTTAGCAATAGTTATTATCAGTTGAGTTCAGCAATTATAACATAGCAGCAAATATAAAATATATTCAATAATTAAACTTGTTGTAAGGGAATAAAACACAAGCAATTTTTGTTGTGGTTCGAGGATGGGGTAATTCCTCTAATCCACTATTTTCCAACTCTTGGAAGAATCCACTAAGTAATGATCTTGGTTACAAAGCAATCAACAGTTCGAGTCAGCTTCAATCGCACAGCCAGCTGCTCTTGGGACTCAGCTTCTTCACAAAACAACTGTCTTGCTACTTCAGCTCCTTCAAACTCTTGGATTTGATCACACAACCCTCCAATGAGTCTAAAACCTCTGGTTCGAACTTGAACCTCACTACTTCTCCTTCAAACTTGGAGAGTAGATCCCTTTATTCTTTAAACAGAATTTCCTCTTCAACTGGTGAAGTAATCTTTCCTTCACCGAATGTGTTGGATTGAATTCCTTCAAATTTTGGCTTGAGGATGTCTTTGAAAGCTTGAGAGAATTTTCAGGTTTTGCTTGCTTAAATGCTTGATAGTCTTATGAAGTTCGTAATTGGTCACCTTCTCTCACTTGCTTCCTCAGCCTTTTATAGTGTACATTTGAAATTATGTCCAATGAAGAGACAGACACACATTTCAAATCACACTCGTAGGTTGTTCGCTTGTCTTGTCTTGCAGCATTAATGTGGATCATACCATAGTTTTAATGCTCTGCAGCTTTTTCTTCATCTCCGCAGGTTTTCAGGTACATCTCATTGGTTCCTTGCTTTTTGCACTCTTTCAGCAAAATGCTTTATTGCTGGCAGCCTGATACAAGCCTATTTCTAGCAAAACCTTGACTTGTGTTGACAACAGATCTCTTTCAGCTTTCTTCAAGTCTTGTCTGTTGCATACCCCTTTGACATTCAATTCCATCATTTTGGAATGACTTAGCTATCAGTCAGCTAACAGAGACAACTTTTCTGTCACTTGACTGAACCATCACTTGGCTTTACATAGCTGACACACAACTGGGTCTCCTCTTCGATCTTCAGTCGACTCTTGTAATCTTCAACTTAGCTGATTTCAACTCAGCTTATTCAGCCCTATCTATTACAAGTTGAATTACGTAGAAAATGGGGTACCAACTTCCTAATCTAAGTTTTACATGGTATCATCGAAATCTAAACATAAATTTTCCTATCATGATGGAATGAGGAAGACCATGGCAGTTGAGACTGCTGGTCTTGAAAGTGCAATCCCAGAGGTTGAGACCTCGAAGGATGCCCATATCGAAGACCCTAATGCATCTGATTCTGCAGAAGGGGATGTAGAAGGCCTTGCAGCGATAAGACTGCTGCCAAGGTAGCTGAAGACCCCAAGGAGGTTGAGACTTCTAGGGGAACTGTTCAGAAAAGTGCAAAAGTACCTGAGACCCTTCCCACTAAGCCAGAATCTGAGTCAACTAATCTTGAAGAGATAGATGCACTACATGACTCAGGTGATGAAGCCCTGGATTTCATTGACTCTGAAAATAAAGCTGAGTCCAATCCCGAGGAAAGGGAAATAGAGGCCAGGATGAAAGAGGCTCGCGCCAAATTGCCTCTTCAAAGTTCATTTTGGTTGATGGCCCACCCCCTATGGTGCCATCACCAACCCGTGATGTTGCTCAGGCGACTGAGGCTCAGACACCTCAAAAGGATGATAATGTTGGAGCCAATGAAGCTTTTAAGACATTTGAGGCTCAGTCATGTCAGCAGGCTTCCACTGCTTCTACTGTCGATGAAGCTCAATCAGCCAAGGCACAAAGAGTTGGTAGCCAGGGAACTGAGAGAAGTGCTCCCGAAGGGGGAGTGGGATCTTCCTCAGTGCCTATTGGGATTTATTAAATGGAGTTTCCATTTATTGATGAAATCCCCTTGGAGGCTGATACTGCGGAGGAAGCCTGCACATTATAAGGTTGATATTAGTCCAATTAATTTCTAGGCTCTAGAAGACATGAGAGTTGTTCCTTTTGGTTACGATTTTGAATCCCTTCTTCCAGATGATTCATCTCCTGATGCAGCTGACTTTAGAAAGGCCTTCAGAGTAATGTGCGAAGAATTGGAGGCTATGGAATGTGGATTTGTTGCTCTCAACCAGAGGATCGATAATCATGATGCAATGATATATGGTGATATAAGAGGAGTTGTGTTGAGAATCAGGGAATGGACTACTCAGACAAAAGCTCTTCGTAGGGAACAAGTGTTAGAGATTTTTCTAACCGCAAGTTTACGGTGTCAAGTTTTAATATAGTGATATGAGTAGGGTTGTCGTATCCACAGGGAATGCGTGTATAAGTACCAAGTATAAATTACCTATGCTATATTTGACGGATCAATAATAGGTGGATATCTCAATTTATAAATAAAAACAACTAGATGTAACTAATCAAAATATAAACATCTAAATCTATGGGAGAATGAATTCTAGAGGTGTGATGAATGCAGTTATCCCTTATGTTATTAATATGGTTTATCAATCATCAATTATCAATTTATAAGTCAAGATTTCTACAATAATCATTTCCTCTCTCGAGTGCCAAATGATTTTAGATCACAATTGGGAAATCAATATCTCTATAAAAATCACCAAATGCAATCTCAATAAAAACTATGAATCTTAATAAATGACTTCAAATGATTCACAAATCTCTCAATTCTATGAAATCCTAGGTTATGCTATTTCAAGGTCACGTATTCAATTACCTCTCTCAAGTGTCAAATCAAATACACCAAACACTCTAAATTATTGATCAAGTAATTTAGAAGCAATAGATCCAAATAGCACAAATAAATTGGGAAATCTAGATTGACAAACCACAATATCAAAATGAGAATGCATCTCAAATGATACACAAGAAACAACAAAGAAGTAATTAAAGAGATTAAAGAAGAATCTTATCTATTTCTAGATGATAAATGTCTTCAATCTTCTTCCCCAACTCTTTCCTTGTGTCTTGGTGGTGTTGGTTTTCATCTCCAAGTGTCCTCCATGCCCTAGTTCACGCCTCCCATGTATCTATTTATAGTCCCCTCCTTTTAGATCCAAAAATCGGACTTTTCTTGTTTTGTCCGCCCACGGGTGCTGCAGCGCTCAAAAATGGGCGCTGCAGCGCGCACATGACACACCTCGGCGCTGCAGCGCCTGGTATCCAAAATTTGGCCACTGCCCAGATTTTCGCCTCCACGCTGCAGCGCCTCGTTTTGGCGCTGCAGCGCTATTCAAATGCCCGAATTTGCCTTTGGTGTCTTCACAGGAGTTGTAGCCCTATCTCTTAGCTTTCCGTAGCCACTTGAATCAACTTAATATCAATTTTGTGGGGAGAGTTATGGCCAAAATACTAAACCCTGTCAGTGTTGGAAATTCTAGACGCGTTTTGACGTTTCTTGAGATCAATCCCCTTCTTGTTTGATCATCCTTGCTTCTTTTGACATGTGACTTACTAATATGACTCTAGACTCAATATAATTGGCCCACAATATGGTTTTGGCCACTCAAATGACTCGAAACAACGGAAATTAATGCCTAACCTATGAGATATAACAAAAACGACTCAAAATACTCAAAAACAACACAAAACTCAAGTATAGGAAGCCCAAATCAATGGTATAAAACCAAGTGAACATATACCCCCAAACTTAGAATATTGCTTGTCCTCAAGCAATTACAACTCTAAAATGAAAAATACCAGACTCAACAATTCAAACAAACTGCAAAACTTCACAACCAATATCATTTGTCTCATTACTCATTTCACTATCAATCAAGCATGTGTTTTGACATTGTGATCAAATGAGTTGAATGTTCATGCCAATTCCGTTTACATCATTCAAATAGATCCATGCAATCAAGTGTTATCAAAATGATCCACATCTAATTATCAAGAAATAATGTTTACCGGATTCCATAAGCTTGTCATTCACACTAATCTCCACTAATGTAGGCTAATGTAACACAAGGATCAATAGGACTTTCAAGGCTTGTAATGTGGGCTTAGGGTAAGGTAGGAAAATATAAGATTAAGTAGCTCAACTCACCCAAACACACAATTATCACTTCAAATCACCAATTGCCAAACAAAATAGCTACCTTCACTTTTGGAATTCTCCACTGTTCTCCTTTTATGAGCCTAAACTCACTGATTTTTTGATTTTTTTGAAACCCCAAACTTATTCTTTTGCATATTTTTACACATGGGGGTTCATATTTTCTTTTTCTCGGCAAATTCATGCAAGTGAACACATACCCTACTTATCATACCACCCTCAATCTTCAACATTTTGTGTGTATGAGTGATGGGTAATTAGGATTTTCACATGTAGGCTCAAGGAATAAGATTGGTTGCCAAAGAACGGGTTTAACAGGCTCAAAGGGGACACTAATAAAAATATATAATATAAAGGTAGACATGTTTTGCTCTAGCTTGTTCAAAGATGGCCTAAATCATTTCCTTAATGTTACTTCACCTAGGATTTCGCCTCGACTAGAGATCAAACAAGTTCTAGAATTCGGTGGGATCATACAAGAAACACTCAACTTCATAAATCATTTTCAAATAAATCAACTGAATTATGCATGTAGATGGAATTAATGGAACGAAGCATAGATCACCGCTCAAACACATGCTCTTTTGACTGTTTAACTCATATTCGACAAATTCACTTAGTTATGCAGTTCTACAGTTCAACAAATGACTCGACTCGACTCAACTCAAAGAAAATATACAAGACAAAAAAAAACACGAAGAAAGTAGGATCACAAACTGAAAAAGGAATTACCACTCCCCCAAACTTAATATAACCATTGTCCTCAATGGAAGAGGTGCAACACCTCGTCGGAATCGTGGGGTGAAAGAGAAGCAATAGGGCCAATTGGTAGCACTCCATAGGGTCGATGGCTTTTTCCTTGCCTTTCTATGATTTAGGAGGCACAATACCAACCTGTCAAACAAAACCAAACGTGGAAACGAGCAATGGGGTAAAGTGCCACAATATCATTCGAAGACCATGGGAAAGACATTAATGTCATATAATTGTAATAAATATGTGAACTCCCAACAAGAAACCAAGAAGGGTATGCAAAAGTGTTAAATTTCTCATTGAGGCATTTTATCAAATACATGGTGGGCATAGATAGAGAATAAGGATGTGGAGGCAATTTATATAACCAATTATGCCCAAAATTTCAATACCAATTCAAATTCTATCACAATAAGCACCTTTTGCACATAACTTCACAAGAATCGCGTAATGAGCATGCAAGAGGGGTAGGGGTGAGATGCAACATGACTACTACTAATAAAACACAAACATTCTAACTAATCAAACTATGAAAGCAAGTAAAATGAGCTTGGGTTGCCTCCCAAGAAGCGCTAAATTTAAAGTCTTTAGCCAGACTTTTGTTTTACTCAACCGGGATCCAAAAATAAATGTCGATCATGCCACGCCTTTGTATTTTCTAACAATATAGGCGATCCTTCAAAGTGTATGTAAGACGTGGATGATTAAGGATCGAATGTTGATGATCTTTTGGAAATCAAAAATGTGTTCCTAATGATGAAAAATGGTTTATCAATCATAGTAAAGATATTTCTATCTTTACTCACATTAAATATCATGAAATCAGAGAACATGTGAATTGATCACCATTTTCAAACATTGTTCCTTCAAGTGTATGCTTCTTAAAATTTGATACATTTGTATTGAAGCTTACATCTAGAGTGCACATATTTTTGTCAATATGAGGATTTTCAATTGAGTGAGAGATAGAGATACTCCCTGAGTTAATTTGACGTGGATCCTCCTCTTGTAAGATCGGATTGCACTCTTCAAAAGGCTCCTCCAAATTTTGAAGGATGTCCACCTTTTTCATAATGGGCAATTCATGTTCATGATTTTCTATTTCACCAGGTCCCAAGAATGATGACGACTCTTCATTATTAAGTTGGTCAATCATTTGTTGGAGTAACTTTGACATATTTTGACATGTAATCTCAATTTGTTGAATGCTTGCCTCGGTTTGTAGTAATCTATCATCACTTTCTCGATTTCTTATCTTACACTCTTCGATAAACTCAGCAAGATTTTTTTCCAACTCGGACCGACATTTTATCTCATCTTGTCATCTTCTTGGCTCACAATCATCTAGAAATTGATAAAGTGTTATTCCAAGCAAGACAATTGTTCTTGTGGCTGATGAAAGGTTTCATGATTTGCCATATTTTGGGCCCATACATTTTCTTGAGGTGGATAATAAGGAACAAAATGGTTCACACTTTGACTTCCAAAAATCCCAGTAGCATCATCGGTTGGCCACGTATATGCATACATTATAATTCCATCCAACGATGTGCCTAAAAAAATTACACAAAATTAAAACAATAAAAGAAATAAACAAAAAAAAATAGTCAAATTACAAATAGGCAATCAGCCTTGATATCACACAAAACACATTCCCTGGCAACGACGCCAAAAACTTGTTAGAGATTTTTCTAACCGCAAGTTTACGGTGTCAAGTTTTAATATAGTGATATGAGTAGGGTTGTCGTATCCACAGGGAATGCGTGTATAAGTACCAAGTATAAATTACCTATGCTATATTTGACGGATCAATAATAGGTGGATATCTCAATTTATAAATAAAAACAACTAGATGTAACTAATCAAAATATAAACATCTAAATCTATGGGAGAATGAATTCTAGAGGTGTGATGAATCTAGTTATCCCTTATGTTATTAATATGGTTTATCAATCATCAATTATCAATTTATAAGTCAAGATTTCTACAATAATCATTTCCTCTCTCGAGTGCCAAATGATTTTAGATCACAATTGGGAAATCAATATCTCTATAAAAATCACCAAATGCAATCTCAATAAAAACTATGAATCTTAATAAATGACTTCAAAGGATTCACAAATCTCTCAATTCTATGAAATCCTAGGTTATGCTATTTCAAGGTCATGTATTCAATTACCTCTCTCAAGTGTCAAATCAAATACACCAAACACTCTAAATTATTGATCAAGTAATTTAGAAGCAATAGATCCAAATAGCACAAATAAATTGGGAAATCTAGATTGACAAACCACAATATCAAAACATAAGTTCAAACATAGATTACATCATCCCTCTAGAATTATAAAGTTTAGCTCATGATGAAAATACAAATATCCATAATCAAATGAGAATGCATCTCAAATGATACACAAGAAACAACAAAGAAGTAATTAAAGAGATTAAAGAAGAATCTTATCTATTTCTAGATGATAAATGTCTTCAATCTTCTTCCCCAACTCTTTCCTTGTGTCTTGGTGGTGTTGGTTTTCATCCCCAAGTGTCCTCCATGCCCTAGTTCACGCCTCCCATGTATCTATTTATAGTACCCTCTTTTTAGATCCAAAAATCGGACTTTTCTTGTTTTGTCCGCCCACGGGCGTTGCAGCGCTCAAAAATGGGGCTAGCACGACATGACACACACCTTGACTGACTGCATAGCCGCATCCAAAATTTGGCCACTGCCCAGATTTTCGCCTCCGCGCTGCAGCGCTATTCAAATGTCCGATTTTGCCTTTGGTGTCTTTACAGGAGTTGTAGCCCTATCTCTTAGCTTTCCGTAGCCACTTGAATCAACTCAATATCAATTTTGTGGGGAGAGTTATGGCCAAAATACTAAACCCTACCAGTGTTGGAAATTCTAGACGCGTTTGGACGTTTCTTGAGATTAATCCCCTTCTTGTTTGATCATCCTTGCTTCTTTTGACATGTGACTCACTAATATGACTCTAGACTCAATATAATTGGCCCACAATATGGTTTTGGCCACTCAAATGACTCGAAACAATGGAAATTAATGCCTAACCTATGAGATATAACAAAAATGACTCAAAATACTCAAAAACAACACAAAACTCAAGTCTAGGAAGCCCAAATCAATGGTATAAAACCAAGTGAACAACAAGTTTGCTACTTCAGGTCACTTTTCTCAAAACTTGTGATCTGGTGTGGTAAACAAGCTCAATTTCAGCAGAGACAACGGTCATTGACATGATGGAACAGAGTCACATGACTGTCATGAAGTTGCTTAAGCTTCAAATTCAAAAAGGATATGCAGAACATGGAAACCACTTTGCACGCTGCAATGTTAGATATGAAGGCAGAGCTGCATACCCTTTGATCCGAGCAACGGACAACACACTCCATTACTCATGGCAAGTTGGTTTCTCTCCTTCAGTCGACTCCATCTCTCTCTCAAATAAAAGGTGATAATGCCAAAAAGGGGGAAAGTAGTAAGAGGGAAGAATGAGAGCAAAGAAGACACCTATGAAAATTATCCTCAAAAGTCAAATAGGCTCATATACCTAGGTTCTCAAGATTCTCAATTTGTCACAGAATTGTCACCAAGAAAAAGTCGACTTAGCACTCGTAAATCTCGAGCTGAAATAGAAGAGCTTGAGAGAAGGTAACATGGTAGAATTGAAAGCTTAAAAGCCCAGTTCTATGGTCCGCCAGCAGGTTTGCTCCAGAACTCAACTGAAGAATCCACTCCCCCAGCTGACTTAGTGGGAAGATCACTTGAGGAGTTCGAAAGTCTCAAGTTCAAAGGATATTTTCAGGGGATGGATTTAGATAAAGCTTGGGAAATGTACTGGGAGAAAGGGCTTGAAGTTGTGAATTTGACCAAGAAGTAGCAGACTCACCCTACCAAAAGTCAGTTGTCTTCGAGAGCTCAGCCCAGTCATCAAACTCCCAGAGAGCTGACCCTGCTAGGGGAAGAGGACGAGACACCAGATCTAATGGAAGAGGCATAGGTTCTCCACCAAGAAGGCCTCAAAAAGTTATGTATGTAGATCCTCATAGATCGACTGTACTGGATGGGCTTCAGAGAGCTTCAGAATAGAAAGGCTGCCACGTGAAGTGATGAACTTGCTCGCAAGTACGAAGAAGATAATGCGAGGAAAGATAGAAAATATCAAGAGAAATTGAGAGAAGATGAGAGGCAGAAAAGAATTTATGAAAGGAGAAAGAGGAAGGAAGCAGAGGAGAAGAGGAGGAAGGAAGAAGAAGAAGAAGAAGAAGAAAGAAGGAGGAAGGAGCAGAGGAGATGAAGACTGCTGCACAAGATTTTGTTGTATTTTTACACGTTTGTAAATACACAAAAATACTGTAAGTATATGTAAATGCAGAATGATGATCAATAAAATGATACATTCTTACACTCATTCTATTTTAACACTTTTTACATTGTATTTTTATTTTAAGTTTTGGCATCATCAAAAAGGGAGAAAATGTTGGGAAAATTTAATTGCATAGATTTTGATGATGTATGTAAAACTTAGATTAGAAAGTTGTCACCCTATTTTCTATTGTAATTCAACTATGTAATAGATATGATCTATAAGTTGAGTATCGAAGCAGCCAAGTTGAAGATCGCATAAGTTGACTGAAGGACGCAGTGAAGAATCACCTGAGTTGCAACTGAGTGTTGAAGAAGAGATTCAGTCAAGTACCAAAAAGTCGTGTTTGTCAACAGACTAACCGTTGAGTCACTCCCAGAAGTATGGAGAAGACTTAACAAAGGGGTAAAGCAACAAAAGAACTCGAAGAAAGCTGAAGAAGTCCGTTGGGATGAATAGTCAAGAAATTACCCAAAGTGGAAAGGGGACAGACTGCAGCCTTAAAGCTGTCTTGCTGAAAGATGCAAGTAGTTGGGACCCAATGAGACGTTCGCGGAATGCTGCAGAGTTTCAGGCAACCTACAGACAGTGTTCTAAAAATCCCCCTAGGCGGGGCCTAGGCGCTAGGCGGACACCAAGTGCCCGGAGTTTTGCCTTATCGGACAGCCTAAGCGGTCCTAGGATTAGGCGGGGTCTAAATGTTATTTTTTCTGAAACCCTAACAACATGATTCCGACTAGTGAAAGTAGCACCGACGACTCCAGAGTTCAGTTTAAGTGAAACGAAATATATATAATTTTCTTAATAAAAAATGAAACAAAATTTTAGGGTCTGAAAATCTTCGCATTGATAATTTCATATTATATGAATCAATGCAATATTTGTTAAAGCATTGTATTTTAGATGATTTATAAATTTTATTAGATTATTGTTGTTGAATTACTTTAAAGTTTAAATATCAGATTTGTTCAAAAACAGTTTAAATATCATTTATAGACTTTACGATTATGTATTATGGGAATTATACATAAAATTGCATATATATTTAAGGTCCCGCCTAGTCCCCACCTAGGTCCCTGCCCGCCGTCCGACTAGCGCCTAGCGCTTTTTAGAACACTGCCTACAGGACATTAAATTAAGGTTGAGTCAACATCATTTGCTGCACAACAAGACAAGCCAACAATCAAGAAGTGGAGTTTGAAAATTGTCTATCTCTTCAACGGACACATTTTCTAACTGTCACTATAAAAGGCTGAGGAACATTTGTGAGAGAATACGAGGTCATTCAGACACATTCGAGCAAAAAGCAAGCAAGCAAACACCCCCCTCTAGATGCTACTTTGTGACATTTTCTATTATGTTTCAAAACAAATTAGCATTTTATTTTCTTTTGACACGAATACGACACGTTAATGACACGGGTAACACGACACGACATGAAATACTTATATAATTTAAATTTGATACGAAAAAAATAAACAAATTAAATGAAAAAAAAACTAAAATTACAAATAAAAAATACATTAAATTATTAGAAAATAAATTCATTAATATATCCAACATCATATAACCAACTAAAATGTCACAAAATATGAAAATAATATGTCATTATACAATTAAATGAGTTACATAGGTCCATCGTGTTGACACGCGGGTCGACCTGGCCCGACCTTTTTTTTTTTTTGCGTGTTAATTGTGTCCAACCTGAATTTGATTCGAACCTACTTAATTCGTGTTAAGTTCGTGTCGGGTTATCCTTTCGTATCACAAATTGACATCCATTTAAATAAAGAGTAGGTCTCTTGTAAGACCGTCTTACGGATCCTATTCCGTAAGACGGATCCCACTAACGACCCGCCCAGCAGCCCAGCGCCCCAGCCCACCCGCCCAGCCCAGCGCCCCACCGCACCCGTTTTATTAAAAAAAAAAATTCTGCGCGCTTGTGGAATTGAACCCGCAACCTATACATCCTTAAAGTGGTGTTTTACCACTACACCACTAATGCTTGTTGTTCAATTTCAGTGTAACCATGTATATAAAGTCATTCATAAATACGCCTGGTAAATTGAATAAAAATTAAAAACGCCTCTAAATGAAGAGGTTAAGAATCGAACACAAGTCTATTAAAAAACATGATATATTATCTCAATAAATGGATACTTATAAAAGTGTTACTTTAACTACATCATATTTATTTTTTATTTTTCCTCTTTTTTTGTTCCTAATTTGTAACTGTATTAAGAAATCTGATACTTTATCTCAACAAACGGATACTTTTACTTATAAAAGTGTTACTTTAACTATATCATATTTATTTTTTATTTTTCCTTCTTTCCTTCATTTCTAATTTGTGACTATATTAAAAAACATGATACTTTATCTCAAAAACTAGATACTTTAACGTATAAAAGTGTTACTTTAATATGTTATATATATATATTTATTATAATATATTCATAATTTGAGGCTATATTAAAAAACATGATACTTTATCTCAAACAATAGATACTTTAACGTATAAATGTGTTACTTTAACTCTGTTATATATATATATTTATTTATTATAATATATTCATAATTTATGACTATATTAAAAATATGTTACTTTATCTCAAAAAATAAATACTTTTACTTATAAAAGTATTACTTTAACTCTATCATATTTATTATTCATCTTTCTTTGTATTTATTATTAAAAAATGTAATACTTTATTTAAAAAACAGATATTTTACTCTTAAAACATGATATTTTGTCTCAAAAAATATATATTTTTACTCATAAAGGTGTTACTTTAACTCTGATATATTTATTTGTTCTTCAATGTAATGTAATATTTAATATCATAAAAATATCATAATTAATATCAAATGTATCACTATTTCTAGCACAAGTATCAGTTTTTCAATGGAAAAAACATTAGTTACAAGACTAGAACGAGTACATTAAAAAATCATATTTTTTGAATATGTAAAAAATTAAAGTATCAATGTTCACCTTAAAAGTATCATATTTATTACTAAAAAATATCACTATTTTTCGGATAAAGTATCACTTCCTATTTAGAGAATTTAAAATTTTAAAATGAAGGATGATAATGAACCTTTATATTCATGGTTATATACAAGGTTATACTAAATATGCACAACAAGAAGTAGTGGTCTAGTGGTAGAACACTACCTTACTTTTATTAAGGTTGTGGGTTCAATTCTCTGTGGAACTTTTTTTTTATTAAATAAGAGGGGCTGGGCTGGGCAGGCGCGGGATGGTGGCTATTAGTTGCAGTTTTTTTTTTTTTTTTTTTTTAAATTGACAGTTGTCAATGCGGGTTGGGGCTGGAGCGGATCGTGGGTCGCGATAGGATCCGTCTTACCTGAGTTTTTGCCTTAAAAAAATGGAGACATCCACAGGTCGCCGCGTCAGTTTGTTGTAAATTGTAATTTCAGACAAAACAAAAAATCGGTCAAACATTTACATGCCCCCGGTTTGAATTCCATTGCCCACTGTTTCCTTTCCCCTCGCTCACGCTTTATTACATTCTTCTTTTTCCCGACACCCCTCTTCCTCCAACCCAAACGCATTAACTTTCATATCCAAGCAGATCAATAACACTAACCGTCACTATTACACAAACCCTTTTTTTTTTTGTCAAGTTTCTGAAAATCTGAAGAATGTCTGATTCTGTTTTCTCGAACGTTGTTCAAGCTCCTGAAGATCCCATTTTAGGGGTAACGTAACACCTTCGATCTCTATATATGATCATTTCAGATGTATAAATTTTATATATTGTAGTTTCTGAAAACGATGAGGAAAGAGGTCGTTGCTTTTCTGTCATATCCGCCGTCTCTGTTGTCTTTCACGAAATTTTTTTTGATCTTGTTCTTTACTGTTGTGGTTTTGGAATTGGATTCTCATTTGATTAAAATCTTTGTTTTATTCAATTCAATCATTCCGATATCATGTAATTAATTGAAGGTAACAAGTATATAGGAAACTTTTATTTTGTTTCTCATATGGGCTGATATATTTGGATCCGGATCATACATGAACCAGGTTACTGTTGCTTATAACAAAGATCAGAACCCAGTCAAGTTGAACTTGGGTGTTGGAGCTTATCGAACAGAGGTCTGTTCTGTATTCCCTCTAAAGCATAACATGTACTTTATGATATAATTGAAACGTAAGATAAGAACTGTATGCACAAGTTTTATGATGCTTGTCGTTTCATGATGTTCTACTTTTAAATTTTCTTTTGCTCTAAATGATAGGAAGGAAAGCCTCTTGTTCTCAATGTAGTGAGAAAGGCAGAGCAAATGCTTGTAAATGATCAGTGAGTTTGTTGATGCATATAAATCTGAATTGGGTGGTGAGATATTCACTTTTAATATTTCATTTTCATGTTATACAGTTCTCGTGTGAAAGAATATCTTCCAATTACTGGATTGGCAGATTTTAACAAATTGAGTGCCAAGCTCATTTTTGGAGCTAACAGGTACAGAAAACTGCTATTTACTTTCAAGTTAGACATTTGTTGAACTAAAAGTGGATCTCAGGTTTTATACTGAGTGGCGGTTTCTTAAATTTTCTCACCAGACATGATAAATCTAGTCTTTTCTAAAAAAATAACTTGCTTAGAAAAGTGTGAAATTCTTCATTTTGAGGTGATTTTTTAGTATGGCCTGAATCTTAACTTAGAAATGCTCAATAAATTGTAGCAATTTTCTAAAAGGAATTTCTACTCTACTTTTGAATAAAGTGTTTTCAACTTATGAAAGATGAGAAGCTAACAAGAGCAAAAGCTGTAACAGCTGTTTTTGTGATTCTAAAGCATTGGGAAATTTATTTGTATCTGTTCGTACTTTTATTTGAAGAAGATTCCATATTTCTGCCCATTTGAGAACTTATTATTTTTCTATGGTTTTTTATTTTTATAATGAGTAAACATTTTCCATATTCAAGTGATGTACGTCTATTAACATAATTATAGATGATGTTTACTGTCCTCAATCTATTCTTTAAAACTCAAAATTGATTTGCTATATTTTGAACTGTGAATACAGCCTCGCCATTGTGGAGAATAGGGTGACTACTGTCCAATGTTTGTCTGGTACAGGCTCACTAAGGGTTGGAGCTGAGTTCCTCGCCAGACATTATCATGTGGTAAGTGACTTACTTTCACTTTATTCTCTCAGTCAAAAATTCCATAAGTTGAAGACATGTAGATGAAATTGTTTATAATTTTCTTGCCAGAAAACTATATACATACCGCTGCCAACATGGGGAAATCATATTAAGGTTTTCACTTTAGCAGGGTTGTCCGTGAAGACTTATCGATATTATGACCCAAGTACACGAGGCCTGGATTTTTCAGGTTTTGGACTCTAATCCTCATTAGGGCCTTCTAGTTGTCAAATTGATTTTTCAGGTTTTAGACTCCAATCTGCAATATACTAGAATCTATTTCTTGACACCAATCTCTGTACATAGGGCTGTTGGAAGATCTTGGGAGTGCACAATCTGGAGCAATAGTTCTGCTTCATGCATGTGCTCATAACCCAACGGGAGTTGATCCAACTTCTGATCAGTGGGAACAAATCAGACAATTGATGCGATCAAAAGAATTGCTTCCTTTTTTCGACAGTGCATATCAAGTAGGCGCTGATGATAAACAAGAAACTATAATTGTTCTAATAATAACAATTGAGTTCCAAATGACTGTAGCTTCTGATTAAATCTTTCTGTTTGGTAAATGGAGCTCTGAATTCAGAAACATTTCCAATTTTGCCTTGTATCTGATATATATTAATTCGTTATATAGGGCTTTGCTAGTGGGAACCTTGATGCAGATGCAGAGTCTGTTCGGATGTTTGTTGCTGATGGGGGAGAATGTCTTGCAGCGCAGAGTTATGCTAAAAACATGGGACTGTATGGTGAAAGAGTTGGTGCACTTAGCATTGTGAGTTCACACTTACAGTTGAAGGCATTATAATTGATCATTTCTTTGGACATTGACATATAATATTCCCGTCTTGTTTGCAAAGATTTAAAATTTGCATACACACTTTTCCCAAATTGGGCAGCTCATGTTAAGGGAGGTCAACGTGGTCTTCATGGGGTGGTTGGTAAGGGTGAGGTTCAGACATTTGTTAAGGGGTAGGAGAGAAGCAAGAAAAATGGACTGGTACTAATTTGCTAACTACTTGAAATTTATGAGTTGCTCTTTGTAAGTTAGATCACCTAACTGTTACTTTTGATTTGCAAGTATGCAAGTATTCATGAATCAGTACAGTTTGCAGTTCGTGATATGTCTTTGGGTATTATGTTGGAGCCCAGCTCCAAAGACTCATATTGAATATATAGCAACACCAAGTATTGTAGAGCACTAAGAGAATTGTTAAATCAACACAAGTACTCAGTCATGCACATAACATCGTAATTTTGATTGAAGTGGTGTCCGTTCATGGTGACAAGTCAATGAAGTGGTGGCCTAATTTTGATTGACAGGTATGCAAAAGTGCAGACATTGCGGCCAGGGTTGAAAGCCAGTTAAAATTGGTCATCAGGCCAATGTATTCTAATCCGCCTATTCATGGTCCATCTATTGTGGCTGTTATACTGAAAGATGGGTACATATTTTGTTGAATCATAATATTAAAAGGAATTAGAATCCTTATCGTTATATGCTAACCAATTGATAACTTTGAAGTCCTTCACTACTTAATGACATTTGTATCCCTGACGTCTTAAAGCTCATGAATCTACATGCAGGGACTTGTATAGAGAATGGACGGTTGAGCTGAAAGCTATGGCTGATAGGATTATCAGCATGCGCCAGCAACTTTTTGATGCTTTGCAAGCTAGAGGTATGGTGACTCGAGTTATTTACATAATAATGTGATAATCCAATTTATATGTGATTATTATTTACCTTTTATCAAGCTAGAGAAAGAAAAACATATTTCCGTCGTTTCATATCTTATTCACATAATTGCAGACTTGAACTGGGCTTCATGCCTTAAAACATGAAGCCTATACGCCCAGCAAACCTCTTGTCTATAGTTTCACCATCTGATTTATATGTATATCCAAAAATTGTGTGTATTTGCATAACATGTTATATCACACTAAGTTACATGCCAACAAATATGTTATAACTGTATATGACATGAAATGACAAACTTTATTACGTGCATATATCACATACTAAAGAGATCACTTTCATCGGCTAAATGCCAATCTAATTCTACATACTATATCTCACTTAAAGGAATATCAAAAGGATCGGTGGGTTTTAAAATCATTTTCATAATGTTCTTTCACTTTTTGAAGTTTTAAGAGTGATTTCCTTGAAAATACTTCACATGTACATGAGTATGAGAACATATTAGGAATACAAATCCAGAGGCCATACCATAGAATGAAAACATTCCTTCTCCAGTTCCTTTTTTTTTTCAGTAATTTTCCCCCTTCTCACATTTCAAATGTTGAATCATATTATAATCAAGTGAAAAGATAGCAGTGTATCCCCATAGAAATATCTGGATATACCTCAACATGGATTCTAATTTTTATGGTGTACTTGCTTCAAGAGTGCTCATAGGCCATAGCCATCTAATTAACTTTTCTTTCTTTTTTAATGTTTATCTTTAGAAAGAGTAGACATTTTCATCCTGGTATTTGAAATTCCAGCTACAACAATGCGAATAAGTCGCTAATTACTGTCACCACTATGCTACAGTATGTTTAGCTTGTCCACTTGAGCATAAACCGAGAAATAAAAAAGAACTGGTACAGCTACGATTTTATACTGGGGATTGGAAACATTTTAGATGAGAGGTCATCAGTGACTGAGCTTTTCAAGAGATTAGCATAAAAATTAATAATATAAAAATATCTTAAAATTGAATATTTATGATTTTATTGTGGTGTGGACAGTGTCTACATTTTCAAAGAATATTTGTTGTCTTTTTTAAATGAATGGATCTGTCCATGCTTTCTGTTTCATGTTTTCTTTGTATAAGTTTATCTTTTTTTATTATTTAATTTATAAAATTAACAATACAAAAGCTGAGATGATAGAAACATGCTTTGAACAATTGTATGTTATTTGATCGATGAACCTAATTCACTCATTTAAATTACATTCCTGTTGCAAGATCCTTTGGCGCTAAAAATTTCAATCATTACAATTTTTTTAGGCAATATTCAGTATATGAAGTTAATATCTTTTGTCAAGTCAATGCTATGATCAGCATAGACGAGTGGTCGCCATATCATTCTTTTCTTTTTTAAGGAAGTGAGTTTTGAAATCATGCTCTTAAGAAAGTGTTAGGCATTCTCTTTTAATTTAAAAAATATAAATAGATAAATATTTCAAGGGCATTGTACTTTCCACGTGTTACAACTAAAAAACACACATATATATATATAGATATATTTTCTTTCCCCCATCTTCGTGCTCTTAGTTGTCTACTTGCTCAATGGCTTCCAAGCCTCATCCCAGTAGATTGGAGGAGAAGTTCTATTAGCACAGGTGAACAAATTCACATATATTCTTAGATTGCCTAAAAGACCTTATCAAACTGAATCTTTTTGTTTATTTCTGCAAGACCTAGAAATTGTTAAAGTTTGCTAGAATAACAAACAGTGAATGTCATTCCATCGTAATCATGCACTACATTCATGTCCACTAGTGATGCAAGGCACGAGAGTAACAGTATAATGCATACACGCAATCATGAGTAACTATCTGCTGCGGGCTATATACCCACTAGTAAGAATACAGTCTTGTGTGAAGCTTATATCCGAACTAATTTTCCAATGCTTTTTGTTTGGCTTCTATTTTGAAAGCCTTCAGCATGTTCAGATGACTAAGGTTCCTTCCATTCATTACAATAATTTCACTATGGTCAGTAGGAACAAATAGTCACCGCAATCATGACCGTGCATCACAATAACGTTCATAGATTTAACACAAGTGTAGCACACAGTCACAATAACAGGTCACTATTCAACATCTGCCAAAAAACTATGGTCTTTCATCATATTGTGAAGAAATTTTATCATTCCTTGATGCTTTTAATACCTTGTTCATCCCCAACTTAAGCTCATAGCCTCATGTTTGAGAGTACAAAATATAGGAGCTTACAAAAAGGTACAAGCCCCCAAGAACAAGTTCCTTACAATGTCAGAAAAGGATTTCAAAGAAGATCTCGTCGCTGAGAAAATTTGGTTTCTATGTGTTATATTAATACCAGATCGTGAAATAATTTTCCTCCTTCACTTACAAGCAAAATCACCGTAATCCCCAGTTTCTGCCTATAGATAGGATAGGGTCATTGTATCGATGGCTTTTTCAATAATATATTATAAAAAAAGAAAAAATTAATGAATACTGTGAAATTGACAAAGTTTGTTATTTTTCTAGGAAGCATTTTACATTACCACACACAAATAAGAGATAGTGGTTGCCCACATTTTGCCACATCTCAATGTGTGCATTAATATATCGCAATTATGAGGTCGTGGATGAAACAAAACACAAGTAAATTATCCCAGTAAGTCCATTGGACCATTTACAACAAATATTGGAAGAATTTGGTCTTTATGCTTCAAGCTTGTCAAAGCCTATGCAATTTTTCTTTCTCAAATTATTTTTTATCTTATCATCCGAATTTTAAGACACGAGTTAGGATCAAATCTTCAAAAAGTAGGCAAACAAAAGAAATATAAAGAAAAAATCTTCAATAAGTAGTTTTTGGAGTTATTCAGACTATGAGATGCTATTGTCACTTGCTCCGGATGTTTAGTCAGTAATTTTGATGTTGTTTGTAATGGCTGTCTACAAAAAAGAGTTCTGGAAAATTTTTGTTGTTGATTTCGATACATGCCACAAGATAGAAATCTAATTATGATTGCATTTCGTTCACTTTTATATTGTTGAGATATGTCACTAATGAGTTGTCCCACATTGATTGATTAAGGGAAGATAGTCCACTTTATAAGCCAAGTAAGCTACTCCTCCTATCACCAATTGGTTTTAGATGGAACCTCACTTGGTGGGCTTGGGCTCTCTCCCATATTGGATACGCTTCAATGTGTAAGTCCCCACGATTTTAACATGGTATCAGAGCGTGCCCCATGCTCGGCCCAAGGTGGGTCGTATCACATGATGTGATTGAGCATGGAGGATCATGTGATGATGATTAATGAATTGATGAAGGACACACAAGTGAGGGGGGCATGTTGTGATATGTCATTTGTGAGTTGTTCCACACTAATTGATTAAGGGAAGAGAGTTCACTTTGTAAGCCAAGTGAGCTACTCCTCCTATCACCAATTGGTTTCAAGATGGAACCTCACTTTGTGGGCTTGGGCTCTCTCCAATATTGAGTACGCTTTATGTGTGGGACCGTACCAAGTCCCCCTGAATTTAACATATATTTAATAATCTCGTTGGTGATTTGTAGTTAGCTGTAAGTTGTGTTTTATTGGTCCCCCTGAATTTAACATATATTTAATAATCTCGTTGGTGATTTGTAGTTAGCTGTAAGTTGTGTTTTATTGATCTTTCAAATCTGCGTGTTTATTTGACAGGGACACCAGGTGACTGGAGTCATATTGTAAAGCAGATAGGGATGTTCACATTTACAGGGTTGAATACCAATCAAGTTGCCTTCATGACGACGGAGTACCATATTTACATGACATCTGATGGGTAAGTGTGCACCTGATGATAATTAGTATTACTTAATATTGGAACTGTGCCGATGCCGATGTAATTTGCAGGGGAGTTGGTATTCTGCAAGTTGATAAGGTGTCAAAGTTTGAACAACCACCTACATTTCTTGATCATTTGATTCATCTTTCAATTTGGTTCTTATATCCAATTCCACTCAATTTTTACTATAAGCTGTTAGCGAGATATTATGCGTGCTTAGTATAAAAGTTGTGGTTTGTTTGCAGGAGGATTAGCATGGCAGGTCTTAGTTCAACAACAGTTCCTCATCTTGCAGATGCCATACATGCTGCTGTTACTAATGTTGCGTAGATCAATCAGTTGAATGAAGCAAGTCTTGAGAGTCATCACTCTTCACAATGGTTTCCAGTTTTGTTGAATAAGTTATAATAAATACCGATATTTCTGCGCTTTCTCCACTTTAACATATTTGTGCTTTTTGCTGAACTAGTAAAAAACACGTGCGACGCACGTGATCCCATATGATTTATTAAAATAATTTTATTATTAAATATTTTTATTGATGAATATTAAAATAGACTAATGTACTTTACCATTAATAAATATATAATAACTAAATAATCAAACTTTAAAAGAAAATTTCCAAAGTATTTTAATATATATTTTGTTTTCATAAGTATAAATCGATATTAATGATTAAGTAATCTTTTAAAGAACTCAAGCCAACAAAAAATTGAAAATTAATATAACAACAAAATAAGTTCATATATTAGCATACAATTATATTAATCAATATTTTGTTATGCTTTAATGACTCTCTTTGTTAGTTAATTTTAGAAGTCTTTTAACATATTAGATATATTATGCATGATTATTCGGTAATTCATGAGTTAAAATTTCATATATTGTTATCACATCAATCAAAAATTTAAAATTGATATAAATTACTTATTTACCAAAACATCAGGCATAACCTCATGATTTTAGTTGTAATTGTTATTTATCAAAAATATATATAAATTAAAGATTAATATTATTGTGTGTTTCTTTCATTATCTCTAACTACTTTGGTTAATGAAATGTAACTCAAAACAAATATTAAAAACAAAATATATGGACAAAAGGAAAACTCCTTCATATAAAATCTTAATTCTACTTCCAAAGTGAATATTTTTATCAGAACACTTAACTTATTGAAATCTATCTATTTTGAGTGTCGTCTTTAAAATAATACACCTTAATCCAATAAATATGAAAACTAAAACATTATTGTCATCTTTCATAAAAAAAAATTGTCATCAAGAGTCATGTTTTAAATAAAATTATAAAAAAGTGATAACTTGAAATCATCTAAATTTTGAAACTCTATCCAATTGCATATAAAATATATCTACTTAATAAATAATAAAACCAAATATAGTCTTAAAAAAATCAGTTATCAAAATTCATATTGAGTAAACTTCAATAGTTAAATATAATACTAATAAACTTTTATACTTGAAAATTTCTTTCCAAATACTTATGTTATTTAAAAGAAACACTAACTCAATTAGTTTTAGAAATATTATGCTATCAGCGATGGTACTTGCAATTGAATTTGACTCTTTGCGTTTGTTATAAAATTAATATATTTGTAAATTTTTTAAGCGTGTAGAACAAACTATAATTACTCTTGATATGCTAAAACTAATCTATATTGGTTTTATTTTTGAAGAGACCACAAACTGTAAAATTAATCTGAATCATTTATGTTCTAATAACACTATTTATTGCAAAAAATACAATTACCCTTCATTTTCATAATTTAATGCCTCTATTGAAGAAAAAAAGATATATAGTACTTTTAATCTTTTCATTTTGGAAAAAACCGGATGGTGTAAAAAAAACCCTAATATGCTCCTTTCTCTCTCCTCTCTCATTTCTCCGACTGGCCGGCCATAAGAAACCGTCCGATCATCTCCTCTGACATCGCCATGTCGGACTTCATAGTTGGTCTAACATCCAACTTCGACCAACACCCCAGACGACAGCAACAAACTCCGTTTCAAGTTTTCGGAAATCACGTCGGACGTCCCTCGATGCAGTCAGTGGCCTCCAACCCTTTCATGGCGATCGCGGCGCCATCGGACTCCACCTGCACGGTGGCTCAAGCCATGCACGATCCTTCGACGTCCGACGACCTTGGTTTAATGCCGGCAAATTTTGTGCCCTATCGAAATCAAACCCCCAAGCCCTCAGTTCCTTGCTTGGGGTTAGTGCCTTCAGACATCTACTTGCCGGCGCAACAAGTTCCTCCGCCATCATCTCCCAGCACCGTTCAACGTGCAACAGCGGAGAGGAGACCTGGAAGTGGGGGCCTCTACCCCCCAGGCATATTGAATACAACCCCTACTACCCCCATGGTTGAGACCCATGGGGGGGCCGACCCCTTGCGTGCGCTGGATGGGGGGCCGGCGGGGAGGCAGCTTGCCATGGCAGCCTCCGCCCAGGGGGGTCATGGCCCTTGGGTTAATGCTTATCGACTTCAGACGTCATCGACTCCGACACCCGCTTCCGTCGACATCTCAATCCCGGGAATTACAATGCATGGTAATTTGGTTATTGACAATTCCATATCCCATTGAATGCGTGAAGACCCCCACTCAGTTAATCCCCAGGCACATGCAAATCTGCAAAATTTGGCTCATTTCGGGCCACATCCTTATGCTCGTGTGGAATCAAGTTTCACGAAAATGGTCTCTGGTAACTCCTCTGAATCTGTTCCTCTAAACCCGGCACCAGGTAACCCTCCAACTTTTGCTAAAATTGTTTCTGGTCCATCTAACCCCATCCCCGAACCCATTAAAAAGGGTGATTATTATTCTGTTGTTATGGATGAAAATGTGTATCAACAACGCCTGGCAGAATTTCGATATGCTTTAATTGGTCGAGTTATCCTTAGTAAAGGAAATAAGCCATGGCCTATTATGCCCCTTCATAAGAAGCTTTCTGAATTATGGGGAATTAAAAATGATTGGAAGTTGACACTGTTGGGTAAAGGCTACTTTTGCATTAAACTCAACAACGCCGCAGATCGATCACGGGCTCAAACTCAGGTCATATGGTCACTCAACCCGGGCTCTATTCGTTTGTCTCCATGGGTTCCAGATTTTAACCCCTACAAGGTTAATACTTTGACTGCTTCGGTTTGGGTGAGAATCTTTGAGTTGAGTATTGAATATTGGGAACCCAACTACATTTTGGGTCTGGCCAAGGTGATTGGTACCCCAGTTCAGGTCGATGAGCGGTCTTTGGATGGATCACTTGGACATTTTGTCCGTGTTTTGGTGGATGTGGATCTATCTAAACCTCTACAGGATCATATTATGATTGAAAGATTGGGTCACTGTTCGTTTGCCTCTATCAGTTATGAAAAGCTTCCTCTATTTTGTGGCACATGTGGTATCACGGGACACTCTGCTGCGTCCTGCCGGAGATTCGGTAATAATGCTAACTTGCTTGAGCCCCAAGGGCGTCCACCATCTCAACGTGGTCGCTCTCGGGTTCGTAAAGTCTATCGTCCGACTACTGAATCCTTGGACAAGGGCAAGTCCGTTGATAACTCAGTGGATACTACGACTTTGCTTATGCGCCCGGGATCCCCTTCTTGTGCCATCGTCACCGTTTCATCAAGTATTGATCTTAAATACAAATAAACCAAACTGTCTAGACGAATATCAATGAAAACCCAATGGAACAGAGTCAAATAGCAGCGGAAATAAAAAAAACAAGTACAAGTTACAACTTACAGTCCACAATATCCAAATTACATCCCCGAGAACAATCTAAAGATAACAACTTAATAGTCAAAGGGTCCTACGCCCTTCAGTTACAGACCAGAATGAAAAGAGAATAAAAGAGTCCAACAGCAAATAAAAGAAACAAGTTCAGCAACATCAACAATAAAAGATAGTAAGTCCAACAAGTGGAGTACGGGAGCTCAGTCCGTGGTTGGTTCAACATCTTCAACGAAGTCCTCATCTAAAGGTTAGAAAACAAGAGGGGATGAGACAGAAATCTCAGTGGATAGGGTGATCGTGTGCGAGTGTGGCGATATATAGTTAATGCGAGAAAACAGTTGTATGAAAACACGTGAGATATGATGCATGAATTCATATACAGTCCACAAGCGTCGTGATAAATATATTTAAGTAATATACTTATACAGTTTAAGAAAATAGTTCGTGGTCACACAATCACTATGTGATTCAGGCAAGACAGGTAGGATTGCGTACGGAATGTAACGCCAATCCTATGCAAGACAAATAATGGTTGCATACGGATTTGTAGCTCCAACAAATGCAATACAGGTAGCGGTTGCGTACGGATTTGTAGCGCCAACCAATGCAATACAGGTAGCGGTTGCGTATGGATTTGTAGCGCCAACCAAACGGGTCCGATTAACTCCGAAATCGTGTGGATCAGACAATGATTCCTTCGTTCTTCCTTGTAACTCCCCGAGCAAGATGGTCCAAGACCTGTCACCTTATCGCTCTATAGGCAAAGACAAAATCCACAGTGGAGCTTGCAAGGCTCGGATTTGTCATAATCATGATTATACCTCAAGTACTACGACCCGCTTCCCTTGGACAAACTCCGTCTCTCAGTTGCGGGATTAGGACGATGGGGCCGGAAGAGTGGAATAGCAGCCGAGTTGTCCGGTCCCATCCCCGACGTATCCATTCCGACTGTGAGCTCGAAACACCAAGTTGACTCAGGCAGGAAGGTACAAGCAAGTTCAGGTAGTCAACCAGACAGTCGAATATTATTGATTTAGGGAAGCAGTTCAGGAAGATTTTCGAAAATCGCGAGTGGCAATTATGGCGTTGGTGGAGCTATTTGGATGAAGATAATTATCGGAAGGATAAGCAATCTCGCAATACGAGGCGGGTCGCTCGCTCCGATCCCAGATGTCGGTGGCCAAGACGATTCGATAAGTCTAGGGGTTTTTGAGAAAATAAAATATTTTAATTAATAATTAAAGTCAGAGGGTCCAGGGCTATTTTAGCAAAAGGAAAACAATTTGAGTTAGGTCCTTAATAAAAAGAAAATTTACAATTAGCCCGGTTTTGTAAAAACCAATACTTTTGGGGTTAAAAATTAAATAAATAAATATCCCGACCTTGAAAAATTATGAGGTCAGTTCCTAAAATCCCTAAATTGTTCAGAGATTCAGGTTTTTAAAGTTTTGAGGTCGAGTTTTTATAAAATTCTCACATTGGCCCCAAATTTGTTAAAATTGTCATTTTGGGCCTTAAGTTAAAAATAATCGGAACTCACAAACCGTAAGGGATTTTAACGTGATTCCAGTTGGAAAATGTCACTAAGGTTAGTAGGATATTGGGAAAAAAGCAGTTTTTAAAAGAAATAAGTGTAGGTCCTTTAACTTTTGAAAATCTCATTTTTGCCCCATTTTGAAATAATTGCCTTTAAGTCTTTTAGGGGTCCAATTATTATGAAGCTTGAACCTTGGGTCCAAAATATAATTAAGTTATAGTTAAATTAGTAATTACAGGTACATGGGCTGTATAAGTCCCGGAAATTTCATTTGGGTCCTTAAGTTTAATCTTTTACAATTCGGTCCCTCAATTTTAGTAAAATTACTTTCCAAGCTCTAAACACTTGGATTTTTGGAATACATTTAAAATATGTCATTTCCAGTCCCTAAGAGTTAAAATTCCAAATTTTAAAATTAAGGTCTGGTACAGTTTCAAAAATTACAAAGCAACCCTTAAACTTCTCAAATTTTACAATCTAGTCCTTGGGCTTTTAAAGGTTGATTTTATTTATCTTAAAACTCTTAAAACTTTATTAAAATGTCCAAAAGTCATTTTTGAACCTGAGTACAGTCCCAAAATTTGAAATTTGCAGAGGGGTCCCTTAAGTTTTATTTTCTTGCAATTTAGTCCACCAACTTTCCATTTTTGCATTTTAAGTCCAAAAATTGAAATTTAATCAATTATGCTCGACTTGTCCAGGTTATAAGTCATCCAAATTATGGATTTCAAGGATCATACACATGCATGTTCATTTCATACAAGAATTCATCAAATAGAACATTAAATTGTACATGCATGCACCTAAATTTCAATAAATAGCATTTTTGAGCAATACTTGAGAAATTTCATAACTTGATACATAAGATTGACATGCAATACATAAAATGTATATATCTCAAGTGCTCATGATCAAAACACTACATGCATTTAACAAAAGCACCTAGAAATTGAAAGAATTTTTCCACCCACCTTAAATTTGGAAAATTGTGAAATAAAAAGGATAATTTCACAACTTGGTTTGAGATCACTTAGGTCAGCCCCTAAGTCAAGAAATATCAAAAATTTAGAGTTAGGAAAAATTGAGTGAAAAATTAAGAAGAAAAAGAAGAAGATAAGAAAATTGGAAATACTACACTTTACCTTGTGTAGTAAGTGATTGAAACTAGTTGAAGCTTCAAATTTGGGATTTTTGATTCACCTTCAAAATCACCTAAGGTCAGCCCCTATTTCTCAAAAATGAATAAGGGGTGTTAAAATTTGAAGAAAATAGGAAGAAGAAGAAAGAAGGGCTCTAGTGTCCAAATCTTACCTTATAGTCCAATTTCTCTACTAATTATTCTTCAAGTCTTCTAAATTCACCACCATGCATGCATGTCTTCAAGTAGTCTTCTAAGTACCTCAAAATTCAAATTTCAAACTTAAATTAAGAAGAGAAGGTGATGAGTAGTAAGATATCAAGTTGAATTGAGAAATGAAATTTTTTACCTTTGAGATAGGGGGGTTCGAATTTTATGGTTTAAAGTAGGAAGAATGTTTGTTTTGGTTTAGATGTTTGAAGAAATAAGGAGTGTTTGATGATAGGAAGAGGATGTTCTTGAAGGAATGAAGGTATGCTTGAAGATGTGAAGGACTTGTGTTTGAATATATGAAAAACTTGTGTTTGAAGATTTGAAGATATGAAGGGTTGGTGTTTGAAGATTTGAAGATGTGAATGATTTTTAGAGAGAGATTAGAGGGAAGGAGGAGAATTAGTTAGGAAATTAAAATGTGTTGGATGAAATGAACAAATTTTGTTCAATTTTGCCATTATGGCCGTCCAAATGGGGGAGAGAGAGAGAGATTTTTTTGTTTAATTTGTGTCTTGAATTTTGCTTCTTGCATGAGAGACAAAATGCAAGTCAAAGTATGGGCTTGAATGGTGTTGGGGAATATTGAGAAGAATGTTGGTTAAGTGGAAGAATGTTGGGAAAAATAGTAATAAAGAATTGGTGTATGAGATGATGTGTATAATGTTTGAATTAATGGTGTAATTATACACAAGATGACTAATATAAGGTGTAAGTGTACAAGAGTTGGATGATATTTCTACTCCAAAAATCCCATCATTGCCGTCCACTATAGGGGTATTTTGGTAATTCCATATTTTTTTTTGTCCCAAATTTGATGATAATAGATGAAATATATCAATCTCCAAAATAATTAGTGATTTCCTTGATCACTTATAAGTCTCATGATCACTTAATCTAAATCAAATTCTTAATTCTATAAGGTAAAAGTCTCTAAAATAAATAGTCTCTTAAAATTCTAAGGTGACTAATAAATACAAAAATAGTAATAATGATCAATCAAGTGATCATAAATGCGAAATAGAATTAATAAATGATCATGATCACAAGTAATAAATAAAATGAAATTAAATGCAAAATATATATATCATTAATATTTACCCGTCAAAGTGACGCGGTAAAATAGTCGATCAAATACATAGACGATAAAAGATCAATTACATGCTCGGAAAAATCGGGGGCTTCACATAAAGTATGAGTGTCCATTCCATCATTAGTTAATCAATACTTAAATAATCGACAACTAAGTCACAGTCAACCAACTTAATTAATCAACCAATTCAAATATCAGATAAGTGTCTGAATCACAATAATAGTCACAATAATCCTAGATAATCATCATCCAAAAATAGTTCGTAACTCAGACATTATAACTTACAAAATATTATGTGGCGACATCCATTCGAGGTCTTATAATATTCACATCCTTAACGTATCTTATCCGTGATACCCAAAAACACATGTCAAATTTCCATACTTAAGCTTATACAAATATTTGGGAATAAATAACGCAATGGCATTACCATCGGTAAATCATAGTTAGTGATTCACACACTATCATTCTCCAAAGTAATATCATTAGGCATCTAGATTCCATAAAGTGTCCTATAATCAAATCATATACTGTTAAGTGATAACTTTATATCCTTCAAGTCTCATCATATCGGAGCATTATAACTTCAAAATTAAGAAATTTCTAAATCACCTAACGCTCAAACCGAGAAATATCTAGATATTTTAATACTATGACAACCCAAAAGAGTTCAAAAGGTCGTCCAGAATTCAACTTAGGCCATCTACTAGTGGTACCCAATCCAAGGCAGAGGAACCTATCCTGGGTTAGCTCGGTGTACCTTCTTACTAGCCGAGCTCTGATACCACTCTAACTGTCACGCCCCAAACGGGATGCGACGATGATCCACAACTTAAATACAAATAAACCAAACAGTCTAGACGAATATCAACGAAAACCCAATGGAACAAAGTCAAATAGCAGCGGAAATAAAGAACAAGTACGAGTTACAACTTACAGTCCAACAAACATCCAAATTACATCCCCGAAATCAACTAGAGATAACAACTTAATAGTCAAAGGGTCCTACGCCCTTCAGATTCTAGACCGGAATGAAAAGAGAATAAAAGAGTCCAACAGCAAATAAAAGAAACAAGTCCAGCGACATCAACAATAAAAGATAGTAAGTCCAACAAGCGGAGTACGGGAGCTCAGTCCGTGGTTGGTTCAACATCTTCAACGAAGTCCTCATCTAAAGGTTAGAAAACAGGTGGGGATGAGACAAAAATCTCAGTAGATGGGGTGATCGTGTGCAAGTGTGGCGATATATAGTTAATGCGAGAAAACAGTTGTATGAAAACGCGTGAGATATGATGCATGAACTCACACACAGTCCACAAGCGTCGTGATAAAATATTTAAGTAATATACTTATACAGTTTAAGAAATAGCTCGTGGTCACACAAGCACTATGTGATTCAGGCAAGACATGTAGGATTAGGTACGGAATGTAACGCCAATCCTATGCAAGACAAATAATGGTTGCGTACGGATTTATAGCGCCAACCAATGCAATACAAGTAGCGGTTGCGTACTGATTTGTAGCGCCAACCAATGCAATACAAGTAGCGGTTGCGTATGGATTTGTAGCGCCAACCAATGCAATACCGTAGCGGTTGCATACGGATTTGTAGCGCCAACCAAACAAGTCCGATTAACTCCGGAATCGTGTGGATCAGACAGCGATTCCTTCGTTATTCCTTGTAACTCCCCGAGCAAGATGGTCCAAGACCTATCACCTTATCGCTCCATAGGCAAAGACAAAATCCACAGTGGAGCTAGCAAGGCTCGGATTTGTCATAATCATGATTATACCTCAAGTACTACGACCCGCTTCCCTTGGACAAACTCCGTCCCTCAGTTGCGGATTAGGACGATGGGGCCGGAAGAGTGGAATAGCAGCCGAGCTAACCGGTTCCATCCCCGACGTATCCATTCCAACTGTGAGCTCGACACACCAAGTTGACTCAAGCAGGAAAGTAAATACAAGTTCATGTAGTCAACCAGGCAGTCGAGTATTATTGAATCAGGGAAGCAGTTTAGGAAAATTTTTGAAAATCGCGAGTGGCAATTATGGCGTTGGTGGAGTTATTTGGATGAAGATGATTATCGGAAGGATAAGCAGTCTTCGATATCTTGAAAGATTAGGTGGAACATAAGTCCCGTTATAGATTCAAAATCACAAGACGAGGAAGTCGCCCCGCGAGCGGGTATTAATCGGTCAAGACGATCCGATAAGTCAAGGGGTTTTTGAGAAAATAAAATATTTTAATTAATAATTAAAGTCAGAGGGTCCAGGGTTGTTTTAGTAAAAGTAAAATAATTTGAGTTAGGTCCTTGATAAAAAGAAAATTTACAATTAGCCCCGTTTTGTAAAAATCAATACTTTTGGGGTTAAAAATTGAATAAATAAATATTCCGACCTTGAAAAATTATGAGGTCAGTTCCTAAAATCTCTAAATTGTTCAGAGATTCAGGTTTTTAAAGTTTTGAGGTCGAGTTTTTATAAAATTCTCACATTGGTCCCAAATTTGTTAAAATTGTCATTTTGGGCCTTAAGTTAAAAATAATCGGAACTCACAAACCGTAAGGGATTTTAACGTGATTCCAGTTGGAAAATGTCACTAAGGTTAGTAGGATATTGGGAAAAAAGCAGTTTTTAAAAGAAATAAGTGTAGGTCCTTTAACTTTTGAAAATCTCATTTTTGCCCCATTTTGAAATAATTGCCTTTAAGTCTTTTAGGGGTCCAATTATTATGAAGCTTGAACCTTGGGTCCAAAATATAATTAATATATAGTTAAATTAGTAATTACAGGTACATGGGCTGTATAAGTCCCGGAAATTTCATTTGGGTCCTTAAGTTTAATCTTTTACAATTCGGTCCCTCAATTTTAGTAAAATTACTTTCCAAGCTCTAAACACTTGGATTTTTGGAGTACATTTAAAATATGTCATTTCCAGTCCCTAAGAGTTAAAATTCCAAATTTTAAAATTAAGGTCTGGTACAGTTTCAAAAATTACAAAGCAGCCCTTAAACTTCTCAAATTTTACAATCTAGTCCTTGGGCTTTTAAAGGTTGATTTTATTTATCTTAAAACTATTAAAACTTTATTAAAATGTCCAAAAGTCATTTTTGAACCTGAATACAGTCCCAAAATTCGAAATTTGCAGAGGGGTCCCTTAAGTTTTATTTTCTTGCAATTAAGTCCACCAACTTTCCATTTTTGCATTTTAAGTCCAAAAATTGAAATTTAATCAATTATGCTCGACTTGTCCAGGTTATAAGTCATCCAAAATGTGGATTTCAAAGATCATACACATGCATGTCCAATTCATACAAGAATTCATCAAATAGAACATTAAATTGTACATGCATGCACCTAAATTTCAATAAATAGCATTTTTGAGCAATACTTGAGAAATTTCATAACTTGATACATAAAATTGACATGCAATACATAAAATATATATATCTCAAGTGCTCATGATCAAAACACTACATGCATTTAACAAAAGCACCTAGAAGTTGAAAGGATTTTTCCACCCACCTTAAAATGAGTTGTTGTGAAATAAAAAGGATAAATCACAAGTGGATTTAAGAGGTCACTTAGATCAGCCCTAAGTCAAAAAATACCTAAAATTAAGAGTTAGAATATGAAGTTAAAAAATAAGGAGAAAAAGAAGGAGGTGAAGAAAATTGGTGAAACTACACTTACCTTGTGTAGTAGATGAAATGAGACTAGTAGATGTCTCAAAAATGGGTCTCCTTGCTCAGTTTTAAACCAACTCTTAAGGTCAGCCCCTAAAACTCCAAAAATGAAAATGGAGTATCAAAATTTGGAAAATAGAAAGAGAAGAAAAAAATGTACTAAAAATCTCATTTCTTACCTTATAGTCCAATTTTCCAACAATTTCTCTTCAAAGTCTTGAAGTCCTCTTCAAGATGATGTCAAGCTCTTAATATCTTCAAAGTCTTCTAAGTACACCTCAAATCAAAATTCAAACTTAAGTTAAGAAGGATAAATCTAGAAATTGAAATTGAAGCAAGTACTTCCTTTGGTTAATTTATGGATTTTTGAGATTTCTAATTTTCAAAAAATAGAAGAGTTTTTGAGGGCTTCTTGGAAGAAATTTTGAGTCTAAGTGGGAAAGAGTATTTTGGATGCTTGAGTGCTGAAATGAAAAGAGAATCACCTCCCCTCCACAAAGCAAAAATCGGCAGCCCCATTTTATACATACACACACACACATATATATATATATATATATATTTGTTTTGTTTTTGTGTTTTGTTGTGCTTGTCTTGTGAGTTGTCATATGCATGGGGGACAAGATGGGGTCAAAGTGATGGGTAGATTTTGTCTCATATGAAAGATTTGTTTGAATGAATTAAAAAAACTAGGAAATAGAATGATGGGATGAATTAATTTAAATGGTAGTGGGAATTTGAGGAAAGAATAGAATAGAATAGAAAAAAGATGTCTTGCATTTGTCCCATTTTTTTCCCTCCATAACCGTCCACATCATCTCCCATTCCTCCAATTTCTTTTTTGTCCAATTTGGTAACAATGGTGCTAAATATCAAATCCAAAAAGAAAATCACTTATCAATTCCACAATCACTTATCAATTCCATAATCACTTATGTGATGAGTCATCTAAGTTATAAGGTGTCTAATAATTCTCAAGTGCTATATCACGACTTAAAATCTAAGGTACCAAATAAAATTTAAAATCAATAGTACTAGTAAAACAATTATCAATGAAGTAAATAATTAATTTATACAATTATTTTGAAACATATAAAATTAAATTCGGAAATTTTAAAATAAAAATAAATATATTATGCTAAAAGAGTTTTATTAGCTAGCCGCTCAAGAACAAGTTGAACCGGTTAAAAGCCCGCGTTAAAAGTCGAAAGAAATCGATAATGGTTAAAGAAGTGAAAATAAGTGTCATTAACAAACACCATAAAATAAAAATAATTCCAAGTATAAATTAATTAAATCAAGTAATAAGTAAGTTGACAAAATCAAGTATGAGACACTTGCTATTTTAATATAAAAGTTGGATTTTTATATAAGGTAAACCTCAAGTACTATTGTTTCAAAAATATAATGTTTACTAAATGATATTTCAAGACAAAGGTATTGTATTTTTAAAATACTAATTTAGTAGTAGATAGTTTTCAAAGATCATTAAGATGAAATAGATAACCGATGCTAAATCCATTATCATAATACGAATCGTAAAATAAATAGTAAATATAAAAATAAATTATCGGAATATATAATACTGTATCGGAAAAAGGAAAAATAATAATAATAATACCCGCGATCGCGTCGTCTACGATTGAAAAATCTGGGGTCTCACAATATTGGATATATAAAAACGAAAATATAGATTGGAATTTTTCGAAATAAAAAATTAAATCACATATATCATCAAACTCTAGCACATTGAATAGGCGAAATCGAGCCATAATAGCTATTGGTCAAAGTATAAATCACATATTTACACATATAAAGTGGATAACCTATTTGCAGCAGAACTATCGATCCACATAGCTAGGGTTAAGCCCGTCTACAAGTTTTCTTTTGATCCAGAATTAAGCCCATCTACAAGCGTTCTTTGGCTGAACCAAAAACAACAGACAAACCCAATGATTGGTTGAACCACAAGCAAACCATGAACAAGATCACAAACTATCTTTCTCGTTGGTGTAAATAACTACTAGAGCTGTTCACTTTGTTAACTTTGTTGTGCACACCTTAAACCCTTGGTGAATTTTGGTGATGCTCCAAGAAAGACCGTACAGAGACATTGTAGGAGATGTCAAAAGATATATCTCAATTTCTATTTAAATTGGATCTTACCATATTAGACGGCCCCTGCCAAGATGCTAATAAATAGAATCCCCAATATCTTTCCCCAGATAAAAGATATGGATGAAATATCTAATAAAAATATTTGTTTCAAATAGTTTTTATTTTTTAACTACAGAAGTGGTCAATTTGACATATTTCCAAATTGATGTGAACTATCTCAATGAATGTGTATCACACACTTAGCCGATTAAGTGCATTTTGATGTGAGATATAATTTTATTCATAAGTTGAATTGATTGAATCAATTTTTATTGATTAATTCAGTTGACTTGTTGAATCTGACGAACTGTTACTAGTTATTGGCTACCAAATTATTGCTTATTCGCGTCAAGTGGGCATTAGGGCCACCTCAGTGATTCTTTTGAATGATCTTATTTTTTGTACTTAAAACAAATAATAAAAAAAATTTGATACGAGTTTTTTCCATCATATATAATATCGTAATGTGTAGATACATTGTTCGAGTTTGGGAAAAATGAGTGTGCTATTTGAGAGAAAAATTAAATTATAAGTTTGAAGTCGTTTTCTTTGCGCTCAAAAATCAAAATTCTACCTACTTATGTCACAAATATTTTAAGCCATGTCGTAGAGTATGAAAATAGGCAGGGCCGTCTTGACGGTGAGACAATTGAGACAATTGCCTCTTGCCCTATTCTTTTGAGGCCCCTAATTTCATGCATATAAACACACACACACACACACACACACACACACACACACATATATATATATATATATATATATATATTGAGATTGAGTTGCATGAGACCATCGCATAGAGTGAGTCCATAGGAACAAATCCCAACCATAGATCTGTTAAATGCCCTATATTTAATAAGCCTAATAATGATTTATTACAAAATTCTGAGTTGTTTTAAGAGAAATTTGGGGACCAAATTCTTTTAAGGAGGGGAAGATGTGAGGCCCCTCAATTTTCAATCTTGTACGAGCATGTAACCGACGTTATTGGACGACTATGTATATTCGCGACTACTTTTAACGCATCATTTTTGACGAATCATTATTAATAACATTTTTGCGCTATATCGTCATTTTATTTATGTGATCAATAACTTGTCTAATTACTTGTCATTTTTATATTTTCGAATTCTATGCTTATTAATCACCTAATTGATTACTATTATTACTACTTTAGTAGTTATTAGACACCTTAGAATTTATAAGACGTATTTCACTAAGTGATATATATCCGATAGAAATAAGAGTTTAATTTAGAATAAGTGATTATAAGACTCATAAGTGATTGTGGGAGTTACTATTAATTTTGGGATTTGATATTTACACCAATTATCATCAAATTTGGGACAAAAAAAATATAAATACATACACAGGATAATAGAGGATGGCCATGAGTAGATTTCTGGTATAAAAATACCTCTTTATCCTTATACACCTACACCACATTATATAATACAAATACCAAGTATTATACAAGTATACCCCAAGTATTCTATACATTATTTTCCTTTATCTTACAAATTCCCACATTTTTCCACTACACCAATATCCCCCTCAAACTTCCCAACTCTTCTACTCTCTAATCACACTCATAACTTTGACTTATCCTTGTCTCCCATGCAACTAACATTTTACAAGACATTAAAAATCTCCTCCCCCTACACTTGAATTTTCGGCCATTATGTCCTAGAGGGATACAATTTCATTGATTTTTCATCCTACACCATTCTATCAACTCTTCCAACTCTCTTTATTTTCCAACACTCTTCTTCTTCAATCACTTAGACAAAAAAAAAAAAAAAAACACACACACACAAGAATCCCCTCCTTTTCTTCTATAGAGGCCGAACACATTAAGCTAAGGTAAGAGGATTTCTTCTTTCATCTTCAATCCATTCCTTAAAATCTCTAAGCCTATTTCCTTCAGCTACTAATCTTGTTAAATTCTTTCTTTTTGAGGTACTCCTAGAGGTACATATCTTGAAGAAATTAAGAAAATGAAGACTTGGTCATAAGTTTGAAGAGGACCTTCAAAGCCATTTCTAGAAAGCAAGAAAACAAGGTAAAATATGTGGTTTAGTACTACCTTTTCCATTCATCTTTTGATTTACAAATTTTAACACCAAAATATGGTTTTAGTGTTGAAAAAGGGCTGACTTTGAAAGCTAGAACCAAAGGTTTGAAGGTGCAAAGAAATACTCTATTCTAGGCTCAACTTGTAAAACTACACAAGATAAGTGTAGATTTCTTGACCCTTGCTCTAACTCTTCCTTTCTTACCTCAAATCCTTCAAATCCTAACTTCAAATTCTTGAACAATTGTCACTTAGGGGCTGCCTTGAGGAGTGGTGGTCGATTTCAAGATGATTGAAGTGAAATATTGTGTCTAGACATATTAACAAGAGCTATCAAAAGTGGGTGGAAAATCCTTTAGAAAAACTCAAATATTCTTGTAAAAATTGGCATTTAGTGATTTGAAACTTGAATGATGTGATATAAATATGTATTGCATGTTTATTTTAAGTATCTATGTGCAACAATTTCATCAAAGTATGCTTGTTGTTCCAATTTTGCAAAAATAGATGCATGCATGTACAAATTTATGAATTTCTTGATGAATTCTTAAATGACATGTTAATGCATGCCTATGTACTTGAAAATTCATGTTTTATTTGCTTTATATTCTGTAAACCTTGAATATATATGAATAATTGAGCTATTGGACCTTGTATGTAAAATTTGCAAAGTTGGAGGATTAAAATGCAAAATTAAAAACTGTAGAAAGTACCTCTATAAAAAATTGAAAATTGGTCTGTAATATATTAAATATATTATATTTTAAGATAATAACAAAAGTTTAAAGGATTTGAGATAATAAAAAACCAACCCTTGAAAGCCTAAGGACCCAATTAAGGAATTTTGAAAGTTTAAGGACTAAAATGAGATTTTCAAAACTGCTCAGGGGATTTTCTATAAAATTCAAAATTTTAACTTGTGTTAACTGAAAAACTCATATTTTGAGTAAATCCAAAAAATCAAAGTGTTTTGAGTAAAGAAAACCAATTTTTGAAATTTTGAGGACTTTAGTGTAAAATACCAGACTCAAAGGCTAAAACATTTCAGGATTAATACAGTTCATGTACCTAAAAAAATTACATAATATTAATTTTATAACATTTTAAACTCATGGTTCAAGTTTCATAACAAACAGACCTCAAATAAGCCCTTAAAGAAAAAAATCGAAAATTGGACTAGAAATAGAATTTTTAAAAGTTAAGGGACTGAAACTAGGAATTTTCCAAAAATGATTTTGTTCCAATAATCCCCTGTCATAAACGATATTTTAAAATTAGAATTACATCAAAAGCTCTTCCGGTTTGTGAGATCCAAATATTTTAATTTCGGGGCCAAAAATGACAATTCTGACAAAAAGGGGACCAAACTGAAATTTCCTTAAAACTCGACCCCAAACTTTGAAAACTGATTCTCTGGATAATTTGGAAAATTTAGAAACTAACCTTATAATTTTTCGAGGTTGAGACCAAAACTTATTCGATTTCAAACCCGATAAATACTAGTTTTTCCAAAACAGGACTGCTTATGAAAATTTCTTTTCATCAAGGACCTCAAATTAATTATTTACCTTGTTACATCCCTGAAATTTACTTAATTATATTTAATTTATAATTTTTAGTTTTCACAAAATTTTGAACCTTAACGGACTCCGTGCCCAAATCTTACGCATTACGCGTGGCGACTTCCTCGCCTCATAACCATTTGAACTTTCAATGAGGTTGAAACCTCCTGCATAATATACCGAGTCCACCAAATCAATCGAAGCATGGGTTATCCTCCTGACAATTAGCTTCACTTAATATGTTTACACCGCCAATGATACTGAACACTCGCGTAAATAAACTTAACTTATTTACACCTTGTATTGTTCTTGTATGAATCGTATATTGTATTTGACTACCACGTTGACATATTATAACTCTGTGAACCTACTTGCTTGAGTCAACTTGGTGTGTCGAGCTCATAGTCGGAGTGGACTAGTCACGTATTGGAACCGGGCAGCTCGACTACTATTCCATTTACCGGTCCCATTGTCCTAATCCCACCACTGAAGGACAAAGTGTCCAACGGGTGAATTGGGTCGTCGATTGAGGTATAATTATGATTATGACAATCCGGGCTTAGCTAGTCCCATTGTGGATTTGTCGTGCCTAGGAGCGATAAGGTGACTTGAGCCTTGTCCCATATTGCCTCTGGAGTTACAAAGAAGAATGAAGGAATCGTTGTCTGATCCACACGATTCTGGAGTTTCTCGAATCATTTACTTACTTGGGTTGACATTACATTCCATACGCAACCGCTACTTGAATCGCTTGGTTGGCGTTACCTTTCGTACACAACCACTACTTGACTTGCTCGAATACCATTCATGGTGCTGAATATTCACGAACTGTTTTCAACAAGTTACATACTACATGAACCATGCATTCTTCATATATAACTGTTTTCAACAAGTTACATAGTTAAATATCACGTTGCTTGTGAATCGCGTGTGACACACGCATCATGAACCATGCATTCTTCATATAACTGATTTCTTGCATCGATATAAGCCACACTTACACACGAACACCCATCCACTGAGAATTTTTGTCTCACTCCACCTTTTCAAACGATCAGATGGTGATTCTCCACACACTGAAGACGTGGACGAAGAAGATTAGATATGGAGTAATTCGTATCTGTGCCCCATCCCGACTTCTGAAGATTTCCTTTACTTCTAGCTTGATGTTGGACTCCTTTTATTTTGAGTATGTAATCTAAGGGCGTAGGACCCTTGAACAAATGTTAAGTTTTATTTGGGTTGTAACTTAAGAACTATTATGTTACGTTATACCAGGTTTCTGTAAACATCCCATTAGTTCCAGCTACTTGCACTCTTTCAGCAAAACAACTTTTAAGGTTGGAGGTTTGTCCCTTACCATTTTGGGTAAGTCTTGACCTTTCTTTGCAACGGATTTCTTTAGCTTTCTCTGAGTCCTTCAGTTGCTTTACCCCTTTATTGAGTCTTCTCCTTGATTCTTAGATGACTCAGTTGTAAGTCTACTGAAAGACACATATTCTTTACTTGACTGAAAGTCATCTTTTATACTCAGTTGTGACACAACTAAATCTTCTCTGCACTTCTTCAGTCAGTCTTCTGCATCTTCAACTTGGCTTCTTGATAACTCAGCTATCTTCCTAACTATTACAAAGTTGAAATACATAAAGAAAATAGGGTGCCAACTTTCTAATCTAAGTTTTCTATGCATCATCAAAATCTATACAAATAAACTTCCTACCAATTTTTCCCTTTTTGATGATGCCAAAACTTAAATGGATATAAAGTGCTAAAATAGAATGATTAAAAGAATGTATCATTTTATTAAATGAATCATTCAGCACTTACATTATTTTTGTGTATTTACAAAGGAATGTAAATATACAACAAAATTTCCTTGCAGCTAACTTCAACGTCTATGCTGTCCTTTCTTTCTTTCTTCTTCTTCTTCTCGCCTTAAGCGATTTTCTTCAGCTTTCTTCCTCATTTCCCCTTCTTATTTTATTTTTCTTCTCTTATAGTCTCTTTCAGCTTCTCGTCCCCTAGCCTCTGATGGCTCTCAGCATCTTCTTTATATTTTCGGTGAAGTTCATCTGAAATACGAGCAGCTTCTCTGTTCTTAGCTTCATTAAAGCCCATCCAATATTCATAGTCCTTTTTCAGAGAATTTATTGCCATGAATCTAGTTGGTCTTCTTGGTGAAGAGATTCTGCCTCTCCCACCAGAGTTGGAATCTCTTCTTCTTCCTCTACCTCTCGCAGGGCCTTCTCCTCTGTGAGATTGACTGGGAGGTACCCTTGAAGTCTGCTAAATCTTTGATTTTTCGTGAGTCAGCTACTTCCTGGTTGATTCAATATCTCTTAGCCCTTTGTCCCAATACAAATCCCATGCAGCTGGTAAGTTCACTCCCTAGCGGGTGCTGCAGCGCACCTGCATGCCCTGCACCAATCTGTGTCACGCACCGCGGCACCTCCTAACGGGCGCTGCGGCACAACCTGAAGACGTCGCGCCTGATCCGCTAGTGCGCTGCGACGCACTCCCAATAGCACTGCAGCGCTCCCCCGTTAAGCCTACTGTACTATTTTAGACCCCCGCGCTGTGGCAAGGGGGTTGTGGCGCTGCGGCGCTCATCTTGCACGATATGTTTTCGCTTTTCTCCATTCTAACTTGCGATTTTCCCCTTCCAACACATTCTTTTTAGCGTTTTTGACCAATTTTGGCTACCAAGACCTGTACCGACTCTCTAATGACAATTAATGACACGAAATAGACTCAAATGACATTAAAATATCCAAAAACAATGCAGAGACCTCATCTAGAATACTCAATACGTTGGTATAAAACCAACTTAACAACCAACCGCTCTAATACCACTTGTAGGTCCCAAGGGGTGTGGTGTGAGGTTTAGAAGGGGGTTGATTTAACCATACCAAATTTATGATTTTAGTCCTTTTAAATAGTTCAACAAAGTTGACTCAAATCAGCTGTGTCCTTGGGGGATAACTAAGTTGGCTATTCAGCTAAGTTACCCACTCAACAGACACGAAGCTATTGATAGTATAACTCGGCTGCTTAAGCCAAATACTTGACTTAGCTGATTTGGTTTTTAACAGCGGAAGACTTAACACCCTTTGATTGATGTAAAGCTTATTTTTAAAACTTGATTTTAGCACTTAGTTATTTATCAATTGGATAGCAAATATAAACTAACAACAAATATAAAGTAAATGTGCAGGAATGAAAATGCTGAAAGTAAATTGACACAAGTATTTTTATAGAGGTTCGAAGATGGGGTAATTCTTCTAGTCCTCTCTTCTCCAACTCCTGGAGGAATCCACTAAGTAACATATTTACAAAGCGGTTATCAGTCTGGAGACAACCTTGATCACACAGTTGGCTTCTTCTGCGACTCAGCTTCTTCACGAGGCAGCTGCCTGGCTACTTCAGCTCACTTCTCAAGTTCTTAGATTTGATCACGAAGCCCTCCAACAAACTTGATACCTGGTTCGACCTTAAACCTTTCTACAATCCTTCAACTTGGAAAGTAGACCCCTTTTGTTTCTTCAAATATTTCCTCTTCAACTGGTTGAAGTTATCTCTCCTTCACAGCTTGTGTTGGATCAAGTTTCTTCGAAGTTTAGGCTTGAGGAATGTCTTGAATTGCTTTGAGAATATTGCAGAATAATTGCTTGAATAATGCTTGCTCTTGCTAGGTTCAGGTAACTCTTTCTCAAATGCTTCCTCAGCCTTTTATATGGCACATTTGAAATTTGCCCGTTGAAGAGATAGGCTAGTTTCAAATGTCACTTTGTGTTCGTTGGCTTGTCTTGTCTTGGTCTGCAGCCCTTGTGATGTTGACCTTTCCTCGTATTAAATGGCATTCCAGCTTTGCAGGTCCTGACACAAGATGCAGTGTTTCCTATTGGCTCATTATTTTTGCACATTTTTGGGTCAAACACTTTTAGACCTGGCAGCTTGACATATTACTATATCGAGTAATATTCTTGACTCTATTCCAACGGATCTAAGTCAGTTGTCTTCACTTGACCGCTGCCTTTACCCCAGGTGACTTGAGTCTGCTCCAATCATAGGATTGACTCAGCTATCACTTCAACTGATAAACTTGGCTCTTTAAGTTGGCTTGACTGACACTTCACACAGTTGTTCCTCAGTTGACTCTCCTTCACTCGAGTCCTTGACTTCCTTCTAGGCCATACTCAGCTGACACACATTAGAGTCTTCATTCCACTCCGCAGTTGACTTCTTGTTATGTTGACTTTGCTGACTTAATCTCAGCTCTTCCAGTCCTATCTATTACAATATAGAATTACAAGAAAAATGGGGTGCCAACTTCCTAGTCTAAGTTTTACATTGTATCATCAAAATCTAACAAATAAATTTCCTAACATTGGGTCACGAGGCCTTCACTATTTTCAGCCCTTTCTCGCAGTTCATGCATGGTGCGAGTCAAGGTAAGTTGTTTTTGGTTCCCATGATGTATGCACTAGATCAGCCTGTCAAACTATTCCTGCAGCGTCTTGATATGGTCATCCCGGGCGCTGATTGTTCTCTTATGTCCAGTTATCTCGTAGATGAGGTCCTCTTTCGACACATGCCTGTTGTATAACTTCTCCTCGAGTGTTCGCGCATCTTGTCATGCCGAATGGAGTCAAGTGACCATGCAACAGTGTTTGGCCTGCCAGTACCCTGACGTGTTCACGTGGAAGTCTCTCTCGGCGCATAGCTTGAAGTACGTCGACCAGGTAAGAGTCTCGGGTTCCATACCTGAACAAGAACGACGGTGTTATTAGAATAGCACAACACAACTAAGGATAGGAATGAAGAGCTATGAGGTACTATCTGAGGCAAGAAATTGACTAAGTACTCCATAAAAAGGGTTTTATAATTCCCAATTGTTCTGAATTCTAAACTTAGACTAGTCAATAGTGGCAATACCCAATACAGGCAAAGGTTCATATCCTGGGTCAGCTCGGTCAGTTTCCTTCTTACAAGCCGAGCTCTAATACCACAAACTGCCACGGCCCAAAACGGAAGTTGTGACACATACAACCAATCTTATGCCGGTTTACCAAGCCTGTCCAATAATCCATCAATACAAAATCAACAGAAATAACAAAACCCAATTAAGCGTAAATAAAAGAACATCTAAGTTAGAGTACGGTTGTTGTGGAATTAGAAAAAATACCATCCAACATTACAATCGTTCTTAAGGGTTCTACGCCCTCCTATTACATCAAAAATGTTCAGAATCTAAACCATTAAAAATTAAGGTTTGTCATCTTAAGTGAATCACAAATACAACAAAGAAACTAGACTGTTGTTTGGAAGTCATCATCACTGTCATCCTGATATGGATCCTTATCCTCTGATTGATAAAAATAGGTGGGAGTACACCTCGTCGAGAGCCAACACAACAATTGTGTTGTCCATAAAATCAAGAAGCCATTCTTCTTCTTCAATCATCTCATGCCTTATGAATTGGACTCTATTGTTGCTCACTTTCCATAACCTCCACAAATGCATCATGGCCTTTATCTCAGGATAAATTGGGGATCCTGGTTCATCTGAGGTAACAAGGTCTTGGGCAACTTTCTCTTCCTCAACTTGGGGCCAAGATGGAGTCACCACCTCCAACAATTATCTCAACAACTGCTTTTCCAATAGCAGCTTCATCTGTGTCATCAACAACCTCTTCTTCGTGCTCGCTAGGGGCTAGGGGCGACGGAAGCATTGTGTCACTGCGCAGACCTTTTCAACAGGGGCTACTGCAACAGACTTCAAAACTAGTCGTCTCTTGGAGCACCTATCCAAGGAGACTTCTTCCTCCACCCTATCCGAGGATCCAACCATAATCTGAGATGGTTGACTCACTTCAGAGATTCGGTTGTAGGCTTTTCAGCGGCCTTTAACAAGTAATTCATCTTCATCTCTCAAGCCGATTATGGCTTGAGTCATCTGTTTCTTCATTTTGCCTTCTAAGGCGCTGTTCTTCTTTTCTTTGTTACCTTAGGGGCAATGGGAGCAGGTTTAGGAGAGGGGACTGGATCAGGGCAACTATTTCCTTTGGAATGTTCTCAGTTGGTTTCCCCTCAGAGGCGCCTTTCTTCATCGCATGGGCTTTCTTCTGGGCAGCTGATAAGTTCGCCTTAAACAGTGATTTGTTGACATGTAATGACTTCCCTTTGCGTAGAGGCACTCTCTTCTTCTCCAACAAATACCCAAGGACTAGCCCATAGCCCAGGGTATTCTTGAACTTTCCGTACCCCAACTTAACATTTTGGACATTTTGACAGAGCTTGTAAAAGATGAACTCGTTCCAGTCCACGTCCAACTCCTCCATTATTGTTGCCATCACAGTCAACTTAGTCTGTGATGTGGATTTATCTATGCAATTCGCCGCAACGTCCATAAGTTTGTGGTACTTGTCCTTAATGACTGTCTTGGTAGCTGATGGATTCAGCTTGTCAGCTATCTCCTTCCAAATCTTCATGTATTTGAACTTGTAGTCTTTCAGCACCGTGAGTCTACTGTTAGAAAAATATAGCAGCTCAGTAAAGTTGTTTGCAGCTAAATTGACTTATTTCCCATTAACTAAAGAATGAATGTCATCATCGTGAACAGAAGCGTTCACATAGAACATAGTGACCTCCTCCTGAGAGGTCTGAGGCATGTTTTTGGAGTGAAACTCCATCAAACCAGCTCTCCAAGTGGCCAAAATGTTTTTTGGCCTTATCCTTGTCAGCAGACTACTTGACAAGGCCTTCAGCATCGATCAGTGCATCGGAGTACACTTTCTCATCGAGCTTTGCAAAATCGAGAGTGGATTTCTTTGGCGCCATTGAAAATTTCTTGAAAAAGCTTGAAGAACTTGAGAGGTTTTTGTTTGCAGGGAGAATACTGAAAGTTCAAATGCTTGAGAGTATGTGACAAGAGAGAGATTTGAAACGGTATATATGAAACATGAAGAGACCATTTTGTGATTCTCAAAATTTGAAATGCGATCAACGGTCCAGAAACGTGAGCATTAATCACATCGCAGTTAATGTGAGCAACATTTATAACCAATCGTAGGTTACTGTCGCAACCTTTTACTGTATCGCATTTAATGATGCTGACATTATCGTCAAACATTCCCGCTTTAACACAAACGACCTCATTTTGTCTCTTAGTTCATAAATAAGTCTTCTTTCTCATTTACGACCCAACTCTACTTCTCTCTATATTTAGTTTGTTGATGGAGACTCAGTTGTTCAGCTAACTCAACTCTGCTAAATGACTAGATACGTTGTTTTCACTTTGCTGAATGAGCAAAACTCTTCTAAAATGCAATTCTCCCATCGTTAACTCTGTTGAATGAGTCTTCTGAGCATATTAACTCAGCTCAATCAATCCAAGCTCATTCTTAAGTCTCCAAACCTTGATTCACATAAGGGCTTTGTGAATATATAAGCTAACTCTCCATACACAAACATATACTATAAAGGATTTAAAAAATTACTTGAAAAGCTGTTTTATTTGAGCAAAAAATATTTGAAAAAGTTAGAGCTAAAGAAAATTGGTTTTATGGTTTTAGTCTGTTTTCGAAATAAAATAGATTAGAGATCAATGCTGGAGGAATATAAAGTTTCGTTGGTTGACAAAGCAAAAGAGTTAGACAATCTCTGCAAGTCAGACAATTTTACATTATTCATATTGGGTGCAATAGAGTGCATCTATTTTTGAGGAGTCTTATTTGGATGAGGTTTATCTAGAAACCTCTCATATTAAGACTCGAACTCAGATAAAGAATTTAGATATATATTGGCATCTCTCCCTACTATCAGTGGAATTGACAAAATCATGCCCCATACAGAAAAGAATAATCTCTCTCCTAAAATTTCTGTCTGCGGTTTTCTTCTAGAAGCATCACCAAAAAATCTCCAAGGGTCTAAGGTGTGTTTATTTTGTGGATACTCTATTAGCATCCATCGGAGCGAGAAGGACGTTTGTCTACCCCCTTTGTAGTACAAGAAGTTTGTGGTATACGAAGGGTGTTGGCGTACACAGTACATGGAGTTGTACACATCATCAAAGAAGGTTTGTAGGCGAGCCGTAGATCCATGTGAATAAATTCATCTGCTGCTAAGAAATCTCGATTCACATATATTATGTGGCTTATGCAATTTAATGGCTAACAGTGGTATTAGAGCCATTAGGGCTCGTTCTCGCCTTTTTGATGTGTTTGAGTTCAATGGTGCATGAGATTTAATTTTTCTTTTAAAGTTTTGGATTCAGCTTGTTTATTTTTATATATGCAATATTGATGTCAAATTGTAGATTTTTAGAAGACGATTAATTTGATATATTATTCATGCAAAATGAATAGGAAAATAACAAGTTATGAGCGTACTAAACTTTTTTGAGAAAAAACAAATTTGGCATGGGAAGTCGTGTTTGCCCATAGTTGCTTAAACTTGTTCAAGTATTGTGTTTGTTTCTTCAATTGCTTTTTCCTGATGCATGGGCGTTGTGAAGGCCGTCTATTTGCATTGTGCGTGGATGCCCCTATATAACGTTTGTGTTAGGACTCAACACTATGTTATTAAAAATATTAAAAGGTTGTTAGTCTAACATAGATTTTAACCATTAACCTTTTAGGTGTCATACGTTGTTTTAACCATTAGGTCACTTACTATTTTTGTTAATAATTGTGGCACATACAAGATTTATATGTGTGTATTTACTTTAAGAGATAATTTTTGGAGATGGTGGTGGTTAAAAAGTCCCAAATTATTTAATTTCTAAATTCTTGTAGTAGGTCCATGAGAAATATAATTTTTTTAATTATTATTTTTAGGACTCATATATTAGAGGGGCCATTTTTTGAGGCCGTGTATTTTTTGGTATATTTTTATTATCACCACGATAGGTCAATAATTGTCTCGACATAGTGCACCAATTTTTTATTATCTACATGTGATTGATGCATATTATGGACATTATATATTTTATTCATTGATCAATATTTATTTCATTGTGATATCTAATTTGAGATGATTACTAGCCTTGGTGGTGAAATATTCAATCTCATTGAATTAAAAAAATATTAATAAGATAATTACTTAGATTCGGATAAAAATCTTAGACAGTACGTAACAAATTGTGCATATTATACAGTGATGGATGTCCAAATAGCTTTTTCTGGCCTTTATGATAGTGGCAAATTAGATGGCCACAAATATGCAATGTGGCATAGGAAGATTCAATTTTTATTGCACAAAAACAAGATCATTGAACATCTCACCGCTACTATGCCTAAAGCCTTTTGAGCCAGAGAATGGAGATATTGTCCAATATCATTGCGATATGGGTGTGTACAATAAGTGAGTGGGTCAAGATAAGAGTGCGCGCTTTATTATGTTAAGCTGCATCCACAATCATCTGATCTATGAGTTCGATCAATACTTTACAACTAAAGAGCTATGGGAAGTATTGAAGGTCAAGAATGCTAGCGTTTAGCTACAAGACTAAGGATTCTTACCCTTAGGTTCAATCAGTATGTACTTGCCCCAACGCACTCGATGACCCATCATCTTGATGTGATGAAACACATGATTCAGGAGATTCAAAATGATGGATGTGAACTCACAGATGAACAACAAGTTTTGGTTGTCATAAGATCGCTACCTGAGCAAACTTGGGGACATGTTAAGTTTGCACTTACACGTAATGAGCAAATTCATGCATTCGATTGTATCTCCAATCACCTCAAACTTGAGGTTAACCATCAAGAGTCGAAACGAGTCTAAGAAACTGCTCTTGTTGCACATGCTGGACAATGTAATCCTAAAAAGGGCAAGCATTAGAACAAGCATATGGGTGTTGGACAAAGCAGTGCACAAAGTCAAAACTTGGCTCCACAAGGTGACAAATCTATGAAGCGTCACTGAGGAAAGAGGGGTGGAAAGAAGAAGGACAAGTGCATTAATTGAGGCAAGTTAGGTCACTTCGCTCAGGATTGCACTGAGCCAAACAAGGTAGAACCCACTCCTCACTCTTTTTATTCTTTTGTTTGTTCACACATTTTTGTTGCTAATTCTTTCCATGGTTGGATTGTAGACACAGGAGCAACAAAACATGTGACAAAGGATCAGGCGGGGTTTATAGATTATCATTAATTGCCAGCATACAGCCACTGAATTACTATGGGGAATGGCACACGAAAGGAGGTTCTTGGAGTTGGATCGTACCAGCTCAAGCTCAGCACTGGGCGTGAGCGATTCCTTAATGATGTGCAATATGCACCTAGCATTCAATGTAATCTACTTTCAGTTTCAGTGCTTTCTGTACATGGCTTTCTCCTTCTTGTTTAAGAACACTAGTTTGTCTATTTTCATAGGAAGAGACATTTATGTCTTAGTGTGGGGAAATTATTTTGTAGTTTTTGATTAATGCCATGTAAAACTTAGATTAGAATGTTGGCACCCCATTTTCCTTATAATTCTCATTGTAATAGATAGGGCTGAGTGAGCTGAGTCAAGTCAGCTACGTCTGGAAATACAAGAAGTCAACTGAAGAAGTGAAGTGAAGACTCCGCTGAGGAACAACTGAGTATAGCCAAGATAGAGGACCAAGGACTCGACTGAAGACGTAACAGCTGAGGGACAGCTGTGTGAAGAGTCAGTTAAGTCAACTCAAGAAGCCATGTCACAAGTTGAAGTAACATATGAGTCTTTCAATGATTGGAGCAGACTCAAGTCACCTGGGGAAAAGGCAGCTGCAAAGAGGAGTTAACTGAAAAGAATCCGTTGCACAGAAGTCAAAAACATTACTTAAACAAGTAATACACCCATGCTGCCAGGTCTTAAAGAGCTCAGTCCCAGAAGTGTGCAAAAGGAATAAACCAATGGGAAGCACTGCACATCATGTCAGAACCTGAAAAGCTGGACATTCATTTAATACGAGGAAAGGCCTACATCTCAAGATTGAAGACCAAGAAAAGACAAGCCAACGAACATAAGTGACTCTTGAAAATCAGCCTGTCTCTTCAACGGGCAGATTTTTGAAAGTTCACTATAAAAGGCTGAGGAATTTCATTGAGAAAAGGTTAGCTGAACCACAAACGAGCAAGCATTATTAAATCTGTAACCTGCAAAAATTATTCTCAAGATATTCAAGCAAATCCTCAAGCCTAAATCTCGAAGGAAATCAATCCAACACAAAGCTGTGAAGGAAAGACAACTTCAAACTGTTGAAGAGGAAAACTTTTGAAGAATCAAAAGGGGTCTACTTTTCAGAGAGGATTGTAGGAAGGTTCAAGGTTGAACCAATCTCAAGTTATTGGAGGGCTTCGTAATCAAATCCAAGAAACTTGAGGAAGTGAGCTGAAGTAACAAGACAGTTGCCCTGTGAAGGAGCTGAGTCGGACGAGAAGCCAACTGTGTGACCAAGGCATCTCCAAACTGAGTCCAAGGAGTAAGTCAGCTGTGTGATCAAGACTTGTCTCTAGACTGATAACCACTTTGTGAATTGATCATTACTTAGTGGATTTCTCCAGGAGTTGGAGAAGAGAGGATTAGAAGAATTACCCCATCTTCGAACCTCTATAAAGTTTACTTGTGTCATTTACATTTCAGCATATTTACATTTCTGCACACTTATTTTATATCTGCTGATAATTTGCTATCCAACTGATAAATAACTAAGTGCTAAAATCAAGTGTTAAAACAAAGTTAAATCAAATTTTAGGGTGTTAAGTCTTCCGCTGAAAAACTCATCACAGCTAAGTTAAGGTTTAGACTAAACAGCTGAGTTATTCTATCAACAACTCTATCGAGTCTGTTGAGTGGCTAACTCTGCTGATTAACTAACTTAGCTGTCCCTCAAGGACATAGCTGTGTAATTAACTCTATAATGTTTTAAAAGGACTAAAATCGAAAAGTTGGTAAGGTTTATTCAACCCCCCTTCTAAACCTTACTCACACCCCTTGGGACCTACAAGTGGTATCAGAGCGGTTGGTTCATTGAGCCTTCCGCACTGGTTACTGAACTAGATCTCCAATCTTTCAAAGAAACTATTAACACTTGCTCTTTCAAAAGTCATTTTTATTCAGCAAAGTTATTATCATCGAAGCAAATTTGACATACATTCCTATGTTCACTATTGAGGAATTTGATGACTGGAAAATTCGTATGCAGGCTCATCTATCTGTTTTACATGATGAAATGTGGATAGTGATAGAGGATGGACCACTGCAAATATTGAAAGTGAACACAACCATAAGGAGAGCAACTGCAGCTGAAGAAGAAGAAGGTGTTGCTGAGGCAAGACCAGCCATGGTTGAGAAACCAAGGACTGAGTGGACAAACGAGGACAAAAAAAGATACAACTTGGACAATGTAGCCAAGGACATACTTTACAAAACCTTGGACAAAGCAATGTTCAACAAAGTCAAATCTTGCCAAACTGCAAAACAAATCTGGGATAAATTAACTTTAATTTGTGAAGGATCTGAGCAAAATAAAGAAAATAAATTGTCTATTTCTGTACAGAAATTTGAAATTTTAAAATGCTTGCAGGTGAAACCCTTGATCAGTTGGATGCTAGATTCACTGAAATGACAAACGAGCTATCAGCACTTGGGAAAGAATATACACAAAAGAAAATGTGTATGAAGATTCTGAGAAGCCTCCCAGCTGAATGGGAAATGAAGGTCATGGCTCTAATGCATTCGATGGACCTATCAAAAACATCTAACCATGAGCTATTCTCAGACCTGAAAGCTTATGAGTTTGAGCTGAGAAGAAAAGATCAAGAGGAGATAGTTGTACCCAAAACAGCTGCACTAATAGTCAAGGATGGAAAGAGAGCTGAAGTCAAGGAAGTTATTGATCAGGAGGAGATAGCCCTGATGGTTAAAAGATTCAACAAGTTCTTTAATAATAACTACAAGAAAAACAAGGGTGAAACCTCCAGGAGACATTCAGCTCCCTCCAAGTCAAGGGAAGATAGGCCACCCAAGAGAGCTGAGCATCAAAAGGTTGAATATCAGAGAGCTGAAAATCCAAGGACTGAAAGAAATGACCAAAGAGCTGAGAACCTGTGTTGGAACTGCAGACAACCAGGACACTTTGCTATTGACTGTCCATATCCAGTAGTCAATAAATACAGGAATGAAGAAGAAAGAAGAGTCTTCAGAGAAAGAAGACATGAAAAAAAGGCTATGTTAGCTGCCGAGACAGCTGAGATAGTCAAGTCAAAGGAAGCAGTTGATTCAGAGAGTAGTGAAGCTGGCTACTCAAGTGATTCTGAAGAAGAAGCCTTGATTTTTCTTATGGCTAAAAAACAAGACCAACCAGACCACGAAGATGAGGTACACTCTAACTCATCTTATTCAGACTCTAGTGATATTGATTGTGATACACACACTTCATCACCCACTAATCTTTATGATTCATTAGGCAAAATTATGAAAGCAATCTAAACAGAACTACCAAAGGCCCCAAAGGTTTCTTCAAAAGAAACTATAAGAACATAATGGTAGAATTATCCAGCACACGCTGATTGGAACCCTCAAATGAATATCATCCAAGTCCTATGGGATACAAGCCCAAGTGGCAGAGACCTCAAACTCATCATAGGTCATTCCCAAGACAAAGAAATCATCACACATATGCACCCAAGCACAATATCTATCATGCACAAAAGTTTCCATATTATCCAAGAAAAGCAAATGCACAGACATACACATGCATACAGACAAAAGAGACAGTTGTATGTTCCTAAAGCTCCAAAACAATTTGCAAAAATTCATTATGATTATGGAACTTATAGGTGGAAACCTTATAGAGTCAGATTATTTGGCTATAGGTTGGTTGTATAACCTTATAGTGCTAACCCCTCTGGACCCAGACATGTTTGGGTACCTAAAACTTAATTTCCTTGATTGCAGGTTCAGGGAACAACATAGTGCCAAGGAACCTGGTACATGGATAGTGGTTGTTCCTAACACATGACATGAAACAAAAATAATCTATCAAATTTCAAGGAATCAAGGGGAGCCAAAGTCATATTTGAAGGACATGAAGCTCCAGTGGAAATCAAAGGCATTGGATCCATCATGAAGAATGGGCTAGAGATCACAAATGTTGCCTATGTTGAAGGGATGAATTTCAATCTGCTGAGTATCAACCAACTCTGTGATAAAAGTTACAATGTTGGATTCAACATGGGTGTTTTCCAGATCAAGGATGCTAAATCAAATGAAGTTGTGCATTCAGGAATGAGAAAGAAAAACATGTATATAGTGGATTGGTCCATTCCTACACCTAGTGCATGTTTATTGGTGAAGAGCACAACTGAATCAAGCTGGCTGTAGCACAAGAAGCTAAGTCATCTGAACTTCAAGACCATTAATAAGCTTGCAAGGAGTCATTTGGTTGAAGGTTTGCCAGACTCAGTCTACAAGAAAGAAAGTATCTATGATGCACATCAGAACGGAAAGCAGATCAAGTCATCTTTCAAGGATAAGCCAAATCATTCTTCAACAAGGATCTTGCATTTATTGCACATAGATCTCTTTGGACCAGTTGAGCCAGCTAGCATAAGTGGAAAGAAATACACCTTAGTGGTGGTGGATGATTTCTCAAGATACACATGAACCATTTTATGTGCAAGAAAAAGAAAACTTTATAGAAGCTTCCTCAGCTGATGAAGAGAGTTCAAAATGAGAAGAGTCAAACCATTATCAAAATAAGGTCTGATAGAGGAACTGAGTTCGTCAATGCGATTATAACTCAATATTTCATGGAAAATGGTATTGCTCATTAGTTATCAGCTGCAAGAACTCCACATCAGAATGGAGTGGCTGAAAGAAGGAACATAATGTTCCCTCAAGGAAGCTGCACGGACTATGTTAGGTGAAGCTGCATTGCCTAACAGATTTTGGGCTGAAGCCAATAACACTGTTGGTTACACTCAGGATAAGTGTATGATAAATAGGCAACTATCGAAGATCCCCATTGAAATTCGACAGGAAAGAAGCCTAATGTGGGATATTTTCATATTTTTGGAAGCAAATGTTTCATTCATAATAATGGAAAGGACAATTCAAAAGCTTTTGATGCTAAAGCTGATGAAGGTATTTTTCTGGGATATTCAACTGAGAGTAAAGATTTCAGAGTGCTAAACAAAAGGACTATGGTAACAGAATAGTCTATCCATGTAGTGTTTGAAGAACCTAATGTGAATGGAGAAGACATAGATGAGTTAGCTAAGAAGATGAATAAGACAACTATCCAGAAGAGTCCTTATGCAGAAGCAAATCTCAGAAGACTCGATCCTGATGAGGATGAGTTAGCTGAATCTCAGAGACAACTGGAAGGGTTGCAGCTGAATGAAGATGATCAAGAAGAAGTTGTTCAAGAGAACTTAGTTGCAAGAAGAACCAATCCAGCAGACTTACTCCAACCAGATGTGAGATGGCTGAGAGACCATCCACCTGAGTTAGTCATTGGTACTATAAGAGGAGTAAAAACAACATCCAGAACTCAACACGAAGCTATGTTCACTTATTTCATTTCTCAAATTGAGCCAAAGGACGTGTCACAAGATTTGGATGACACTCATTGGATCGTAGCTATGCAGGAAGAGCTGAATCAGTTTGAAAGGAATAATGTTTGGGAATTGGTTCAAAAGCTTTACTCACCAAAATGTCATTGGTACAAAGTGGGTATTCAGGAACAAGTGAATGAGGAAGGATTTGTTGTGAGAAACAAAGCAAGACTGGTAGCCAAAGGATATTGCCAAGAGGAAGGTATAGATTTTGATGAGACCTTTGCACCTATTGCCACATTGGAAGCAATAAGGATATTTCTTGCTTATACTGCACACAAGAACTTCACAGTCTACCAACTGCATGTGAAGAGTGCATTTTTGAATGTACTTTTAGAAGAAGAAGTTTATATGGAACAACCTCCAAGTTTTGAGCAGAAAACTATTGGAGACAAAGTCTACAAGCTCAAGAAAGCATTGTATGGTTTGAAACAAGCACCAAGAGCATGGTATGATACGTTGTCTCAATTCCTAATAGACAATGGTTTCACCAACGGCACACGACACTCTTTAGAATTAAATATGGAGAGAGTATACTGCTTGTTCAAATATATGAGGATGACATTATATTTAGATCCACAAACAAAGTATTGTGTGACAAATTCTCAAACCTTATCCAAGGGAAGTTTGAGATGAGTATGATGGGAGAGCTAACTTTCTTCCTTGGTCTTCAAGTCAAGAAAATGAAGGATGGGACCTTCATAAGTCAAAGCAAGTATACCAGAGATTTAATGAAGAAATTTGGTATGGAAGAAAAGTCATCTGTGAAGATTCCCATGAATATTTCTATCAAGATGGATATGTATAGTAAAGCCAGTGGATCAAACAAGATATAAAGCACTCATTGGATCATTGCTCTAACTAACTTCCAGACCATACATCACCGTTGTAGTAGGTGTATGTGCAAGATTTCAGTCTGCTCCCAAAGAAAGTCATAAGACTGTAGCTAATAAGATTCTGAGATATTTGAAGGGTAGTCAAGAAGTTGGCTTATGGAATCCAAAGGAAAGTGGATTCAAGTTGATTGGATACTCAAACTTAGACTATGCTGGATGTAGAGTTGACAGGAAGAGTACATCCGATACTTGTCAATTTCTTGGAAATAAATTAGTTTCTTGGTTTAGCAAGAAACAAAATTCAATAGCTACATCTACAACCGAGGCAACATATATTGCTGCAGGCAGCTGTTGTGCCCAAGTCTTATGGATGAGGCAACAACTGAGACATTATTACATTGAAGAAAAGGGAATTCTAATTATGTGTGATAACACAAATGCTATTGTATTTACCTAGAATCTAGTATTGCACTCAAGAACAAAGCACATTGATGTCAGATATCATTTTATAAGAGATCATGTTGAAAAGAAAGACATCACATTAGAATATGTATCAACTGAGAAGCAATTAGCTGATATATTCACTAAGCCCTTATGTGAATCAAGGTTTGAAGAACTTAAGAATGAGTTTGGATTGATTGTGTTGTGTTAATATGCTCATAAGACTCATTCAGCAGAGTCGGAAGTGGGAGATTTGCATTGCAAAAAAGTTTGGCTTGATCATCAGAGTAAAATAGCTTATTTAGTTGTTCAGCAGAATTGAGTTAGCTGAACAGCTGAGTCTCCATTAGCAGACTAGAGATAGAGACAAGCAGAGTTGAGTCATAAATGAAGTAAGCTAACTTATTTATGATCTAAGAGACAAAACGTGGCCGTTTGCATTAAAGCAAGAATGTTTGATGAATGATGTCAACATCATCAAATACAACACAGTAAAAGGCTGCGACAATGACCTATGATTGTCTATAAATGTTTCTCGCATTAAATGCGATGTGATTAATACATTTTGCACGGTTTAATCCTGATCATTGATCACATTTCAAATTCTAACGATCCCAATACTGTCTATTCATATCTCACATTCACTCTCAAACATTTGAAAAATCTCTAAGTATTCTCTGCAAAAAACCTTCTCAAGTTCTTCAAGAAATCTCCAGAAATCATCAATGGTATCAAAGAAATCCGTCTCGACTTCGCTAAACTTGCAGAAAAAGTGTACTCCGGTGCACTTATGGACTTTGAAGGCCTTGTCCAGCAGTCAGATGACAAGAAAAAGGCTAAGAAAATTCTTGGGCACCTTGAAAAGTCTAGTTTAAAGAATTTTCTTTCGATTGAGGTGGCCCAAACCTTTCAAGAGGAGGTTGCGATGTTCTATGTGAACGCTGTTGTTCACGACGGTGGCATTCACTCTTCAGTGAATGGGAAAGAGATAAAGTTGGTTGTAGCCCACTTGACTGAGTTGTTACACCTACCCAACAGTGGACTCAATGAACTTAAAGATTATAAGTTCGACTACATGACCATCTGGAAGAGATTGTGAAAAAGGAGGTAGCTGATAAGCTGAATCCCTCAGCTATAAAGAAGGTCATCAAGGAAGAATACCACAAGCTGATGGATGTCGTAGCTAAGTGTATTGATATTAAGTTTGGGTTACACAATCAGCTGTACCAGACTAAGCTAACCGTGATGGCTACAATAATGGAAGAGCTAGAGATGAACTGGAGCGAGTTCATCTTTGAGAAGCTATGCCATAATGTCCAGAATGTTAAGCTGGACGAAGGAAAGTTTGTGAACACCATGGGCTATGGGCTAGTCTTGGGGTATTTGCTGGAGAAGAAGGGTGTGCCTAGGGACAACAACGGGGCGGGTCTGGGACGGGTTTGGCCAAACCCGGGACCCATCTCGCCAGAGGAAAATGAGACCCGGACCCGCCTCGCCCTGCTAAGATCCCGGACCCGCTGGGTCCAAACCCGCTAGACCCATCTTTTAGAAATATTTGTATGATTGTATCGTCCAATTCAGAAAGTTAGTTTAGGAGCCTCCAATTAACATTGTACCTGCTGGCTGGCTACTAAGAGCAACACTTTTAGAAGATTATTGAGTGATTTTTTTTTGTTCTATTATTACTACTGTGGCATCTATGTTCAGCAAACCAAAGCAGGATGAGAATAGGCTATAACTACCATTTCATAGAAAGCAGATAACAAAACCAAATGCCAATAATAGATTCGTATTTTAAATATGGTGATTCTAGCTGAAAGGGAAAGTACACAGTGCAACCTGGGCTCTCGAAACGACTATGAAGACTCAAAACCAACGTCCTGAAATTAGTCTAATGTAATATTATAAATTTAATATTATTAATTAAACATATACGGGGCGGGTCTAGCCAAACCCGTAACCCGCCTCGGACCCGGTCGGGTTCAAAATAATAAAACCCATTATCCGTCCCGTTACCCACTTGGCCGGGTTTGAACCCGCCCCGGCGGGGCGGGTTTACTACGGGTCCGGGTTTAAACCCATCCCATTGCCATCCCTAGGTGTGCCCTTTCGTAAATGAAGCCTTTCCATGTTAACAAGAGGCTGTTTAGGGAAAACCAATCAGCTGCTCAGAGAAAGGCGCATGCCAAGAAGATAAGCACATCTGAGGGGGAATTAGTTGAACATGTTTCTGAAAGCATAAAAGAAGATAAGCTATCTATTTTATCACAGAAGAATGAGAGTCATTATCATCCATTCTGATTATGCATTTCATCAGTAACATAAGTGTGCGTACAATTGTCACAATCTGAGATAGGGATGGTACATTTCAATTATAGATATTTTGCTGATAGATTCTTCATTAGCTGGCAATGATCAATATATCCGTTGCCTCAAAGTGTTTGATTATTTTCTGAACCAATTATTTGCTTATTTTAGTTTAATAAAAAATTCATCTCTTTTCGATTTCTAGATAGAATTAAGCTATTTTAATTATAGTACTTAGTATAAAATTCGAAAACGAATCCTGTGGAGACGATATCCCCACTTTTAAACTATACTAAAACTTGACACCGTGCGCTTGCGGTAAATATTTCGCGATCAAGTTTTTGGCACCGTTACCGGGGATTGTTTTATCCTATTTTAAACTAATACTATTACCAAGTAGTCTTAATCCTAATCTAGACTAGTTTAGGAATTATAATTTCGTGCTTCTCATTAACTTGTCTGTTTATGCGAGATTCCAAAGATATAATTTGCTACCTTTTGATCCAGAGATTGAAAGGACACTTCGAGCAATCAGAGCAGCAAAGCGAGCAGAGAATCGAGCAATAGCAGAAGACAGGGAAAATGAGAACGCTGAAATTCGAGTCGTGAATGTGCCACCACATCCTGAGGCACCAGAAAAGGCAATCCGGGATTATTTCCGTCCGGCCATGAACCATAACTACTCTGGAATTGTGCACCAACCCATAAATGCGAATAATTTCGAATTCAAACCGGGCCTATTAAGCATGGTTCAGCAGAATCAGTTTGGGAGGAGTCCAGTGGATGATCCGAATACACATCTGGCGATATTCTTGGAGATTTGTGACACCATCAAGATGAATGGTGTGTCTGATGAGGCAATTAGGTTGAGGCTTTTCCCGTTCTCATTCCGGGATAAAGCCAGACAGTGGATACAGACGTTCGCACCTGGGAGTATCACTAGCTGGGATGATCTGACTGAAAAATTCATGACAAAGTTCTTCCCTCCCAACAAGACGCTCCAACTGAAAAGCGAGATAGCTCAATTCCAACAGATCGACTTTGAGCCACTGTATGAAGCTTGGGAACGATATAAGGATATGTTAAGAAGATGCCCACATCATGGTTATGCGGACTGGCAGAGGGTCTAGTACTTTTACAATGGTTTGAACGGGCATACGAGGACAATACTAGATGCAGCAACAGGGGACACTTTGATGGCTTAAAGTCCGACTGAGGCATTACTTCTTCTTGAAGAAAAGGCCACAAACAGTTATCAATGGCCCTCTGACAGATTAGTACCAAGGGAAGTTGCTGGTGTTCTTGAGCTGGATCATATGTCGGCATTAGCATCTCAAATATCATTATTGTCGAAACAACTGGCCATCATGAATTCAGGTGCAACACCGCAACAAACCGAAATACCACCAGCGGCCGTTCAGGAGGTTGCAACATTCGATGCCGAGCAAGTCAACTATGTGAATAACCGAGGTTTTAACAATCAAAGTACTTAGTTACCAACTCATTATCACCCGGGACTTTGCAATCATGAGAATCTCTCCTACATCAATAATAGAAACGTGTTGAATCCACCTCCGGGTTACACCAATCCATCTAGCTCTAATGCACTCGTAGGTGAGAAGAAACAATCGCTCGAAGAAATACCCGGTACATTTATTGGAGAGACCAGGAATCGGCTGAATAGGAGTGATGCATAAATTGACAATTTGGGCACAAAAATGTCTACAACCTTAGATCATTGGAGACCCAAATGGGACAATTAGCCACCGCCATAAGCTCTCAGCAAAAGAAAGAAAATTTTCCAAGTAATACTGAGGTGAATCCGAGGGAACATTGTAAAGCCATCCAATTGAGGAGTGGTACTGCATATGATGGTCCTAAGCTTCCCTGTCATGCCACCCAAGAGAAGTTCCTCTAGTTCGTCACAGAATAAGAAGACTGGTTAGGCAGTCTGAATTGGAGAAGATAGATGAATTTGCAACTCAGCTGGAAAAGCATCTGAGACTGCTGACACTCAGGAAGAGCAGTATCCTGAAGTAATTGATGAATCACAGAAGTCTGCTGAGGACGATCAACAGATACCAGTGGAAGACACAGCTGTACGAGAGACAACTGAGGGAAGTAAAGCAGCAGAGACAACTGAACCTTCAGTTGAAAAGGTTGTCTCTCCACGGGCCACAGATGTTGCTGAAGGCAAGGAGGAGCATAATCTCTTGCCTTCAATTACTAAAAAAGAAGGACAAGAAGACGAAGATGATGACGACGATATAATCATGTACTCTCCACTATATTTAGACATCCAGAGGCGCCTACGAGAGTGGAGGGCATGGAAACTTGATCACTCAAGGGTGCAGTTTGCTCACCCTGAGTATATCGAAGAAGAAGAGGAATTGTTGCGATTTCTCGGTGTTACCACTGGGCTACAGGCCCTTGATGAAGAAAAATGCATGGATATTCTTCACATCATCAGGGAGAAAGAAAAAGAAAAAGCAGCCGAGGAAGCACAAACACTTGAGAAAGCCAAGATGTGCGAGTTTACTGGGTCTCTCGACCACACTCATACACATCTCGATGTGTACTCTGAAAGTGATGAGGATCCCACTGCTGCAGCAGAGAAGTCAGACATGCAGCAGGCTCTGAGGGATCCAAGCTAATGCATGAGCAGCAATTGTTTGAAGGACCAGGAGAGTCGTCTCAATCTCTCCTGCAGACCGATCCTCTAGGAAGGGCACAACACATTGCCTCAGTCGTCACTGCAGCCACGTCCCCTGTACAATTGGAGGATGGATCCAAGGGCACTGGCAATGACACTAGGATTTTGGGCACCCAAGTTGAGCCAACCCCTGAAGAAGGTGTTTTACCACCTGCCCCAGCGGCTGAGCACTCAAAGGAAAAAGCCCAATGTTAGTCACTCATCTGGTGCACCAGCTGAGGGGGAAGCTCTCTCCACCACAACAGGGTTGGAGGATGCTGTGGACGACTCCAACTTGAAGCAAGGAGGCGAAGTGGAAACAGAAAAAGAACCGCAGTAGAGTGACATTGACGAAGCTCGAACAGTTGAGTCTGTCTCAGCTGAAATGTCTACTGCTTTGAAGGCTAATGACACTGTTCTTACAGTCGAGGCACAGGATGGAGATGGCCGGGGAGTTAACACTCTGGGCAGTGAAAGTGCAATCCAAGGGGTTGAGACTCCTATGGATGCCATGGTCGAAGACCCTAAGACAGCTGCGACTGTCGAAGTGAATGTAGAAGACCCTAAGACAATTGAGACTGTCGAAGGGAACATTGAAGGCCTCTACCACCCGTTATGTCCGAATGGATTTCGGAAAGAAATTTTTTTTATTGATACCAAACAATTAGTTTTGCTGTGAATACTGGAATATGATTATTGGATTGTTATGACATGACTCCAATGTTGACCTAAAATTAATAGAAATTACATAGGTGAACTGAAAGATATAGGTTAATGAATTACTTAGTAAATATGCTATCTAGATGCTTGATTTAGTCATTAGATGATGTACATTATAAAGTCAATTAGTAGTATGATTGAATTCAGTGGAACTGCATCTTGTTAGTTTGAATATTTTTCTTAGTTTTACTATAAAAAGCATATTTGGTGGAGACATCACTTGAGTTAATTCTTTGATGCAATGGTTTGTGAGAATTATGTTGCTTAAATTGAAGAGGTCAGAATTACAATTAAGTTCATGTATGGAAGAATAATACCAAGTTAGGATGTATCTTAAAATGAAAAACTGCGAAATAGTTTGTCTTTATTACCTTAGGACAAAAGAGATAGTGAAATAGGGCTTATTGATTGATCCTATATGTGTAGGGCTAAGAAAATTATGAAGGAGATTCATGTGGATTGTGCACTACATGAAGTAAGGATTGAGTGTAGAAATAGGGAAAACGACTATTGCTTGAGTAGCAAATTTTTTTTTATGCTTGGGATTAACTCCACCATAAGTGTTTCTAAGTTACGGTTAACTGATATTGCAAGATAAAGTTGGATAAAAATACTTGGGGAAAACTAGTATTATTTATAGCATTAGTACGAGGAGATAAGCGAAATTTTATAATATCAAGAACTATTTGAAAATAGAATTTGGGGACCAAATTCTTTAAAGGAGGGGAGAATGTGAAGCCCCATATTCGGATGGCTTGGAATCATTATTTAAAAGTACTAACTTATTATAATATTGCCTCTAACTTTCGTGAGATCAATTATTTTGTGTCACACATTAAATTAGAGTATTATTGTAGTATTTTGAAGTAATATATAGTATTTAATTTGCAATAACCTCGTCTCATTTACTAAATATTAGGATTGTAAACAAATTATTCAGGATTGTCGGGTATTTGAATTATTTAGACTGATTAATGAGATGATCTAGAATTAAGTGAGATTTATTAATTATAAATAATTGGAATTAGAAACGCTTATATTAAGAATTAATTGTGGCATTAGTAATTAGGTAAAAACTTATTTGGTTTGGAGTAATTTAATCATGTTGGGTTCATTTATGAAGTAAGGTCAATTAAGTTATTATAGAATTTATAATGATGGCCTTATGAAGATTTTCTGAAGTAACCGACTACAACATTATGTGATGAGAAATTGTTTAGTCTTGAGGTTGTATTAATTAGAATTAAGAGTAATTAAGCTAACATTGGATGATTATACTTATAAGTATGTTACCCAAGAGTAAGTCAGGTTTTTTATTTTTCAGTATTTTACACATTGGTCCATTTGAACGATATATATTTTAAGTATTTGAGTTGGAGCCCAAGACCAAGACCCTATATATTTGGGGAAATTACACAAAATACCCTCAATTTTGACCTAATCCCAAAAATAGCAACACATCTCATTTATACCTTTTTTATTACTCTTTTACGGTAGTTTTTTATTTTTAACCTAAAATACGTTGCGCGGTCTTTTCGTCTCAAGACCATCATTTTTTCTCTCTGTCTCTTCATCTCGACTCTCGAGTTCCCGCGCTGCATGTCCTCCATTTTTGGTGAGCTTGGTTTGTGATTTCTGGCAACTGCCAAAAACCGTCTATGTAAACTGCTATATTTTTGAATTTTTTTTTCGTGTGGTTTTTGGTTTCATATTTATATAATGGCTTCAAAGAAACCCTTTCTTCTTCGACTGAAAATGGAGAAAAAGGCTAAGGGTAGTTGAAGAGTTTTGAGAAGCGGCTCGAAATCTGAAGCCCTAGTTCCTTTATCGTCTAAAAAGAGGAAGATGAAACATGGCGATGATGTTGGAAAACAAGTTGTCAAGGCAAAATCTCCTAAAATCTTTTTTGTTTCTTTGTTGTTTCTTGTATGTTTCTATGTTGTTGATCTGTTGTTTTTTTTTACTTTTCAAATTTTATGTACAAGATGTGTTGTTTATTTGTTGTTTTCGTGTTGTTTCTTTCTTGTTTTCTAGGGTTATGAGTATTTGATTGATCCGGAGGACTGGTACACCGCTAGGATAAACCTGGATTTTCTTTTGAAGTGATTAAAAATTTGAAGGAGAAGTTATCCCAGCCGCAATTAGATGCGTTTAGGCGTACCTATTTCGGTTATTTTCTAGACATGCATGAAGTTGATTTCCAAAATCAATTTGTGCATTCTTTGTTGAAGAGGCAGGTTGCCCATTCGTGGAAGGATGAGATTCTGGTGTCGGTTTGTGGTAAAATTTTGAGGTTTGGTATTGGGGAGTTTGCCCTGGTCACGGGGCTGAAGTGTGCTGGGAAAAGGCCCTCTGTTCGTGGGGATGGTATTTCTTCTGAGTTCTTCCAGAAGTATTTTTGTGGCTCAATGAAATTCTCTAGGCAGTCTATTGAGGAGTGTTTTAGATTACAAGTTTGGGGGGAAATGATGATGATGCTCTGAAGATGGCTTTGTTGTATTTTTGCATTTTTTTCTGTTTTCTTCTACTAAGACTTCTGTTAATATGGAATTTTTTGATTTAGTTGATAGTGAAGATTTTAACACATATCCCTGGGGAAGGGATTTGTTTGAACTTACAATAAGAGAACTGAGGGAACAAGTGCTCATCAGGAAGCAGCCTCAGGACGAGGATTTGAAGCCTGCTACTAAACGCACAAAATTCTACAGAATTAAAGGCTTTCTTCTGGCTTTCCAGATATGGTTCTACGAATTTTGTTCAGAGGTGAACAATAAAATTTGCAACCGTATCGGGCGGAGTATCCCTCGTATTCTGAATTGGGGTTGTCCATTGTCTGATAGAGATAAAAATTTGAGGTCAGATGATCTCGATATGATGATTTTCAATTGTTCTGCAGAACAGGTAATACATTAGTTTTTTGTTTATCTTTTGTTTCATAACTCTTTCATATATGTTTATGTGTTGGCTTTAACCTTTTTTTTGTTTGTTTTCGTTTTGTTTTAGTTGAAGTTGATGAATATTTGGCCATCAGATGAAGAGAGGTTGCAGTTGGATATTGGAACCTTTTTTGATGAGTCTAAGTATTCGTTTTGTTGGGAAATTTATTTTATAGATTTTGATGAATTCCGTGTAAAACTTAAACTAGAAAGTTGGCACCCATTTTCCTTGTAATTTTCATTGTAATAGATAGGGCTGGAAAAGCCTAGTCAAGTCAGCTACGCCTGGAAACACAAGAAGTCAACTGAAGACTGAAGTGAAGACTCCACTGTGGAACAACTGAGTATGGTCAAGATAGAAGATCAAGAACTCGATTGAAAATGTATCAGCTGAGGAACAACTGTGTGAAAAGTCAGTCAAAGTCAACTCATGAAGCTGAGTTGAAACACCTGTCGAATTATTCGAGGTTAAAGAAGATTCAAGTCAACTGTGTTGAAAAGAAGAAGCAGTTGAGTAAAGCCACCTGACATTCAACCGTTGCACAAAGATCATGGAGATTACTTATTTAAGTAATATCCCCATAATGTCAGGCACTAAGAATAAACAAGTGCAAAAGCGTGTATTTTAATAAGCAAGAGGAGCGGCTCGAGTGGGTGTCAGACTCCAAAAAGCTGGACATTCAAGAATACGAGGTAGTGGATGCTTCACACGCCTAGAAAGCAATGAAGAATAAATCGATGTCCAACAAAATATTGTTTGAATAATTATCCATCTCTTCAACGGATAGTTTTTCAAATAATACTATAAAAGGGCTGAGGATTCAAAAAGGAAATAGAGACATATATGCGAATACCAAAAGAACAACAAGGAGAATTTGAAAACGCATACAAAATCTGAACTAAAGATTATAATATCTTCAAGCCTATTCCATCTGTATTTCATATCCAACACAATTTGTGAAGGACAACGAAATCATCAAGTTGAAGAGAAAACCAAAGTAATTTCAGGGGTCTACATTCCAAGTGAAGGACTGTAGGAAAGGTTCAAGTTGTTTGGAGGGCTGAGTGATCAAATCAAACAACTTGACAAAGTGAGTTGTAGTAGCAAGGCAACCACCTCGTGATGAAGCTGAGTCGCAAAGAGAAGCCAGCTGGGTGATCAAGGCATCTCGAGGCTGAGTCAAAGGAGAAAGTCAGCTGCGTGATCAAGACTTGTCTCTAGACTGAAAACCACTTTGTAAACTGATCATTGCTTAGTGGATTCCTCCAGGAGTTGGAGAAGAGAGGAGTAGAAGAATTACCCCATCTTCGAACCTCTATAATAATATTGTGTCGATTTACTTTCAGCATTTAATTTCTGCTCTATTATCTTATATCTGCTGAACTAAGTTAAATCTGCTACTCTAAGTGATAATAAGCTAAGTTTCCAAAAACAAGTGTTAAAAACTCATACTTCCATTTTTAAAAGGTGTTAAGACTTCCATTTTGAAAAACCAAGTCAGCCAAGTTAACTGCTTAAAATAGACAGCCGAGTTACCTTACACACAACTCTTGTGAGTCTGCTATATAGGAACTCAGCTGACAAATTGACACAACTAACTTGTGATAACTCTGTTGCAATTTTTGAAAGGTTCTTGATTGCAATTTTTTTAGTAAGGTTTATTCAACCCCCCTCTAAACCTTACAACACACCCTTTGGGACCTACAAGGTGGTATCAGAGCGGTTGGTTCATTAAACCTTCCGCACTGGTTACTGAACTAGATCTTCATATTTCAAAAGTTTAACACTTGCTATTTTCAAAGTTTTTTTTTGGCAAAATTATCACTATGGAAGCAAATCTAACTCACATTCCTATGTTCTCAATTGAAGAATTTGATGATTGGAAAATTCCTATGCAGACTCACCTATCTGCTTTACATGATGAAATGTGGTTTGTGATAGAAGATGGGCCATTGCAAATACTCAAAATCAACACTGCTGTTAGAAGAACACAAGCAGCTGAAGGAGAAGAAGCTGCTGAACCTAGACCAGCCATGGTTGAAAAACCAAGGGCTAAGTGGACAAATGATGACAGAAAAAGATATAACTTGGATAATGTTGCCAAGGACATCTTGTACAAAACCTTGGACAAATCCATGTTCAATAATATAAAATCCTGCGAATCAGCAAAAGAAATCTGGGATAAGCTGACACTTATATGTGAAGGATTAAACCAAATAAAGGAAACAAGCTATCAGTTGTAGTTCAGAAATTTGAAAACTTCAAGATGGCTCAAGGAGAAAACCTGGATCAGCTGGATGCCAGATTCACTAAAATAACAAAAGAAGGAAAAAGAGCTGAGAAGAATGAAAACATTGATCAAGAAGAAGTTGCTCTACTAATAAAGAGATTCAATAAGTTCTTCAATAAGAACTACAAAAGAAACAAAGGAGAGACCTCAAGAAGACATTCAACACCTTCCAAAACAAGGGAAGAAAGGCCATCCAAAAGAACAGAGAATCTAAGACATGACTACCAAAAGGGTGATAGTCAAAGAGAAGAAAGGACTGATCAAAGAGCTGAATTCCTTTGTTGGAATTGCAGACAACCAGGTCACTTTGCCATTCACTGCAAATACCCACCTGTCAGTAAATACAAAGATGAGGAGGAAATGAGAGTCTTCAGAGAAAGAAGACAAGAAAAGAAAAGAGCAATGGTAGCTGCAGACATAGCTGAGCCAGCCAAGAGCAAGGAACCAGCTGACTCGGATAGTAGTGAAGCTGACTACTCAAGTGACTCTGAAGAAGATGCTCTTATTTGCCTCATGGAAAAAGAACAAGATGATGAGGTACAATCTATCTCTGCTTACTCAGACACTAGTGATAGTGACTGTGACACAAACACCTCTTCACCTACAGTCTTTATGATTCATTAGGCAAAATGATGAAAGATTTTGAGCACATCAAAGCCTCTCACACACTTCTTAATGAGGAAAACAACCAACTTACAAGCCAAAACTCACAGCTGACTAAGGAGCTGAATGCCCTAAATCATATAGCTAATGAGAATATAAAAGTTAAAGGCTGAAATCACTAGAATCAATGCAAAATTAGCTGCTACAGAAAAGAGAGAGAATGATCTCAAAAATGTGATTGCCTCATTTACGAAGGCATCCAAATCATTGGATGACCATATTATGAGTCAAAAGAATGTAGAGATAAGACATGCATACGATTCAATCCCTTTGTGCACAGTCAAACTCCAAATGTGATTTTGGAAAAAGGATCTTCAAGTAATGAAGCATCTCAAAAATCCAAAACACCAAATGCTGCACCCACATTCATTCCTAAGCACAATCACAAACAAACTGGCCTTGGATATAATGGAAATGGAAAACAGCCAGTTGAGTATGCTGAAAGGACAACTGAGAAGAAGTTCAGCCGAGTTCCTCAACAATCTCCTAACAGAAAATACTCTATAAAAGGTAAACAGAGCTACCAAAAACCCTAGAAATTTCAGCAAAGAAAACATCATGATGGGAATGGTAGAAATTATCCAGCACGGGCTGATTAGAATGGCCACATGAAAAATCAGCAAAATAAAGTGGGAAATAAGCCTGAGTGGCAAAGATCATTCCCAAGGCAAAGGAATTACTTTCAAAACTTATATGCACCCATGCACTACGCACAGAAATTTCACAACTACCCTCAAAGAGCAATTGCTAAAACACACACTCAAGCATACAGACAAAAGAGACAGCTGTATGTTGTTAAAAACCCCAAGCAATTTGCCAAAATACATTTTGATTATGGCACTGATAGATGACAACCTTTTAGAGTCAGATCTTTTGGTTATAAATTGGTTGGAGCATCTTATAAAACTAATCCCCAAGGACCCAGACAAAAATAGGTACCTAAAAATCAATTTCCTTGATTGCAGATACATGGAGCAGCAGAGTGCCAAGGCATCTAGTATATGGATAGTGGCTGCTCCAGGCATATGACAGGAAATAAGGAGAACCTGTCAAAATTCAAAGAAATCAAAGGTGCTAAAGTCATATTTGGAGGAAATGAAGCTCCAGGAAAGATCAAAGAAATTGGATCTATCAAAAAGAATGGACTAGAGATCACAGATGTTGCTTATGTTGAGGGACTCAACTTTAATTTGCTTAGCATAAGTCAACTTTTTGATAAAGGCTATAATGTTGGACTCAATATGGGGATTTGTCAGATTAAGCACATGGAATCAAATGAAGTTGTGTTGCAAGGAACAAGACAGAAGAATATGTATGTGGTAGATTGGTCTACTGCTACACCAAGCACTTGTCTATTGGCAAAAAGCACAGCCAAATCAAGTTAGCTGTGGCACAAGAAGCTGAGTCATCTGGACTTCAAGACAATTAACAAGCTTGCTAGAAGTCATCTTGTTGAAGGATTACCTGACTCAGTCTACAAGAAGGAAAGTGTATGTGATGCATGTTAAATGGGAAAGCAGATCAAATCATCTTTCAAGGAAAAGACAACTCCTTCATCAACAAGGATTTTGCACCTGCTACATATGGACTTATTTGGTCCAGTTGAACCAGCCAGCAGTAATGGAAAGAAATATACTCTGGTAGTGGTAGATGATCACTCAAGATATACATGGACCATTTTCATGTGTAAGAAGAAAGAGACGTTACAGAAGTTGCCTCAGCTGATGAAGAAAGTTCAAAATGAAAAGGGTCACACCATCATAAAAATAAGATCAGATAGAGGAACTGAGTTTGTGAATGGAATAATCACCCAGTATTGCATAGAGAATGGTATCTCTCATGAGTTATCTGCTGCAAGAACTCCACAGCAAAATGGAGTAGCTGAAAGAAGGAACAGAACTTTCAAGAAAGCTGCAAGGACCATGTTAGCTGAAGCTGGGTTGCCAAAGAGGTTTTGGGTTGAAGCAATAAACACAGCTTGTTACACTCAAAATAGATGCATGATTAATAGACAACTGACAAAGACTCCTTATGAAATCTGGACGAGAAGAAAGCTAAATGTTGGATATTTCAAAATATTTGGCTGCAAATGCTTCTTCCATAATAATGGCAAAAATAATCTAAAGGCTTTTGATGCCAAAGCTGATGAAGGTATCTTTTTGGGATACTCAGCTGAAAGCAAAGCCTACAGAATATTGGACAAAAGGACTATGCTCACAGAAGAATCAATTCATGTGATCTTTGATGAACCAAACATGAATGAAGAAGATATTGAAGAGTCATCTGACAAGCAGATTCAAACATCCCTGCTGAAAAGCCCTTATGTTAAAGCTGAGATAAGAGAGCTTAACTCAGATGAAGATGAAACAGCTGAACCAATGGAGGAACTTCAGCTGGATGAAGATGAAAGAGTTGTAGAAGATAAACTGCACCCAGCCGACTTACTTCAACCTGACAGAAGATGGTTGAAGGACCATCCTCCTGAGCTTATTATTGGAGATGTCAAAGAAGGAATTCAAACAAGATCAAAGGTACAACAGGAAGCCATGTTCACTTGCTTCATATCTCAAGTTGAACCAAAAGATGTATCTCAAGCTCTGGAAGACACACATTGGATACAAGCTATGCAAGAGGAGCTGAATCAATTTGAAAGAAACAAAGTATGGGAATTGGTTAAAAGACCATTACACCAAAATGTGATTGGAACAAAATAGGTATACAGAAACAAAATGAATGAAGAAGGCCTTGTGGTAAGAAACAAAGCAAGATTGGTAGCCAAATGGTATTGCCAAGAAGAGGGAATAGATTTTGATGAAACATTTGCTCCTGTTGCAAGATTAGAAGCAATAAGGATGTTTCTTGCCTATGCTGCACATAAGAACTTTACTGTATATCAAATGGATGTGAAGACTGCATTTCTAAATGGACTATTAGAGGAAGAAGTCTATGTTGAACAACCTACAGGATTTGAACAAAAGACAGCTGGAGATATGGTTTACAAGCTGAAAAAGGCTCTTTATGGATTAAAACATGCTCCAAGAGCATGGTATGACACATTGTCACAATTTCTAATTGACAATGGATTCACAAAAGACAAAGTTGATAGAACACTATTCAGAATTGAAGATGAGAAGGGTATTCCATTAGTTCAAATTTATGTGCATGACATCATCTTTGGCTCCACTGATAAAGAGCTATGCAAAAAGTTCTCAAACCTAATGCAAGGGAAATTTGAGTTGAGTATGATGAGAGAGCTAACTTTCTTCCTAGGTCTTCAAGTCAAACAAATGGAAGAAGGAACCTTCATAAGTCAGACAAAATACACAGGGGATCTGATGAAGAAATTTGGGATCGAAGAGAAATCCTCAGTAAAAATTCCCATGAATACATCAGCCAAGATGGATATGGACAAAGAAGGAAAAGATGTTGACCAAACAAGATATAGAGGTCTCATTGGATCTCTGCTGTACTTAACTGCTAGCAGGCCATACATTACCTATGTTGTTGGTATGTGTTCTAGATTTCAATCAGCACCCAAGGACAGTCACATGACTGCAGCTAAGAGAATTCTGAGATATTTAAAAGGAAGCCAGGGAGTTGGCTTGTGGTATCCAAAGGAAGGAGGATTCAAATTAATGGGATACTCAGACTCAGACTATGCTGGTTGTAGAATCGACAGAAAAGGCACATTTGGTACTTGTCAAATGCTTGGAAATCGACTAATCTCATGGTTCAGCAAGAAACAAAACTCCATTGCAACATCCACGGCTAAAGCTGAATACATAGCAACAGGCAGCTGTTGCGCACAAATTCTCTGGATGAGACAACAGCTGAGAGATTATGATGTTGAAGAAAGGGAAATTCCAATTATGTGTGATAATACGAGTGCCATAGCAATCACATAAAATCCTGTATTTCACTCAAGGACAAAGCATATCGATGTCAGATATCATTTCATAAGAGATCATGTTGAAAAGAAAGATATCACATTGGAATATATCTCAACTGACAAGCAGTTAGCTAATATTTTTACAAAGCCATTATGTGAATCACGATTTGAAGAACTCAAGAATGAGTTGGGATTAATTGAGCTGAGTTAGAAGTTCAGAAGATTCAACATAGCTTGGAAAGAAGGAAAGAAATATCAAACGAAATAAGTTTCACATCACAGCTAAGTGAAACAACTGAGCCGGATATACAACTGCATTAAGTTAGTTGTCAGCAAAGTTAAGTCAAGGCAAAGAGTTGAGTTATTTTAAAGAAGAGAGCTGAAAATATCGAAATTACTCACAACAATGTCATTTTTAAGAAACGGGAACGGTTTATTATTAAGCATCAGACATGATCACGCAAAATGAGGAAAAAGCTGCAATTATGTCCATGATTGGATATAAATGCTGCCGCATTAAATGTGGAGAGATAATGCGGTTTTCAAGACTTAATCCTCACATTGATCTTGACCAAATGATTCAAATTCCCTAATTTGTCTCTTCAAGTCATATATAACCAAAAATTCAGTTTTGTCTCTCTCATCACGCGAACAAACACATTCAAACCAGCAAAAGAAATTCTCTCGAAAGCTCTAAGTGTCCTCAAGCAAATTCGTCAATTTTAATCGGTAAAGATCTTTGAAAATGGCACCTACATTCGATTTCGTCAAACTCTCTAAGAAAATCCACTCAGGATCGTCTGTGGATTTCGAAGGCATGGTGAAACAGCGTTCGGATGAAACCCTAGTTAAGAAAATTTCTGAAATGTTAGAAAAGTCAGGGCTCAAGGCTTTTCTAACTATGGAATACTCACATACCTATCTAGAGGAGGTAGCTTAGTTCTATGTTAATGCTGAAGTGCAGGACGAAGGGATCAAGTCTTCAGTCCACCACAAGGACATAATGATAAATGCTAAGGACCTTGCGGAGCACTGCTTGTTGCCGTCTGAAGGCATGAAGGAGATTAATGAAACTGATGTTGATTTGGCTACTGCATGGAAAGAGGTAGCCAAACTGGAGTGCGCTGCTAAGGTGGTTTACACAGCTGACAAGAAGCTGCTGAAGGACGACTATCATAAGTTAATGGATGTCGTCTCAAAGTGTGTAGACATGAAGTTTGGAAGCTTTAATCAGCTATCCAAGACAAAGTTGATCGTCATGGCTACGATCATGCAGGGCAAGAAAGTCAACTGGGCTGAGTTCGTGTACAACAGACTCTGCCTGAATGTGATGAATAAGTCATTCAAGGAAGACGAATCCTTTGGAGGATCTCTTGGATATGGCCTCGTGATTGGCCACTTGATGGAAGTGAAGGGTATTCCCTTTCGACATGGAAAACCTTTCCATGTCAACAAGAAGATGTTCAGGGCGAACCTCTCTGGAGCCCAGATGAGAGTCCACACGAAGAAGGCGGAAACCAGTAAGGGGGAATCAGCTGAACCTGAGGACACAGCTGCTACCCCCCACCCAAGAAGAATGCTGCCCCTGCAGCTAAGGCAAAGAAGGCTCCAGCTGCAAAGTCCAAAAAAAAAGATGCACCTGCCCCTACAGCCGAGTCGCCTGCCCGTACAACCTAGTCTCCTGCTCCTGCAGCCGAGGCTGAGAAGGAATCCCAAATCCCTTCTCCAGCCATACGAAAGAAGAGGACTGCCAAGTCAAGGAAGGCAACTCTCTCCAAGAAGGATGCCCCGGCCCCCGCCGCCAAAGATTCAGAAGAAGAAGAAGAACCAGAAGTCCCTCTGGTTCGGACCAAAAAAAGAAGATTTTTCAAGCAATCAGGGCTTGAAAAGTGAGCTGAATCTGCTATTCAGCTGGAATCACAAGTTGAGACTGCCGGTAATCTAGAAGAGCAGTATCCCAAAGTTATTGATGTACCTGCCAAGTCTGTTGAGGGTGATCAACAGAGACCCATCGATGACTCACCAAGGCCGGGACAATGAGGAAAGCAAAGCAGCAGAGACAACTGTACATCCTGTTGAAAAGGTTGTCTCTCCACCTGCTACTGATGCTGCTGAAGGAGAGGAGCAGCAGAGTATCTTGCCTTTTCAATCCCAGAAAAGGAAGGACAAGAAGAAGATGATAACGATGATGTAATCATGTACTCTCCAGTATATCCAGATATTCAGCGCCGTCTCAGGGAATGGTGAGCATGGAAACTTGATCACTCAAGGGCGCAGTTCGCTCACCCTGAGTATATCGAAGAAGAAGAGGAATTGCTACAATTTCTCAGTGTTGCCATGGTACGACAGGCTCTTGATGAAGAAAATTGCATGGACATTCTTTGAATCATCAAGGAAGAAGAGAAAGAAAAGGCAACTGAGGAAGCCCCTATCCTAGAAAAGGCCAAGATGTGTGAATTCACAAACTCTCCATCTCACACTCATACACATCTAGACATATACTTAGAGAGTGATGAGGAACCCATTGCGGCAATAGAGAAGTTAGACAAGCAGCAAGCAATGAGAGAATCCAGGCAGTTGCATGAGCAACAATTATTTGAAGGACCAGGAGAGTCGTCTCAATCTCTCCTGCAGATCGACCCTTTGGGAGTAGTGCAGCAGATTGCCACAGACATCGCTGCTGCTACGTCTCTGTTACTTTCGGAGAATGGGTCCAAGGGAATTGGCAATGAAAATGGGACTTTGGGCACCCAAGTTGAGCCAACCCCTGAAGAAGGTGTTTTACCACCTGCCCCAGCGACTGAGCATTCAAAAGAAAAAGCCGCGAGTCAGGAGCAGAGTGACCCCATCATCAGTCACTCAGTTGGTGTGCCAGCTGAAGGGGAAACTCTCTCCACTGCAGCAAGGTCGGAGGATGCTGCAGAAGACTCTAACTTGAAGCAAGGAGGCGAAGTGGAAACTGAAAAACAACCACAGCAGAGTGACATTGACGAGGCTCGGACAGTTGGGTCTGTCCCAACTGAAATGTCCGCTGCTTTGAAGGCTAATGACACTGTTCTTACAGTCGAGGCACAGGATGGAGATGCCCCAGGAGTTAACACTCTGGGCAGTGAAAGTGCAATCCTAGGGGTTGAGACTCCTATGGATGCCATGGTCCAAGACCCTAAGACAACTGCAACTGTCGAAGGGAATATTGAAGGCCTCGCTGCAGTTGAGACTACTGGAGGTAGTGAAGGCCCAAGGGAGGTTGAGACTTCCCTGGGTAAAGCCCAAGAGACACAGAACATTCCTCCTGTTCAAAGCACTAAAATAGAAGAGGAGATAAGTGCACTTCATGACTCCCAGGAGAACTTTGATACATCATTCTTGGGATCTGAAGATGAAGCTAAGTCCACTCCAGTTGTAGATCCAAAGGACTCAGCTGAGGATGTTCTCAAAACAACGAGCCAGCTAAGTGACAAAGCTGCTCGTCAGAAATTTCACTTCGATGATGAGCCAACTTCGCAAATCTCACCATCATCCGATGACGTTGATGATGCAGCAGGGGATCAGGTAATTCATTTGGAGAAATCTATTGAGACCGAAGAAGATGTTAAGACAGCTTACGCTCAGTCAGCTAGGCAACACATTCCAGAAGCCCCAGCTAAAACCGAGTCATCTGCGTAGGCTCCCATAGCTGCAGCAGTAACGACTCCACCAGCACCATCACAGGCTCCCACAGCTGTGACAGGATCAGGAGAAACCACTACAGCTGAGATCAATCAAGCTGAGACATCACAGGCACAAACCGCATAGACCATCCCATATGTGTGCGATGATGCCTTTGAACAAGTGTTTCCTTTTTCTATAAACTTGCTTGAGCTAGAGGAAGAGACCGCCAAAGAGCAATGACGATTCACTGTACGAGAAGATCCCATAATTCTTACCGACTCCATGGTACCAGCAGACTTTAACTTCGATGCGGAATGGCTGGCAGCTGAATCAAGTGAGACAGCTGAGTTTCGTGAAGTCTTCAAGAAGATCTGTGAAGAGATTGAGAAGATCGAACGACACCAAGCCTCTCTAGACTTAAGGCTGGACAATAGAGATGCTACCCTCACAGCAGATTTAAGAGGGATAGTGGTACGAATCAGGGAGTGGTCTCAACAGCAAAGTGCCATGCGACTCGAGCAAGTTTGCTATTTCAAGGCACTCTACAAATAAAATGCTTGTCTAGAGCGCTGACAACACTTTGATCAGGCACAAAATGCAGGAAGAGGACTCCCTAAGGAAGTTGAAAGAAGAGAAGTCCAAGGAAACTGAAGCTGAGAAGAAAAGAAAAACAGCTGAGGGGGAAGGCTCGACAGATTTAACCATGATGTTAGCTGAAACCCCCTAGCAAGGTCAAGTCATAGCCTCCATCATGAGCAAACTCCCTGTAACCCTACCAATGGGACACTCTGTTGTGCCAATAGCAGAAAGAAGAAAGATCATTGAAGCAGAGATAGAGGAGTTCTCTGAAAAATAGGAAGCTCGAGTTCAAAAGATCTTACAACAGCATGGTGGACTCCCAGCTGAATTAAGCAAAGCTCTAATTGACCCTCCCAGTGAATTAATGCAGCATGTTGGATCTGAGCCTAGATCCATGGAAGAATTTAAAACACTAGAAGCTGAAGGCTACTTCAAGGGACTGTCTCTAACTAAAGCATGGGATCTATACTGGGAAAAAGGACTGGAGGTATGCAAGACAGCTGAGAAAGCTCTAGCAGACACTCAGCCGGAAAATCCAAAGCTCCTGTGCAGTACACTCTTAGAGAAAGAGGAGTTGAGTCAGGACAAGAGCGAAAAAGGGATATCGTGTATTGGACTGGACACGACCACTTGGCGAATTTAGAAAATCAGCGCAAAATTGAAGAAGCCAAAAGAAGAATGGCAGCAGAAAATGCCAAAGCCATACGCAAATGGGAAGAAAGGCAGAGAAGGGATGACCCTGCTGCCAAGAGAGTTTGAGAAGAAGAAGAAGGAAGAAGAAAGGAAAAAGAGAGAAAGAGCTGATGACTTCGATAGAGCTAAAGAGGAAAGAAGGAGGCAGCGAAGGCGATGAAATGTTGCTGCGAACCCTTCATGTATTTCACTTGTGTAAATACACTTTTGTAAGTCATCTGTATACTTAGTGAAGTTTTTTTTTAAATTTTCACTTTGTATTTATTCTAGTATATTAGCATAGATATATGTATTTTTGATCTGATATAGAATGCTCTGATACCAAATGTAAACAGTTGTGTAAAGGACAAGAATGCTATGATCAATAAAACGATCTATTCCACGCATGCATTCTTTGTTACTGCATTGTCTGTATGTATCTTTGTTGTTTACATGTTGTTTAATGTTTTTAAGTTTTGGCATCATCAAAAAGGGGGAAATTGTTGGGAAATTTATTTTATAGATTTTGATGAATGCCATGTAAAACTTAAACTAGAAAGTTGGCACCCCATTTTCCTTGTAATTTTCATTGTAATATATAGGGCTGGAAAAGCTGAGTCAAGTGAGCTACACCTGGAAACACAAGAAGTCAACTGAAGACAGAAGTGAAGACTCCATTGTGGAACAGCTGAGTATGGTCAAGATAGAAGATCAAGAACTCGACTGAAGATGTATCAGCTGAGGAACATATGTGTGAAAAGTTAGTCAAAGTCAACTCATGAAGCTGAGTTGAAACACCTGTCCAATTATTCGAGGTTAAAGAAAATTCAAGTCAACTGTGCTGAAAAGAAGAAGCAGTTGAGTAAAGCCAACTCACAATCAACTGTTGCACAAAGATCATGAAGATTACTTATTTAAGTAATATCCCCATAATGTCAGGCACTAAGAATAAACAAGTGCAAAAGCGTGTATTTTAATAAGCAAGAGGAGCGGCTCGAGTGGGTGTCAGACTCCAAAAAGCTGGACATTCAAGAATACGAGGTAGTGGATGCTTCACACGCCTGGAAAGCAAAGAAGAACAAATCGATGTCCAACAAAATATTATTTGAATAATTATCCATCTCTTCAACGGATAGTTTTTCAAATAATACTATAAAAGGGCTGATGATTCAAAAAGGAAATAGAGACATATATGAGAATAACAAAAGAACAACAAGGAGAATTTGAAAATTCATACAAAATCTGAACTAAAGATTATAATATCTTCAAGCCTATTCCATCTGTATTTCATATCCAACACAATTTGTGAAGGACAACAAAATCATCAAGTTGAAGAGAAAACCAAAGTAATTTCAGGGGTCTACATTCCAAGTGAAGGACTGTAGGAAAGGTTCAAGTTGTTTGGAGGGCTGAGTGATCAAATCCAGCAACTTAACAAAGTGAGCTGTAGTAGCAAGGCAGCCGCCTCGTGAAGAAGCTGAGTCGCAAAGAGAAGCCAACTGGGTGATCAAGGCATCTCGAGACTGAGTCAAAGGAGAAAGTCAGCTGCGTGATCAAGACTTGTCTCTAGACTGAAACCTTCTGTAAACTGATCATTACTTAGTGGATTCCTCCATGAGTTGGAGAAGAGAGGAGTAGAAGAATTACCCCATCTTCGAACCTCTATAAAACTATTGTGTCGATTTACTTTCAGCATTTAATTTCTGCTCTATTATCTTATATCTGCTGAACTAAGTTAAATCTGCTACTCTAAGTGATAATAAGCTAAGTTTCCAAAAACAAGTGTTAAAAACTCATACTTCCATTTTCAAAGGGTGTTAAGACTTCTGCTTTAAAAAACCAAGTCAGCCCAGTTAATTGCTTAAAATAGACAACCGAGTTACCTTACACACAACTCTCGTGAATCTGCTATATAGGAACTCAGCTGACAAATTGACACAGCTGACTTGTGATAACTCTGTTGCAATTTTTGAAAGGTTCTTGATTGCAAAATTTTTAGTAAGGTTTATTCAACCCCCCCTCTAAACCTTACAACACACCCCTTGGGACCTACACATTTTGTTAGGAAATTTATTGTTTAGATTTTGATGAATGCCATGTAAAACTTAGAATAGGAAGTTGGCACCCCATTTTTTGTTGTAAACTGCATTGTAATAAATAGGGCTGGTCAAGCTGAGTTAAGTCAGCTACGCCCAAACATGCAAGAAGACAACGGAGACTAGAAGGAAGACTCATTGCAAGACACCGAGTATGGCAAAGAAGAGTAGACGGAACTCTCTTCAAGAAGCGGTGAGATGCACCTGAGTGGAGTATCATTCAAGTCAACTCAAGAAAAGCCAAGTCTCAAGTTGAAGTGGAAGAGTCATCCATGATTGGAAGTCGACTCTAAGTCACCGGGGAAAGCAAGGAAATGCGGTCAAGTCGAGATAATCGAAAAAGATCCGTTGTACGTAAATCAAGAGAATTACATAAACAAGTAATATCTCCATACTACCTTTCTCGAAGTGCTCACCCTAGAAGCGTGCAAAAGGAATAAACCAATGGGAAGCACTACACCGTGTCGAACTCGAAAAGGTGAAGAACAATTAAATGAGGAAATGGCAATTCCAAGGATCGCAACAAGACAAGCTAACGACGCAAGTGACTTTCAAAAATAAGCCTATCTCTTCAACGGGCAAATTTTTGAAAGATCACTATAAAAGGCTGAGAAATGACTTTGAGAAAAAGAAAAGACCAGAACCATAAATGTTCAAGCAATTATTAGATTTGAAAACCTGAAATATTCTCAATCCTCAAGCCTACACTACGAAGAACATCAATCCAACACTCACCTGTGAAGGAAAGATAACTTCAATCAGTTGAAGAGGAAAATAGTGAAAAATCAAGGGGTCTACATTCCTCGAAGGATTGTAGGAAGGTTCAAGGTCGAACCAAGTCTTGAGCTTTTGGAGGGCTTCGTGATCAAATCCAAAGATCTTGAGCAAGTGAGTGTAGTAGCAAAGGGTTTGCCCTGTGAAGAAGCCGAGTCGCACGGGAAGCCGGTGAGTGATCAAGGCGTCTCTGCATCGAGTCCCAAAGGATCAAGTCCATTTGTGTGATCAAGACTTGTATCCGGACTGTTACCACTTTGTATCTCGATCAATACCTAGTGGTTTCCTCCGGGAGTTGGAGAAGAGAGGAGTAGAAGAATTACCCCATCTTCGAACCTCTATAAAAATCTTATTGTGTCATTTACATTTCAAAGACTTTAATTCTTGCATCATATCTGTTTATTTTCACGACATATTTGCTATCCATTAGATAATCTCTAAGTACTAAATCAAGCTCTAAATCTCTACTTAACCAAACTTAAGGGTGTTAAGTCTTCCAATGAAAAACAAAACACGTTGAGTTAATTTAGACTTAGACTTAAAATTGAGTTATTCCATCAACACTCGATTGAGTCCGTTGAGAGACTAACCCTACTTGATTAACTAAATTGGTCATGTCCACCAAGGACACAACAGGTTGTGTAGTATCAACTCGAACTTTTAAAAGGACTAAATCAAAAATTTGGTAAGGTTTATTCAACCCCCTTCTAAACCTTACACTTACACCCCTTGGGACCTACAAGTGGTATCGAGCGGTTGGTTCATTGAGCCTTCCATGACCGGTTCTTGAACTAGATCTCCAAACTTTTCAAAGTCTGCTTTAGTACTTAAACTTTCAAAACTCTTTTTATTAAAATTTATTATCATGGAAGCAAATTTGACACGCATCCCTATGTTCACAATTGAAGAGTTTGATGATTGGAAAATTCGTATGCGAGGCTCATCGTCAAAGATTACATGATGAGATGTGGATAGTGATAGAAGATGGGCCACCGCAAATCTTAAAGGTGAACACGGTAATGTGTAAGAAAGAGTCTGAAATTTGAGGTGAAGAGGATGCGGCTCCCGGACCGCCATTGTTGAAAAACCAAGAACTTGAATGGACAAATGATGACATAAAAAGATACAACCTGGACAATGTAGCCAAGGACATCCTTTACAAAACCTTGGACAAAGCCATGTTCAATAAAGTCAAATCATGCAAAACGGCCAAAGAAATGGGACAAACTAACACCGATTTGTGAAGGCTCGTGAGCAAATCAAAGAAAATAAATTATCGGTGGTCTGTACAAAAATTTGAGAATTTCAAAATGATCGCAGGAGAAAACCTGGATCAAGCTGGATGCTCGGTTCACGTAAATCACCAACGAGCTATACGCACTTGGAAATGAATATACACGAATGAAATGTGTATGAAGATCTTAAAAAGTCTCCCAACCGAATGGGAAATGAAAGTCATGGCACTAAGACATTCCATGGACCTATCAAAGACATCCAACCATGAACTATTCTCGGACCTCAAAGCCTACGAGTTTTGAGCCGAGAAGAAAAGACAGGAAGAGACAATTTGTACCCAAAACAAATTGCTCTAATTGTTAAAGATGGGAAGAGAGCCGAGGTCAAAGAAGTCATTGACCCGGAAGAAATAGCCCTACTAGTAAAAAGGTTCAACAAGTTCTTCAATAAGAACTACAAGAGAGGCAAGAGCGAATCCTCCGAAGACACTCGGCTCCCTCCAAATCAAGGGAAGATAGGCCGACCAAGAGAACAGATCATCAAAAAGTGAATATCAAAGGGCCGACAATCCAAGAATGGAAAGAGTGATCAAAAGGTTGAATATCTATGCCGAACTGTAGACAACCAGGTCACTACGCCATTGATCGCCCATATCCCGTAGTCAACAAATACAGGAATGAAGAAGAAAGAAAGGTCTTGAGAGAAAGAAGACAAGAAAAGAAAAAGGCAATGTTGGCTGCGAGAAAATGCCGACACGGTGATCAGAGCAAGATGAAGCCGACTACTCAAGTGACTCGAAGAAGAAGCCCGACCGTTTAATGGCCAAGGAACAAGATCAACTCGACCAAGAAGATGAGGTACACTCCAACTCATCAAACTCGATTCTAGTGATAGTGATCGTGACACGCACACTTCATCACCCACTCCGATCTTTATGATTCATTAGGCAAAATGATGAAAGATTTTGAACACATTAAATCCTCACACACACTATTAAATGAGGAAAACAACCTACTCAAGAGCCAAAACTCAAAGCTAACTAAGGAGCCGAGTACTCTAAGTCAAATAGCCGATGAGAATGAAAGTTTAAAGGTGAAAATGCTAAGCTAATAGCAGAAATAGTTGCCATAGAAAAAGAGGGAAAATGACCTCAAAAATGTGATTGCATCATTCACTAAGGCATCTAAATCATTGGATGGTCTTATTATGAGTCAAAGAGAATGTGGAGACAAGACATGCTTAGGATTTAATTCCTCGTGCTATGTCAAACTCCAAAAGTAATTTTGGAAAAAGGATCTTCAAGCAATGAAGAGTCTAAAAATCCAAAACTCTAAATGTTGCACACACATTCACTCCAAAGCACAATTACAAGCAAAGCGGCCTTGGTTATAAAGGAAAAGGAAAATGGCCGAGTTGAGTGCGGCTGAAAGGTGAGAAGAGATTGATCGAGTTCCTCAAAGCAAACTCCAAAAGAAAAATACTCAGTAAAGAAGAAGCAGAGCTACCAAAAACCCCAGAAAATCTATAAAAGAAATACATATGATGGGAATGGTAGAAAATATCCAAGCCAAGCGATTGGAATAATGTGAATTATCAAAGATAGACTTATGGAATATAAGCCCAAATGGCAAAGGCCTAGAACTCAAAGAAAGGCCATTCCAAAAGTATAAGAGCTTTCATCAAAGACAAATATGCACCTAGGCACTACACTCGAGACACCACAATTACCCAAAGAAGGCGATTGCTAAAACATATACACAGCATACGGACAAAAGAGACAGCAATTGTATGAACCTAAAATCCCAAGCAATTTGCCAAGATTAATTATGATTATGGCATCGATAGATGGCAACCCCTTAGAGTCAAATCATTTGGCTATAAGTTGGTTGGATCATCTTACAATTCTAACCCCTCGGGACCTGCACAAATATGGGTACCTAAAACTTAATTTCCTTGATTGCGGGTTCAAGCAGTGAGTGCCAAGGAACCTGGTATATGGATAGTGGTCATTCCGGACATATGACAGAAACAAGAAAAATTTGTCAAAATTCAAGAAAGTTAAAGGAGCAAAAGTCATATTTGGAGGAAATGAAGCTCCAGGTGAAATAAGAGGCATTGGATCCATCAAGAGGAACGGATTAGAAATCACAGATGTTGCATATGTCGAAGGACTCAACTTCAACTTACTAAGCATTAGCCAACTCTGTGACAAGGGCTATAATGTTGGATTCAACATGGGTATATGCCAAATCAAGGATTATGAATCGAAATGAAGTTGTGTTGCAAGGATGCAGACAAAAGAACATGTATGTAGTAGATTGGTCAACCGCTACACACAAAGACTGTCGATTAGCAAATAGCACAAATTTGAATCAAGTTGGTCGTGGCACAAAAAGTCGAGTCACCGAATTTCAAAACGATTAACAAGCTTGCAAGAAGTAATCTTGTGGAAGGACTTCCAGACTCAGTATACAAGAAGGAGAGTATATGTGATGCATGTCAGAAGGGAAAACAAATCAAATCTTCATTCAAAGAAAAGACATGTCCATCTTCAACAAGAGTATTGCATATGCTACATATGGATCTATTTGGCCCAGTGGAACCAACCAGCATAAGTGGAAAGAAATACACCTTGGTGGTAGTAGATGACTACTCAAGATATACATGGACAATATTCATGTGTAAGAAGAAAGAAACTCTACAGAAACTACCACAGCTGATGAAGAGGATTCAAAACGAAAAGAGCCAAACCATTATCAAAATAAGATCAGACAGAGGAACTGAGTTTGTCAATGGAATAATAACTCAGTATTGTATTGAAAATGGCATTGGTCATGAACTATCCACAGCAGGGACTCCACAGCAGAATGGAATTGCAGAAAGAAGGAACAGAACTCTCAAAGAAGCAGCAAGGACCATGTTAGCTGAAGCTGGAATTATAAACTCAGAAGAAGATGAGATAACTGAATCTCAAAAACAACTGGAAAATTTGCAGCTAAGTGACTACGAGAGAGCTGATCAAAGCAACACAGCTGCTAGACGATTGAATCCAGCCAACTTACTTCAACCTGATGTAAGATGGCTGAGAGACCATCCACCAGAACTTGTCATTGGAGACATAAGAGAAGGTGTCAAAACAAGATCCAGAACTCAACAAGAAGCTATGTTCACATGCTTTATCTCGCAAATAGAGCCCAAAGATGTGTTACAAGCATTGGACGACACACATTGGATTCAAGCTATGCAAGAAGAGCTGAATCAGTTTGAAAGAAATAAAGTATGGGAATTAGTTCAAAGACCCATCCATCAAAACGTTATTGGTACTAAATGGGTGTTCAGAAACAAGATGAACGAGGAAGGTTCTGTGGTAAGAAACAAAGCAAGACTAGTAGCCAAAGGATATTGCCAAGAAGAAGGAATAGATTTTGATGAAACATTTGCTCCTGTAGCAAGATTGGAAGCTATAAGGATGTTTCTTGCCTATGCTGCTCACAAGAATTTCATTGTATATCGATGGATGTAAAAAGTGCATTCCTAAATGGTTTATTGGAAGAAGAAGTGTATGTTGAACAACCTCCGGATTTGAGCAGAAGACTCTTGGAGATAAGGTATACAAACTCAAGAAAGCCTTGTATGGATTGAAACAGGCACCCGAGCATGGTATGATACTCTGTCACAATTCGAATCGAGAATGGATTCACAAAAGGAAAAGTAGATAGAACACTTTTCAGAATTCAAGACAAAAAGAGTATCTTGCTTGTTCAAATATATGTGGATGACATCATTTTTGGATCCACAAACAAAAGAGTTGTGTGAAAAATTTTCAAACCTCATGCAAAGTAAATTTGAAATGAGCATGATGGGAGAGCTAACATTCTTCCTTGGACTCCAAGTGAAACAATCTGAAGGATGGAACCTTCATAAGTCAAACAAAATACACCGAGAGATTTAATGAAGAAATTTGGTATGGAGGAGAAGTCTTCGTAAAAATATCAATGAATACATCGGTCAAAATGGACATGGATGCAGATGGCAAGCACGTAGATCAAACAAGATACAAAGCACTTATTGGATCATTGCTCTATCTCACAAAGAAGCGAGGCCGGACATCACCTTTGTTGTAGGTGTATGTGCAAGATTTCAATCTGCCCCAAAAGAGAGCCATATGACAAGACTAAGAGAATATTGAGATACTTGAAAGGAAGCCAAGAAGTTGGCTTATGGTATCCAAAGGAAGGTGGATTCAAGCTAATTGGCTATTCGGACTCGACTATCTTTGGATGCAAAGTTAATGAGAAAAAGCACCTCGGACACATGTCAAATGCTAGGAAACAGGCTGATTTCTGGTTTAGCAAGAAGCAAAATTCAATAGCCACCTCTGGTAAACGGGGCGAGAATACATAGGCTGCGGGCATGTTGTTGTGCCCAAGTCCTATGGATGAGACAACAGCTGAGAGACTATGAAGTTGAAGAAAAAGAGATTCCAATTATGTGTGATAACACAAGTGCAATTGCAATCACTCAAAATCCTGTGTTGCACTCAAGAACAAAGCATATCGATGTCAGATATCACTTCATAAGAGATCATGTTGAAAAGAAGGACATCATCTTGGAATATATCTCAACTGATAAACAATTGGCTGACATCTTCACAAAACCATTATGTGAATCAAGATTTGAAGAACTCAAGCATGAGTTAGGGTTAATTGAGGTGACACTCGGAAGAATCAAAGAAAAGAAATGGAACACAGAAAAGGAAAAAGAGCTGAACTCACAAATCAGCTAAGTAAATCAGCCGTATCGGAAAGACAACTATACCAAGTCAGCTGACAGCTGAGTCACAAAGAGAACTGTGAGAAGAAGAGTTAAACCAGCTAAGGGTAAAAGCTGAGTCATTTATGAACAAAGTGACAAAAACGCAGTCATTTTTACTAAGCGGGAATGTTTTTAAGAATGACATCAGCATAATTATAACGTGTACAGGCAAAAGCTGCACACTAAGCTTATGATTGGATATAAATGCTGCCGCATTAAATACGAGACATTAAATGCTCAATCGGCGTGCCAAATCTAAGCCGTTGATTTCGATCCCATTTCAAAAACCACCCGCACGTCCTTTCATAAACCATACTTAAACCATTTTCGTCCGTTTCTCTCACACACTACCAAAACTGTTCATTTCTCTCTCTCTCAGAAGCAAAGGCAAAAATTTTCTCAAAACCCTATCTATCTTCAACTCAATCTCTAAGTTTTCTTCGGTAAAATCCTGAAGGATGGCATCAACCTATGATTTTGTCAAGTTAGGAAAACAAATCCACACCGGGTCTACTGTGGATTTCGACGGCATGGTGAAACAGGGTCCGACGACACCCTAGTGAAGAAAATTGCTGAGAAATTGGAAACGTCTGGGCTGAAATCGTTTCTGACGCTGGATTATCACAAGTTGTTGGACATAGTTGCCAAATGTATTGACATCAAATTTGGCAACTTTGACCAACTGTCAAAAGCAAAGTTGATCGTGATGGTAGCGATCATTGAAGAAAGGAAAATAAACTGGGCTGAGTTTGTCTACAGCAGACTATGCCAGAATGTAGGGAACAAATCCTTCAAGGAAGATGGCACATTTGGAGGATCCCTAGGATATGGCCCGGTGATTGGCCGGTGATGGAGGTGAAAGGAGTCCTCTTAGACATGGAAAGGCGTTCCATGTAAACAAGAGGATGTTCGAGATCAAACCTCTCTAGCGCAAGACGAAGAGAGCCTACGCCAAGAGGCGACACGAGTGAGGGGAATCGGTGACCCGAAGATTTGTTTCCTCTCCACCAAAGAAGAAAGCCCCTGCGGCTGCTAAAAAGACCGATGCTCCCGCAAAGAAAGAAAGTCAAACTCGCTCCGCCCGCAGCGAGAGTCACCGCCCCTGCAGCCGTGTCTCCCGCCCAGCAGCGATGGTCGAGAAGGACTCTCAACTACCTTCTCGGATCGTCAAAAAGAGGAGATCCGATAAGCCAAGACGGCCAGCTCCTCGAAGAAAACACCAAAGCCACGGCCCCCGCCGCCCAAGACTCGAAGAAACGTCTCGAACCAGTAAATCCCTCCGGTACAAACTAGAAGACGAAGAAGAATCATCAAGCGCTCGAGCTTGAGAAACCGGCCGAGTCACCACTCATTGGAACAAATACTTAAACCGCCTGAAGCAAGAGAGAGTCCCCGATGTAATTGATGAAACAACTAAGTCTCAAGGCGTCACAGAGGCAAACCGAAAAACACAGATGTAGTCGCGCTTGGTGAGACACAAGAAGAAGCGATAGTGATGTGATTATCATATCCCCACTTTACCGGACATCCAAAATCGTCATGCGAGAGTGGAGGAAGTGGAAATTGAGTCGATCAAGGGGAACAGTTCCAACGGCCTGAATTTATAGAAGAGGAAGAGGAACTCGCTGAACTTCCTTGGAGTGACCACTTTGTGGTCCAAGCATCGGATGAAGAAAAGCGCATGAGATATCTTGCAGATCTTCAAGGACAAGGAGAAGGAAAGACAGCGAGAGGAAGCCGAGGCACGTGAGAAGGCCAAAGATCGCCTATCACCGCACCACAGAACATACACATCATCTCCTTGATGTCTTATCCGATGATGATGAGATCGGACTCTGCCGCCCACGTAAAAATTGCAAATGCAGCAAGCATTGCACGAATCTAGAATCCTTCACGAGAAAAGATTGATGGAGGGACCAAGAGAGTCCTCCAAAACACAACTGAAATTGATCCAATGGGAGTGGTTCAAGCAAATCGCCACCGTTGTTATTCTTGCCACCACTTCCCACTCACTCGGAAGAAGGAATTAAAGGGCTGGCGATGGCGGGTTAGTGGGGACCCCGGTTGAGCCAACTCCTAATGAAGGTGTCTCACCACCGCCCCAACTACTGAACACTCAGAGAAACAGCCGGGAGTTTGGAGTCGAGTGACCCTATTCCAAGTCATTCGGTGCGCACCGAGGGGAAACTCCCCTCCACCACAAAGAAGGTCGGAGAATCTTTGCAGATGACTCCACAACGAATCCGGGAGGCGAAGTGGAGAAAGTACAAACACAAAATGAACAAAGCAAGTTTCCATCAACGAAGCTCGGATAGTTGAGACTGTCTCGGTGAGGTGCAATCGCTCTACGAAGGCTAATGACGCGTTTGCCGATGCGTCGAGGCACATGAAGGAACAACCCCGGGAGTTAACACTGGCGATGAAAGTGCAATCCATGGGGTTGAGACTCCAATGGATGCCACCACGAGAAGACCCTAAGACACGGTGACACCGGTCGAAAGGGAGGTCCAGGCCTCTCATTGCGATCGAGGCTGGCTGGAGGTAATGAAGGCCCACGGGAGGTTGAGACTTCCCGGGGTAAAGAAGTCAAGTAGAGAACATCCCTCCCGCTATCATTGATCCATCCGAAAAGGAGATAAGCGCTTCATGATTCCCAGGATAATCGATGTAACCTTTCTCGGGATCGAAGGCGACAAAGAAGCCGAGTCATCCCCCGTGACAGATCCAAAAGACTCGGTGTGGATGTTCCCAAAGACGAGCAAGTCGATCTCAAGACTACTCGTCAAACTTTCAATTTTGATGATGAGCCACCAATGGAAATCTCATCATCGTCCGATGACACTTCGATAAGGCCGAGGACCGATCCACTCAATTGGAGAAACCAGTGAGACCAACGGTTGTTGAGAAGTGAGGCTCGGCAAAGTCGGGTCCACTTCACAACAGACCCACCAAAGCAGTCACGCGCAGCTCCCAAGTGCGCAGCGGGTTCGACTCCAAAAGGAACTTCACGCACACCTCTCATCATTGAACAAATCCCGGTTGGCCGTGATGATTCCTTTGTAGAATCATTTCCTTTCTCTCTGGAGGTACCCGACCTCCTTGAAGAATCGAGAGAACGAACGCAAGACGCTTCCACAGACCAGCTCCGTCATTTCGTCAGTACCATCGTTCGGTGACTATGACTTTGACTGCGTGGCCATCACCGCATCGGAAAAACAAATTGAAGTTCGGGAGGTGTTCAAAGCATTATTTGCCGAGATTGAACGGATGGAGAGGCACCAGGCCTCTATGGACATGCGATGGACAACAGAGATGCAATCTTCTGCGACTTGAGAGGCATAACTTGATCGGGATCGGGAATGGTGGCAACAAAGAAGCAAACAATGCGTGTGGAACAAGTTAGATACTTCAGGACATTCTTCAACAAGTCGGGTATGGAGAGCCGAGAATCGATGCAAAAACGAAATTGAGAGAACACATTGAGCACATGCATGAAGCCGACACCGCGAGATAAAGTGCTGCGTGAGCAAAATAAGAGTGATCTCCAGCGTCACGGAAGCAAATATGGACAGAAAATTCAGCCTTCTCATGGCTGAAATGAAGCTAATTTCAGCAGAGTCCAACGCTACTCGCTCTGAATTTCGTGCCGCATACTCCGCAGCAGACTCGAGACAGAACTCTACCATCAGCAGGCTCGATTTCCTGCTTGCCAGTATGTTTCCAGGCGTTCCTCTCTCCTTTGATGATGCCAAAAAGGGGGAAGAGGAATACCTTAAAGCACAGAAGAGATCCGAAGCTAAAAAAGAGGTTGCAGCTGCGAAGGGAAAGACAGCTGAGGAAGTGTTGAAACAAAAGAAAGGAAAATCCGTTGAGGGGGAAGGATCGAAAGATGTGACCTTGATGATCGCACAAACCCCCCAACAAGGTCTTGTCTGGTGCCATTATCAAAGACAAACTCCCAAATGACTCGCCACTCCAACACTCTGCTATATCTATGGTGAAAAGAGAAAGACAATTGAAGCAGGGGATGGAGGAAGTGGAAGGAAGAATGGATGCCCGAGTTATGAACATCTTGAAACAACATGGAGGCATTCCAAGAGACAGAGACACTTATGCCATCTCGGATGTCGGGACGAGCCACGATCAGTTGATGAATTTAAAACGCCGCATCTCGAAGGATACTTTGCAAATATGTCTATGGCTCAAGCTTGGGACTTATCTTGGGAAAAGGGTCTCACGTTATGTGAAGAAGCGACAGCAAAGCAGACTACCGGCAAACTCACTGGTCACTCATTTGGTCACTCCGCTGGTCATTCAAATTTGGAAAGAAGAAGACCCCAAAGACAATACACGCTCGAGGTAGAGAAAGAAGCGTGGTGGAGGAAGAGGTTTCAGACCTCCAGGCCTCGCCCAAAAACATTAAGACGTAGATCCGGCAAGAAAGGAGGGATCTCGGGCTGGTCTTGACCAAATAGCAAATTTGCAAGTGGCTAAAAGTAATGTTGAGTATGCGAAAAGAATAGAAGAAGAAAATAAGAGACAAAACTCAGCTATGGGAGGAAAGACAAGAAAGATTAAGAAGAGATGAAGTGCCAGGAAGGCATATGAAAAGAAGAAGAAGACAAAGCGGTGACGATGAGAAAAAGAGAAGAAGAGCGAGAAGATCTTTGAACAAGATGAAAGAAGGAGACAGCGAAGGAGATGAAGTGTTCTTTGTCCACCCCTTCATGTATTTTATTATGTAAATACATACTATGTAAGTCTTCTCGCACTAAAGCTATAAATTCTTTATTTTTCTTGTATAGACAAATGTTTGCTCGATACACCTTGTAAAAATGTGATTGTGTAAAAGAACAAGAATGTTATGATCAATAAAAGGATTGATTCTACGCATACATTCTACGTGAATACACTATCTCGTATGTATCTTTGCTATTTGCATTTTTGGATGGTTTAAGTTTTGGCATCATCAAAAGGGGAAATTGTTAGGAAATTTATTGTTTAGATTTTGATGAATGCCATGTAAAACTTAGAATAGGAAGTTGGCACCCCATTTTTTGTTGTAAATCGCATTGTAATAAATAGGGCTGGTCAAGCCGAGTTAAGTCACTACGCCCAAACATGCAAGAAGACAACCGGAGACTAGAAGGAAAACTCGCCGCAAAGACAACGAGTATGGCAAAGAAGAGTAGACGGAACTCTATCAAGAAGAAGCGGTGAGATGCGGTGAGTGGAGTATCGATCAAGTCAACTCAAGAAAAGCCAAGTCTCAAGTTGAATTTGAGAAGAGCCATCCAATGATTGGAAGTCGACTCTAATCACCTGGGGAAAGCAAGGAAATGCAGTCAAGTCGAGATAATCGAAAAAGATCCGTTTACGTAAATGAAGAGAATTACCTAAACAAGTAATATCTCCATACTACCTTTCTCGAAGTGCTCGGTCCCCGAAGCGTGCAAAAGGAATAAACAATGGGAAGCACTACACCGTGTCGAACTCGAAAAGGTGAAGAACAATTCATACGAGGAAATGGCAATTCCAAGGACTGCAACAAGACAAGCCAACGACTGCAAGTGACTTTCAAAAATAAGCCTATCTCTTCAACGGGCAAATTTTTGAAAGATCACTATAAAAGGCTGAGAAATGACTTTGAGAAAAAGAAAAGACCAGAACCATAAACGTTCAAGCAATTATTAGAACTGAAAACCTGAAATATTCTCAATCCTCAAGCCTACACTACGAAGAACATCAATCCAACACTCACCTGTGAAGGAAAGATAACTTCAATCAATTGAAGAGGAAAATACTAAAAAATCAAGGGGTCTACATTCCTCGAAGGATTGTAGGAAGGTTCAAGGTTGAACCAAGTCTTGAGCTTTTGGAGGGCTTCGTGATCAAATCCAAAGAGCTTGAGCAAGTGAGTCTGTAGTAGCAAGGCTGCCTGTGAAGAAGCCGAGTCGCACGAGAAGCCTTGGTGAGTGATCAAGGCGTCTCTGCATCGAGTCCCAAAGGATCAAGTCGGTGTGTGATCAAGACTTGTATCCGGACTGTTACCACTTTGTATCTTGATCAATACCTAGTGGATTCCTCCAGGAGTTGGAGAAGAGAGGAGTAGAAGAATTACCCCATCTTCGAACCTCTATAAAAATCTTATTGTGTCATTTACATTTCAAAGACTTTAATTCTTGCATCATATCATTTTATTTTCACGACATATTTGTTATCCATTAGATAATCTCTAAGTACTAAATCAAGCTCTAAATCTCTACTTAACCAAACTTAAGGGTGTTAAGTCTTCCGCTGAAAAACAAACCACGATTGCGTTAATTTAGACTTAACACCTGAGTTATTCCATCAACACTCAGTTGAGTCGTTGAGAGACTAACCCTACTGATTAACTAAATTGGCTGTCCACCAAGGACACAACTGTGTAGTATCAACTCTGAACTTTTAAAAGGACTAAATCAAAAATTTGGTAAGGTTTATTCAACCCCCCCCTTCTAAACCTTACACTTACACCCCTTGGGACCTACACATTTGATTCGATTGATGGGGATTTTGTGATTGGTAATCAAAAGAGGAAGGAGTCGAATGTTGAGTTGGGATCGAACTACACGTTGGAGGAGATTGTTCGGAAGCAGGATAAATTGGCCAAGGATTTGAAGGTTTTCAAGAACTCTCCTAATAAAATCTTGGAAGAGCAGTTTAAAACTGTTCCCTCTGAGTTGTCTGCCATTAAGGGGAAACTTCAGGTAACCTTATTTTTGTTGTCCATCCTGTGTTTCATTATTTTTTTTGTCTTTGTTGCTTGTTTGTTTTGATTTATAAGGCTTTTCACTTTTGCTTATTAGGCTGGTGATGGGCTGGATCAAGCTAACAAGGTTATTGGGGTGGAAGATGATAAAATGTCGTCAGCGTCCGCTTCAGAGTCTGGGAAGGAGTCAATGGGAGTGGATGACCAACATGTTAAATTTCATGTTGTTCCATTTTCTAAGGATGTTATTGACCCTTCTTGTTTGTAAAAGACTGAGCGAACCAGTAGTCCCCTGTCTGGCAGACAGCTTGAAAAACTATCCGAGGCTTTTGATGGTGGCAATATTGGTGGTGTTGTCGGGGTTGAGTCTGTTGTTGGTGGGATTGTAAATGAGGGTGAGGGAATTGGCGTTGGTGGTGAAGTTGATTTGTCGATGGATAAAGGGGTTAGTAACGACGGTAAGGGACTTGTTGTCAGTGGTTTGATGGATTTTGCAGAGAATATTAAGAATATTTCGTTTGATTCAAGTAAGGTTTCTGGTGAGGTTAGTGTTGAACCGCATGGCCTTAATGTTCATGCTGAACATGGATTCATTGGGTCTGAAGAATTTGATGCTCTCACCTAATCTCAATTTGATTCTATTGTGAATGCAGCAACTCAAGTTGTTGCTGGAATGGCTGGTTCCTAATATTTGCCTCTAGTTTGTTTTTGACATTGAATTTGTCATTTATATTTTGTTTATTATAGTTTTGTATCTTGTTTTATTGCAGGCTGGTGTCAAGGAATCAGATGCATCACCTGTTCCTCAATCCCCTATTGCTAAGAGCATTTCAAAACCCTCTGTTACTTTGAGAACTCCTTTCACCACTCACTTTGAATCATCTGGCGATGTGAGTGGGAAAGTAGTTGCGGAATTTCAGTTGGGGGACATTGATCTGGAATCGACTCCTCAGGAGAAAGATGCGACCTTGGATGCTGGCAAGAAGCCTCTAGTAGTGTTGGTTAAAGGAATGTGCCCATTGGATTATAACCTTGGTGAAGGTTATGAGGTTTAGATGATTTTAATGATGGTATGAGTGAATGGCTTTCGGAAGGTTTTGTTTCGCAAGGGTAAGATTGTTTATTAAGTTTTGCAATGATTATGAAATATTATTGCAATTTTTTAACTTATTTATGTTTTAGGCCAAAACGTTATTCGGAAGAGGATGACAAGATTGATCCCTCGTTAAAGTTGGGTGTATGCGAGGTGAAGCAAAAATCATGGTTTCATAGCCTGTACTATATCGACGAGTACTTGTCTTCTTCGGTAAGTTACTATTTTTTAAGTTGATGTTTTCGTATTTTTGTTTGTGTTCTTACTCTTTGTTTTGCTCCCTTTTCAGCATATGGATGAGTTGTTCTATTACATACGCAAGAAGTATATTTACGGGGCATTATGCTGTGAGATTTACTACCACGGACCTGATCTATGATAGATGCATGCAGAGTATCCACGGCCGGTTCACCCTTGTGAACAAGATGAAAAAGAAAAATTTCGACACTTCCATGATTAACTTAAATTCTTCTATGGTTGACTATATTATGGGTTTTGATATAAGCTGTGAAAGCCGTGGTCCGAGGTTGATCATATCTTGTTTCCTATTCACTGCGTCGACATGGAACACTTGATCCAGGGAGGTTGAGCATTCAAGAGAGAATTATTTATCTGTACACTTCACTGTGGACTCCCAACTCTGTTAAAATAGCTAGGAAAGCTATCGAAGCCTATATCATGTTGTTGCCCCGTTTTCTTTCAATAGTAGCATTCTACGAAGAGCGCCAGGACATTGCTCTTGGTTCTGGCCTCTACTCTGCTGACATTAACTCCCCAATTAAGATTGTGGTTGTTAGGGATATTCCTGTCCAAATAAAAAAGTAATATTCTTGTCTATGTCCTATTTTATTTCTGTTTTATTTTTTGTTTATTTTTATATTATGTTTCTAACTGTCCCTCCCACCCCCCTTTTCAGCGATTGCAGAGTATCTGTATCTTGCTATGCAGAGTATTTCATCTCTGGGAAGCAAATGTCGGAGGAAGACTTCGACATTGAAAGAGAATGGATGATGTATACTGAAATCATCCCCCCACTTCCTATTGAAGCAAGGAAATTGTTGTTGAAGAAGAATTCTGAATGATATTTGTGTTATGGCCACATTGAACAATATGCTTTTTACTTATATTTTAATGCTTTGTTAGTACAGTTATTTTGTTACCTGTCTATATTTCTAGTTAGTTTTTTTAGTATTTTGAAGTATGTATGTGACAAAATCTGAATCACTATGATGTTTTGTGGATCAGTATGTATGATTTTGTTTTTGGCATTCATGGGTGTTTGGAAGGTTTTGGTTTTCTAGTTTTTGTATGTTTGTTTTTTGTGTTTTACATGATTTGCAACAATGCAAAGATATCGGAAACAAATAAGAAACATATAAGAAACTATAAGGCAACAGGAATGAGTTTTTATTGAAACAATTGTGTTGTGTTCAATCGTATTAATCTGTCTAACTTGACACATATGTAAGCAACTGGAATATGGTGTTATTAAATGCATCTTATTTTTGGTTGATTCATGTATGTTTGTCTATTGTGTCCATGCTGCCCACACCTTCCACATTTATTTTCGAAAATTTTCTCCCAAGCTGTCTTGTGTCTTCTTTTCTTTGGCCTTCCAGATTTGGCCTTGCCTTCCGGTGGAAGGGTCCACATTGTTTCAATTTCAGGTGTCAGAATCCAGTTATCTTCATGCGGGATTGGATACACTATTTTCGAATAAGTGGCTTCCATTGTTTCCTTCATGTCAGTATGCCGAACAATACTGGTACAGATCTTCATTCAATTCTTTTAGTACTGCTATAGCATGTGGACAAGGAATTTCATCCATTTGGAACCTGTTGCATGTGCAAGTCCTTCTCTCAAGGTCCACAACAAATATTTTCTCTGATTCTCTGACTTTAAAGAGAAAATCATTTGATCTTTTCACCTGGAAACAAAAATGAAACGTGTGAGAAACTATTTTGAAACAAGAGGCTTGTTTAGATTTGTAGTAAATTACTCTTAAATTTAGAGAAATAGTGTAGTTTTTCCCCATTTACTCTTTAGCTGTTTTTGTCATTCTTGTAAATGTTGATCTTGCTTTATTTCGATGTCTGCATGTCCAATCTTGAACTAACGATCTCACGTACTTGAGTAATGTTGTTACGGGTAGGTGTCTCCCTGCTACAGTTGATGTATTCAATGACTCTGCAATGTTGGATGTCATGAGAAAGTACCTTTTGTTGCAACAGTATAGTCGCGTCCATTTCTCATATCCGATGGCGGACAAGTAAGGTATGATTTTGTTGTTCACTCTATCCTGTGCAGACATTTGTTTTTCAAATTCGTCCTTCATGTAGGCTTTTGCTGCTGCTATGAATGATTCCCTTATTTCGTTGTGTTTCTTTTTGAAGTTTGCCTTCAAATTATTTAGGAAATGATACATACACAGTCGATGGGATACTTCATGATACACCTAATTATTAAAATAATGTTTTTTTTTCAGAATGTTTGCGACTGGAAATATTTTTGAAATCTCTATGTGAAACATTAAAGAAACATATTTGAAACAGTTATGAAACATAACCTCAAGAAATATTTTATAATCGGTACCTCATTTATTGCTATTTCTATGCTGATATGTCTGTCTGAGACTATGCACATGCTTTTCCTGAGACCAAAAGTTTGTCTAAACTTTGTGAAAAACCATACTCAAGATCTATCATTTTCATAATCCACTATTGCAAAAGCCAATGGGAAAATGCTCCCATTCCCATCTTGCGTGCACGCAGACAACAAAGTCCTCCCGTAACTTGCTTTCAGAAATGTACCATCCACAACAACCACTGGCCTACAGTGTATCCATTCATTTATTGATGCATTTATAGCCATGAACAAGTATAGGAATGTGTTATCGTCTTTTCTTACTATTCAATAATCGATCCCGGATTTATTTTTTCCAACATGTAAAGATAAGTTGGTAGTTTCTAATAAGATTCATCTGGCCTCCCCCTTATTATTTCGAGTGCTTTCTCTTTTGATCTCCAAGCCTTTCTGTAGTCGAGACTTATTCCATGCTCACACTATTTTGATAATGTTTAGGTACTCTGATTTGATAATGTATCCAACCATTTTTGATGTAGATTGTCTACTGTCATTCACTCTCTTATTGAGCGGACAAGTATGGTTGTTGTCGTATTTTCTTACTATGAACTTTGTTGTCCTTGTGATGATGCTTTCAAATGCCAATTGCAATTTTCATCCAGGCACTTTATGTGGTATTACTTGTTGCAGGATTTATTGACCTTATACTGGAAGTGATTTTTCAATGCAAAATAGCTGATGTGTTTTATCAATTCGTCCTTGTTGTTGTAAACATTTCCTATTTGGATTTGTTCTTCACAATTAATAGATTCCTAGATTTGCATTGTTTCTTGGACCACATTTTCGCTGATTAGGTTTGCATAGTCGATGTAATCGATGAGATTTTGTCCCATATTTTCCATTGTTGAGCTATCTTCTGATATGCTGCTAGTTCCCTCCATTGCATCTTGATGTGCTGTTTCTTGCAAGCTTGTCTCTTTTGATTTCAAGAGTAATTGGTTTTCTGAATTAACTAGTAGGTCTATGCACAGAGGAAACTTCATCCAATCTTCTTCTTTGCTTTTTACTTCCAAATAGAACTTCAGGTTGAAGTCATTTTCAATCTTTAATGGTGGCAGGGATTCTCTCAATTTGTACTTAATCTGTATTCTTTCCTCATCTCTGCTGACATGTAATTGTTGTTCTAAAATTTCATACAGGGTACTGAAAGTGCAATCCATTGGAATCAGGATCCCCGTTATCTCGAAGTTTATATAATCCGTGTTCTCTGCCCATTCTCCCTTGTAATATACTACTGCTGGAACTTTATCCATGGTACTGTAGATTTTTATCCTATTTGAAACGTGAATGAAACATCGTTGAAACAACGATAAAACAATTCCCCTGCACATGGGAAGCAATGTGCTTCCCAGGCAGAATATATACACTTTTGAAACAACAATGAAACAATTATTTAAATAATTGCATGCAGTTTTTTGAGATCCAGACATTTTGATTAGTAGATTTTCATGACAATCAAACTTTTTAGGATTTTGTATTAAGCTTCGAACAAAATAAGTATTTTATAACATTGAATCACTCATTTTGATCAAATTTTGTATTCGCAAATTCGTTGTACAATCTCAATTTCATCTGATGTTTATATATATATATATGTTTAATTATAATTTTGCATGTGAAAATAGATGCACAATGATGTGAACAATATTTTTCAGAGTAATTAAGCATTGTTTTTTTGAGATTGGTGTTTGGTACCTTGTTTTTTGTTCTGCTTTATTCTTTATTTTACTAATTTGCAGTTCGATTCTTCTTCCTTTGCTCGTACAGTCGTACTGTTTGTTCTTCTCCTTCGTAAAGGGTTTGGGCACTTGGTTCCGGCTGCTGCGTTATGGATCTGCAAACCTGTTTTGGTGGTTGTTTTTATATGCAACGTATTGTTTGGTAATGTGTTGGCTTTGAGCGTATTTGTTGGTATTAGAATGCCGTGAACATACTTGTTAGGTAATTTTGGTAAAATCTCAGTATTTTGCAGGTACCGGTCATAAATATGTGGGCATTTGTGTCATTTTCCCTATATATTTCAGCAAATAATAGACTGAGCTCAGCCAATGACCCAACTCCAAAACCCACGGACTGCCCAACCAGACCCAGTTCGATCCAAACCGATTTACCTAGGCTTAAATAGTCCAAAACCCTAACACTAATCCAAAACTTCAACAGTCTACACATAGTTACATGGGAAAAATGCAAAACTAGTTCTGTAACTTTACCTACTTTGTAATTTTGGTCCTATCCAATTTGGGTTTTGCAAATGTAGTCCTATAACTTTAAAATTTTCGTAATTTTGGTCTTCAATTGACCAGGGCTACAAATTACGGCCACCAAAAGTCACATGTTTGTCACATGGCCCGGTATGAGGCTGAATTGGACCCGGTATGAGCAAAAATGGTCCTATAACTTTACCTAGTTGGCAAAATTGGTACTGAAACTTATTTTAACTCTTAAAAAAATTAAAAAACAATAACAATAAACCGTATTGGCAAAATTGGTCATGTAACTTACTTTTACTCCTAAAAAAAGAGTTTTATTTTGCTCAATTTGAAATTTATTCATGTGATTAAATTTATTTTAAAATCTAAAAATTAAAATATCAAAACTATAATACTTTGTTTCAAAAACTAAAAATGGTAAAAAAAAATAAAAATTACAATGTAATTTGTTAAAAAAAATTAAATATGAAAATTAAATACACTTTTTTAAATAATTAAAATTTATTTAAAATATTTTAAAATTCTTAATATAAAAACTCAAAATTATTTTCAAAAAGTTATTTTTAAAACTAAATGATGTTTTAAAAGTCTGAAATTTTGTTTAAAAAACTAAAATTTGTGTTGAAATCTGCTAATTACTTCAAATATTCAAAATGAATTCAATATAAAATAAAAATCTGGAAAATTATTTAAAATATAAAAATTTGTCTAAAAATCTAAAAAATGGATTAAACTGTAAACTATTGAAGACTTTTGAAATATTTACCAAGAAATTATTTTAAAATCCAAAAATTATTTTACCAAAAAATCGAAACTATAAATTGAAATAATTTTAAAATAATAGTAAAAAAACTATAAATTGAAATTATTTTAAAATAATAGTAAAATTTTGAAATTATTTTTAAAATCCAAAAATTATAAAAAATATGGAAATTGTTGAAAAAACTATAAATCATACTTTTCAAAATTGATATTCATTTAAAATATTTGAAATTCCAATAAAATAAAAAACTCAAAACTCTTTTTAAAAATTTAAATTTGTTTTAAAACATTCTAGAATTTTTTTAAATATATTCAGATTTTAGTATCCCAATTTTGGAATAATTTTTAGACTTTTGAACAAATACTGGATTTTTTAAAAAGAAATTTCAATATTTTCTTTAATTTTTAGATTTTCCAAAACAATTTTAGTTTTGTAAAAAACTGTGATGTTTTTATCCTTTTTGTATTTTATAAAAAATTTCAGATTTTTTGGTAAGATATTTCAAAAGTCTTCAATAGTTTTCAGTTTTAATCCATTTTTCAGATTTTTAGGTAAATTTTCATATTTTAAATAATTTTCAAGATTTTTTTATTCTATATTGAATTCACTTTTAATATTTGAAGTTACTTTTAATATTTGAAGTAATTGGTAGATTTTTAACACAACTTTAGTTTTTAAAAAAAAATTAGATTTTTAAAACATCGTTTAGTTTTAAAAATACCTTTTTGAAAATAATTTTGAGTTTTGTTATTAGAATTTTAAAATATTTTAAATAAATTATAAATGTTTAAAAAAGTCTATTTAATTTTCATATATAATTTTTTAATAATTTTCATTGTGATTTCGATTTTTTTACTATTTTAAGTTTTTTAAACAAATTATCATAGTTTTTATATTTTAATTTTTAGATTTTAAAATAAATTTAATCACATGAATAAATTTCAAATTGAGAAAAATAAAAACTCGTTTTTTTTAAGAGTTAAAATAAGTTAGAGGACCAATTTTGCCAACTAGGTAAAGTTACATGACCATTGCTCATAACGGGTCCAAGTCAGCCTCATAACGGGCCATGTGTCAAGTACGTGACCTTTTGTGGCGGAATTTGTAGCTCTGGTCAATTGAGGACCAAAATTGCGATAATTTTAAAGTTATAAGACTAAATTTGCAAACGCAAATCGGACAGAATCAAAATTACGGGACCATTTTTGTATTTTTCCCTAGTTACACACTCAAATAGGTGAAGACTTCTTTTTCTCTCCATCTTGACTACACGTCGCCAATCCTTTCTTTTCCTCTCCCTTACATGCTGTCACCGTTCGCCACAATAGATACCAGTAGCCACCATCGCCCATCAAGACTTCCCTATTTTCTTCCCTTTTCTCTTTTTTGTGTTGTTCTTTTTTATTTAATTTTTTTGATGCTACCACTATGCACCTCCGCCACCACGGATTGGGGGCAATTGTTAAATAATTTTTTATTTTAGCTATAAAAAATAATTTAAAAAACTAAAAATAGACCTATTAAAAGGTAATTAAAATTGGGGGGTTATTTGAATTTGGTGGGTTAAGACATTAATGTCATCACTGACTTGTTGCTTTTTTTATTTTGCTTTGGACAAATGATTAGATGCAATAAATACAAAAATAAAAAGATATCTTTTCTAATAATTAACCAATCAACAATGCATACAAAAAGTAAAACCAAACAAAAATAAAACAATAAACCTTTTACTACCATCCACGTGATTGATGAAGAGGTAAAGGGTTGGGCTTTTTTTTTTAAATCTGGTTGTTGGGGTAGGTAGAAGGAAAAAAAGCAACAGTTGAAGAGTAAAAAAAAAAAACATTAGGCCCCCAATTATTTGGGGCCCTAGGCTGTTGCATGTCCAGCCTACCATCAGGTCCGGGCCTGTCGGTGACCAAACCTGGTGAGGGGTTTCCATTTGTGTCTTTGTTTGACCCTCTCATGAATGAGATCTACCTTGGATGTAGGTAAAGCTTTACTTAATAAATTTTGAAGAAAACAATGTATACCTATATTTTAGTGCCTAAGCATCAACCTGCCATCTTCTTCATTTTATTTTAGAAGAAAATTTTGGTGACTATATGAGATGAATACTTGGTTTGATGCATCTTTTATCTTTAAATCACGAATAATATGAAAATTTGTAAGAATATTTAAGGATAGTAGCGAAGGCATTAAAACAAAACATGTCTTTAAAAGACTTTGTAAGTTAAAAGAACTTGGGTCATAGTTGTGAAGAATTCAAGCCTGCCTTATTCATACATGATATTTCTTTATTAAGGGACTAACTTGTAATTTGGTAATTGGACTAAATTAGAATTTGAATGGAGAATAATTAAAGAATGTTCTATATGATTAACTGGATTCTTGTGATATTAAAAAAAATTAAATAGCAAAATGTAAATTTTCTGTTTAGAATTGAATTTAATTCTTTTTAGCATTAAAAGATTAAGGATTGATAGATAAATATATTTAATAGAGCTAAATCTTCATGGGAAATTTGGAAAAATACCCCTTTTTCACAATTTTTTTGGAAAAATGCCCCCAACTTAAATCCTTTAAATTATACCCCTCCCCCATGTGAAATGTTCAAGATACCCCTTTAGAATGAAAAGGACCCAAATTAGGTTTCTCTCCCATTTCTCAAGTTTCTGATGAAAAAAAAAAAACAGATACCATTAAGTTCCAAGGACAACTTGTATTGCACCTGCACTTCCGACAAGATTCTAGGCTTTCCATTGTCGTTAAGTGTAACGCCCCAGTTTTCAAAAAAATAGTAACTTAATTTAATAAGAAAGCACATTTAAAAGGCGTATGAATAAGACACATCTCAAAAGTAAAAGGAACCATCTTATTAATAACCAAAATAATCCATCTCACTTCCAGCCACTATGATTTTATAAAATATAGTCTAATTACAAAAATTCGTAGCGCAACTTGTAACGACTCAAAATTTCTAAAATTCCATGTAATTCAATAAAATAAAGTATTTTATGAAACATAGCTTTCAATTAAAATTTGGATTCAAGTAGACAAAGTACTTTGATTCCAAACACAACTTTTAAAAATAAAATACTAGTATTCAATAGAAAATTCAAAAGTATTGACAATAATAAAATATTTCAAAAAATCAAATTAACTAAAATTTATTTCACATCCACCGCCTCCAATCCTCGCTCGGGCTCCTCAACCTGAAATGTGTTAATAAATATGGGGTGAGCTTTCAACTCGCTCCGTAGGGACCAACTTTTGTCATTACATAATAAATTATACAAGCATAACCACTTATAATAAAACATATAATTTCCTCTGTAATTTTTTCCTCTGACTGGTCAATAAATAAATTATAGCACAGCGGGCTTAACCCGAAGATCAACTTCGATCCCGGGCCTATTTACGGTCCCTGGCTACTAATTTATAATTCCTCTTGCATATCACATATAATTGAAAATACTCACATGAAACATTATATAAAGACAAGAATTAAAAATCCCTACCTCAACTGATTTTTGTTAATGCGCGTAGTAACTAAAATAATTATTCTAATCCTCTTGATTCTCGATTCTTAGATCTAATTTGTAGAGAAATTGAGTGAAGTTTGTAAGGGAAAATTTTCAATTTATAAAGCTAAATTCTCGAATTGATGATTGAGAGTTAAGTTCTTACATTAAAAATTATAACCCTTCACCTTTCATATTCTTTTCATTAAGTTTGAGCCCTTCTAAATTCATAACTGGAATTTTCATTTAAAGTGGTTAATTAAAATTATATATTCTAATTTTTAAATTAAAAATCTGATTAGATAAAATTTAAGGTTAGAAAAACCATAATTGAAATTTCTGCACCAAATTATGAAATTAGGTTGTATTGAAAGAATTTTTATTTATAAGATGATTTTATGGATTTTGAAAATAAGTAGGGTTTATTAATGATAAGAAAATATCTGGTTTTTTTTTTTAATCTAATACGAGTGAAATTCTATGGGTTTAATAAAAATCTGGATTGTAGAAGGATAATGACTGAATTATAAATATTAATATCTGATAAAAAAATTATAATTTATTTAATAATAATTGAAAAATAGGGATATTACATACTATCCTCCTTTAACAAAATTACGTCCTCGAAATTCATTGTCTTAACAAAGTTCATAGAAAATAGTGTCATTTTTTTTACACGAGGAATACTTATCTAATATTGAAAGTACACGTGCAATAATGCTTTTATAAAAAGGGTGACTTGAATTTATAAAATGTACTTTTAAAACATGATAATATAAAATATTGCATGAATAAAATGAAAAGCATGACATAATAAATTGCGTACCTTGAGGAATCCGACGAGATATGGCGGAGGTGGATGTCACTAGATAATTTTCTTTTAAAATTTGAAAAGATATTTTTTTTCAAGTCTACAGAACCGTAGACCTGCTCTGAAACCACTTGTAACGCCCCAATTTCCAAAATATAAGAATAACTTAAAATAAGAAAACACATCTTAAAGCGTATGAATAAGACACATCTCAAAAGTAAAAGGAACCGTCTTATTAATAACCCAAGTAATCCATCACACTTCCATTGCGCCACTATGATTTTATAAAATATAGTCTAATTACAAAAATTCATAGCGCAACTTGTAACGACTCAAAATTTCTAAAATCCCATGTAATTCAATAAAAGAAAGTATTTTATGAAACATTGCCTTCAATTAAAATTTGGATTCAAGTAAACAAAGTACTTCGATTCCAAACACAACTTTTAAAAATAAAATACTAGTATTCAATAGAAATTTTAAAAGCATTGACAATAACAAAATATTTCTAAAAATCAAATTAACTAAAATTTATTTCACATCCACCGCCTCTAATCCTCGCTCGGGCTCCTCAACCTAAAAAATGTTAATAAATCTGGGGTGAGCTTTCAACTCGCTCCGTAGGGACCAACTTTTGACATTACATAATAAATTATACAAGCATAATCACTTATAATAAAACATGTAATTTCCTCTGTAATGTTTTCCTTTGACTGGCCAGTAAATAAATTATAGCACAGCTGGCTTAACCCGAAGATCAACTTCGATCCCGGGCCTATTTACGGTCCCTAGATACTAATTTATAAATCCTCTTGCATATCACATATAATTGAAAATACTCACATGAAACATTATATAAAGACAAGAATTAAAATCCCTACCTCAACTGATTTTTGTTAATGCGCGTAGTAACTAAAATAATTATTCTAATCCTCTTGATTCTCGATTCTTAAATCTGATTTGTAGAGAAATGGGGTGAAGTTTGTAAGGGAAAATTTTTAATTTATAAAGCTAAATTCTGTAATTGATGATTGAGAGTTAAGTTCTTACATTAAAAATTATAACCCTTTACCTTTCATATTCTTTTCATTCAGTTTGAGCACTTCTAAATTCATAACTGGAATTTTCATTAAAAGTGGTTAATTAAAATTTTATATTCTAATTTTTAAATTAAAAATCAGATTAGATGAAATTTAAGGTTAGAAAAACCATAATTGAAATTTCTGCACCAAATTATGAAATTAGGTTGTATTGAAAGAATTTGTATTTATAAGATGATTTTATGGATTTTGAAAACAAGTAGGGTTTATTAATGATAAGAAAAAATCTGTTTTTTTTAATCTAATACGAGTGAAATCATATGGGTTTAATAAAAATCTGGATTATAGAAGGATAATGACTGAATTATAAATATTAATATCTGATAAATAAAATTATAATTATTTAATAATAATTGAAAAATAGGGATATTACATACTATCCCCCTTTAACAAAATTACGTCCTCGAAATTCGTTGTCTTAACAAAGTTCATAGAAAATGGTGTCATTTTTTTTACACGAGGAATACTTATCTAATATTGAATGCACACGTGCAATAATGCTTTTATAAAACGGATGACTTGAATTTATAAAATGTACTTTTAAAACATGATAATATAAAATATTTCATGAATAAAATGAAAAGCGTGACATAATAAATTGCGTACCTTGAGGAATCCGACGAGATATGGCGGAGGTGGTTGTCACTAGATAATTTTCTTTTAAAATTTGAAAATATATTTTTTTTCAAGTCTACAGAACCGTAGATCTGCTCTGATACCACTTGTAACGCCCCAATTTTCAAAATATAAGAGTAACTTAAAATAAGAAAGCACATTTAAAAGCATATGAATAAGACACATCTCAAAAGTAGAAGGAACCATCTTATTAATAACCCAAATAATCCATCACACTTCCATTGCGCCACTATGATTTTATAAAATATAGTCTAATTACAAAAATTCATAGCGCAACTTGTAACGGCTCAAAATTTCTAAAATCCCATGTAATTTAATAAAAGAAAGTATTTTATGAAACATAGACTTCAATTAAAATTTGGATTCAAGTAAACAAAGTACTTCGATTCCAAACACAACTTTTAAAAATAAAATACTAGTATTCAATAGAAAATTCAAAAGCATTGACAATAACAAAATATTTCTAAAAATCAAATTAACTAAAATTTATTTCACAGCCACCGCCTCCAATCCTCGCTCGGGCTCCTCAACCTGAAAAGTGTTAATAAATCTGGGGTGAGCTTTCAACTAGCTCCGTAGGGACCAACTTTTATCATTACATAATAAATTATACAAGCATAATCACTTATAATAAAACATGTAATTTCCTCTGTAATTTTTTTCTCTGACTGCCAGTAAATAAATTATAGCACATCGGGCTTAACCCAAAGATCAACTTCGATCCCGGGCCTATTTACGGTCCCTGGCTAATAATTTATAATTCCTCTTGCATATCACATATAATTGAAAATACTCAAATGAAACATTATATAAAGACAAGAATTAAAAATCCCTACCTCAACTGATTTTTGTTAATGCGCAGCAGTAACAAAAATAATTATTCTAATTCTCTTGATTCTCTATTCTTAAATCTGATTTGTAGAGAAATGTGGTGAAGTTTGTATGGGAAAATTTTCAATTTATAAAGCTAAATTCTGGAATTGATGATTGAGAGTTAAGTTCTTACATTAAAAATTATAACACTTCACCTTTCATATTCTTTTCATTAAGTTCAAGCCCTTCTAAATTCATAACTGGAATTTTCATTAAAAGTGGTTAATTAAAATTATATATTCTAATTTTTAAATTAAAAATCAGATTAGATAAAATTTAAGGTTAGAAAAACCATAATTGAAATTTCTGCACCAAATTATGAAATTAGGTTGTATCGAAAGAATTTGTATTTATAAGATGATTTTATGGATTTTGAAAATAAGTAGGGTTTATTAATGATAAGAAAAAATCTGTTTTGTTTTTAATCTAATACGAGTGAAATTCTATGGGTTTAATAAAAATCTGTATTGTAGAAGGATAATGACTGAATTATAAATATTAATATTTAATAAATAAAATTATAATTTATTTAATAATAATTGAAAAATAGGGATATTACATACTATCCCCCTTTAACAAAATTACGTCCTCGAAATTCGTTGTCTTAACAAAGTTCATAGAAAATAGTGTCATTTTTTTTACACGAGAAATACTTATCTAATATTGAAAGTACACGTGCAATAATGCTTTTATAAAAAGGATTACTTGAATTTATAAAATGTACTTTTAAAACATGATAATATAAAATATTTCATGAATAAAATGAAAAGCGTGACATAATAAATTGCGTACCTTGAGGTATCCGACGAGATATGGTGGAGGTGGATGTCACTAGATAATTTTCTTTTAAAATTTGAAAAGATATTTTTTTTCAAGTCTACAGAACCGTAGACCTGCTCTGATACCACTTGTAACGCCCCCGTTTTCAAAATATAAGAGTAACTTAAAATAAGAAAGCACATTTAAAAGCGTATGAATAAGACACATCTCAAAAGTAAAAGTAACCATCTTATTAATAACCCAAATAATCCATCACACTTCCATTGCGCCACTATGATTTTATAAAATATAGTCTAATTACAAAAATTCATAGCGCAACTTGTAACGGCTCAAAATTTCTAAAATCCCATGTAATTCAATAAAAGAAACTATTTTATGAAACATAGCCTTCAATTAAAATTTTGATTCATGTAAACAAAGTACTTCGATTCCAAACACAACTTTTAAAAATAAAATACTAGTATTCAATAGAAAATTCAAAAGCATTGACAATAACAAAATATTTCTAAAAATCAAATTAACTAAAATTTATTTCACATCCACCGCCTCCAATCCTCGCTCGGGCTCCTCAACCTGAAAAGTGTTAATAAATATGGGATGAATTTTCAACTAGCTCCATAGGGACCAACTTTTGTCATTACATATAATAAATTATACAAGCATAATCACTTATAATAAAACATGTAATTTCCTCTGTAATTTTTTCATCTGACTGGCAGTAAATAAATTATAGCACAGCGGGCTTAACCCGAAGTTCAACTTCGATCCCGGGCCTATTTACGGTCCCTGGCTAATAGTTTATAAAATTCTCTTGCATATCACATATAATTGAAAATACTCACATGAAACATTATATAAAGACAGGAATTAAAAATCATTACCTCAACTGATTTTTGTTAATCCGCGTAGTAACTAATTATTCTAATCTTCTTGTTTCTCGATTCTTGAATCTGATTTGTAGAGAAATGGGGTGAAGTTTGTAAGGGAAAATTTTCAATTTATAGAGCTAAATTCTAGAATTGATGATTGAGAGTTGAGTTCGTACATTAAAAATTATAACTCTTCACCTTTCATCTTCTTTTCCTTAAGTTTGAGCCCTTCTAAATTCATAACTGAAATTTTCATTAAAAGTGGTTAATTAAAATTATATATCTGATTTTTAAATAAAAATCAGATTAGATAAAATTTAAGGTTAGAAACCCTAATTGAAATTTCTGCACCAAATTATGAAATCAGGATGTATTAGAAGAATTTGTATTTATAAGATGATTTTATGGAGTTTGAATATAAGTAGGGTTTATTAATGATAAGATAAAATCTTTTTTCTTTCTAAATCTAATACGAGTGAAATTCTATGGGTTTAATAAAAATCTGGATTGTAAAAGGATAATGACTGAATTAGATAAATAAAATTGTAATTTATTTAATAATAATTGAAAAATACGGGATATTACATTAAGACATGGTTATTTATTAGTATCTTGTATCTGAACTTTCTTAGTCAAATGGTTGTATGAATTAGTACTTATCTAATTATAACTTATAGGATAGTACAGTTGACTCGGTTTTGCTGCCCCTACAATCTTAGTTGTATTTGAATATTAGCTATTTTGCATATTTCTAAGTTTGATTATCTGTACAATTCTACAGTCTTTCTACAACATATAATATAATTATTTTAGTTTGTTTTCATAATGAATTTCTTTCTCCAGCATTAAATATTTGCTTTGAATAGTGAATATTGAATGTAAAACAGGTAAAAAAAAATGAGGTCAGGGAACTAATTAATCATAAAATATAACGTACTAGTACAACCAACTAACTCAAGCAACACAAGCACAATGTGTACTTTAATATTAAAATTACAAGACATGTGACTAGATATGCCTTTTCTAATAATTGTGAAAATGTGACATCCACATGGACAACCACGTGCTTTGTTTGCTTCCCACTGAAGCCCCAACGACGATTACTTGAATCGAACTCCCATGCACCATCCCAAAGAATTAATATTGAGCATGAACCAGGACTTGAAATAATACAGTAACAAACTAAAATAAGAAACTTACAAAGCTAACGACCACACAATCGACCACACATGACTAGCCAACCAACTGCAACCACACACCAACTGTAAGTACCAACCGCACACCGACCATACACCGACCAACAAATCGACTACATAGCAGATAACAGACAACTAACTGCTGTACAGAACAAAATTTACCAAAATCGACTTAATTCTATAACTTCATCACATTTTTAGTTTCCAAACGATTAAATTTTCTAAAATGAAACTAATTACATATTACCCAGTCCATAACACCAAATTCATTGTGTATTTACAATTGTTTAGAAATAATAAATAACCAAATTAACTGCAAACATTAGTAAAAAATAATACTAACCTCTTTCCATATTTTCTACCTAATCTAGCTCAAAATTAGAACTCAGAACACCTATGCCCGAAAACAAATCAGGTGCAACTCCAAAGAAATCGCGAAAAAAATCCACAAATAAGCCGATGCTTTTCGTCCAAATAAACCTCTGCTCGAACGCTGCTATAAAAAACGCCAGACAAGGGAATAATGTCATCCACCCTCACTGGAAAATGCTAAAATTTCAGAGGAGATGGGAAAATCGATCGTGAATGGCATTGAGAAATGAAGAAGAATGGTCAACTGGTTTCCATTTTTAGGAGGGACAACACTTTTGTGAAAAAATTAAAAAAATTGAGCAAAGGGGTATCTTGGACATTTCACAGGGGTGAGGGTGTATAATTTAGAGGATTTAAATTGGGCGGCATTTTTCAAAAATCCCCAATCTTCATATTGTAATACATTGTCTGTGAGCATATCATTCCTTTTTAACTAAACACTTTGAGTTATATAATTAATTAAACTAGTTGCTAACATCATGACTTTGACAACTAGTTTTAAGAAATTTAATATTAATAATAAAATGAAGTTTGGGATTTATTGGATTGATAATAGAATTTTAACAAAGGAATAACTGTTTGATAAATGGTTTTATCATGATTTTGATGATTTTGTTTTTACACCAAAACAATGTTTTTAAAGGTTGTCCAAATACTCCTAAATGATTTAAAATGGTTTTAATATTTCCCGGAGTATTTCTTCAAGTTTATTTTCGACTAAATTGGACAACACTTTTAATGATTTTATGTCAAAGTATTTTTACTTCAAAACAATGTCCCTAAATGTTGTCTAAATACTTCCGATTGGTTTAAAATGTTTTTACTATTTTTCGGAGTATTTCCTAGAGTTTATTATTGATATAAAATTGGACAACACTTATGTTTCAGGCTCGACCGGTCGCCCTATAGGGCAACCCGTACCTGAGTTGAGTTATGGAACAGAAAAAAAGGGACGGAGGGAAATCAAGGGGGCGAGTCGGCGTCGCCGACCGTGCCTGAAGCCCCCGAAGAACGTAAACTTGTTTCTCTGTTTTGGTCTTCCTCGACCGGTCCAACATGAGGGCGACCGGTCGCACCCCCCTGCGACCGGTCCTCCTGTGTAAAAATTCGCAGAATTCAATTTCAATCTTATCTTTGCGCGACCGGTCGAACCCCTCTTTTGACAGCAAACTATCCGTTGAGTTTGCCGACAGCTTTTCCTTGATTTAAGGGGTTGATTTCTAACAGCTCTTTTCTTCAATTGTCTTGGTATTTTTTACAGAATTCATGTCCCCAAGAGGAGCCTATCATGTACAAGACATCTTCTATAAATAGAGGAAGAATTGAAGCAACAAAACAAGAGAGAAAACTACAACACAACAAGATACACTCAAGAATACACTTGTTCTTACATTGTCTTATTTCTTGTTGTAATTTGCCTAGCTATTCACTTTCACATTCTTGAGGTCTAGGCTATTCTTGATTACACTTGCACTTAATTGTATTATTCATTATCGAGTTGTAATCTTGAATTTGTGGTCGTCATTCAAACACAAGATATCCTTGTGAGTGTTCTTATGGTAAGAACACACTTGGGTGAACTAGGTGTTAGGTGTAAGAAGATTGTGGTAATCTTCTTGTTGAGGTGTTGAAGAGTGTGGTGCTCTTCAAGGGTGAAGATTGTGGTAATCTTCACAAGGTGCCGTTTGAAGATTGTGGTAATCTTCAAGAAGAGATTGTGGTAATCTCAAAGGTGGTGTTGAAGAAGAGTGTGATGCTCTTCAAGGTGTTGGTGTAATATTTTTGTTGTAATAATTTTGGTAATTATTAATAAATCTTTTTCTCTTTTCGAAACCCATCCCGGATATACTGGGGTGGTAGAGCACGTAGTCCCTAGGTGCGGTGAAGCTCTATAAATCGACGCGTGTTGTTTACATTCCGCACCTTTATATTTGTCTTCGAGCATTCGGTTTGAAAAAGAGGGATAAATCGAAAAGATGGAGATAATCTATTCACCCCCGTCTAGATTATCGTAGCCGCTTGGACTTACAAGTGGTATCAGAGACAAACTCTTTGGCAAGCTCGTTCCACATCGCGAGTAAAGAGGAACGATCATCGGCTACGAATGAAGTCTACCTTGCCGGCGCCTCCACCACCAAGCCACCACTATTTGATTCCAAAAATTTTACATTTTGGAAAGAAAGAATGGAATGCTATTTACAAAGTTGCGGGTTCGATATTTGGAACACCGTCATCAATGGAGAATCCATTCCGACGAAGAACACACCACACACCTCTAAAGGCTTCAAAGAGCTCAATGATGAAGAGAAGAGAATCATCTCCTCAAATGGTAAAGCTCTTAATATTTTATATTGTTCACTTACCACTTTGGAATTTGATCATGTTGTTGGTATTCGATCGACACATGAAGTATGGCAAACATTAGAATCCATCTATGAAGTATATGCAAATAAAAGGAGCAACTCAAAAGCATCTACTTCTCAAATGGATACAACATCAAATCCAACAATATGGGATGAGCCTCTTACAAATTCCGATGATGAAGTCGAAAAATATCTTATGGGCTTCGAATAAGAAAACAAGGTAAGTTCTAAACCTTCTACCTCTTATGATAATGATTATAGTGATTTGCAAAATTATTATGATGAACTTCAAAATGAATTCCAAAGCTTGTTTGTTAAATACAAAAATTTGAAAAAGGAATTCAATGTTTTGAAAAATGAAAAGGATAGTTTATTTACTTCCTATGAATCACTATCATGTGCTCACACCACCACACTTGACGAGGTTAGAAACCTTGAAAAAGAAAATAGTACTCTTGTTGAGGATATTAATTGCATGAAAGGGGATTTATCTAAATCCAACTTGAGTACCGATGAAATTGTTGATTATTGTGATAATTCGAAACTAGAACTTGATCATAAGTTTAATGTTGTCAATCATATGAAAAAGAATCAAGTCTCTAAGCATGTTGGTCATTATGCTCCTAGAATTATTACTTGTTTTTATTGCGGTAAAAAGGGTCATACGACTAATTCTTGTCGAGCTAGAAATAGCTCTAATTATTGTTGGAGACCTAAAAGTCTCAAGACTAATCCCAAAGGACCCAAACACATAAGGGTACCACAAAACAATGTCATATTAGGTACTCGGCGAAATAATGATCGAAGAAAATTTATACCGCCAAGAAGACATCAAATGACCATTTCATTTGATCAAAGAAGGAGAAAGTATTTTCAACAAAGCCAATTTCTAAGAAGAAGATATAATCAAAAATGGGAAGAACACAATCCTTGGAAATGGCAAAGACATCATCAACAAGATGATTTTCAAAGAAGAAGAGATTTTCAACAATGGGAAGGCAACAAACCTTGGAAATGGAGTAATCAAAGAAGTCATCATCAAAATGACTTCTCAAAGGGAAGATATCATCAACAATGGGAACGACACAACCCATTGAAATGGCGTAATTGGTAACCCGTATCTCCCTAGTTAAATATGCATTTTATTTTGTTATTATGCATGCTTTTATTTGTGTATTAATTGCAAAATGAGTTTTCAAGTATTTTGTTTTTTTAATTAAGGTCTTCAATATATATTTGTGCTTTTAAAATATTTTTGAAAAAGAAGACCTTATATGATGTTTTTAAAACACTTGTGCACTTTTGTAGACTAAAGTGTGTTATCATCTCTTATGGATTTTTATGGCATGAGCTTACTTGTGACATCTTTTAGCCTACACTTTTATCATTATGATTTGTGCTAGATTTGTTTTAAGAATTGTGTAGGATCTACATATTTTCACATATGGCCATTTACGTCATTATTTGTCAAGAAAGACATTAATTATCGAGGTACGTTTACTTGTGTTTTTCTTACTCTTATAGACTCGATATATGTATTGCCATGTGCCTATGTGCTTGTTTTTCATAGTATTTCATACAAGTGCCATTAAGAGGATTTTTCGATTTTTTGAAAGGCACCATTCGATATTTGATTGCACATATTTGCTTTGTCTACTCTTGTTCAAATACTTCTTTTAAATGAGGTCTCAACTATATGCTTTCGGATTTTCAAATTTCAAAAAGAGACCTTTTGTAGCTTTCTTAAGCTTATTTGAACTTACATGATTTATTAGACTCTTGATGATCTTCTAAATGCATAGTATGTGTTTCTTGCTTCATGGTCCATATATATAGTGTCTATTTTTACTATGCTCTTATGCAAGATACTTTGTGATTGATGATTGAGGTATGTTTTTACACTTGGGCTATTTTTTCTTGCTTATATAAGCGATGCCGTTAATGAGTTTGTTAAGTTGTGTAGATGAGAAATGAAGTACTCCAAATATTAGTTACCTCAAAATATTTGGATGTAAATGTTCTATTATGAACACCTTAGATCAATTGGATGCCCTATGATGATAGTGATGAAGAAGACAAAAAGGGTATTCCGGAACAAACTCGATGACCAAAGCAACATTGGTCGAACTAAGGCAAGATATTTTTCCTAGTCAATGCAAGGTGAACCTAAGATGATCATGATGAGGGGAGCTCAATTTCTTGCTTGGACTACAAATTATTCAATGCCAAGAAGATGGTTATATTTCAAAAGAACTCTTGAAGGAGTTAAGCATTGAAGAAAGAAAAACCATCTCAACCTCTATGGCTAAAGATTGACAAAGGTTGAGAAAGGCATATCAGCCGACAAACAAACTCGAGGTATGTTTTCTTGTATTATTCCTATAGACTCGACATTCCATATGCCTTATGTCTATATGCTCGACTTCAAAAACTATCCCAACGAATCTCATTAAAAGTGCCGTTAAAAGAAATTTTCAAACATTTGAAAGGCACTTCTTATTATGACTTGTATATCCATAGTTTTAAAACGTTCTTAGTTTTCGGGATAACAAGTCCGGTATTTATTATACGGTTTTCCGTATTCAAAATATAGTTCGTCATAATCACATTGAGATTCGATATTTTTTAAAGGGATTGAGTTTTTTTTAACAAAAACTTGAGATGTGGTTAATTCCGTCTCAAGGATAACTCGCGGATTTTTTTAATCGTTAAACCGCCGAGTATTTTACCTCATTTCGATCTTCATTATGACATAATGTATATTGAATGAGGTCTACGTTTGCATTTTGCACGTTTCTTTAAAATTTAGGGGCGAAAAATCGGATTTTTTGATCAAAATTCGGATTTTTGGATTACAGTTGAAACAGTGGGCTGCCAGGGCAGGGGCCAACCGGTCGCCCACCAGCTCGACCGGTCGCCCTGCCCCTATACCGGTCGCCCTTGGTGATATTTCAGTTAAAATGAGTTCTGTTTCCGGACTTTGGCATTTTTGCCCTTTTCTTCTCTATTTCGACCCCTTTGACATTTGCACACACATTTCACTCCAAATGAGTTTTGTTGCATAAATTTCATATTTTGGGGATTATCTAGCTCGATTATCATCATCATTGCTCGTCTTTACCGATCGAATGGTAAGAATTTCACTCTCTTTAGCTCAATTGGGTTGAACCCTTGAGTTTGTGACTTATATGTATTTTTCTTGATGCAATTCATATATTTTTGTGATGAGCTTATTGATTGTTGATGATTGATATTTGTTAAATTGTATTTAGTGATGAAAAACTTGGCTTAATTTCATTTACAAGGGCTATATATATCTTTTTCAATTTTTGACGCCCGCCAAGTGTTCGATAAAATGTTTCAATGAGAAATTCATCACTTACATGATTCTCTTGTTTTCAAAAGTCTTATATATTTATAGAGATCATGTTTTGCTTATCAAATGATATTTCATAAGCTTCTAGAAGTCGTATAATTCGACTCTTCCCTCCTATTTGGTTTATAAGCTTCAATATTCAAATAGCTCGATACATTGACTTAGTTGCGCACTTTGATATGAATATATGATGTATTTATCGTGCTAACATTCTTTTTGATGATTCTAAAGGGGGAGAAACAGGTTATAAGCTCGTTAGCGCAAAGAAGCTAAGATAAGCTCAATGAAAAGAAGTTATAAGTTGTGGCTATTGAAAGCCATAAGTTGTGGATCATATTTTGTCCACTCTTGGTATATTATGGTTGTATATGTTTCTTAGTCCATTGGTTGTAGTGTGGACTTATATATGTCTCTAACGATGTCTCTCTGACAGGGGGAGCTTTTAAGTTTTGATACTTAAGCTCAATATTGAAAAGCTAAGCCTTTAGCTTTTGATTTAGTTGCTTCTTTATAACTCTTGTTGTGCATGTTGATAGGGGGAGCATTTGTAATATGTGGTTTAATATCTCAACTCCCATCCTTGTGTTAATATTGCGCGAAATGTTGTCACTCTCAATGGATATTGAATTTTTACCGGAAAAATTGTTTTGTTTTCAAAATCGGTCTTGTTGAATTGTTTTGGTTTGTAATCATCAAAAAGGGGGAGATTGTTTGATAAATGATTTTATCATGATTTTGATGATTTTGTTTTTACACCAAAACAATGTTTTTAAAGGTTGTCCAAATACTCCTAAATGATTTAAAATGGTTTTAATATTTCCCGGAGTATTTCTTCAAGTTTATTTTTGACCAAATTGGACAACACTTTTAATGATTTTATGTCAAAGTGTTTTTACTTCAAAACAATGTCCCTAAATGTTGTCTAAATACTTCCGATTGGTTTAAAATATTTTTACTATTTTTCGGAATATTTCCTGGAGTTTATTTTCGATATAAAATTGGACAACACTTATGTTTCAGGCTCGACCGGTCGCCCTATAGGGCAACCCGTACCTGAGTTGAGTTATGGAGCAGAAAAAAAGGGACGGAGGGAAATCAAGGGAGGCGACCGGTCGACCCGGAGGTCGACCGGTGAGGGCAACCGGTCGACCCTATGGGCGACCGGTGCCTGAAGCCCCCCCGAAGAACAGAAACTTATGTTTCTCTGTTTTGGTCTTCCTCGACCGGTCCAACATGAGGGCGACCAGTCGCACCCCCCTGCGACTGGTCCCCCTGTGTAAAAATTCGCAGAATTCAATTTCAATCTTATCTCTACGGGACCGGTCGAACCCCTCTTTTGACAGCAAACTATCCGTTGAGTTTGCAGACAACTTTTCCTTGATTTAAGGGGTTGATTTCTAACAGCTCTTTTCTTCAATTGTCTTGGTATTTTTTTTTACAGAATTCATGTCCCCAAGAGGAGCCTATCATGTACAAGACATCTTCTATGAATAGAGGAAAAATTGAAGCAACACAACAAGAGAGAAACTACAACACAACAAGATACACTCAAGAATACACTTGTTCTTACATTGTCTTATTTCTTGTTGTAATTTGCCTAACTATTCACTTTCACATTCTTGAGGTCTAGGCTATTCTTGATTACACTTGCACTCAATTGTATTATTCATTATCGAGTTGTAATCTTGAATTTGTGGTCGTCATTCAAACACAAGATATCCTTGTGAGTGTTCTTGTGGTAAGAACACACTTGGGTGAACTAGGTGTTAGGTGTAAGAAGATTGTGGTAATCTTCTTGTTGAGGTGTTGAAGAGTGTGGTGCTCTTCAAGGGTGGAGATTGTGGTAATCTTTACAAGGTGCCGTTTGAAGATTGTGGTAATCTTCAAGAAGAGATTGTGGTAATCTCAAAGGTGGTGTTGAAGAAGAGTGTGATGCTCTTCAAGGTATTGGTGTAAGATTTTTGTTGTAATAATTTTGGTAATTATTAATAAAATCTTTTTCTCTTTTCGAAACCCATCCCGGATATACTGGGGTGGTAGAGCATGTAGTCCCTAGGTGGGGTGAAGCTCTATAAATCGACGCGTGTTGTTTACATTCCGCACCTTTATATTTGTCTTTGAGCATTCAGTTTGGAAAAGAGGGATAAATCGAAAAGATGGAGATAATCTATTCACCCCCCCTCTAGATTATCGTAGCCGCTTGGACTTACAATAACCTATTAAGTAATACATGGATTCACATTAATTCGAACTGATCCATTCAACCTGGAAATAGTATTGATAAGCGTAGTGATTTTTATAATCAAAATGCATAAAGCTTGATAATTGTAAAGTCTTTGTATTAAATCAACAGATTTTGATAAAATTAATGATAAATTCCTTACAAATTATATGGATTACTTTATATTTCCTTAATTAGCTAAAGATAATCCTGGACAAAATATAATACGGAGCTTTTGGAATCCAAATATTAGAGTAATCAGTATTTTAACACTACAAGAAAAGCGGTCATAGACATCTAACCGATGTCTATATTAAAGTCGATCGATGTCGTAATCGGTGATGTTAAAAGTATGCTTATTCAACATCGGTTTTAAGCATACAAAAAACGATGTTATATCCAAAAGACATCAATTTTGAACCAATGTTGTTAACTTGTGATTTGCTAGCTTTTTCCGAAGCATCATTAGTTTTTAACCGATGTTGTTGACTATCTTTTAGATTGTTTGAGCACTGATGTTATAAGGTCTTAACACATCAGTTTGTAACCGATTTTGTTTCTAACAAAAATGATGTTATAGTTTTGTGTTGAACATTGATTTTGGTAGGAACAAAATCGGTTACAAACCGATGTGTTAAACCTTTTAGAAATCGGTCATAAACCGATGTCATTCACATTTAAAAACGCATGTTTATATGTTTTAATGTCAGTTTAAAACCGATGTCGAATATTCTAAACAAAATTATTTTTTTAATTTAAAAACAATTGCCTACTATTTTATTAAAATGGTTTTGTATCACAATCATCTCTCACAAAGGGAGAAACAACCATCCCACCATCAAAGCAAGTAACAACCATCCACCATCAAACATCAAAGCGAGAAACAACATATCATTAATGCTAATTCATCCAATCTACATCAAAATAATTTCCTAACGGATAACACTAGTATCAACAAGTCCAAACAACACATACTAAATTACACAACTTCAAAAGGATCAATATACCAACATCAAGTCCGAATAAGCACATGATCAATACATACAATACGCACATAAATATACCAATTTCAAAAGGGTCTAATAATATCCAGTTTCCCAATATTTTAAAGAAGGCATCAAAAGACTCCAAATTTGTTAACTTCTCCGCCTTCATGCAAAAACTGAATGAGCTGAATCATCCAGGAGTACAAAACGTACAACTAACAACTATACCTTCTGATCACCCGCATAATACAATTAAAAAACTATAATTCAAAAGCAGAAAGTAATTCAAATTTTAAAGGCATACATAATAAAATACTCGAAATAAATCTATCTAACAATTTTAAGTATAAAACAATACTAGAGGTAATACTGACCAAAACATAATCCTAGCAAGCATTTCGCCCACTCATTACGCACTTCATCGATTTCTTCGGCGGAATACTCACCCTTTGATTGCTATTAACAAAACACGTGGATATTGTCAATAAAAACCAAGTGATAGATCATCTCAAGCTATTTGAAACATGCAATACGAAAGTGAGGATTTTATTACCAATGATCGTGGGCCAACAATTTTTACAAAAACAAAACCAAATTACTGAAAAATTGAAAATGCAGACAATGATACTTTGTGCTGATTCAAAAGCAAAACCCCACTTCTATTTGTAAACTTAGAAGCCCAAGAAGTATTGAACTTCTCCTAAATGTGTTGAGGTTGTCAAAGCAACAGGGTCAGTACAAGTATGACTTGTACTGAAACATAACAATACAATGATAAAATTGGAAACTGATAAAACATAACATAGATACTAAACTGCAGAAAAAGCTAAAAGCCGCTTAAAAGCCATCTTAAAAAATATTCAGCCCACTTCAAACAGACATAACAATAAACAATAAAGCCATTAACCCCAAGCAATTACAACATATATTTCCAAACCTGCAACTATTTGAAAAAAGCTGAAGACATACATTATTCTAACAGCCCCCACAATCACTTTTCCAAATTTTTATCGTGTCGTGTTCGGGCTACCATTTTCAGTCCATTAAGTTTATCGGGCCGTATTCAGGTTAGTTTTTAAATAGAAAATAATTTCTGAAAATTAAAAACTAATAAAATAAATAAATAGATTTTCTCAAAAAAATTTAAAAAAAAATAGAAAATAACTCTGTTTTCTAAATTTTCAGAAAAAAAAAGAAAATTGAGAAAACAGAGTTATGAACTCTGTTTTCACATATTATTAATGATTCTTTTTTTGGCATTAAATTGTCAAATAGATTTTAAAACTACTTTAGTTTATTAAATTAGCCCCAAAAGCTTGATTAACACACTCAATTATATCACTAATAACAACTCACAATAATCACTAATCAGTAAAAAAAAACATCTTCAGCAACAAAACCCCCGCAACACAACTCAAAGTATAACAAAGCACTTAAAATAAGCATGATAAGTTACTCCTAAGTGAAGCTAGAGAGGAGACACTAAAGGAGGAGATGAAAATGACTGTTAGTGGACTTTCAAATTTGTTTGATGAGTTTGAATGCAGAGTATTAATGGCAATCATAAAGAATAGTTTAAGGTTTGAACATACTAGTTCTCATTTGAAATCTCTTAACAAGATGGTTACTGATCTTAGAATACGAATGCAAATCTTTTGGCCCAGCTCTGCTGCTATTATGTCTATAGTGAAAGGTGTTTTGGACCTATCTGAGCACTGCATATACACAACCATGTAGAACAAATTATGGGTAGTTGAACTAGGAGCTCACCCTTTTTGTTTCCATGTACATGACCACTTGTAAATCTGTTGTTTCGTTATTAAACAAAAAAGTAGGCTCATGTGTATATTAATTCAATTCCTTTTCCAACATCCTAAAAGAACAAAGAGAAAGGATAAACCTTTTAAATGATTAATGATTCCCACAATTCTGATAACATTTTCAGTAACTAGAAATAGTTTAAGAAGAGTTATATGTTTATTTTCTTAGGGATAAAACTTAAACTAATCACACCAAAAGCACCAGAGAGGAAATACCAATTGAGAATAGAGAATTGGATGTTCACTAATTTAGAAAAAACAATCTATTTACTATTTAGTTTTCTAGTGGTTTCCCTTCATTAAGGAAACAATAAATAGAAATTTAGGTGTAAGACAAAAAATAATAAACAAGTAATCATATTTGTCTAAGATATTCATTTATAAGATGAAAATGCAGACATGCAATTATTGTAGCGAGAGTGTAATCACCAACCTTTTCACTTCCACTCAAATTTTCATCACTTTCTAATTCAACTGAAAGAAATGATACTATGCTATAATCTTTGCTAAATAAATAGTTGCCCTTCATTTGAGAAAGAGAAAAGATATCATCGGATTACCTGGGATATCTCTTGACATTTAACATCATACTTCAGTTAGTCATATTGGTGAGAGCCAACAAATCAACCTGCTAGCAAAGTGATTGCATAACAACAATAAATGTGAGAATTTCCAATAATTTTGGGCATCCAAAAATAATGTTTGAAACTGGTTAAGTTAAACAGTATGAATCACTTTAACTAAAGTAGCTTCATAGCAAAAATACACGTATTGAATAAATCCATACAAATTCTAGCTTGTCAGCCAGAGATTCGAAAAACAAAAAATATGCCGAGAAATAACCAACATAACCAACATATCCACAAAAAATAAATCCATACAATTTCTAACTGATTAATTGTTTATACTTTGTTTTTAAAACGAGATATCACTATTTATTTTAAAAATTGGGATATCTATTGGCCATTTGAAAAGCAAAATATTTATTGTACTTGACTAATTGTTGTACAATGTGCATAGCATCACTGATAGCATCAAAAATAATATATCATTATTGAATTGCAGTATGTTTTGATCATTGCGGTAAATAAATCTTAAGTGTATCATTATCACGCGTACATAAATATCTTTTAAGCAGTCCAAGTATGTTGCTTAAGTAAAGGAAACACTTCATCTTTAAATTAAACAAATATTGTATTCCCCTACTCCAACTTACTGACCTCGTTTAGCTCACCCCATGTTTTCATAAACACTTTTCGGAGACCGAATACTTTGAAATCGATGCGACTGACACGAAACTTCCAGCTGAGGGTTACCTCTACATAACATCTTTCTTTTGAAGAACTTATATGTGAGCGTTTGAACAATCTAACTAGTTGATTTTATAATAGTTAGGTAACTTGCAGTTCTATTTAATTGTATCTTACGGATTTCTAGACTTTTGTTATATTTATGGTTTTCAGTTGTTTGTACTTTGGATAATAACTCTTATCTAGCCTAAGATAATGAATATCTGGAGTTGTAATTGGGTATAATTTTTATTACCAAATTGGGGCGTGACAATATCCTTGGCCATATTGTCCAAGTTATATCTTTTTCTGTCTTCATTAGTCCATTCGCTTCAAGGCTTCTCCACCATAGCAGGCATTTCAGCACCAACCTTAGCAGCTCTTACGGCTGTATTCACCTTTGTGATTTTGATAGGCCTATCCTCAATGAAGAACCACATTCATGATGCAAAGCTAAGAGATGAGCCTGCATACAAATTTTCCACTCATCAAACTCTTGACAGTAAACATGGGAATGTGAGATAGATTTGCTTCCATAATTATATCTTTTTGAAGGAAAATTTGAAAAAATTTCAAGTGTTGATCTTTTGAAAAGATTGAGATCTAGTTCAGTAACCAGTACAGAAGGTTCTTTGAACCAACCAATCTGATACCACATGTAGGTCCCAAGAGGTGTCATTAAGTCTAAAGGGGGGTTTAAATAGACTTAACCAATTATTCGATTTCAAATTGAGTCAGAGTTTTATACAAGTAAACAACTAGTGTCTTGGGAGACAGCTGGGTCAAACCTCAAAAGGAGAGTTAACCACTCAACAGACTCGAGAGAGTTGCTGATAGAGTAACTCAACTGAGTGAAGTTAGCTTTTTAGAAATCAGTTTACTTGGTGTTTACAGTGGCCATTTAAGCTATGGTTTTTAACACTTGTCTTAGATTAATATATCAGCAGGTCTTGAATATGCACCAAATAAAATGCTGAAAGTAAATGACACAAGCAATTTTATAGTGGTTCAAAGATGGGATAATTCCTCTACTCCAATCTTCTCCAACTCCTGGAGGTCATCTACTAATGCAATAACATTTGCAAAAAAGGTAATATAGTCCGAGTAAGCCTTGATCACGCAGCTGGCTTCACTCCTGGGACTCAGCTCTTCGTAAGGCAGCTGCCTCACTACTTCATGGATGTACAAACCCCTTGTTCTTTTTAAACAAATTTCCTCTTCAACTATTGAAGTTTTGTCTTCCTTCCTTCACTGAGATGTGTTCGTTAGAATTACTTCGAGTGTTTAGGCCTACGGTTTTGAAACTTTAGCTTAGAGAGAATTTTGCACTTGCTTGCTTGCCAGATTACTCTAGTGTGTGTCACGCACTTCTCTCAGTAATTTCCTCAGCCTTTTATATTGAGAGTTTGAAAATGGGTCCATTGAAGAGACAGACAATTTTTAAACTTCACATCTTGTTTGTTGGCTTGTTTTGTTGTGAAGATTTTGATGTTGACCTTTCCTTAACATAAATGCTCTGCAGGTTGCCTGAATCGTACTAGGTTTCTGCGAACATCCCATTGGTTCCAGCTACTTGCACTCTTTCAGCAAGACAACTTTTAAGGTTGTAGGCCTGCCCCTTACCATTTTGGGTAAGTCTTGACTTTTCTTTGCAACAGATTTCTTCAACTTTCTCTGAGCCGTTCAGCTGCTTTACCCCTTTATTGAGTCTTCTCCTTGATTCCTGAATGACTCAGCTGTAAATCTACTAAAAGACATATCATCTTTACTTGACTGAAAGTTTTCTTCACTACTCAGCTGCGACTCAGCTGAATCTTCTATGCACTTCATCAGTCAGTCTTCTGCATCTTCAACTTAGCTGCTTGATAACTCAGCTATCTTCCTAACTATTACAAAGTTGAAAAACATATAGAAAATAGGGTGCCAACTTTCTACTTTAAGTTTTCTATGCATCATCAAAATCTATAAACATAAATTTCCTAACACTAAGCATCATCAAAATCTGTACAATAAAGTTCCTAATAATTTCCCCCTTTTTGATGATGCCAAAACTATTACAACATATGTGCACTGAAAGTAAATAATTTAAAAGGAATGAATCAATTTTATTCGAGTAAACTTTCAGGCACTTACATTTACAATGTGCATTTACATTTAAATATAAAATTACAACATTTACAAAGACTTAACTTCCCCTATCTTCTACCTCATCAGCCTATGTACACTCTTTAAGCTTCTTCAAGTCCAAGCCAGTAGGAAGCTGATCTCCTGCTGGGTCAGCTGAAAAATTACTTCCACTAAATCCTCTTCCTGGTGGAGAGCCTCTTCTGGGTTGACTTTGAGTTCAGCCTCTCCCACTAGAAGATGATTCACTTCTACCTCTTCCTCTTACAACATCAGTGCCTTTACCTCTTGCATTGACTTGGCTGTCTCCTCTTAATAATTGGCTGCCACCACTCTATTGTTGGTTGTTGGAGGTACTCTTCTGACCTTTAGTTGGTTGTTCCTTAGGCATCTTGATACTCTCCAAACCTTTCTCTCAATAATTGTCGCATGCTTCTGCTAGAGTCATCCCCTTGTAAAACTATTCTCAAAAAAGAGTGCCAAACTCTTCATTACTTCTATCCTTGGGGATTAAGCTCGTTGGTGGCCCACCATACTTTTCCCTTAGCATATTTATCCTATCCTCTTGCATTTGATCAACGATAGCAAAATCGGCTCTTGATTTCTTCATAGCCAATTCAACTCATTCTTCCACTACGAGAGAGGATGGGATTTGGGATAAAATTTGAGTGATTTCACCAGATGTTGTAGAGGGACCTACCCCTTATTTCCCCTTTTTAGCATCAGCAACAGAGGGAGAGTGAATAGTGGGCAGGATGAAGTCCAGTTTCATCTGTGCCATAGACTCGGCTGCAGAGTGACTATAGCTAAGTTATGTTAGTTGTTCTTGAAAAGCTGAGAATTTTTAGTTCATTAAATCCTCACACTCGAATTTCTTATCAATCTTTCCCTCCAATAAGTTCATGTCACTCTGATGGCTTTGCTTCATCCTATTGAAATTATCCTTTTGGTGATTCTGAAAAGCCACTTGATTAGAACCCAGATCACCATGTTATTGTAAAACCTTTTGAAACTTTTGAGTTGTTCCATTCGAAGGGCATTCATCTCAGCTATCCATTCCTTAACCTTGTGCAGAACACCATGGATATCACTACTTATAGTAGCATTATGATTGTCAATCCTTAAGCAGAGATAATAAAATCCTCTTTCCATAGCATCTATCTCCCCAAACATGTATCTAAAAGCTCTTCTTAGGTCAGAGTCCATCTGACTATCATTCCCAAGAGCAAAGTTGTACTCAAGGGGTTAGCCTGGGGGATCATATGGAACTAAGTTTTGTGCTACTAGTTCTTCAATGATAACTCAATCATTGGACCTTAAGACACTTGCAGATGGCTCTCCACCATTGGGAATTTCCTCGGAAAATATGAAATCCTCTTCACCAAAATTATCAACAGGAATCAAAATAGGCCCCGCTTCATCCCTATCGGATATTGTGCCTCATCTCCCAAACTAGAAGCTCTTTGTGCATTAGATGGGTTACACCATTAGCATGGGTAGCTGTGTTAGCCTGCTCAGCTGGCTGTGCGTCAGCTGTGTTAACAACTTCCCTGGCAACAACAGATTCATCATTTTGTGTTCTTGGTGAATCAAGTGTCTCAAAAACATCATTTGCAGGTGATCTAGCAGGTTGAGGTGGAGGGTCAACTAGCATAAAGGCATACCGTGCAAAGTTGGAACCTGCTGCTTGATCTCCTTCATCTGGGTTAGACTCAATTATGTCATCGATATCCATCTCGACAATTATGTCTTGTGCAACTAATTCACTGTCAGCAGTCTCAGATCTTTCTCCTTCTGAATCAACTGGATTCTGATTATTTTCCTTTTCTGCATTAGCTAATTCATCGACATGCATTGGATCAATTGTTGGCTCGACTGACCCTGTACCCAATTTCTGATCTTCCATCTCACCTCCTTCCACAACAGTCTCAATCGCTGGGACATCTACAATCACCATTACTTCTTTATGTACCTTAGTTTCAGCAGTTTCAATTGTTGGAACATCAACGGTCTGCATCTCATCATTAACATTTTGCTCAGCAGTCTAAATTACTGAAGCATTAACATTAATCCAATCTCTTTCAACAACCACTTCTTCAGCAACCTCTATTTCAACAGTCTCAACTGATGGGTTGTTCACAAGAGTTTGCTCAGTTCCCCCCATCTCACCTATCTCAACACATGGTTCAACATTAACACCAGTGGGGTCATTTGGCAATGGCAATTCAACTGTTTCTGTAACTTCAGCTATTTCTAAATATGTTGTCTCAACAACAGTCTTTTGTGTAGGCTCATATGTATTTCTAGAATCAATCGTGGCTAATACTTTTTTTTCACTGGAGGATTTAAGGCAAGAGTGCTTTCTCCCACACCAGCACCAACTTCCTCATCATCATCCTCGATGTCTACCACACTAACATCAATCCCAGATTCATCACCAACAATGGCCTCAGCCAAATTTCTTCCAGTTTCAGTTTCCATCCGCTCCTCCATAGGCTCAATTGTGGTTTCCCTTGAATTTGAGCATTTATAGGTGAATGAAAGTGGGCTGGTGATGAGAGTGTCGATGTGTCTCTCATCACATCATCGATAATTTGGGTGGGGGATGAAGTTTCCCCTTGCCCAATCGATTGTTGTTGCTCAACCATCTCTTTTGACTCCCTTATGGCTTCTCGCAACTCAGCAACCTCTATCTCTTCAAGCTTTTCATCGTCAGCATCAGATAGCTGATCACCTGATTTACCAAAAATATAGACATGTCACATGGTCATTATCAAGAGCTTGAGGGACGAATGAATCATCTAGGAATTTGAGGATCTACAATTCCTCTTCTATCATCTGTGGGCATTCATTAACTCATGCTTTTGCTCAACTTCCACCACCTCCACTCAGATATCATTTTCATTACTTCAAGATAGAGAGGGGAGTGTACTTTGTATGACTCTGAAGTTACCGGAAAAGAATCTACATTAAGTACATGCATGCTTTCTCCTACTTTAGACCTAACCTCTCAAGCGGACTCATCAACAACCTCAATATCTGCCACTTCAATTTAGTAGCAGCTGCATCCACCCTCCTCTCGACAGCTGCAACTTGTAAAGAACTAGCAACCAATACAGATGGCCTATCCTCCACTGCCTTCGATCTTACTTCCAGTTGAGTTGCCTTAGATTTAGTTTCCTTAGAGTCAACTGCTGCAGCTGACGCATTAGGCTCATCACGCAGTCAAATCTTGGGTCGAGCCTTCATCTTCTTCAAAGTTGCTGGCCTTCAGGGATAAGCTGTCCTCATTTTCTTAATGATAGGGGCAACTGGTTGGCTTTCAACTGTTTTCCCCTCACAATTGCCATTCTTCTTAGCATGGGATTTCTTCTAGGCAGCTAACAGGTTTCCTCGAAACAACTCTTGTTTACATGAAAATGTTTCCCCTTCCTCAGAGGCAACCCTATCTTCTCCAGAATGTAACCAAGGATGAATCAATATCCTAGCCTGTTCTTGAACTTACCCTCCACAACTTAGCAATTCAACATGTTATAAGTCAGCTTGTCAAAGATGAACTCAGCCTAGTTGACTTCCTTCTCCTCTTGGATAGTTAACATAACCACCAACTTGGCTGATGACATCTAATTGTGCATCTATTTTCACATGCAAAATTATAATTGAAATATATATATATATATATATATATATATAAATTAAATGAAATTGAGATTGTACAACGAATTTGCAAATACAAAATTTGATCAAAATGAGTGATTCAATATTATAAAATACTTATTTTGTTCAAAACTTAATACAAAATCCTAAAAAGTTTGATTGTCATGAAAATCTACTAATCAAAATGTCTGGATCTCAAAAAACTGCATGCAATTATTTAAATAATTGTTTCAAAGTTGTTTCATTGTTGTTTCAAAAGTGTATATATTCTGCATGGGAAGCACATTGCTTCCCCTGTGCAGGGGAATTGTTTTATCTTTGTTTCAACGATGTTTCATTCACGTTTCAAATAGGATAAAATGGGCAGAGAACACGGATTATATCACAAGGGAGAATGGGCAGAGAACACGGATTATATCATCTTCGAGATAACGGGGATCCTGATTCCAATGGATTGCCCTTTTAGTACCATGTATGAAATTTTAGAACAACAATTACATGTCAGCAGAGATGAGGAAAGAATACAGATTAAGTAAAAACTGAGAAAATCCCTGCCACCATTAAAGATTGAAAATGACTTCAACCTGAAGTTCGATTTGGAAGTAAAATGCAAAGAAGAAGATTGGATGAAGTTTCCTCTGTGCATAAACCTACTAGTTAATTCAGAAAACCAATTACTCTTGAAATCAAAAGAGACAAGCTTGCAAGAAACAACACATCAAAATGCAATGGAGGGAACTAGCAGCATATCAGAAGAGAGCTCAACAATGGAAAATATGGGACAAAATCTCATCGATTACATCGACTATGCAAACCTAATCAGCAAAAATGTGGTCCAAGAAACAATGCAAATCCAGGAATCTATTAATTGTGAAGAACAAATCCAAATAGGAAATGTTTACAACAACAAGGACGAATTGATAAAACACATCAACTATTTTGCATTCAAAAATCACTTCCAGTATAAGGTCAATAAATCCTGCAACAAGTAATACCACATAAAGTGCCTGGATGAAAATTGCAATTGGCATTTGAAAGCATCATCACAAGGACAACAAAGTTCATAGTAAGAAAATATGATAGCAACCATACTTGTCCGCTCGATAAGAGAGTGAATGATAGTAGACAAGCTACATCAAAAATGGTTGGATACATTATCAAATCAGAGTACCTAAACAACATCAAAATAGTGTACACACCAACAGATATAATAAGAGACATGAAGAAGGAGCATGGAATAAGTCTCGACTACAAAAAGGCTTGGAGATCAAAAGGGAAAGCACTCGAAATAATAAGGGGGAGGCCAGATGAATCTTATTAGAAACTACCAGCTTATCTTTACATGTTGGAGAAAACAAATCCGGGATCGATTACTGAAATAGTAAGAAAAGACGATAACACATTCCTATTCTTGTTCATGGCTATAAATGCATCAATAAATGGATGGATACACTGTAGGCCAGTGGTTGTTGTGGATGGTACATTTCTGAAAGCAAGTTACGGGAGGACTTTGTTGTCTGCATGCACGCAGGATGGGAATGGGAGCATTTTCCCATTGGCTTTTGCAATAGTGGATTCTGAAAATGATAGATCTTGAGTATGGTTTTTCACAAAGTTTAGACAAACTTTTGGTCTCAGGAAAAGCATGTGCATAGTCTCAGACAGACATATCAGCATATAAATAGCAATAAATGAGGTACATATTATAAAATATTTCCTGAAGTTATGTTTCATAGATGTTTCAAATATGTTTCTTTAATGTTTCACATAGAGATTTCAAAAATATTTCCAATCATAAACATTCTGAAACAAAACATTATTTTAATAATTAGGTGTATCCTAAAGTATCCCATGGACTGTGTATGTATCATCTCCTAAATAATTTGAAGGCAAACTTCAAAAAGAAACACAACGAAATAAGGGAATCATTCATAGCAGCAACAAAAGCCTACACGAAGGACGAATTTGAAAAACAAATGTCTGCACTGGATAGAGTGAACAACAAAATCATACCTTACTTGTCCACCATCGGATACAAGAAATGGACACGACTACACTGTCGCAACAAAAGGTACTTTCTCATGACATCCAACATTGCAGAGTCGTTGAATGCAACAACTATAGCAGGGAGACACCTACCCGTAACAACATTGCTCAAGTACGTGAGATCATTAGTTTAAGATTGGACATGCAGGCATCGAAATGAAGCAAGATCAACATTTACAAGAATGACAAAAACAACTGAAGAGTAAATGGGGAAAAACTACACCATTTGTCTAAATTTAAGAGTAATTTACTACAAATATGAAACAAGCCTCTTGTTTCAAAATAGTTTCTCACATGTTTCATTTCTGTTTCCAGGTGAAAAGATCAAATGATTTTCTCTTTAAAGTCACAGAATCAGAGAAAATATTTGTTGTGGACCTTGAGAAAAGGACTTGCACATGCTATAGAAGTACTAAAAGAATTGAATGAAGATCTGTACCAGTACTGTTCGGCATACTACATGAAGGAAACAATGGAAGCCACTTATTCGAAATAGTGTATCCAATCCCGCATGAAGATAATTGGATTCTGACACCTGAATTGAAACAATGTGGACCCTTCCACCGGAAGGCAAGGCCATATCTGGAAGGCCAAAGAAAAGAAGACACAAGGCAGCTTGGGAGAAAATTTTCAAAAATAAATGTGGAAGGTGTGGGCAACATGGACACAATAGACAAACATACATGAATCAACCAAAAACAAGATGGATTTAATAACACCATATTCCATTTGCTTACATACGTGTCAAGCTAGACAGATTAATACAATTGAACACAACACAATTGTTTCAATAAAAACTCATTCCTGTTGCCTTATAGTTTCTTATATGTTTCTTATTTGTTTCCGATATATTTGCATTGCTGCAATTCCTGTAAAACACAAAAAACAAGCATACAAAAACTAGAAAACCAAAACCTTCCAAACACCCATGAATGCCAAAAATAAAATCATACATACTGTTCCACAAAACATCATAGTGATTCAGATTCTGTCACATACATACTTCAAAATACTAAAGAAACTAACTAGAAATATAGACAGGTAACAAAATAAATGTACTAACAAAGCATTAAAATATAAGTAAAAAGCATATTGTTCAATGTGGCCACAACACAAATATCATTCAGAATTCTTCTTCAACAACAATTTCCTTGCTTCAATAGGAAGTGGGGGGATGATTTCAGTATACCTCATCCATTCTCTTTCAATGTCGAAGTCTTCCCAGAGATGAAATACTCTGCATAGCAAGATACAAATACTCTGCAATCGCTAAAAAATAAAACAGAAATAAAATAGGACATAGACAAGAATATTAATTTTTCATTTGGACATGAATATCCCTAACAACCACAATCTTAATTGGGGAGTTAATGTCAGCAGAGTAGGGGCCAGAACCAAGAGCAATGTGCTGGCGCTCTTCGTAGAATGCTACTATTGAAAGAAAACGGGGTAACAACACATTATAGGCTTTGATAGCTTTCCTAGCTATTTTAACAGAGTTAGGAGTCCACAGTGAATTGTACAGATAAATAATTCTCTCTTGAATGCTCAACCTCCCAGGATCCAGTGTTCCATGTCGACGCAGTGAATGGGAAACAAGATATGATCAACCTCGAACCACGGCTTTCACAGCCTATATCAAAACCCATAACATAGTCAACCATAGAAGAATTCAAGTTAATCATGGAAGTGTCGGAATATTTCTTCTTCCTCTTGTTGACAAGGGTGAACCGGCCGTAGATACTCTACATGCATCTATCAAAGATCAGGTCTGTGGTAGTAAATCTCACAGCATAATGCCCGTACATATACTTCTTGCGTATGTAATAGAACAACTCGTCCATTTGCTGAAAAAGGAGCAAAACAAAGAGTAAGAACACAAACAAAAATACGAAAACATAAACTTAAAAAATAGTAACTTACCGAAGAAGACAAGTACTCGTCGACATAGTACAGGCTATGAATGAATTTTGCTTCACCTCGCATGCACCCAACTTTAACGAGGGATCAATCTTGTCATCCTCTTCCGAATAACGTTTTGGCCTAAAACATAAATAAGTTAATAAATTACAATAATATTTCATAATCATTGCAAAACTGAATAAAAAATCTTGCCCTTGTGAAACAAAACCTTCCGAAAGCCATTCACTCAGACCATCATAAAAATCATCTAAATCTCATAACCTTCACCAAGGTTATAATCCAATGGGCACATTCCTTTAACCAACACTACTGGAGGCTTGTCGCATCGTTCTCCTAAGGAGTCGATTTCAGATCAATGTCCCCCAACTGAAATCCCGCAACTACTTTCCCATTCACATCGCCAGATGATTCAAAGTGAGTGGTGAAAGGAGTTCTCAAAGTAACAGAGGATTTTGAAACCCTCTTAGCAATAGGGGATTGAGGAACAGGTGATACATCCGACCCCTTGACACCAGCCTGCAATAAAATAAGATATAAAACTGTAATAAACAAAATATAAATGACAAATTCAATGTCAAAAACAAACTAGAGGCAAATATTAGGAACCAACCATTCTAGCAACAACTTGAGTTGTTGCATTCACAATAGAATCAAATTGAGATTGGGTGAGAGCATAAAATTCTTCAGACCCAATGAATCCATGTTCAACATGAACATTAAGGCCCTGCGATTCAACACTAACCTCACCAGAAACCTTACTTGAATAAAACAAAATATTGCCACCATCAAAAGCCTCGGATTTTTTTTCATGCTGTCTGCCAGACAGGGGACTACTGGTTCGCTCAGTCTTTTACAAACAAGAAGGGTCAACTACATCCTTAGAAAATTGAACAACATGAAATTTAACATGTTGGTCATCCACTCACATTGACTCCTTCTCAGAGGGAACAACGTCCTCCAACGTGTAGTTCGATCCCAACTCAACATCCGGCTCCTTCCTCTTTGGATTACCAATCACAAAATCCCTATCAACCAAATCAAACGTGTAGGTCCCAAGGGGTGTGTTGTAAGGTTTAGAAAGGGAAGGGGTTGAATAAACCTTATTAAAAATTTTGCAATCAAGAACCTTTCAAAAATTGCAACAGAGTTATTACAAGTCAGCTGTGTCAAATTGTCATCTGAGTTCCTATATAGCAGATTCATGAGAGCTGTGTGTAAGGTAACTCGGCTGTCTATTTTAAGCAGTTAACTTGGTTGACTTGGTTTTTCAAAACAGAAGTCTTAACACCCTTTAAAAATGGAAGTATGAGTTTTTAACACTTGTTTTTGGAAACATAGCTTATTATCACTTAGAGTAGCAGATTTAACTTAGTTCAACAGATATAAGATAATAGAGCATAAATTAAATGCTGAAAGTAAATCGACACAATAGGCTTGAAGATACAGATGGAATAGGCTCGATGATTTCGTTGTCCTTCACAAATTGTGTTGGATATGAAATACAGATGGAATAGGCTTGAAGATATTATAATCTTTCGTTCAGATTTTGTATGCGTTTTCAAATTCTCCTTGTTGTTCTTTTGTTATTCGCATATATGTCTCTATTTCTTTATTGAATCCTCAACCCTTTTATAATATTATTTGAAAAACTATCCGTTGAAGAGATGGATAATTATTCAAATAATATTTTGTTGGACATCGATTTGTTCTTCTTTACTTTCCAGGCGTGTGAAGCATCCACTACCTCGTATTCTTGAATGTCCAGCTTTTTGGAGTCTGACACCCACTCGAGCCGCTCCTCCTGCTTATTAAAATACACGCTTTTGCACTTGTTTATTCTTAGTGCCTGACATTATGGGGATATTACTTAAATAAGTAATCTCCATGATCTTTGTGCAACGGTTGAATGTTAGTTGGCTTTACTCAATTGCTTATTCTTTTCAGCACAGTTGACTTGAATCTTCTTTAACCTCGAATAATTCGACAGGTGTTGTAACTTAGCTTCATGAGTTGACTTTGACTGACTTTTCACACATCTGTTCCTCAGCTGATACATCTTTAATCGAGTTCTTGATCTTCTATCTTGACCATACTCAGTTGTTCCATAGCGGAGTCTTCACGTCAGTCTTCAGTTGACTTCTTGTGTTTCCAGGCGTAGCTGACTTGACTCATCTTTTCCAGCCCTATCTATTACAAATGAAAATTACAAGGAAAATGGAGTGCCAACTTTCTAGTTTAAGTTTTACATGGCATTCATCAAAATCTATAAAATAAATTTCCCAACAATTTCCCCCTTTTTGATGATGCCAAAACTTAAAAACATTAAACAACATGTAAACAACAAAGGTACATACAGACAATGCAGTAACAAAGAATGCATGCGTGGAATAGATCGTTTTATTGATCATAGCATTCTTGTCCTTTACACAGCTATTTACATTTGGTATCAGAGTATTCTATATCAGAGCAAAAATACATATATCTATGCTAATATACTAGAATAAATACAAAGTAAAAAATTTAAAAAAAAACTTCACTAAGTATACAGATGACTTACAAAAGTGTATTTACACAAGTAAAATACATGAAGGGTTCGCACAACATTTCATCGCCTTCGCTGCCTCATTCTTTCCTCTTTAGCTCTGTCGAAGTCATCAGCTCTTTCTCTCTTTTTCCTTTCTTCTTCCTTCTTTTTCTTCTCGTAAGCTCTCTTAGCAGCAGGGTCATCCCTTCTCTGCCTTTCTTCCCATTCACGTGTGGCATTGGCATTTTCTGCTGCCATTCTTCTTTTGGCTTCTTCAATTTTGCGCTGATTTTCTAAATTCGCCAAGTGGTCGTGTCCAGTCCAATACACGATATCCCTTTTTTGCTCTTTTCCTGACTCATCTCCTCTTTCTCTGAGAGTGTACTGCACAGGAGCTTTGGATTTTCCGGCTGAGTGTCTGCTAGAGCCTTGCTATTTCTCAGCTGTCTTGCATACCTCCAGTCCTTTTTCCCAGTATAGATCCCATGCTTTAGTTAGAGACAGTCCCTTGAAGTAGCCTTCAGCTTCTAGTGTTTTGAATTCTTCCATGGATCTAAGCTCAGATCCAACATGCTGCATTAATTCACTGGGAGGGTCAATTAGAGCTTTGCTTAATTCAGCTGGGAGTCCACCATGCTGTTGTAAGATCTTTTGAACTCGAGCTTCCTATTTTTCAGAGAACTCCTCTATCTCTGCTTCAATGATCTTCTTTCTTTCAGCTATTGGCACAGCAGAGTGTCCCATTGGTAGGGTTACAGGGAGTTTGCTCATGATGGAGGTTGTGACTTGACCTTGCTGGGGGGATTCAACTAACATCATGGTTAAATCTGTCGAGCATTCCCCCTCAGTTGTTTTTCCTTTCTTCTCAGCTTCAGCTTCCTTAGACTTCTCTTCTTTCAACTTCCTTAGGGGATCTCTTCCCCCTTTTTGGCATCATGAAAGGAAAGAGGGACCCCAGGGAACATTCCTTTCTATGTATTCCTGCATTTTGTGCCTGATCAAAGTGTTGTCAGCGCTCCAGACAAGCATTTTATTGTAGAGTGCCTTGAAATAGCAAACTTGCTCGAGTCGCGTGGCACTTTACTGTTGAGACCACTCCCTGATTCGTACCACTATCCCTCTTAAACTGCTGTGAGGGTAGCATCTCTATTGTCCACCCTTAAATCTAGGGAGGCTTGGTGTCGTTCGATCTTCTCAATCTCTTCACATATCTTCTTGAAGACGTCACGAAACTCAGCTGTCTCACTTTATTCAGTTGCCGGCCATTCCGCATCGAAGTTAAAGTCTGCTGGTACAATGGAGTCGGTAGGAATTACGAGATATTCTTGTACAGTGAATCGTCGTTGCTCTTTGGTGGTCTATTCCTCTAGCTCATGCAAGTTTATAGAAAAAGGAAACACTTGTTCAAAGGCATCATCGTGCACATATAGGATGGTCTGTGCGGTTTGTGCCTGTGATGTCTCAGCTTGATTGATCTCAACTGTAGTGGTTTCTCTCGATCTGTCCTGTTGTGGAAGCCTTTGTGATGGTCTTTGGTGGAGTCGTTATTCTTTGCAGCTATGGGAGCTCTTGCGAGATGACTCGGTTTTGTGGGGCTTCTGGAATGTGTTGCCCAGCTGACTGAGCCTCAACTGTCTTAACAGTTTCTTCGGTCTAAGTAGATTTCTCTAAATGAATTACCTGATCCTCTGCTGAATCATCAGCGTCATCGAAGTGAAATTTCTGACGAGCAGCTTTGTCACATAGCTGGGTCGTTGTTTTGAGAACATCCTCAGCTGAGTCCTTTGGATCTGCAACTGGAGTGGACTCAACTTCATCTTCAGATCCCAAGAATGATGTGTCAAGGTTCTCCTGGGAGTCATGAAGTGCACTTATCTCCTCTTCTATTTTAGTGCTTTGAACAGGAGGAATGTTCTGTGTCTCTTGGGATTTACCCAGGGAAGTCTCAACCTCCCTTGGGCCTTCACTACCTCAAGTAGTCTCAACTGCAGCGAGGCCTTCAATATTCCCTTCGACAGTCGCAACTGTCTTAGGGTCTTGGACCTTGGCATCCATAGGAGTCTCAACCACTAGGATTGCACTTTCACTGCCCAGAGTGTTAACTCCCGGGGCATCTCCATCCTGTGCCTCGAATGTAAGAACAGTGTCGTTAGCCTTCAAAGCAGCAGACATTTCAGCTGGGACAGACTCAACTGTTCGAGCCTCGTCAATGTCACTCTACTGTGGTTGTTTCTCAGTTTCCACTTCGCCTCCTTGATTCAAGTTGGAGTCTTCTGCAGCATCCTCCAACCTTGCTGTAGTGGAGAGAGTTTCCCCCTCAGTTGGCACACCAGCTGAGTGACTGATGATGGGGTCACTCTGCTCCTGACTCGCGGCTTTTTCTTTTGAATGCTCAACCGCTGGGGCAGGTGGTAAAACACCTTCTTCACGGGTTGGCTCAACTTGGGTGCCCAAAGTCCCATTTTCATTGCCAATTCCCTTGGACCCATTCTCCGAGAAATCGGGACGAGAGGCGGCGATGTCCGTGGGCAATCTGGCCGCACTACTCCCAAAGGGTCGATCTGCAGGAGAGATTGAGAGGACTCTCCTGGTTCTTCAAATAATTGTTGCTCATGCAACTGCCTGGATTCTCTCATTGCTTGCTGCATGTCTAACTTCTCTGTTGCAGCAATAGGTTCCTAATCACTCTCTAAGTGTATGTCTAGATGTGTATGAGTGTGAGATGCGAGTTTGTGAATTCACACATCTTGGCCTTTTCTAGGACACGAGCTTCCTCAGCTGCCTTTTCTTTCTCTTCTTCCTTGATGATTCAAAGAATGTCCATGCAATTTTCTTCATCAAAAGCCTGTCGTACCCTGGCAACACCGAGAAATTGCAGCAATTCCTCTTCTTCTTCGATATACTCAGGGTGAGCGAACTGCGCCCTTGAGTGATCAAGTTTCCATGCTCTCCATTCCTTAAGATGGCGCTGAATATCTGGATATACTGGAGAGTACATGATTACATCATCGTTATCATCTTCTTCTTGTCCTTCCTTTTCTGGGATTGAAGGCAAGATACTCTGCTGCTCCTCTCCTTCAGCAGCATCAGTAGCAGGTGGAGAGACAACCTTTTCAACAGGATGTACAATTGTCTCTGTTGTTTTGCTTTCCTCAACTATCTGACGCCCGACTGAGTCTTCAGTAGGTCTCTGCTGATCACCCTCAGCAGACTTGGCAGGTACATCAATAACTTTGGAAGACTGCTGTTCTAGATTACCGGCAGTTTCAACTTGTGATTCCAGCTGAATAGCAGATTCAACTCTTTTCAAGCTCTGATTGCTTCAAAATTCTTCTTCTTTTGGTCCGAAACAGAGGGACTTCTGGTTCTTCTTCTTCTTCTGAATCATTGGCGGTGGGGCCGGGGCATCCTTCTTGGAGAGAGCTGCCTTCGTTGACTTGGCAGTCCTCTTCTTTCGTATGGTTGGAGAAAGGATTGGGGTTCCTTCTCAGCCTCGGCTACAGGAGCAGGAGACTCGGCTGCACGGGCAGGCGACTCGGCTGCACGGGCAGGTGCATCTTTTTTCTTGGACTTTGCAACTGGAGCCTTCTTTGCCTTAGCTGCAGGGGCAACTTTCTTCTTGGGTGGGGGGTAGCAGTTGTGTCCTCAGGTTCAGCTGATTCCACCTCATTGGTTTTCACCTTCTTCGCGTGGGCTCTCCTCTGGGCTCCAGAGACGTTTGCCATGAACATCTTCTTATTGACATGGAAAGGTTTTCCATGTCGAAGGGGAATACCCTTCACTTACATCAAGTGGCAAATCACGAGGCCATATCCAAGAGATCCTCCAAAGGATTCGTCTTCCTTGAATGACTTATTCATTACATTATGGCATAGTCTGCTGTACATGAACTCAGCCCAGTTGACTTTCTTTCCCTGCATGATCGCAACCATGACGATCAGCTTTGTCTTAGACAGCTGGTTAAAGCTTCCAAACTTCATGTCTACACACTTTGAGGCGACATCCATTAACTTATGAACCACCTTAGCAGCGCACTTCGGTTTGGCTACCTCTTTCCATGCAGCGGCCAAATCAACATCAGTTTCATTAATCTCCTTCATGCCTTCAGATGACAACAAGCAGTGCTCCGCAAGGTCCTTAGCATTTATCATTATGTCCTTGCGGTGGACTGAAGACTTGATCCCTTCGTCCTGCACTTCAGCATTAACATAGAACTGAGCTACCTTCTCTAGATAGGTATGTGAGTATTCCATGGTTAGAAAAGCCTTGAGCCCTGACTTTTCTAACATTTCAGCAATTTTCTTAACTAGGGTTTCATCCGAACCCTGTTTCACCATGCCTTCGAAATCCACAGACAATCCTGAGTGGATTTTCTTAGAGAGTTTGACGAAATCGAACGTAGGTGCCATTTTCAAAGATTTTTACCGATTAAAATTGACGAATTTGCTTGAGGACACTTAGAGCTTTCGAGAGAATTTCTTTTGCTGGTTTGAATGTGTTTGTTCGCGTGAGGAGAGAGACAAAGCTGAATTTTTGGTTATATATGACTTGAAGAGACAAATTAGGGAATTTGAATCATTTGGTCAAGATCAACGGTGAGGATTAAGTCTTGAAAACTGCATTATCTCTCCACATTTAATGCGGCAACATTTATATCCAATCATGGACATAATTGCTGCTTTTTTCTCATTTTGCGTGATCATGTCTGATGCTTAATAATAAAATGTTCCCGCTTCTTCAAAATGACATCGTTGTGAGTAATTTCGATATTTTCAGCTCTCTTCTTTAAAATAACTCAACTCTTTGTCTTGACTTAACTCTGCTGACAGCTAACTTAATGCAGTTGTATATCCGGCTCAGCTATTTCACTTAGCTGTGATGTGAAACTTATTTTGTTTGATATTTCTTTCCTTCTTTCCAAGCTATGTTGAATCTTCTGAACTTCTAACTCAGCTCAATTAATCCCAACTCATGCTTTAGTTCTTCAAATCGTGATTCACATAATGGCTTTGTAAAAATATTAGCTAACTGCTTGTCAGTTGAGATATATTCCAATGTGATATATTTCTTTTCAACATGATCTCTTATGAAATGATATCTGACATCGATATGCTTTGTCCTTGAGTGTAATACAGGTTTTTATGTGATTGCTATGGCACTCGTATTATCACACATAATTGGAATTTCCCTTTCTTCAACATCATAATCTCTCAGCTGTTGTCTCATGCAGAGAATTTGTGCGCAACATCTGCCTACTGCTATGTACTCAGCTTTAGCCGTGGATGTTGCAATGGAGTTTTGTTTCTTGCTGAACCATGAGATTAGTCGATTTCCAAGCATTTGACAAGTACCATATGTGCATTTTTTGTCGATTCTGCAACCAGCATAGTCTGAGTCTGAGTATCCCATTAATTTGAATCCTCCTTCCTTTGGATACCACAAGCCAACTCCTTGGCTTCCTTTTAAATATCTCAGAATTCTCTTAGTTGCAGTCAGGTGACTTTCCTTGGGTGCTGATTGAAATCTAGCACACACACCAACAACATAGGTAATGTCTGGCCTGCTAGCAGTCAAGTACAACAGAGATCCAATGAGACCTCTATATCTTGTTTGGTCAACATCTTTTCCTTCTTTGTCCATATCCATCTTGGCTGATGTATTCATGGGAATTTTTACTGAGGATTTCTCTTCCATCCCAAATTTCTTCATCAGATCCCCTGTGTATTTCGTCTGACTTATGAAGGTTCCTTCTTCCATTTGTTTGACTTGAATACCTAGGAAGAAAGTTAGCTCTCCCATCATACTCATCTCAAATTTCCCTTGCATGAGGTTTGAGAACCTTGTACATAGCTCTTTCTCAGTGGAGCCAAAGATGATGTCATCCACATAAATTTGAACTAATAGAATGCCCTTCTCATCTTCAATTTCTTAATAGTGTTCTATCAACTTTGCCTTTTGTGAATCCATTGTCAATTAGAAATTGTGACAATGTGTCATACCATGCTCTTGGAGCCTGTTTTAATCCATAAAGAGCCTTTTTCAGCTTGAAAACCATATCTCCAGCTGTCTTTTGTTCAAATCCTGTAGGTTGTTCAACATAGACTTCTTCCTCTAATAGTCCATTCAGAAATGCACTTTTCACATCTATTTGATATACAGTGAAGTTCTTATGTGCAACATAGGCAAGAAACATCCTTATTGCTTCTAATCTTGCAACAAGAGCAAATGTTTCATCAAAATCTATTCCCTCTTCTTGGTAATACCCTTTGGCTACCAATCTTGCTTTGTTTCTTACCACAAGGCCTTCTTCATTCATTTAGTTTCTGTATACCCATTTTGTTCCAATCACATAAATTTGGTGTAATGGTCTTATAACCAATTCTCATACTTTGTTTCTTTCAAATTGATTCAGCTCCTCTTGCATAGCTTGTATCCAATGTGTGTCTTCCAGAGCTTGAGATACATCTTTTGGTTCAACTTGAGATATGAAGCAAGTGAACATGGATTCCTGTTGTACCTTTGATCGTGTTTGAATTCCTTCTTTGACATCTCCAATAATCAGCTCAGGAGGATGGTCCTTCAGCCATCTTCTGTCAGGTTGAAGTAAGTTGGCTGGGTGCAGTTTATCTTGTACAGCTCTTTCGTCTTCATCTAGCTGAAGTTCCTCCATTGGTTCAGCTGTTTCATCTTCATCTGAGTTAAGCTCTCTTATCTCAGCTTCAACATAAGGGTTTTTCAGCAGGGATGTTTGAATCTGCTTGTCAGCTGACTCTTCAATATCTTCTTCATTCATGTTTGGTTCATCAAAGACCACATGAATTGATTCTTCTGTGACCATAGTCCTTTTGTTCAATATTCTGTAGGCTTTTCTTTCAGCTGAGTATCCCAAAAAGATACCTTCATCAGCTTTGGCATAAAAAACCTTTAGATTATTTTTGCCATTATTATGGATGAAGCATTTGTAGCCAAATATTTTGAAATATCCAACATTTGGCTTTCTACCCGTCCAGATTTCATATGGAGTCTTTGTCAGTTGTCTATTAATCATGCATCTATTTTGAGTGTAACAAGCTGTGTTTATTGATTCAACCCAAAACCTCTTTGGCAACCCAACTTCAACTAACATGGTCCTTGCAGCTTCCTTGAGAGTTTTGTTCATTCTTTCAGCTACTCCATTTTGCTGTGGAGTTCTTGCAGCAGATAACACATGAGAGATACCATTCTCTATGCAAATTGAGTGATTATTCCATTCACAAACTCAATTCCTCTATCTAATCTTATTTTTATGATGG